>OY757187.1:72744384-73983134 GCA_963583895.1 Melanophora roralis | reverse complement strand
TCTGGCACTGGCTGGACTAATATTATTTCCTTAGTCTTAAGATTTGAAAACTTGTTAGTTCGATTCAATGATAAAAAAAATTATGTAAAAAAAAAAATATATGGACATCACTACGTGAAAGAAGACCAAAAAAAAAAGACCCGTGTCTCCCAGTTTTGCCCAAAGTCATGCACTTTTTTATGGGCCCCCAAGGATTTGGGGCCTTGGTGTCATTTTGGAAAAAGTGATAATTTTCTCATATCTTGCAAACCGTTCGGAATTTTAATTTACTCTTTGAGGCAAAGTGGTAGCCCTTTTTATAAAGAACAAAAATTGTGAACATAAAAAATTAAAAAAGAATAATCGCAAAAAACTTTAAAAACTTCAATTTTTTCTACCTTTTTCCCACTGTTTAGGTCCATAGGTAGCAAACCGTTCAAAATTCAAGGAAACAATCAGCTACAAAAATTTACTTAATACCCCAATAAACAACTTTTTAGAGCATATAAACTTTCTAGGAATGATTCTTAACAATGTTTAGGTGGCGCTTAGGTAGCCGCAAAAGTTAAAAATTTGCGAAAATGTATGCATGTACATACATACATCATCAGTTGCTCTCTTAATCTCGTAGTGTACGGACGTGTCTACGCGAGTGTATATTTGTAATAGGTGATATTTGTAATAAGTTACAAAAAAAATTGTTAATATACATACCTACAAGACATAAGTGAGAATCGAAAATAAAAACAAACTAAACAAAACAAAAAAACCAAACGGTTAATGAGTAACAGTAATCGTTGTGACAGTGGGCCTAATAGCCGAAATGCTAACATTGTGTTAAGCTCAGCAAGCGTAAGCAATGAAAACATTAGAGACTCTGAATATAATAGAAACTATTTAAATGCAAAACCGAAAACAAATACAAATAATTTAAGTGCAAGTGTGCCTAATTTGAATAAATGTACTGAACAAGGGACAAATTTAGCCCAATCTCTGTTTAAAAATTATAAAAAAAATACCGAGGTGCCATCTTCATCGCGGTCTTCTTTATCAAGTTCTGGTGTCGTACCAACAGCTGCTAAAGGCGCTACGGGCCCAATTTCTGCGTGTGCTCCTAAGATCCAGGTAGGGATGGACAGGTACGTAACAGTTCTTAAAAGGGGAAGGAGCCCTAAATCGGCAGAAGCATCTCAACCTGCAAAAATTTTAAAAGACGATGAAAGGCCAACCTCATCGCAAAATCGTTTTGCAATTTTGCAAGAGGATAATGAGGCCCCTGTTAGTGAAAAAAAAGTCCTTTAAGCCACCTCCCATTTATTTGAGGGAAAAAAACTCAAATGATCTCGTCAAGTTTTTAGTCGGTTTGATTGGGGAAAATAACTTTTATGTTTCAAACGTTAAACGCGGTAACATATTTGAGACAAAAATTCAAGTGAACCATGAAAACGCCTATCGCGCCACGGTTTCGGAGCTCGAAAAACTCAGAAAAAACTTCTATACCTACCAACTCAAGACCGCAAAAGGCCTTCAGGTAGTTATTAAAGGCATTGATTCTAACGTTGACCCAGAAGAGATCAAGACCAGTTTGCTAAACAAAGGGTTTATGATTAGGACGGTATCGAATATGAGAAACAGGGAAAAACACCCCCAACCATTATTCCGAGTGGAGCTTGAGCCTGGTGATATCAAATTGAAAAAAAGTGAAACTCACCCCTATCTACGATTTAAAATATATTATGCACCGACGAGTCACTGTGGAAGTGCCACATAAGCGATCTGGGCCCGTACAGTGCTTAAACTGCCAGGAATATGGCCACACTAAAACTTATTGTAAGTTGCCTACTGTTTGTGTTGTGTGTGGGGATCTGCACGATACGACCAAGTGCGACAAGCCAAAAGATGATCCTAGGATAAAGAAATGCAGCAACTGCGGGGGAAACCACACTGCCAACTATAGAGGTTGTCCTGTTTTTAATTCAGTTAAGCGATCAACTAAGCCGAAAATAGTTCCTGCCCCTCCCCAGCCTTTAAATATACCAACTACAAATATGCCTCCATTGGCACAACCAACTACAAATCAAGTTTCTTACGCCGCCGCTTTAAAGTCTAACCAGCCTAATTTACGTAAGTCTACCCAGCCTACAACACAACAAGAAGTGCCAACTAGCGAACCAACCGGGCCTAATTTTAGCCGCCTGGAAGCCTTAATTGAGAATATGGTCACACAATTTACGCAGATTATGGCGCAAATGGCCAACATGATGCAAGAAATGCAAAAAATGCAGTCTGCTTTTCTGCAGGCTATGCTTAAAAGACCATGAACTGCCTCAGGGTTTGTTTCTGGAACGCAAACGGCATCCGCCAACACAAAAACGAGCTCGAATATTTCTTGATGAACCAAAAAATCGATGTTATGTGTATTTCTGAGACTCATATGACATCTAGAAGCACTTTTAAAATTAGTGGTTATTCTTTTTACGATTCAAAGGATCCTAGAGATAGATCATGTGGTGGCTCGGCTATTCTAATCAAATCAAGAATTAAACACCAATGGTTGGGTGGCCTCTCGGAATGTTATATCCAAGCTACGAACGTCTGCATTGATGAATTTTTCCATAACCTTGTTATTACATCAGTTTACTGTCCACCAAGATTCTCCATAACGAAGGATCAGTACAACAGTTTCTACAAATCATTAGGTCCCCGCTTTATAGCTGCTGGAGACTATAACGCTAAGCACACATACTGGGGCTCCCGCCTAATTAGTCCCAAAGGTCGTGTCTTGTATGATGCCGTGTCTGAAATGGGACTTTATGTTATTTCAACTGGACAACCAACCTACTGGCCAACAGACCACAATAAAATTCCAGACGTAATTGATTTTGGCGTAGCAAAAGGTATATCCTCGGAGCTCATTGAGGCTCAAGCCTCCTTGGATTTATCTTCTGACCACTCACCCACAATTATCACTATTTGCAGTCCTCACCAAATAGCAACCAGTAATTTTTTCTTATCTAAAAGAGTAAATTGGTTGAAATATAAAAAATATATCAGCTCTCACTGCTCGGAACACATACCACTAAAAACTCCCCAAGAAATCGATGATTGCCTGAGCGTCCTAAATGAAAACATTAAAAAAGCCGTTGAACATGCGTCTTCTACCTACCGCCAGGCTAGGTACAACAAAATTTTCTCTGACGATGTGGAAAAGCTTGTATCTGAAAAAAGAAGAGCCCGCAGGGAATGGCAAGATCATAGATCGCCCCAACTTAAAACTAGGCTGAAAGAATGTACAACCCAACTAAAAAGCTTGTTGGAGGCTCACAGAATGGCATCACTGAAAGAGTACCTGGAAGGTCTAGACGCGACTCCTCAGACAAATTATTCCTTATGGCGATCAGCCAGACGTCTTAAAAGACCTGTTATCGCAAAACCACCACTGCGCAATCTGAGAGGATCCTGGGCTAGAAATGACGAAGAAAAATGCGATCTGTTCGCAAATCACTTCAAAAACGTATTCACTCCCAATACATGCACTGACGTGAGGGAATTACCGCCTGTTGTTGCCAGACGTCCTTTAGAAATACGTTTCCGATTTACAGATGTTGTAGAGGCTATTGCTAACCTAAATGGTAAAAAAGCTCCTGGCGTTGATAATATAAGCAACAAAATGCTCTTAAAGCTACCTTTTACGGCAAAAAAAATAATTCTTTTTATTTTTAACGCAATAATTCGGCTTGAACATTTCCCGCCTATATGGAAAATTGCCTTAGTAAAGATGATTCCTAAGCCTGGCAAAGATCCTTCAAAGGTAGAGTCTTATAGGCCTATAAGTTTGTTACCCACAATGTCAAAATTGTTCGAAAAATTGTTTAAGAACAAGCCTATTTCGATCCTGAATGAAAACAACTGCATCCCAGATCACCAATTTGGCTTTAGAAGTCAACATAGCACAATCGAACAAACTCACAGACTGGTGCAGGTTATAAGAAAAACTTTCGAGGAAAAAAAGTACTGCTCCGCGCTTTTTATAGATGTCTCTCAAGCCTTCGATAAAGTATGGCACGAAGGCCTGTTAAACAAACTAAAGCTAAACCTTCCATCTAATATTTTCAACCTTTTAGAAAAATACATAACCGGTCGACAATTTATGATCAAAGAGGGAAACCAAATAAGTTCTTCTCAAACAATAGGGGCTGGTGTACCTCAAGGGAGTATACTAGGTCCAGTTCTGTACTTGCTTTACACAGCAGATATGCCAACCAATAGTTTTACACACACGTCGACATTTGCTGATGATACTGCTTTTCTTAGTATTCATAAAGACCATAAAGAGGCTTCAAACCAATTGCAGCAACACGTAACCCAAGTTGAAAAATGGGCAAAGTTATGGGGAATAAAAATAAATGAACAAAAATGTACCCACGTCACTTTTACTTTACGCAAAAAAACGTGCTCTCCAATTCTTATTAACAACCATATGGTGCCTCAACGAACCGAGACAAAATATCTTGGTATTCACCTAGACCGCCGCCTCACATGGAAGCCTCATATAGATGCGAAGTTGACGCAAATGAAACTTAAAGCTACACAAATTCATTGGCTAATCGGCAGAAACTCTGTGCTTCGTCTTGATTGTAAACTTCTACTCTACAAATCGATTTTGAAACCAATTGGGTGCTACGGTATACAATTATGGGGCACTACTTCCGCATCCAACATAGAAAAAATTCAACGCAGGCAAAACAAAATCCTAAGAATGATAACTGGTGCTCCTTGGTATGTTAAAAACAGCAACATCCACAAGGATCTACAAGTTCCACTAGTTAAATGCGAAATCCTGAACTATGTGGACAAGTATTTAAATAAGTTGGAAGCTCACCCAAATCCGCTCGCCCGAAACATCCTGCAACATAGTGGGCACACCCGCCTGAAAAGGAGGGATACTATTGCGCTTATATGAAGCTTGATAATTAATATGAGAACTTAAATTTTAGTCTGGCACTGGCTGGACTTATATTAACTACCTAGTTTTAAGATTTGAACACTTATTGTTAGTTCGCCACAGGCGAAGATTCAATAATAAATATATGAAAAAAAAAAAAAAATGTACATAAATGTAGTTATGAATCTATGTCATTCTTACGTTAAATCAAATTGCCTTAAATACATATATTGTATCTGTCTTTTGTGTAATAGAGAACTCTAATATGTGAATATGCATGTGTGATAGCCTCGAAAAGTCTTGCAACTTAAACAGGTAGGCAAACATTAAAATTTATTAAAACCCCAAACAACAAAATACATCATACACAATTTACAAAAATTATCGTTAATGGCCTTTAATTAAATTATGTACATACTCTTTTTTATTGCTTTGTTTTTTACTTTTCAATAAAGATTGTTTATACCACTAAAAAAATTACCTTTGTACGCGAAAGCGAACGTAGTATGAAGTACTGTAAGCCGGTAAACTGGATTAATCGCGCAGGTGATCATAATGCAACCAGTTGCTATGCATGCGTTAATTACACATCTTGTATAAATCGACATGCTGAGAAGAACAAAACTTATAAAGCAACTATAACGGCCACACTGCCAGTGCTTGCTACTGAAAATTTTGTATTCCCAAGGCCGCCAACTCCAGATCGTAGGACAGAATTTACAGAAATTACTACAGCAAGTGGTGTTACCTATCAAGATCGATTTGATACCGATTATGAGCCCCAACAGGGAAGAGATGGACCACAACTAATAACACAAATGAAAATAGATTTCATTGTGGCCATATTGGGACTATCGCAGCGACTTGCCATATTTTGGACTGCGTTTTTTAAGCAAGGAAAACTTACACATGCTAGTGTTAATGCTACCGCGTACCGCAAACGGCAAGCTGAATTTCAGACCCTCTACGCTCTAAATGATGAAAATTCGTTCGCTTACTGCAACGATATAAAAGCTTTGATGGTAAAAATGGGAATGAACTACATCGCTAGTGAGCGAAGATTATTTATTGATGATTCTCTTTCAAGCTTGAAAGCAGTGTTGTTGCAAGTGTCGAACCGAAAGCCTACGAAAACAAATGGAAGATTTGCTGTGATTTGAAGGTCATCAATATTTTGCAAGGGATCATCATTAAGGGCGGCTTTCCATTATTTTGTTTTTTTTTTTGTAATTGGGATTAATAAGGTATATGAAGAAGAAAAAGCTGATGATGGAGGGCAGTCTGGAAGCAACGTGCGTGTGAACCATAAGGTTTGAATCAGATTCGGACGACGATTTTTATCCGCAACTTAAGAGAGTGCGATTTGCAAGTCCAGGGCCATCAATATTATAAACATAATACGAATATTTTTTTTTAAAACTCTTTTGTAATAGACAGCACAGTATCCCAATGTTAAAGTAAATAAAAAACAAATGAAATGTACAAATTTTCGCAAATTTTTAACTTTTGCGGCTACCTAAGCGCTACCTAAACGTTAAGAATCATTCCTAGGAAGTTTATATGTTTTAAAAAGTTGTTTATTGAGATATTAGGTAAATTTTTGTAGTTTATTGTTTTCTTGATATTTGAGCGGTTAGCTACCTACGGACCTGAACAGGGGGAAAAAGGTAAAAAAAATTCGTACTTTTTAAAGTTTTTTGCGATTTTGATCTAAAATTACTCTTTTTAATTTTTTATGTTCACAATTTTTGACAAAACAATGGAAACTTTTCTAAAAATTTAATTCCTTACTGTTGGAGGTCTCAAATATAAATTATGTCTTGAAAACAACTATCAAGTGTGTCTGTATTTTATTTTACAGATTGTTTTTGATATATTTACTAAAATTAAATAACATAAAATATCATATATCGAAAATTATAAAGCGAAAGTAAAAGTATTCAATATTTGGGTATTGACAAAACAATGGAAACTTTTACACTTCTGCACGAAAGATGAATAAAACAGAGCGAATTGATAAAAAAAACAAAGCAAAATTAAATAAAAACTAACCGTTATCTTTAAAATTATTAATTTTACTTCTTCTTTATTAAAAACTTAAACACAAAAATTTATAGTACGTAATTAGTGAAAATGGCTAAAGTTAAGATTAGTGAAGACCTCAAAGTAAAAATAATAAATGATTTTAATCCTGGATTAAAACAAAAAACTATTTGTGATAAATATTCAATTAAAAAATTCGCAGTTTCGAAGATAATTAAGAAATTTTGTGAAACGGGTACTGTTAAAACCCTGCATTCAGGAGGAAGACCACGCAAGACTACTGCAAGACAGGATAAGTTAATAGCAAGGGAGTTTAAAAAAGACCCGCAAATGGCATCGACAGAGGTCAAAAATGTTCTCAGACTAAATATTAGCTCCCGAACAGTTAGCCGTAGAGCTCGAGAGGCTGGTCTCGGATGCTTTCGCCCTGTGAAAAAACCTCTGATATCTGAGAAAAACCGCGCGCGGCCAAAGGGAAAGAGACTTGACCCAAAATATACGTGTAAGACAGTCAAGTTTGGAGGTGGCAATATTATGGTCTGGGGCTGTTTTTCTGGGCAAGGAATGGGCCCAATTCACGTCATAAAGGATACATTGACTGGTGTAGGCTATAAAGCCATTTTAAACGACATAATGTATCCATATGCAGAAGAGAACATGCCACTAATTTGGCGATTTCAGCACGACAATGATCCAAAACATGCCTCTAGAGTTGTAGCTGACTGGTTACAGTCCAATGAGGTGCGTTTTTTAAAGTGGCCCGCCCAATCCCCAGATCTCAATCCCATAGAAAATTTATGGGAAATTGTAGATCGCCAAATAAGATTGCATAATTACACACGAAAAGAGGATTTATCTAATGCAGTTTTAAGTGAATGGCAAAAAGTTTCTAAAGACACGGTTGACAAATTGATTGGGTCAATGCATCGTCGATGTGATGCAGTTATCAAAAATAAAGGATATCCAACAAAATGTTAAGTTTTGATAACTGATCAACTATTTTTATTGAAGTAAAATTTAAGTTTCCATTGTTTTGTCAATACCCAAATATTGAATACTTTTACTTTCGCTTCATAATATTCGATATATGATATTTTACGTTATTTAATTTTAGTAAATATATCAAAAACAATCTATAAAATAAAATACTAAAACACTTAATAGTTTTTTTCAAGAAATAATTTAGATTTGAGACCTCCAACAGTAAGAAAGTAAATTTTAAGAAAAGTTTCCATTGTTTTGTCAAGCACTGTATCTTATAATGTCTATTTATTCGGCTTAAGTTCATTATTAAAAAATTAAGTAATTCCGATACTAGCCGAGTGTAATGCATTTTCGAAATCAGCTACGATTTCTCGTCAGCACTCTTTCTATTCGGTACTACTGTAAGTTGAATGTTGATTTGCTCTATTTAAACAACCTTTAACTAGAATTTGAATACTGGAATTCTATTCATATTCCTTATTGTTTAGACAGAACTAAATCACATACAACTCTATGTTCTTTTATTCTCATTCTATTTGCATTTATCACTAGTTACTTCTATTATTTATTTTTATTTTCATTTTGGTTTTGGCCATCCATTGGATGACACTAAATTTATTTAATTTTTTTTCAATATTTTTATTTGTCATTCTGTTTATTCGATTGCTTTCGATAATTTTTCTTTTCATAATTTTACATTGAGCCATGTGTTTGTAATACATTTATGGTTATTTATTTGAATTTTTTTTCCATATATCTTATAATTATGTCTATTTATTCGGCTTAAGTTCATTATTAAAAATGTGATAGCTAAGAATGGAAATTTTTATTAAAAATTAAGTAATTCCGATACAAGCCGAGTGTAATGCATTTTCGAAATCAGCTACGATTTCTCGTCAGCACTCTTTCTATTCGGTACTACTGTAAGTTGAATGTTGATTTGCTCTATTTAAACAACCTTTAATTAGAATTTGAATACTGGAATTCTATTCATATTCCTTATTGTTTAGACCGAACTAAATCACATACAACTCTATGTTCTCTTATTCTCATTCTATTTGCATTTATCACTAGTTACTTCTATTATTTATTTTTATTTTCATTTTGCTTTTGGCCTAAACAATAAGGAATATGAATAGAATTCCAGTATTCAAATTCTAATTAAAGGTTGTTTAAATAGAGCAAATCAACATTTAACTTACAGTAGTACCGAATAGAAATAGTGCTGACGAGAAATCGTAGCTGATTTCGAAAATGCATTACACTCGGCTAGTATCGGAATTACTTAATTTTTAATAAAAATTGCCATTCTTAGCTATCACATTTTTAATAATGAACTTAAGCCAAATAAATAGACATAATTATAAGATATATGAAAAAAAAGTTCAAATAAATAACCATAAATGTATTACAAACACATGGCTCAATGTAAAATTATGAATAGAAAAATTATCGAAAGCAATCGAATAAACAGAATGACAAATAAAAATATTTAAAAAAAATTAAATAAATTTAGTGTCATCCAATGGATGGCCAAAAGCAAAATGAAAATAAAAATAAATAATAGAACTAGTGATAAATGCAAATAGAATGAGAATAAGAGAACATAGAGTTGTATGTGATTTAGTTTGGTCTAAACAATAAGGAATATGAATAGAATTCCAGTATTCAAATTCTAATTAAAGGTTGTTTAAATAGAGCAAATCAACATTCAACTTACAGTAGTACCGAATAAAAAGAGTGCTGACGAGAAATCGTAGCTGATTTCGAAAATGCATTACACTCGGCTAGTATCGGAATTACTTAATTTTTAATAAAAATTTCCATTCTTAGCTATTACATTTTTAATAATGAACTTAAGCCGAATAAATAGACATAATTATTAGATATATGGAAAAAAAAAAGTTCAAAAAAATAACCATAAATGTATTACAAACACATGGCTCAATGTAAAATTATGAATAGAAAAATTATCGAAAGCAATCGAATAAACAGAATGACAAATAAAAATATTTAAAAAAAAATTAAATAAATTTAGTGTCATCCAATGGATGGCCAAAAGCAAGATGAAAATAAAAATAAATAATAGAAGTAACTACACCATTTCCAATTGTATTTCAGAACTTTCTAATTGTATTTCAGAAATTTCTAATTCAATTTAAGAAATTTCTAATTCAATTTCAGAAACTTCTAATTCAATTTCAAAAATTTCTAATTCAATTTCAGAAATTTCTAATTCAATTTCAGAACTTTCTAATTGTATTTCGGAAATTTCTAATTCAATTTCAGAAATTTCTATTTGTATTTCAGAATTTTCTATTTGTATTTCAGAATTTTCCGTTTGTATTTCAGAAATTTCTATTTGAATTTCAAATGAAAAATTCTGAAATACAAATAGAAATTTCTGAAATACAAATGGAAAATTCTGAAATACAATTAAAAAATTCTGAAATACAAATAGAAAATTCTGAAATACAAATAGAAATTTCTGAAATTGAATTAGAAATTTCTGAAATACAATTAGAAAGTTCTGAAATTGAATTAGAAATTTCTGAAATTAAATTAGAAATTTCTGAAATTGAATCAGAAATTTCTGAAATTGAATAAGAAATTTCTGAAATACAATTAGAAAGTTCTGAAATAGAATTGGAAATGGTGTAGTGATAAATGCAAATAGAATGAGAATAAGAGAACATAGAGTTGTATGTGATTTAGTTCGGTCTAAACAATAAGGAATATGAATAGAATTCCAGTATTCAAATTCTAATAAAAGGTTGTTTAAATAGAGCAAATCAACATTCAACTTACAGTAGTACCGAATAGAAAGAGTGCTGACGAGAAATCGTAGCTGATTTCGAAAATGCATTACACTCGGCTAGTATCGGAATTACTTAATTTTTAATAAAAATTTCCATTCTTAGCTATCTCATTTTTAATAATGAACTTAAGCCGAATAAATAGACATAATTATAAGATATATGGAAAAAAAAAGTTCAAATAAATAACCATAAATGTATTACAAACACATGGCTCAATGTAAAATTATGAATAGAAAAATTATCGAAAGCAATCGAATAAACAGAATGACAAATAAAAATATTTAAAAAGAAATTAAATAAATTTAGTGTCATCCAATGGATGGCCAAAAGCAAAATGAAAATAAAAATAAATAATAGAAGTAACTAGTGATAAATGCATATAGAATGAGAATAAGAGAACATAGAGTTGTATGTGATTTAGTTCGGTCTAAACAATAAGGAATATGAATAGAATTCCAGTATTCAAATTCTAATTAAAGGTTGTTTAAATAGAGCAAATCAACATTCAACTTACAGTAGTACCGAATAGAAAGAGTGCTGACGAGAAATCGTAGCTGATTTCGAAAATGCATTACACTCGGCTAGTATCGGAATTACTTAATTTTTAATAAAAATTTCCATTCTTAGCTATCACATTTTTAATAATGAACTTAAGCCGAATAAATAGACATAATTATAAGATATATGGAAGAAAAAAGTTCAAATAAATAACCATAAATGTATTACAATTTTTGTTCTTTATAAAAAGGGCTACAACTTTGCCTCAAAGAATAAATTAAAATTCCGAACGGTTTGCAAGATATAAGCCTGGGAAAATTATCACTTTTTGCAAAAATGACACCAAGGCCCCCAATCTTTGGGGGCACATAAAAAAAACTGAATGACTTTGGGCAAAACTGGGAGACACGGGTCTTTTTTTGTTTGGCCTTCTTCCACGTAGTGGTGTCCGTATATGGTTATTTTTCCATGACTTAAAAAATTACACACAGTGTAATTTATTATAAAAAGTAAACAAACTTTATTAAAATTTTCGGGATAGTGATTTTCAGAGTTGGGCAAAATACATGCTTTGCTGTATACAAAATACAAAATACTTGTTCCGCTTGTATTTCAAATACAAAATACCAAACACTTTCAAGTCGAGTATTTCAAATACAAAATACAGTATTTTAGTATCTTTTATCTGAAATACAAAATACATTTATAACCATTAATCATGAACACAAGGTTTTTTAAATTTTAATCAGATAAGCAGCCTCTTGTTGAAGAATATATAAATCCTGCTAAAAAAACAATTATTCTACAGGTACTGATGAAAACAGACTGGTGTTAAATTTTATGAAAACAGTTCTATGCAAGGCACATTCAACAAGGTAAACCCAAGGCGAATTCAAAAAAATTTGCCCTCTGCATTTGCTTTTTGTGTTTGAACGGTAGAATGTCAGAAAAATTAAAAATTTCATACAAAATTAAATTTTTATAACGTGAAAATGTCAAATTGATTTTAATCAGCTGGGTTCTTAATATTACCTGGTTAAATGTGTCTTGGTTCTCTGTATGTGCCTAGTATGTGAAAAACAAATTAAATTAAAAGTAAATCAAGGCGAATTCAAAAATTCTCCCTCTGCATTTCTTTTTGCATACCCTTCACATTGTGATAAGGGTATATATCAGTTTGTCATTCCGTTTGAAATTTCTTTATTTTCCATTTGTGGCCCCCAAAAATTATTAATATTCTGGAAGTTAATTTAGCCATGTCCGTCTGTCAGTCTGTTGAAATCAAGTTTCCGGAGTCAAATAAAGTGATAAGGACCAGTTATTGGTGTCAAACTTTTGTAAATATCCTGGAGACAATCGCTATTTAAAATTAGCAAAATCGGTTGACTATTGACCGAGATATAAACGAAAAATCAAAAAACCCCATTTTTTAGGACAAAATCCGCGCATACATCCCTATATATGTATCTCAGTGAATATAGTCATTCTTGCCACGAAACTTGGCACGGATACTCTGAAAATAGGGACCTCAAAAGGAAAAAAAAATTTTAGATAGGATCAAGGGAAGTGTTTTTTTTTTTGCAATTGCACAAATTTTGTGAAATTTTTTATGCGCAAAATCTTAAAAATTATAACAGCTATCGACCTACACTTTGAAGAAAAAATTGTTTAAGTGGGGGCAGGAGAAAGTGTAGCTCCCATACAAATGAACAATTTTTATAAAATTTTCGATACGCTATATCTCGGAAACTATAACAGCTATCGACTTCTAGTGTTCTACAAAAAGTAGTTCGATGATAAGACCTACATTTTGGAAAAAAAAGGTTGAAGAGGAGCAGGGAAACTACACTAAAAAAAATTATTACAGTAACTGACTGTAAGTTATTTAGGAAGTAATCCGTAAAGTTGTTTTTAAATTAAAAAACAGTTAAATTTCAATATAATATTTGTTTTTAACTGGTTTGAAGAGTTATTCAAAGCTCCAACTGCACAAAAATACTGATTTTCTGTTGCAGTTAATTTTGTCAGTTAGTTTTTTAGTAATATTTAATTTTGTTAATTTTTTCCGATACTTTGTGTTTAGCTGTAAATAACAGAAAATTTAGTTAATTTTAGTTATATTTTTGATGTCTGAATTTGAATGAAATATATTATTGATTTTTATGAATATCTAGTTGGAGGGTTTTTAAATGAATATCTAGTTATTTTAAATATCATTTCCAGTATATTTTACATTAATACTTTTTTGAGTGTAGAAGATCCCATAAAAATTACCAACTTTTAATAACCTTTTAATACGAATAATGTCGAAAACTTTTATAACTCTCGACCTCAAACCTTCTTCATCTATTTCTATTATTTATACTGACGTTAAAATTGTGTAAAGTTGTCTATGGACTTTAAAGGTGGCACAAGGTATTTTTATTATATTATTTGCAGTACAAAATAACTAGGCTGGGTATATTAAAAAAAGAGCAATATGAATGGTATATAAGATTCGACAGAGGCAAATATAGCGATCGTACTTGATGTGTTTAAAAGCGTGAATGTCAAAAAATTTTAATTTTTATACAAAATTTAATTTTTTTGACATTCACATTTCCAAATATCCGTTTAGCTCTTAATATTAACTAAATGAGTGAGACCTATAAAAAACGTGCCTTGCTAAGGCGAAGACGTGAATGAATACGAAGACAAAGTTTCCATTCTTTTTTTTTTTTAATTGTAACATTTTTCAATTTTTCTAATGACAACTTTTTGTGTAACAAAAAAATGTATTTTGCAAAAATGTATTTTGCCATCATAAGTATTTGAAATACAAAATACAGAATACTTTAGTGTTCGTTATTTCAAATACAAAATACATTAGAAGGTGGTATTTCAAATACAAATACAAAATACGTATTTGTATTTCAAATACGTATTTCAAATACAAGTATTTGAAATACTGCCCAACCCTGGTGATTTTTATATGCAATTTCATTGTGACGGGTGTTAACATTTTGCTAAATTTTTTGTATAACATTTGCGCAACAACGACGTTAGTTATTTTTTAGGGATGTAATGCTTCCTCAGATAGCTCTGCATATGCGTGGGAACCCAACCCGCACTACAACTTACCGGTGTTATACCAACAAAAAAATGCAGTACGAAAAGATCTTAACAAGCAACACTTAAACAAATTCAATCATTCTTGCATTTACGTACATAAATATATGGGTAACATGTCATATGTTAATTGTATTCTACCTAATGCTGTTTCTGACATATTCGATTTTGATTCGACACATTCGAAAAACTTACAATTTTACATATTGCACACATTGTTATTGACTCCATTTTCTTTTTCTTTTATATTGTTAATACGACCTAAAAATAATGAAAATAACATATTTATAAACTAACCATTATATTAATATAAATTAAAGTGGGCTTATTAAGGGCTTTTTTGACAGATGTTTATAGCATAACTGTCAAATAAGCTCTTAGTAAGACTACTTTAATTATTATGAATACGATAATAAAATTACTTTTTCTTATAATACTAATGCTATGATTTTTTTTCTACTCTAAAAGAGTAGAGTTTATATATTATATACATTTTTCTAAGTGCACTACTACATACATAAGTACAATAATATGAATGCATTCTGCAGATGCATTCCTTTATTTGAGAAAATTTATCCATGCCATTGTTAACTATTGTACTAGGTGTGCATAGCAGGTATCTGTGAAATTTATGAAAGTCATTTATAGTTTTTAATGTATATTTAATCCCTAAAACAAATCTTGTTAACATAGGATTTTCAATATCCTTTTAAAGCAATAAATAGAAAGGAAACAAATTTATGACCCTCTCAGTTAAAGAATGCAATCAAAAACACGACTACCTTTTTTCAATTATCATTATATGAAAGCATTGCTTTGTTTGAGAAAACTTTTTCAATTCCTTTATTAACTATTGTGTTAAGGAATGCATAGAAGGTATCTGTTAAATCTAAAACTGACATTTATAGTTTTGTATATATAAAAAAACAAAGATACCTAATAAGCAACGGGAGATATTTTTTTTTTTTTTTCAGGTGTTAAATGTAAAAGATCATTAAGAGTTTTGCATGCTTATGCATCTCTTATTTTTTAGATGTAATTTGTTCTTAAAAGAATAAGTAACTGTGACCTTGAAATAGTTGCGTTTTAAGTAAAACCTTACCTTAAGATTCTTACATTTATACAATAAATTGTAGACTTTTCCTTTGTTAAAAATTATTATTTTCTATATATAAAGTACAGGCTCCTAAAAATGTTAGTTGTATTTAAGTTCAAATATTGCAAAACCATTCGGTGATTGACGTCCTTTGTAAATAACTGTCAAAGTTTTTTATTTATTTTGGCTTAGTAGGGATCCTCTTTATTCAAATATTTTACAATCCTTTGTGGAAGATAAAATCATTTATCATTTTCTAAACATACAATATTTTTTGATCCATGCTGTGTGACCTTCCACTAAAAACTTATAATTTCGTAAGTTTGATGCAATGGAATATCATCAATTCTGGTGTACTCTGGTTTTTTACTTTGGGCAATATTATTTATTTGTTGATACATCTAAAAACTAATGTATGTATAAAAATAAACGAAACCCTTATAAGAAATTTTATTCTTATTTGATTTGAAGCGATGATACCAGAAATGTCTTAAGTAAACCACTTTACAGCCTTTTATATCAAGTTTATAGCAGACAATAAAACTCTCAATTTACTAAAGCGTTAAAAAACACAATGAATTCAAAGAGAACAAAGGATGGTTACTTAAGAGCAAAACACACATTATAAATAGACATACGTGTGCTGTGTACAATTACACATTAATTTTTATGAGGGAAATAGATAAATAATAAACCTAATAAGAAAAATATATGCACTCTTGTTGGTAAACACATACAGATCAATGCTTATAGGATCGCACATACACATCAATCCTAATTGAATTCTAATTTGGGTTTCAATTGCTTTCTAACTGAAAAACACAAAAAATTTTAATTCTTACTAGTTTTTAATTGGACATCAACCGGATTCAAATCGGAAAACGTATTAATTTGTTTCTATTTGGGTTCTATTTTGATTCTAATTGAAAAATTTTCTTGCCAACATCCTGATCCTTATGGAAAACATACAGATCGCTCCTTATAAAAACACACATACAGATCACTTCTTACGGAAAACACATAGTGATCAATTCTATTGTTCCAGAATCCCCATATTTATACTACTTCCGTCTGTAGAAATCAAGTTTCCGGAGTCAAATAAAGTGATACGGACCAGTTATTGGTGTTGAACTATTATAAATATCCTGGACACAATCGCTATTTAAAATCAGCAAAATCGGTTGATTATTGACCGAGATAGAGGCGAAAACCCAAAATAACCAATCCCATACAAATGAACAATTTTTATGATAACTTCAATACCCTATATCTCGGAAACTGTAAAAGCTATCGACTTGAAATTTTCTACGAAAAGTAATTGCCTATCAAGACCTTCATTTTGAAAAATTGTCTGGGGAAGGGCAGGGGAAGGGGTAGCCCCCATACAAAATTACAATTTTATGAAATTTTCTATACACTATATCTCGGAAACTATACGCCATATCTCGGAAACTATAACAGCTATTGACATAAAATGTTCTACAAAAGTAATTGGACAATAAGACCTACACTTTAGAAAAAAATTTGCGGAGGGGAGGGGGGGGGGCACGGGAAGGGGTAGCTCCCATACAAATTAATATCTTTTGTGAGATTTTCGATACGCTATATCTCGGAAACTATAACAGCTATTGACATAAAATAATTAGACAATCGGGTCTACACTTTGGAAAAAAAATTTTTGGTGGGAGCAGGGGAAGGGCTAGTTCCCATACAAATGAACAATTTTTATGAACTTTTCGATATGCTTTATCTCGGAAACTATAACAGCTATTGACATAAATTTTTCTACAAAAAGTAATTGGAGAATGAGACTTACACTTTGGAAAAAAGCTTTTTAAGTAGGGGAAGGGGCAGCCCCCATACAAATTAAAAATTTTTATGAATTTTCAATACGCTACATCTGGGAAACTATAACTGATATCGACTTCGAATGTTCTACAAAAAGTAATGATCAAATAATTAATAATTGGAGAGGAGCAGGGGGACTAGAGCATCCCCCAACTTTAATTAAACTTTTAACATGAATTATGTCGAAAACTTAAAACTCCGGACCTCAAACCTTCTACGTCTATTTCTATTATTCATACGAACGATAAAATTTTGTAAAGTTTTCTATTTCGAAAACTAGGATTTCTATGGGCTTTAAACCTGACACAAGGTATTTTTATTACATTATTTGCAGTACAAAATAACTCGGCTAGATAAGATGGCTAGGTATATTAAAAGACCAATGTGAAGAATATATATAAGATTATATATAGAATATAGCGCTCTCACTGTTGTCCTTCTTTTGTTTTTTATTTTTTTTTTTTGTGTATTTAACTAAAATGGTTTTTATATGGGCTCAAGGTCAAATATCTTCAATAAAACTCTTTGTTTTGTTTTATAAGAATTTGAAATTTTGTTTCAATATTTCGAGCTACCATCGTAGCTCCTCTTCTTCAGGAAAAAAAAATTGAGTAAAGGCGTCGCCTATTTGTCAACATTTCAAATACATAATATTTGATATTTGACCCCGAGCCCATATAAAAACCATTTCGGAGCCACCCTTCATTATTTTGTTTTTAAGCAGCTTTTCGAATAGTTTCGCCAAAGTTGGTAAAAAACTTATAGGCCTATAAGACTCCACCTTCGAAGGATCTTTACCAGGCTTAGGAATCATCTTTACTAAGGCAACTTTCCATATTGGCGGAAAATGTTCAAGCCGAATTATGGCATTTAAAATAAAAAGAATAATTCTTTCAGCTGTAAAAAGTAGTTTTAAAAGCGTTTTGTTGCTTACCTTATCCAGCCAGGAAATTCCTGCCCACTACGAGCAAGGTAATGCAGAGTGCATTATCCGACTTGTCTACGTGGGCCAGGGACAAGGGACTGGGTGTAAACCCAGGGAAGACAGAGCTAGTTCTCTTTACCAGGAAGTACAAGGTGGCAGAGTTTTAGCTGCCAGGGCTTGACGGGGTTCAGCTAGAGCTAGCGGATAGGGCCAGGTTTCTGGGTATCGTCCTGGATGGCAAGTTGTCTTGGAGGGCGAACGCAGAAGAAAGGGTAAGGAAGGCTTTCAATGCCTATTATGCCTGTAGGAACGCCATAGGTAGAAACTGGGGTGTTACCGCCGTCAACAAATAGTTAAACAATTACACACAAAATATTGTCGAACCCTGTTCTACTTTTTATTTACCTCAAATTCTTTTAAAGTTATTTTATATATTTGCTTTGATCTTCTGTTCTTATAATATAACGGTCCTTTGTAAATGTTAATATAGACAAAACATATGTATGTACACACGTTTGTGTTTTTAAGGAATTTGTAGATACATACAAACATGTAAAGAATTTTGATAAAGTAATTTTTGCTACAGTTAGTTAAGTTAAATCAACCGAACATCGCGGGTAAAAAATATTAAATTTTAAAGCGCTCTCTCTCATTTCGTTTTGTTTATCCTCTCGGTATTTTAATAAATAAATCAAGTGAAATTAATGTGTACAATATTTAATAAATAAAATAATATTAATGTTAATTTTATTGTAAAGAAAAGGAGAATAAATAAATTTTAAAATAAAATAAAACGAGTGCTCTTAAAAAGTATTTTTTATAATTTTCACGTTGCCAAGCCAACAATTCTTTAAAATTTAATAATAATTAATTGTGAAAATTTCTGCGATGTCTGACGAGAACGCTACCCAGCACAACTGTAGAAAGTGCAACGAGTTGGACAACGACTAAATGGTTATGTGCGATAAATGTGACAAGTGGTTTCATTATGGTTGCGTGGGAGTAGACAGCAATGTGGCTGACTACAGCTGGAACTGCGAGTTCTGCAACAACAGGCCATCCGCCGCTGCAAACCCAAACCAATTAAATGGTTTTGAGGCTCACCCGAGCTCATCATCGTCACCATTAATTCCACCAACAACAGTTGCACCACCACTCGTGGTAAGTACAACGTATCAAAATTTATGTTCACAAGCGGTGATGCCGCCAGTAAATACTGCACCGTTAGTAGTAACGGCAACAGGTGTTCCGTTATCAAACTGGTCAATAGCACCAACAACTATGGCAGCGCACCCACAAATATATTCGGCGACAAACTACAGGCTAACGGCGCCAACAAATGTGCCACCGTTTTGTCCAACAACAAATACTCAATTTTACGGTACAATTCCTTCATATGCCTATGCAGCACCACCAACAGCAATGCCTTTAAACATTCAACAGCAGCAATTACAAATAAATTTGAACAAACAAAATGCTACAAAATGTATCCAAAGAAGTTTTAACTGTTTGGAAAGGCAAAAAATTTTACAGCTGGAGCAACTAGAGGAGGAAAAGAGAATGCAACAAAAATTTTTGGAGCGAAAGTATGAAATATTGTCGAGAAACGACAACCCATCATCTGCAACAGCAAATATCAACATTTTTAATCAAAATCAACCACTTAATAGTACGTATACACAACGGCTCCCCCAGAGTAGTGTACTTAATGTTGAGCCAAGGTTTAATTTTAATCAAATTGAACCAACGCCTTCACAACTAGCTGCCAGGCGGACTATAGCGCGCGAGTTGCCATCATTCAACGGCGACCCTGAAGAATGGCCTCTTTTTATAAACAGTTTTCAAAACAGCACAGCATTGGCTGGGTTCTCTGATGCGGAGAATTTGATGCGTTTTCAAAGCTGCCTAAAAGGAAAAGCTAGAGAGATGGTTAAGAGTAAGTTATTTTTGCCTGCGCTGCTGCCGGATATTATTAACACGCTACGTTTGTGTTTTGGCCGTCCGGAGCATGTTTTAGAGCGTGTTATAAATAAAGCAAAAAGCATGCCATCCCCCCGTGATAAACTTGAAGCTTTAATCGAGTTCGCGCTCAATGTACAAAATATATGTGCAACTATGGAATCCTGTGGTCTGTAGTCGCATTTGAACAATCCAATGCTAGTGAAGGAACTCTTAGACAAACTACCGAATCAGCACAAATTAAATTGGGCAATGCATCAAAGAGACGAAAGCGTCCCAATAATCAAAGCATTTAGCTCGTGGCTCTATAACATAGCCGAAGCGGCTAGTAAAGTAGTTACACCCAATTTTGGAAAAAGTAGCGCTTCGGTAAATACTCATACTGAGAACAATACCGACGCAAACAAAAGTTGTGTCGCTTGTAAGGCCACTTCCCATAAAGTGCAGCAGTGTGACAAGTTTAAAAACCTTCAACTAAACGAGAGATGGGAAATTGTCAAAAAACACAATTTGTGTCGTCAGTGCCTCAACTCACATAAACGGAAGTGCAATCTGGCTAAAGAATGCGGTATTTCAGGGTGTACATACAAGCACAACCCCCTACTACATAAGGTCACTAGTTACGAAAATCAGTCAACAAATCAAACTGTAAGTACAAATGAAATAGAAAATGCTCAGCGCAGTGCACAAGTAAACGCACATAATAGTTTTGATGTAGAAAATTCTTTCTTCAGGATTTTGCCAATCCGCTTGTACGCTAAAAAGGGCATCATTAACACTTCTGCTTTTCTAGACGAAGGGTCCTTCGTGACATTAGTTGAGCGAAGCCTATTTGACAGTTTGAATCTAGATGGCGTATCCGACCCTCTGTGTCTGAAGTGGACAGGTGGCACAACCCGTGATGAATGTGAATCCATCCGAACTTCATTTAAAGTATCCGGTGTCTCTAATAACACAAAATTCATGTTATCAGATGTTTACACGGTTGAGCATTTGGACTTACCTTCTCAAACTTTGAATATGTCTGAAGCTCTTGAAAAATACCCACATCTAAAGAACTTGCCAATACAATCTTATAGAAATGCTAAACCCATGATTTTAATTGGCGCCAACAATTGGCAACTGGCCGTGCATACGAAAATTCGCGAAGGTGACTGGGGGCAACCAATAGCTACAAAAACTCGCCTCGGGTGGACCCTACAGGGTGGCAACACAAGCAGCTCCACTGAGCATAGACTTGGCATGCATACCTGTGTCTGTCAAGATAAATACGACGAATTTCACCAGAATGTTAAAGATTATTTTAAAATGGAATCGCCTATCTCATCCGCTTTACTTTCAGCAGCAGACAGCAGTGCGATAAAAACGCTCAAAGCAACATGCATCAAAGTGAACGGTCGATTCGAAGTCGGTCTACTATGGAAAAACTCTGAGGTACAACTACCTGAAAGTTATGAAAACGCTTATCGTCGGCTGATGTGCCTCCAAAAGAGCATGCAAACTCAAATCGACAACTTAATAGAAAAAGGCTACGCCAAAAAGCTCGACTCAACTGAATTAGCCACGTCTAATAAAAAGGTTTGGTATCTACCAACATTTATATCTTTAAACCCAACAAAGTTCGGCTAGTATGGGACGCTGCTGAAAAATCAAACGGAGCTTCATTAAATGATTTTTGCATACAGGACCAGATCTACTCAACCCTCTAGTCCAAGTACTGTTAGCTTTTCGCGTTGGCAAATTTGCAATATGCGGTGACATCGCCGAAATGTTCCACAGAATCAACGTACGTGAAGATGATATGCAAGTTCAACGGTTCCTATGGTGGGACGAAAACGACAGTTTACATCAGCCGAGTACATACGTCATGAAAGCGTTAACGTTTGGGATCAGCTGTGTCCCATGCATAGCCCATTACGTACGCGATACTAATGCTGAAGAATTCAAGACTAAATTTCCTCGAGCTGTAGACTCCATCCAGAATCATCACTACGTCGAAGATCTTATCGACAGCGAAGATACCGTAGAAGGCGCAATCAAGCTGGCGAAACAAGTTGCAGATATTCACTCCGCCGCAGGCTTTCATATAAGAAACTGGGCATCTAACTCCACCAGAGTTCTAAGCCAGCTTTCTGAAATTTCAATGACGAGTCAAGACGCCAAGCAATGGGGTACCACCGAAAAGGTCTTAGATGTGTTCTGGGAGCCAGAAAAAGACGTTTTTAAATATAAATGCAAGTTCGCACGTCTACGCCGAAACGTAATTGACGACGACCTTATGCCAACAAAAAGGGAATGCCTTCAAGTTCTTATGTCGATATTTGACCAACTTGGTTTTTTGTCCTGTCACACCATAGGTCTTAAAATTCTGCTGCAAGATGTCTGGCGTGCAAGCATCGGTTGGGATGATCCGCTTACTGGTCCACTTAATGAAAAATGGGTTAAATGGAAAGCTTCAATTCCACTCATATCTACTGTTGAAATTCCACGCCCTTATTCGCAGCTACAATGTGATGCTGAGAGCATTCAACTACACACATTGGTTGATGCAGGCGAAGACGCTTACTCCGCTGTAAGTTATCTGGTAGTGCAACTTGGTGATTGTATCACTGTATCCCTCGTGGCTGCTAAGTGCAAAGTAGCACCCCTCAACCCACTGTCGATTCCCCGCATGGAACTTCAAGCCGCGCTTATTGGAGTCAGACTGGCAAACACAATTCAAAAAACTCATCGTTTGCGTATATCAACAAAATAATGGTGGTCAGACTCTAAGACCGTGCTACAATGGTTACAAATAGACCCAAGAAACTTCCAGCAGTTTGTTAAGCACCGTGTAGGAGAAATTCTAGAATATTCCAATGTCGCGCAATGGAAATGGGTTCCTTCAAAAATTAACCCTGCGGATCTCGCAACGAAAATAAATGCTCAAAAGAATATGGATTTATGGTTTAATGGCCCAGCGTTCTTACGCAACGATTTAATCCACTGGCCTACATGTGAAGATTTGGAACCAGCAGAAACAACCGAATTAAGACGTCATGCACTAGTTGTTGATAGAAAACTAACAAGCTGCCAAATTATAAATTTTGAATATTTTACCGACTGGAAGAGGCTCTACCGAGCAGTAGCAACATTCCTGTTATACCTTACAAAATTAAAATAAGTTTGCTGTTCTACAATTTCCTACGAAATGATCCAACAAGCAAAGCGATTTGTAATAAAAGAATCACAGCGCAACGAGTTTGACCAAGAAATTGCAGACATAAAGCACGGAGGGAATGTTGAAAAATCAAGTAAGTTATTCCGTCTTTATCCTTATTTAGATGACCACGAAGTTTTAAGATGTCACAGCCGTGCAAAACGACTTAACAATCATGAAGACGAAATCGTTTTGCCAACTAATCATTACGTCACGTTTCTCATAGTACGTTCATTTCACGAAGACTTCCACCATCAATTTCATGAAGCAGTAGTAAATAAAATCAGAAGCCAGTTCTACGTGCCTCGTTTGCGAGTCATTTACAAAAAGGTTCGCAGTTCATGCCAAAAATGCAAAAATTACTCCGCATCACCACAGGCCCCTCAGATGGCACAACTACCAGCCGCTCGCCTAGGAGCATTTCAGTGGCCATTTACATTTGTTGGAATTGACTTTTTTGGTCCACTTCTTGTAACAGTAGGAAGAAAAAAAGAAAAACGATGGGACGTAATTTTTACTTGCCTGACGGTACGAGCTATTTATATAGAAGTCGCGCACAGTTTAGACACCAGTTCGTGCATCATGTGTATACGAAATTTCGTTGCCAGGCGTGGCACACCTCGCGAAATCTACACAGATAACGGAACAAACTTTAAAGCGGTGGAAAAAGTTCTCAAAGATGAAATCAGTCAAGTGGACTTGTTAGGAATCTCAATGAAGTGTGACGAAACTAAATGGTTTTTTAACCCACCAGGGGCGCCCCACATGGGCGGTGCCTGGGAAAGACTTATCAGATCAATTAAAAACATTTTGTATAGTCTATTCCCCACACTTAATTTCAATGATGAAACTTTAAAAAGTGCGCTTTGCGAAATCGAGTCAATTATAAATTCTCGACCACTGACATTCGTTTCCATTGAACATGAAGATGACGACGCCATTACTCCCAACCATCTACTTCTGGGCTCCTGTAATGGTTACAAACCCTTTCTCCACGAAAGCGGAAATATTCGTCAACGATGGCAGCAAACACAAGCATTCGCAGATCACTTCTGGCGCCGATGGGTAAAGGAGTACGTTCCAGTTATATCTTGCAGAAGCAAGTGGTTTACGAAAGTTCCACCTGTTAAAATAGGAGCTTTGGTTATTATTGCTGACGAAAATCTTCCAAAAAGGTGCTGGCCAAAAGGT
Source organism: Melanophora roralis (assembly GCA_963583895.1). Lineage (NCBI taxonomy): Eukaryota > Metazoa > Arthropoda > Insecta > Diptera > Rhinophoridae > Melanophora > Melanophora roralis. The sequence goes on along the minus strand of OY757187.1, from coordinate 73,958,540 downwards.
AAAGTTATCGATACAGTTGTAGCTGCAGATGGACAAGTGCGAAGAGTCACAATAAAGTCGCAATCTGGTGTACTCCATAGACCGGTGACAAAAGTAGCTGTTCTGAACATCGGCGAAGATCATGAGCAAGCTCGTATCCATGACTCGCTTACGGGAAGGGGAATGTTACCGCCGTCAACAAATAGTTAAACAATTACACACAAAATATTGTCGCACCCTGTTCTACTTTTTATTTACTTCAAATTCTTTTAAACTTATTTTATATATTTGCTTTGATCTTCTGTTCTTATAATATAACGGTCCTTTGTAAATGTTATTATAGACAAAACATATGTATGTACACACGTTTGTGTTTTTAAGGAATTTGTAGATAAATACAAACATGTAAAGAATTTTGATAAAGTAATTTTTGCTACAGTTAGTTAAGTTAAATCAACCGAACATCGCGGGTAAAAAATATTAAATTTTAAAGCGCTCTCTCTCATTTCGTTTTGTTTATCCTCTCGGTATTTTAAATAATAAAATTAATAAATAAATCAAGTGAAATTAATGTGTACAATATTTAATACATAAAATAATATTAATGTTAATTTTATTGTAAAGAAAAGGAAAATAAATAAATAATAAAATAAAATAAAACGAGTGCTCTTAAAAAGTATTTTTTATAATTTTCACGTTGCCAAGCCAACATGGGGGTTACAGGCTATGGTAAATTGGATTTACACATCTGTTGTAAGACCAGTTCTTACGTACGGTTGCCTTGTATGGTGGAGAGACCTGGAAAGGGGCGACATAGGAAAGCTCTTGATTAAGGTCCAGAGATGTGCGGTACTGGGCATTACAGGGGCCAGGAAAAGTAGACCACAGGCAGCGCTGGATATCATTCTGCATCTTCTTCCCATCGGGGACTTTGTTGCTGGAATGGCGGCCAGGAGCTTGCTTAGACTTAGTGAGTCAGGTATGCGTGGGGTATGTCTGGAGGGACATGCCGGCATTTTGGGAAGGGTCGCGGTTGGTCGACTCCTGGGGCAGTCAGGTGTTAAGGACTACATGGTAGCGGAACTTGACTTTGGGATCCTGCCCCAAGTAGTGTTTGCGGATAGTGAGGCATGGAAGGGAACAGAGAGGCTGTATGAGGGGCGTGCAGTCTTTACTGACGGGTCGAAGATGAAGGTAGGCACCGGGGATGGTGTCTATATAATGGACACTGGGGAAGGAAGGTCTTATAGACTTCCGGACGAGTGCAGCATCTTCCAGGCTGAAATTCTGGCGGTGATGAAGTCCGCGGAATTAATAGGGGAGAACGCGAGTGGAAGAGGTGACGTAACAATCTACGTTGATAGTCAGGGCGCGTAAGGCTCTAGAGGGTCATTTTGTCAGGTCTAGACTCGTGGGCGACTGCAGACGTGCTCTTAGAGCGATCATAGGTACACGCAGGGTCAGGCTCTGCTGAGTTCCGGGTCAGTTTGACATTTCCGGGAACGATGAATTGGCGAGGAAGGGATCGGCCCGGAATATTGAACTTAGTTGTGAGCCGGTGAGGCCACCACTGAGTTTCTGTTATGGACTGATAGGGACTTGGATAACGGACAGGGTGGGCCAAACCTGGAGGGACAGGGCCGATTGCAGGATCGCCAGGCTTTTATGGCCCAGGCTGGACAGGATGGGCACTGACCTGCTGCTCAAGGAGAGCAGGGCGTTTCTGAGGCGCATTATTGGGACTCTCACAGGGCACTGCGATGTGAGATACAGGATGAACAAATGGGACAGGAACTCTCCAGATTTCTGCAGGGTATGCGGGGACGAGGAGATAGCGACGGTGGAACATCTTCTCTGCCACTGCCCTGGGCTGCAGATTCGCCGACAGAGGTGGTTTGGAGGACGCTTCTTAGATGGACTTGGTGAGGTCCCTGGCAGTGGGCTGGGAAGCATCATAGGTTCCATTAAGGATGTTGGTTGGCTGGGCAGCTAGGTGACTCAGAGCCTAGGGCTACTGACTTTCTTAAGAATCTTGCGGACGGTACTCTTGCTACTTTATCCTTTTTTCTTACCCATGAATCGTTTTGACTTACTGTTTTTCTTTTCTTCTCGACTCTTCTGAAGGGATTCACAATGGGCCTAAGGGCCTCCGAGTGGAGGTGGCGGGCTTTTGGACTCGTCACTACCCTTCGTAGCCTAACCTATCCAGTGTAGTGTGTTGAACACACTCATTAACAGTTGGTCACCTCATTCCAACTTAATTAAAAATAACAATTGATTCCTCCAAAATAAAAGTGCAAACTTGACATTTTATTTTTCTCACACTCAAGAACGTAGACTATCAATTGCACAGACATACACACATTGTATCGTCATGAAATTGGAAGGAATCAAATTACTCAAAATTGAATTTGTTGAATTGGAGTTTTTTGATTTTTAATAACAACAAATTATAAATATAGTGTAAGCAAAATTATGTATAAATTTTTAGTATAAATAGTGGTAAGAATTATTAAATAAAGATAGAATCTTTCTTGAATACAACAAAGAAGCTTTCTCACTATTCTACCTTAGCACTTAACAGTGCTTCGAAGAATTAAAACGTGCTGCGGCTAAGCGCAGCATTCTAAAATACTTAGCAACCTGACTTCGCGAAAATACATACATTACATGGCGATCCTGCCGATCACGATCCTGCCAATTTAGATTTCTGACAGACATTTAGAACTCTACCAGAAAGGAAAGAGAAAAAATTTTTTTTTTAAATACTTTAACTTTTTTTTTTGATGTCGCTCGCGGAGATAGATGAAATTTTTTTAAAATACTGGTTGGAATATTAACCTAAGAAGCTTTAACAAACACTCATTATATATACCAAACATATAAAATATAAGACTTAAGCTTAAAACATATGCAATTTAATTAACTTTAAAGGACTAATAGAGAAAGCTATACCTCAAATGGGAAACCAGAAATCAAAAGCAGAAGAGGTCATCAACATAAACAACAATAGCCCAGAACGAAGTATGGACTTTGGAACGACAATAAAAATAGATGCCTTTTTCATATTATGTCTAGGTGTAGTAAAATTTTTAATTTTCAAATTAAACAAATACTTTAAGAATTATGTACAAGTATAAATATAAATAACCAAAACAAAAAATTTTTTTTTTTTTTATCAAATATAAATGGACTCAGTAATAAATAGGTTAGAAAAAATATTAATCAATTTTAAGAAATCAGGATCAAGGGGATATCAGGAGGCAACATTGATAAGTAAATTAGAAGAAATAGATTTGTTAAAAACAGAATTTTATAACTCTTTAGATGAAACGTTAAAAACAGAAGACACAGAAATAAAAACAGAAAAATTTGAGAAATACTACAATAGAGCGAAAACTCTTTTCGAACAAGCCCTAATAACACCCAATAATCAACAACAAAATTTATTAGATATGGCAACTTTTAATTTAGAGACCGCTATAAAAATTATTCCTGAATTTAAAGGAAATTATAAAGAATTACAATCGTTCCTAACAATAGTAGAACTAATAGACAAAACCTTAGATAATACAAATAAAGCAATACTTATATCTTTTGTTTATAATGTTAAACTAACAAACCTAGTACGCACTGCAATAGGAGTATCTGAACCGAGAACATTTCAAGAACTGAAAGAATCTTTGACCAGTAGATATAGGTCCAAAAAGACTGTTTCTCAGATCCAAACATTGTTAAGCACATTTACCCAGAAGACAATGACTGTGAATACTTATCATGAGAAAATACTAGAACTGGTAACTGAATTGAATGAATTGCAGATTAAGAACATAGAAAATTGCAGTGAAATTCAGGCTGCAACGGTAAAACAAATCAACAATGATTACTCCCTGAACGTATTTAAGAACGGTTTAAAAGGAGAACTTAAACCTACAGTATTTGCATCAAGACCTAAAAATCTAGATGAGGCATTACAATTAGCCTTAGAGCTGGAAAAAGAATTCACTACTAACACGGAACAAGTTTTGTATTTCTCTAATAATGGAAATCAGGGAAATAACCAAAGAAATTTGAACAATAGAAATAACAAATTTTTTAATAACAATAACAGAAGAAATAATTTTGGTCCTAACAACAACAGAAATAATTACAGCAATAATAGAACAAATTACAACAACAATGGGTCAAATAATAATAACAATAACAATTTTTTTAATAATACTAATACTAGAAATAATAGACCAACAAACTATAGCAACAACCATGCTGGTAATAGTTATAATAATAACCGAAATGGTGTTAGATATAATAATAGTAACAATGATAATCGCAACGGAAATAATAGGAATAGAAATTTTCAAAATAGAAATGTGCACTACGTACAGGAAAACTACGAAGACCCGGAGGTGGATCAAGGAACTGTACAAACTCACTATCCGGAGGACCAATAATACGATTAAATAATGTTTTCCAAATATCGAATAACATTACAAATTTCATTGAATTAAACTTAGGCAAAAATTTAAAACTTACATTTTTAATAGACACTGGAGCAGACATCTCTTTGTGTAAAATCAATAAATTGAACGAAGATTCCATACATATCGACAAAGAAAGATCAATTAGCTTTACAGGTATCACTACAGAAAAAATTAAATCGATAGGAACATCAGAATTAAGTTTCACCATAAACAATTTCACCGAACAATATAAATTTCATATCGTTGACGAAGAATTTCCAATACCAACGGACGGAATTTTAGGAAGGGATTTCTTTTCAATATTCTTATGCAAAATTGACTATGAAACTTTTACGCTTAATCTCACTTTAGAGAATGAAGAGATTACTGTACCTATGAAATCATGGATAAATAAAAATTATTGCATAAAGGTAGAAAAACGATCTGAAAGTATTCATCCTATTAATTTGGATATATGTGAGGACAGCATAATTCTTAATAAAGAAATTAAACCAGGTATATTTGTAAGTAATACAATAGTACCAGGAAAGGGAAATCACCATGTCAAAATCCTGAATACAACAGACAACGACATAATTTTAGAAAACATTAATTTTGAAATAGAACCCCTACGAAACTACACAATAATACAAAATACACATAGACTTAGAGAAACAAATTTCAGCGAAGATAGGTTCAGCAAATTAATAGACACCTTAAAAATTGACGTTAAGGATGAAAAGGCAAGAACAGAATTGATACAGATTTTCAAGGACTATGAAGACATCTTTCATTTGAAGGGAGAGACATTAACTTCTAATAATTTTTATACACAAAATTTAAAAACCTCAGACAATACACCAGTTTATATAAAGAATTATAGATTACCACATACACAATATGATGAAATTAATGATCAAGTGCAACAATTATTGGATGAAGACATCATTGAACCATCAACTAGTGCATATAATTCACCATTATTGGTAGTACCGAAAAAGAGCGATAGTGAAAAAAAATGGAGACTAGTCGTAGATTTCCGACAACTCAACAAAAAGATAGTAAATGATAAATTTCCATTAACAAGACTAGAGGATGTATTAGACCGTTTAGGAAGAGCAAAATATTTTTCAACTCTAGACATGACTAGCTCATTTTATCAAATAAATTTAGATGAAAATTTGAGACATCTAACGGCATTTTCAACTAGGGATGGTCATTATCAGTTTAAACGATTACCATTTGGCTTGAAGATTTCTTCCAATAGTTTTCAAAGGATGCTAACAATAGCATTAAGTGGCTTAGACTCCAAAGCATTTTTATACGTAGACGATATTATTGTATTTGGATGCAGTTTAAAACATCATAATGAAAACTTAATGAAAGTATTCGAACGTTTGTCAAAATATAACTTAAAATTAAATGCATCAAAATGTGTATTTTTGAAATCCGAAGTAATTTATTTAGGACACCAAATAACGGAAAACGGCATACGAACAGATCCTTCAAAACACAAGGTAATAGAACAATATCCAGTTCCAAAAGACAAGGATGAGGTTAAAAGGTTTGTAGCATTTTGTAACTATTATAGACGTTTCATAAAAGATTTTGCTGAAATCACAAAATGTCTAAACGACCAGACTAAAAAACGAAAAGAATTTGAATGGACTGAAGATTGTCAACAAGCTTTTGACCTATTAAAGACGAAATTAATTAGCGCACCAATACTAAGATATCCAGATTTTGAACAACCCTTTATATTGACTACCGACGCATCGAATTATGCATTAGGAGCTGTTTTATCACAGGGGAAAATTGGCGAAGATTTGCCGATCTCTTATGCAAGCAAAACCTAAGGAAAGCATGATTTAAATAAACCAGTCACTGAGAAAGAACTACTCGCGATCCACTGGGGTATACAATTCTTCAGACCATACTTGTATGGAAGAAAATTTATTGTGGTAACGGATCACAGACCACTTGTTTCACTTTTTTCACATAAAAATCCTTCATCTAAGTTGACTAGGATACGAATAGATCTATCGGACTATGATTTTGAAATTGTTTATAAAAGGGGAAAGATAATTACGAACGCAGACGCTCTGTCGAGGATAAAATTAGATTCTGAGATGTTGAAAAGTATGATACCTGTAGAAGAAGACAAAAGTAAACCATCAAAAATTTTAGTAACAACACGTGGAATGAAAGCAAAGGAAAATACTGAGAAGGTGGAAGTGAATAATATGAGTGACATATCCCAAGGCCAACATAAAAATCATATGTGGGAATGTACATCTCTACAAGATATAAAGAATATACGTGAATTAAAATTTAATATTATAAAAACCGGTATAAGAAATACGAAAAATGGACCCAAGGATGGCACCATAGAAACTGAAAATAATAGCTTTGTAATGAACGTTAATGAAGATCTAGCAAAATACGTTTTGTCACTAGAGAAGTTAATGATTTATATGCATAAGCAAAATATAAAAAATCTCGCTTTATCATGCGAAGATAATATTTTTGAGCTCATATCATATAGATATTTAAACAAAATTTATAAAGAGGTATACCAGAAATTATTGAAATCAAACAAATATAGAAACTTTAAATTGAATATTATATTATATAAACCTTTGCAACACATTACGGATAAAAGAACGCAAAAGAAAATTATAGAAGAATTCCACAATTCACCAATATCAGGACATTTTGGTATAAGAAAAACTGTCCTAAAATTAAAACAACGTTACATATGGAAAAATATGAGAAAGATGGTTAGAGATTATACTAACAAATACGATAAATGTCTAAGAAATAAACAAACAAAGCACATTAAAGAAAAAATGATCATAACAGAAAGTCCTAACACTAGTTTTGAGACAATACAAATAGACACTGTAGGACCTTTAAGAATATCTAATAGTTACAGATACATACTTACAATGCAATGTGAATTAACAAAATACGTAATAGCACATCCAATTGAGACAAAAGACGCTAAAAATATTGCTAAAACATTAGTTGAACAATTTATTCTAAGGTACGGATGTTTTAAAAATTTAAAATCTGATAGAGGTACTGAATTTAATAACGAGTTATTAAAGGAAGTTTGTAATTTGTTAAATTTGAACCAAAAATTTTCAGCACCCTATCACCATCAGTCAATAGGTTCTATAGAACGAAACCATCGTGTATTAAATGAATATTTATTAAATTTTGTTGATGATCATGAATGGGACAAATGGGTACCATACTATACATTTGCATATAACACGACACCACATATAGACACTAACTATTCACCTTACGAGTTAATTTACGGTAAACTAGCAGCATTACCAACGGACAAAATACAGAACACAAGTAAATGTTATGATATGGAAAATTACGCAAATGAAATAAAAATTAGATTAAAAACATCATTAGAGAATGCTAAGAAATTAATAGACATATCTAAACGAAAATCAAAAGAAAATTACGACAAATATACGAACATTAGTAATTTTAATATAGGAGATTTGGTATTGATAAAATTAGAATCTCGAAAAAAGAACCAGAGCCCATACAAGGGACCATATAGAATAACAAAAAGATTAGGAGAAAATTCATTACTAAAGGTTGATAACTTGGAAAAAATTTACCATAATAACATCCTTAAATTGTATAGACCTAAGAATTAATGTAAGCAAATAAAAGACAATTTATAATAATTATTACAGCAATTAAAATATGATTTATACTAGCTATCTCAAATTTAAATATGGCTAAATGTAATATGGCATTTAGATAGAATTAATTCATTTATTATATTTTTAGATTTAATTCATTTCATTTCAATCATAAATTCAATCTTGAGGACGGAGGTGTAGTGTGTTGAACACACTCATTAACAGTTGGTCACCTCATTCCAACTTAATTAAAAATAACAATTGATTCCTCCAAAATAAAAGTGCAAACTTGACATTTTATTTTTCTCACACTCAAGAACGTAGACTATCAATTGCACAGACATACACACATTGTATCGTCATGAAATTGGAAGGAATCAAATTACTCAAAATTGAATTTGTTGAATTGGAGTTTTTTGATTTTTAATAACAACAAATTATAAATATAGTGTAAGCAAAATTATGTATAAATTTTTAGTATAAATAGTGGTAAGAATTATTAAATAAAGATAGAATCTTTCTTGAATCCAACAAAGAAGCTTTCTCACTATTCTACCTTAGCACTTAACAGTGCTTCGAAGAATTAAAACGTGCTGCGGCTAAGCGCAGCATTCTAAAATACTTAGCAACCTGACTTCGCGAAAATACATACATTACATGGCGATCCTGCCGATCACGATCCTGCCAATTTAGATTTCTGACAGACATTTAGAACTCTACCAGAAAGGAAAGAGAAAAAATTTTTTTTTTAAATACTTTAACTTTTTTTTTTGATGTCGCTCGCGGAGATAGATGAAATTTTTTTAAAATACTGGTTGGAACATTAACCTAAGAAGCTTTAACAAACACTCATTATATATACCAAACATATAAAATATAAGACTTAAGCTTAAAACATATGCAATTTAATTAACTTTAAAGGACTAATAGAGAAAGCTATACCTCAAATGGGAAACCAGAAATCAAAAGCAGAAGAGGTCATCAACATAAACAACAATAGCCCAGAACGAAGTATGGACTTTGGAACGACAATAAAAATAGATGCCTTTTTCATATTATGTCTAGGTGTAGTAATATTTTTAATTTTCAAATTAAACAAATACTTTAAGAATTATGTACAAGTATAAATATAAATAACCAAAACAAAAAAATTTTTTTTTTTTTTTATCAAATATAAATGGACTCAGTAATAAATAGGTTAGAAAAAATATTAATCAATTTTAAGAAATCAGGATCAAGGGGATATCAGGAGGCAACATTGATAAGTAAATTAGAAGAAATAGATTTGTTAAAAACAGAATTTTATAACTCTTTAGATGAAACGTTAAAAACAGAAGACACAGAAATAAAAACAGAAAAATTTGAGAAATACTACAATAGAGCGAAAACTCTTTTCGAACAAGCCCTAATAACACCCAATAATCAACAACAAAATTTATTAGATATGGCAACTTTTAATTTAGCAACCTGACTTCGCGAAAATACATACATTACACCAGCCAGGAGCTTTTTTTATAATTTAGGTTAGCGATAGCCTCTATAACATCTGAAAATCGGAAACGTATTTCTTTAGGACGTCTAGCAACGTCAATGCATGAATTGGGAGTGAAGGCGCTTCTTAAATGGCTTGCGAACAGACGCATTTTTCTTCGTCATTTTTTGCCCAGGATCCTCTCAGGTTACGCAGTGGTGGTTTTGCGATTACGGGTCTTTTAAGACGTCTGGCTGATCGCCATAGAGAATAGTTTGTTTGAGAAGTCGCGTCTAGACCTTCCAGGTATTCCATCTAGCAAGCTTTTTAATCGGTTTGTACATTCTTTCAGCTTATTTTTAAGTTGGGGCGATCTATATTTTTGCCATTCTCTTCGGGCTCTCCTTTTTTTCAGATAAGAGCTTTTCCACATCGGTTGAATAAATTTTGTTGCCTAGCCTAACGGTAGGTAGAAGAAGCATGTTTAACGCCTTCTTTGATATTTTCATTTAGGCTACTTAGGCACTCATCGATTTCTTCGGAAGTTTTTAGAGGTTTATGTTCCGAACAGTGCGTGCTGATATTTTTTTTTTTTATTTTTACCAATGTATTCTTTTTGACAGAAAAATGTCACTAGTTGCAATTTCGTGAGGACTAAAAATAGTGAAAATTGTGGGTGAGTGATCAGAAGATAAATCCAAGGAGGCCTGAGCTTCAATAAGCTCAGTGGATATACCTTTTGCTACGCCAAAATCTTCTACGTCTGGTATTTTATTATGGTCAGTTGGCCAATATGTTGGTTGTCCAGTTGAAATAACGTGAAGTCTCATTTCCGATACAGAATCATACAAGACGCGACCTCTGGGACTTATTAGCGGGAGCCCCAGTATGTGTGTTTAGCGTTATAGTCTCCAGCAGCTACAAAATTAGGACCTAAGGATTTGTAAAAACTATTGTACTGATCCTTCGTTATGGAGAACCTGGGTGGACAATAAACTGACGAAATAACGAGATTATGGTAAAATTCATCAATTCAGACGTTTGTTGCTTGGATATAACTTTCGTAGAGACCACCCATCCATTGGTGCTTGATTCTTGATTTAATTAAAATAGCTGAACCACCACATGACCTATCGTTGGCATCTTTTGAATCATATAAAGTATAGTCACATATTTTGAAAGTGCTTCTAGATGTCATATCAGTCTCGGAACACAACATGACATCAATTTTTTTGTGTGTAAAAAAGTATTCGAGCTCGTTTTTGTGTTGGCGGATGCCGTTTGCGTTCCAGAAACAACCCCTGAGGCAGTTCATGGCTTGCAAAATATCAGACTGCATTTTTTGCATTTCTTGCCTCGTGCCAGCCATTTGCGTCATTATCTGCGTGAACTGTTTATCCATATTGTCAATTACAGCTTCCAGCCGGCTAAAATTGGGACCAGTTGGTTCATTTGTTGGCGCCTGATGTGGTGTTGTTGGCTGGTTAGGCTTACGAATGTTGGGCCGGTTGGACTTTAGTGCGTTGGCATAAGAAACTTGACTTGTTGTTGGGTGTGTTAATGGAGGCATAGTTGTAGTTGCTGTGTTTAACTGCTGTGGAGGAGCAGAAACTATTTTAGTCTTAGATGAGCGCCTTAATAAATCAAAAAAAGAGCAACCTCTATAGTTGGCAGTGTGGTTTCCGCCGCAATTGCTGCATTTCTTCGCCCTGGGGTCATTTTTTGGTTTATCGCACTTGGTCGTGGCATGCAGGTCCCCACACACAACACACAAAGGAAACTTACAATAAGCTTTTGTATGGCCGAATTCCTGGCAGTTCAAGCACTGTATTGGCCCAGATCGTTTATGTGGGGCTTCAACAACTCATAAATAGGATGAGTTTCACCTTTTCTCACTAGGCTCAAGCTCCACCAATATTCCATTGTTTCGCCTGTAAACATTAAATTACTTTTTATAGGTACCACTTTAATTTTTCTCGTTATTTGTTTTTTCATTTTCTTTTTTTTTTTTTTTTTTTGTTAACATCAGAAAACATGTTTTTTTTTACTAGAAATTTGTACTAGTAAAAACTTTAATATACTCATCATACACACAAAAAGGCACCAAAAAGCTTAATTTTGCATTCAGAAAAGCGTAGAAAAGAACTAAACTTATTATACACACTAAAAACGTGGAAGGGATATTATGCATTTGTGCAGATGTTTATATCGCCCTAAAGGAATAGGCTAAGCCCAACTTGTTCTATTACCGTTAGACTAAAAAACACTTTCCGAGTTGATTAGAGCATGTCCATCAGTCCGTCCATCCGACTGGTTCTTCGTGTGTTTCTAAAACAGCTTTAAATATCACTCTCCACAAAATTTTGCAAATCTTAATTACCTTGTTTCAAACTGAATTCTATCAATGAAGAAAAATTTTGGTTTAAAACTGGTCATATAGCCGCTTTGAAAGAGTTCAAGCATATTCAGTTTCTAAAATTTGACTAAATAATGTTAAAGTGAATTGTTCATCGAGCGGTAAATTTATTTTTAATAAAAATACCAATATGCTTTGAGATAAATATACATAGTTTCTAAGCAAAAAAAGCTATTCGTGAGACTTGCAAAAAGTCACTGTATACCATAATTGCTGATAAATTTTTAAATTTTAAAACCTGTAAAACGCACTAAAGGCACCAGCTTAGTGCTTTTCCTCGGTTTATCACTAAAACTAAAAAATTGGCGTTTTAAGTCATTAAAAAGCACCAAAAATAGTGCTTAAAGCAATAAGTTGTAAGTATTATTAAAAGTATATGCACATATCGCACACTTAAATCAACAGTCACAACTCAAAATCATTATTTTTTGATAGAAGTCGTGTTTTCTGCTTTGAAAAACATGGCTCTAATTGTATTACCAAATTGACAGTTAAATAAAGTTGAATAAAATGCAAACGAAATTTTCGTGTTTGTTGAGAATTTTATCTGGGAGCTGGCTCAAGAAAAAAATTATAAAGGTACTTCCCTAATTCTCATGAATTTTGAGTTGTGGCTGTTTTTAGTTTAGTGTGCAACATGTACATACACAATTATAATAAAAAAAAATCGTTCAATATTTTATAATAAATAAATATGTATGTAAGTACCCTGCGGGAAATGTGTGACAATTGATCTAAACGTACTGGTCCCGTGACTGGTACAAAACTTAAGAAGTGCAAAAAGTTAATAATCGTGATCGGTGAAAATGGGACACATCACAGAGCTGGTTTAAAGGTGTTAGTTTAAGAAGTAGTAAAAAGCAAAAAAACACACCCATGTATGTTTACATACATATATCAATATGCATACACATATTCATACATACATACATACATACATACATACATACATACATACAAACAAACATACATACATATGTACATACATATATACATACATAGATACATACAAACAAACATACATACATACATTCATATATACATACATACATACAAAAATGTGTGGAAAGGAAAACGAAAAATAAATATTAAAAGATTAATAAAAAATAAGAAAAAGAATTGTAGAAAGCTTAGATTGGTGTGAAGGAAAGTGATAATTTCAAAGAAAATAAAATATGTAGTTTGTGAGCCAAATCCATCAATATTTATCATAAGAGGGTAAAAAGACTCTTCGTGAAAAACTTGTGCTTCAGAAATAACCAAAGTAAAAGCTGCTGCCTGTCGACCATCAAACGCATCCCAAACAACATCGGATGACTACTTTTGGACCACCTTGTATAGATATTAGTATAATGTAGATCGAAAGTAAATATTTAACAAAAATATTTTACGATAACATGTACTTAATCTAATCCAAACTATTTGGCCTTTTGTAGAAGCAATAAGAGCAAATCCTGATGTTAGAGGCATTGATGAAAATATTAGAGAAACAGTTCACCAAATTAAAAAGTGACCCCAAAAAAATGTTAAAGCCTTAAATGGGTTCCCATATATTGGAAAAAATAATATTTTTATTGTTAAATTTATCAGATAAAATTACTTTAATTTTTATAAAATAATTTTTGCTTTCTTTTCTTGTTGATTTTTTTGCCTAATTTTATTTTACATGACAAAGGAGAAAATTTTATAAGAATTGTCGTGAACCGAAAATAAGAAAGCAAAATAATTTTTAGTTGATAAAATGTAAATGATACTAACTTTAAAAATAATCATTAATTATTTTTTTCGTTGCATTTTTTTAATGTTTTTAAAATTTTTTAAATATCCTTATATTGCATGTTTGTTTATTTTATGTAACAAAAACTATTTTTTTAAAATAAAAAATAAAGTTAAAATACATTAAAAAAATATTAAAAATTTTAGGCTTTTCTTTTTTATTAAGGAACTAGTTCTGAAGTAGTTTAAAAGAGACTAGAACTGTGCTAGTTGTTTCAGGCTACTCCGTGACTAGTTCTTAGAAAACTATTTCTGGATAAGTAGTTTAGGGTTTGTTTTAAGACAGGTTATTTGGGACAATAGGTAGAATAGGATCCTTAGTAACTAGCTCTAAACATGCTCAGTTAGGATCGGTCTTGAACTAGATATAAGGTACTAAAGTTGGGCAAATTGTCCCCTCCAATGACAACGCCATGTAAAAGTGATATGTATGTCCTTTTCATATAAAGTGTTAGAACTAGAACCAATCCCCATCCCCAAAGAACCGGTCACGTGAATTGTTCTGTGCCAGTTCCCTTCCCCGTAGGGTATATTCTACATGTTAAGCAGTTTTTACTCATTGTATTTTTTACCACATATACCAAACTTACTAAGCACTTTATCACCAAGAGTGAAAACCGCTTTTGTGTTTACAATTATCTGTTGCATCAGAACAGTTAGTTAGACACTTACCAGCAAGCAACGTTTCCGGCCAAGCATTTGCACATCTTAAAAGATTTTTGTACGCTTTATTTCAAACACGTTATCAGCTTTTATTTAAATTAAAGTTACGTGTTCCTTTTAGTAAAACAAAAAATCTTTTAATATAACAAAATTTAACAAATTGATTAAACGGTCAGTTACCGCCCTACAAACCAGAAACCTGCGCCGAGGACTTTTGTCAGCGGCGGCGGCTCGGTAAAAAATTGTCGGCGGCGGCTCAAAGCCGGCTCCGTGACGGCTGAAAGTACAGACACTTTGGAGTAATTTTATTGGAAAATGTATTCTGATTCTAATTTCATTAGTTCGACATATCTTTTTCACTATTTTATATACTTAACAATTTTTTTGGTAGGTCGTTGTTTTGTCTGGTTTTGTTTTTCTCAGACCGTTTCTTAAAACAAACAATATATAAATATAAGGATCATACATAAAATTCGGAGTTTAATAGTTTTATATACCAAACAATAAAACTTAGAGTTAGAGGTCTTATTTATAAAAATTATATTATGTCCATTTAAGGCTTATTTGACGTATTTTTGACAGAAAGTTGTCATATAAATCCTTAATAAACATAAAATCAATAAATAAATAAGACCCTAAAAATTATTGTTTTATTATACATGTGTTTATACAGTTTGAGCTTAAATTGCAGATAAAATGTTTGTCATACTGTATAAAATCTATCGATTTCAAAAAAAAATCGTACCAATATAAAGTAAAATTGCATTTAAAAGAATAAAAATAGTAGTTCCAAAAGATACTGATAAATTCAGAAAATGTATTATCAGTTCAGTTCGTCTGACAGACCAAACTCTAAAATTCTTCATATTTTTAAGCGCAAATTATATATTATTAAATAGTTTAGCTGAAATTAAGCAAAAAAATAAACATTCAAAAAGCTGAAAGATATATTTTAGAATATCATGTACCATTCCGGCTCTGACAGACTTATATTACACAAACCACGCAATAATGCATCAGGTCGTGACGATTCTACAACAAAATTTGGTGAACAAAACTATAGTTTTTTTGCGTGCGAGAAGATAACAAACTTTTTTTTTTTGCAAACTTTTTGGTTCGGTAAGTTTTTCGGAGTACGCACTAGATAAACTCTCGATTTAAAAATGGCGCTAAAAAATTAGTTAAGTTGATGCTGCCAAGCTTATACACACGCTTTTACTTAGCAGCAAAGTGTGTATTTTTAATATGGCAGCATCAAAAATTTTCATGGGAGAGGATTTTTGCCTTTAACAAACTTTTTTTAGCATATTAACAAACTTTTTGATGCATATGTAGATTTTATATAATTTATTGAATTTCACCTAAGATTTGATAAAAAAAAACAATTTTAAATAAAATAAGAATATAAACTTCATATTGAATTACTAAATTAGGATAAAATTTACATACGATTAATACATACATATGTATATAAAATTTTTGTTACACCCTATTTCAATGTAATATTTTGCTTCCTGGGTCCAAACAAACCCATGTGCCTAAAATCTGAGATCGGGATCTTATGGAGGAAGGTACTGGCTATATTCCCTCATACCCACTTTTCCCAGGAATAGTTATGTTTCGAACAACTTTTTCGAAAAACTATTTCCAACAAAGTTACTTTTAAACTTGTTCGACCCACTGGGTCCAAACAAAAACATGTGCCAAAAATCTGAGACCGGGGTTTTATAGAGGGAAGTATTGGCTATATTCTCTCATACCCACTTTTCCCAGGAATAGTTATGTTTCGAACAACTTTTTCGAAAAACTATTTCGAACAAAGTTACTTTAAAACTTGTTCGACCCACTGGGTCCAAACAAAAACATGTGCCAAAAATCTGAGACCGGGGTCTTATAGAAAGAAGTATTGACTATATTCCCTCATACCCACTTTTCCCAGGAATAGTTATGTTTCGAACAACTTTTTCGAAAAACTATTTCCAACAAAGTTACTTTTAAACCTGTTCGACCCAATGGGTCCAAACAAAAACATGTGCCAAAAATCTGAGACCGTGGTCTTATAGAGGGAGGTATTGGCTATATTCCCTTATACCCACTTTTCCCAGGAATAGTTATGTTTCGAACAACTTTTTCGAAAAACTCTTTCCAACAAAGTTAAAACTTGCTCGACCCACTGGGTCCAAACAAAAACATGTGCCAAAAATTTGAGACCGGAGTCTTATAGAGGAAAGTATTGGCTTTATTCCCTCATACCCACTTTTCCCAGGAATAATTATGTTTTGAACAACTTTTTCGAAAAACTATTTCCAACAAAGTTACTTTTAAACTTGTTCGACCCAATGGGTCCAAGCAAAAACATGTGCCAAAAATCTGAGACCGGGGTCTTATAGAGGGAAGTATTGGCTATATTCCCTTATACCCACTTTTCCCAGGAATAGTTATGTTTCGAACAACTTTTTCGAAAAACTATTTCCAACAAAGTTACTTTAAAACTTGTTCGACCCACTGGGTCCAAAAAAAACATGTGCCAAAAATCTGAGATCGGGGTCTTATAGAGGGAAGTATTGGCTATATTCCCTCATACCCACTTTTCCCAGGAATAGTTATGTTTCGAACAACTTTTTCGAAAAACTATTTCCAACAAAGTTACTTTAAAACTTGTTCGACCCACTGGGTCCAAACAAAAACATGTGCCAAAAATCTTTTTAAAGTAACTTTTTTCGAAATAGTTTTTTGAAAAAGTTGTTCGAAACATAACTTTTCCTCGGAAAAGTGGGTATGAGGGAATATAGCCAATACTTCCCTCTATAAGACCCCGATCTCAGATTTTTGGCACATGTTTTTGTTTGGACCCAGTGGGTCGAACAAGTTTTAAAGTAACTTTGTTGGAAATAGTTTTTCGAAAAAGTTGTTCGAAACATAACTATTCCTGGGAAAAGTGGGTATTAGGGAATATAGCCAATACATCTTTCTATAAGACCCCGGTCTCAGATTTTTGGCACATGTTTTTGTTTGGACCCATTGGGTCGAACAGGTTTAAAAGTAACTTTGTTGGAAATAGTTTTTCGAAAAAGTTGTTCGAAACATAACTATTCCTGGGAAAAGTGGGTATGAGGGAATATAGTCAATACTTCTTTCTATAAGACCCCGGTCTCAGATTTTTGGCACATGTTTTTGTTTGGACCCAGTGGGTCGAACAAGTTTTAAAGTAACTTTGTTCGAAATAGTTTTTCGAAAAAGTTGTTCGAATCATAACTATTCCTGGGAAAAGTGGGTATGAGGAAATATAGCCAATACTTTTTTCTATAAGACCCCGGTCTCAGATTTTTGGCACATGTTTTTGTTTGGACCCAGTGGGTCGAACAAGTTTTAAAGTAAAAGCAAGTAGAAGCAAAATATTACATTGAAATAGGGTGTAACAAAAATTTTATATATGTATTAATCGTATGTAAATTTTATCCTAATTTAGTAATTCAATATGAAATTTATATTCTTATTTTATTTAAAATTGTTTTTTTTATCAAATCTTAGGTGAAATTAAAAAATTATATAAAATCTACATATGCATCAAAAAGTTTGTTAATATGCTAAAAAAAGTTTGTTAAAGGCAAAAATCCTCTCCCATGAAAATTTTTGATGCTGCCATATTAAAAATACACACTTTGCTAAGTAAAAGCGTGTGTATAAGCTTGGCAGCATCAACTTAACTAATTTTTTAGCGCCATTTTTAAATCGAGAGTTTGTCTAGTGCGTACTCCGAAAAACTTACCGAACCAAAAAGTTTGCCAAGAAAAAAGTTTGTTATCTTCTCCCACGCTTAATTTTTATACAAAATTTAATTTTTTTGACATTCACATTTCCAAATATCCGCTTAGCTCTTGTTACGAAACTGCGTGGCCTGACGACTTCACCGACTAGCATCTCATCTCAGGAGGTCCCAACCCTGCGCCAGATTCGAAACGCAACATCAAGAAACTTTACTGGAACTTTATCACAACACATCTACGGTCTTTACATTCAACCCACCCTCTTACCATATTTGGAGTCAGATGTTGCTCTCCTCAATCGCCCTCCCAACCGTGTCGTACTCTTCAGCCAGTCAACCATTTTAGTACGACCCTATTCCCGTACGGCCGAACTCTCGCACTTACCTGCCCATCATTGCCATAAGATTAATTTAACCCATCATTTTACCTTTTCCTTATCAGCTATAAAGATACATATTTATTTAAGAAAAACTTAAACGCTAATATTATTATCACTATAACACTACTGAATTTATAAATATAATACAAATAATTACGACACTAATATAATCAATAAAGGCATGCAAAATACGTATATAAAATTTCTTTTTGTTTTCGATTTCTTAAAATGTTTAACAACTCAATATTACTATGAACGCTCAAACTATTTCCTTTAAAATATATTTTTAAAGCTTCGGACACCGTTTTCTTTCTCTACGTCTGAAGGAGCTCCCTAATAACGCTAAACACTCTTTTGAACAATTACTTCCTTTAATTTTTATATCAATCGCGCGCGTCTGTTGAGCCTTCACGAATATAATTTTTTTTGCTTCCGGTAAGTATGTATTTTTTTTCCGGTCCTTAAGGGGATAATCTTTACTTAAACACTCACACTACCACACTCTCGATAACACACAATTATTCCACAATATCACTATTTTTACATTTAATTTAAAAAAAATATGCAAAATATATATACGTAAATTAAATAAATAAAACGTTTAAAATTCTTAATTACAAATAATAATATCTGCAATCTGATTTTTTTTTTTTTTTATATCTTTTCTCCAACAAAATCTGGAACAAATCGCTGCCGGTTCATTTAATTTTTATACCAGCAATTCCTTTTTTTCCTTCCCAGAGATTTTTCTTTTAACAAAACTCGAACTTTTTACTTAACAGCCTAGCCCTTTAGGCGGTATTGAACTTTGGTTCTGGCTACTCAAGCCAAAATATAATTTTAGAATAAAACTTGTTACCTGGCTATATCTGTGTGGTCCTTTTGGCCTCAATTTAGGGTTATGGATCCCTCCGTGCCTAATGGTTATAGCCAGCTACACCGAAACATAAAAATAAAGACACCCACCACAATATTAACTTATACTCTTTTCTCTAAGTTTTTTCTTACACTTACGTAATCTTTAATAAATTTTAGAATATTTGCATTTGTCTATCGACCACACACACAAATACGGTAAGTTCTTGACTTTATTAATTTTTTTTGTCACAAGTTCTTTTTATTTTAGATTTTTAATTTTTTTACTAAAACTTTATATTTCAATTCTTTAAACTTCTTCTGCTTAACTTCAACTTTATAATAATCCATTTATTATCCCTCGTCTCTTTTTATACCTTACTTATATTGTTATAAAATTCCAAACTCTCCGCACTCGTCAATAATTTTATTATAGTATTAGTAACCATTTTCGCGCCTTAATTTCTCTTAAATTTAATTTTATGTACTTTATAAATTATTATTTTTATAAATAAATAACATCTAGAACTTTCATTTTTTTTTTACTTTTGCTTTCCCGCCTGTACCTGTTTTTTTCTCTTTCTAGCACTTCTTTCTCCTTTTTTCATACTCTCACTCCCCATGTATATCAGTAAATCATAAATTTTAGCAAGTTATATAATTTTCATTCATAATTAAAATTTAAAAATTTTCAAGTTTTTATTTCCGCAATATTGAATGGAAAATACAACCCTGGGGATTTTTACACTTATTCCCGCTGCCAACCATATTACTACTCTGTGTGTAATAACACCTTACAAATACACCTACATCAGCTGTCAAATACAGAAAATATTTCTGCAATGGCCGCAACTCGCTTGGGTAAGTATTTTTTCTTTTATTAATATTTCTTTATTTTTGTTTATTTTCAGGTTTTGATGGACAAAATAAATATTGGTAATTATGTATTGTTTCAATTTTTAAGATTCCTTTTAGGTATTATAAATATTTTTTCTTTTCAGGTACAAATAGTGGCATATAAAAGGAATAACAACAACAAAAAAAACAACAAAGAAACAAAAAGTGAAAAATGAAAATTAAATAAACTAAAAATTAAGAATTTAACGACTGGGACTCGGGCAGGAGGTAGTTTCTCCTAAAGGCCGCATGCCCCTCCCCATTATAATCATATTTTATGAGGGATTAGAGGCATTGGGAAATATAGCCTCATCCCGAATTGTTGCCTAAGACGCCGCCACGCAAAATTTTTTTCTGCGCACAGGGGCGTATTGGCCAACTAATTGGGCCCTCTAATAGGTCATTGACCTCCCGCAACACTCTTGATATTAAGTTCATTCGTTTACTCAAAGTTTTTAAAAATTTTTGAATATTTTTACTGGATTGCGTTCGTTTACACAAAATCCAGTAAATGAGAACACAAATTGAGAGCGCAAAGTGACAGTTGTCTTACTGAGTATTTAAAAATTTTTACTAGACAAAATTTAACTAGTAAAAATTACTAGTAAAATAAAACATATTTTTTCTGATGTAAACAAAAAAAAGTGAAATAACAAACAGCTAACAAATTGAATAACGAGAAAATTTAAAATGGTATAAAAAGTAATTTAATGTTCACAGGCGAAACAATAGAACAGCTAAGAGATATAGTTAGTACTTTAAGTTTAGGGGAAAGAGTAAATGTAACCAGACGTGGCTATGTTTTGCAAAATGCAGTATTGTATCTTATAGAATCGTCATCTGAAAGCTAAGATGAAGAAGATATAAGTTTGTTTTAAATGTTAAAAAGAAGCCAGGAATTTTTCACCCTAACTTGTGGTTGAGAAAGGAAAGAGCATTACGCAATTCTGTTAAAAGCTACAGATGTTTAGTTTCGAACACATTTTAGAATATCCATATCAATTTTGTTGCGGCTTTTTCTTCTTAATATTTACTTTTTTTAAGTTGAAAAAGTGCTGAATACTTGGGTACTCGGTGCAGTCACTTATTACCCAAAATAAAATATTCGCGTTTTTTTTACTAACGCTAAGTCTTTCCCTAGCAGTATGTATTGCTCCAGGTAACGTACAAAAGAATAGTCTAAGACTCAACTTAAATTATACCGACAGACTCTGAATCACTTCTTTAGCCAATTTAAGCATATCTATCTGTCTGGGTGTCCATATATTCGTGTGCTCATAGTAAAGGTAGCATATCTGAAAAAAAAAATTTTGCCATAGGGAGCAAGCCCATTGTTTGTGGTGGTGATCATAATAGGCTTTAACTCCAAAACCAAGTTAACCCCACTCACAAAAGTCAGCTTGTTTAAAATGTATTTTGAAAAAATGTATTTTGCCATCATAAGTATTTGAAATACAAAATACAAATTACTTTAGTATGGGGTATTTCAAATACAAAATACATTAGAAAGTGGTATTTCAAATACAAATACAAAATAAGTATTTGAAATACTGCCCAACCCTGGTTTTGACAAATTTAAATAAGAAATATATTTGTATTCAGAAAAATTCAACAACAATTTGTATTGATTTAATTAAAAAAAAAATATTTGATTTAATAAAAATATTTTTTAATTTTCAATTAAATGTTTTTTTTTTAAGAATAAGTTTATTGAGAAGGTGAATATTTTTATTAATTTTAATTATAAATATGGTTTAAAACACTTTGTATTTATTATATGTTTTTAGAATATAAATTATTCATTGAGAATTGTGTATGCAAAATACATATGTATATTGATTAAAGAATAGCCCTCCTTATTTCACTATTCAATTTGACATTTAACAAATATGCCACGCATTGCATAAACACCATCTTTTAAAGTGATACTGTGAGAAATTATTAGTGCATTTGAAAACATTAGACTGTAAAAAAAACCAGCTTTATATAAGAGAATTTTAAGAAATTGTGAGTTAAGTATGATATGCATTATACATACATACAAGGAATTACATCCAACATGTTATTTTGAATAAAAAAAGCAACAGGTTGTATATTGTTGCAAATTTCTTGGTTTATTAGAGCTGCTAAAAATCGATGATACTATTGGTAATCAGTTTAAAAAGAACTATCGATGTTTTTTTTCCATAAAAATCTGTGTTCCAGAAGATTTCGTTCTAGTTCGGACGAATGAAAGTAAAAAAATAAATTGCTATCTATTTTTTTTAAACGTTACTTTAAGTCAGCGTTGCCATGGAAAGCTACGAAAAGTTACATGTTTTCGTTCAAAAGGTTACGGTTTTTCATAAAAAGTTACATTTACGAATTTAAAGAAATAAAACAAACACATTTTTTACAACTTTTCTTAACAAAAAATGTAAGTGTGCATTAAATTTAGGCTTGCCAGATCCAATTTGCCAAAAAGCTTGACATTGACCAAAAAAAAACTTGATTTTGAAAAAAAAAACTTGAAAATTAAAACACCCATATTATTGTTTTTTCATTTAATTATTTTTTTCATAAAAATTATTAATATAAAAACAAAAATATCATAAAAAGTAAAAATAACAGAAACAAATTAACAAACAAAAATATAAACTCAATTTTTACTTCCAAAAGCTTCAATGTACGTATTGGAAATCAGCTGTTCAATGATATCAATTTACTAGTGTTGAGCAATGGGGTAAATATCAGTGTTGGCACTTTAATTATAATTGTACTGAAAGAAAACTATATTTTTAAAACAGAAAAAAACTTTATTATATTAATCCTTAGTTGTTGATAATAAAAATATGGGCTTTAGATTTTTTTATAGATACATATACAAACATACTTTTTTAAGTATTATTACATAGCTAGAATAAACTTGAGAAAAAAGTTAAGTTACAAAAAAACTTGACAAATTAATTTTTCACTTTACACTTGACGCGAACAAAAAAAATTGAAAATCAGGCCCGTCTGGCATCCCTAATTAAATTGTAATAGGTATTTAAAATATATATAAAAGTTATAAGGGCCTTATTACGCAATTCTTAAAGCATAAATATTTTATTATTCATTGGTATTTAGGTAATTTTACGTAAAGCGGCTTAAAACGGAAAAACTTATTTTCTTTATTTAATAAATTTCTTTAAATTCCAAATTTTTAAAAACACACAATGTTAAAAGATTTTTTTGAAACAAATTTTTTTGATTGAATTTATTATATACAAGCGTTTTATTAATTAACCCGCAAAAGCAAATCAAGAAAATTTTTAAAACATTGTTTACTTGTTTTAATCAGTTATAAGGTCTTAACAAATATTAAGCGTGTTCCAAAAGATCTCGATTTTGTTCCGACATATGAGAGTAAAGAAATTACTCTCCAAGCTTACCAAAGTTGCTCAAAATAGCTGGAACGCAAAAAACTATAATTGAAAATTTTTAAATGCTCACATGCTGCTTAGTTAAAAAGTAAAATTTTATTTAGACAATAACACCCCATAGAATTTTTAAAATTTTTAAATGTTCTAAATCGCATTTTATATTAAAGAAATCTACAGATTTTTATAAAAAAATGTACCTACAACAAAAATTTTGTTGAAACCCTTGCACAGGAAAGGAAATTTATCTCAAACGTTCTCTTTGCTGTGGAAAATTTGTTACCTGAAACACTTTTGGGTAGGTTTGGATTAATTTGTGTGAGTTTGAACTATTTTGTTATGTACCTGAAACACAACTTTTAATAAATTGAAATGCCTTTTTTCAATTTTTAATAAATTCTAACCTTATGGTAATTTTTGATATATGAAAACTATGCGAAAATACTTACGGTAGGCTTATTAACAAAAATGTATGTAATGGCTGACAAATATGGTCTTAGTAAACTTACGATAACTACTATTGGCGAATTCACAAGGTACAAAACGATAGCATATTGTATTATTGTCATATAATTTCACAATAGCATAAAAATTTTGTTGTTGCTTTTCATACGAAACTTGTTGTGAAACAATACAACTTTGTTTGATATGTTTTTTGTGATGTCATATTATATACAAAGTCATGCGCCAAGCGCCTAAAACGAAACGGCGAGTTTTTTAATTTATTTTTAGAGCCGCTAGCACTCGCATCCGTTAAAAACGTCTATACTAAAAACTTAGGCAAAACCGCCAAAGAAGATTCCTTAAGCCGCCTCCGCCGGCAAAAATAGCCGGCACTGCTCTCTGACACATCAGCTGTTTTTTGTTTACGTAAAAAATAACAAAATTCTTGTGATTTTTTACTTAAACTTTGCTTATTTTAATGGATTTTAGAGATTCTAACCAGGTTAGATATAGACTATTTTGTGTTTTCATGGGTCTAATTTCTACAAATTATTAAGTTAAGCCAAGAGCAGCACCAGATTTATGTACATAAATATGTGTTTGTTTTTCTATCGTTTGGTCGTATCAGCTGATTTAGATTTTAAATACGACACCTACAAATATACGAAGAGTTGTTCACAACGGTCATATTTTTTGGTTGTATTATTTTACAATATATGATTTCACAAGACCTTGTGAATTCACCATATAAATTTTTCCACTAGATTTTATAGCTCGCTTTTGAAAACCAGTAATATTATAAAAATATCACATAAAAACTTAAAGGCATATACATACATATGTACAAATATATATATAAAATAAGTTTTAAAACAGATTTTGTATAAACGCGACGCTCGAAAACTTTTTTACATCGGAAAAGTTATAATTATTACAAGCCTAAGTTTCAACCTCCTTATTTAAAATAAATTATAAGACTGTAAGTACAAATACAAAAAAAATATATACAAAACGTCGAAGAAATATTGGTTTGCTTCATATCCAATGCATTTTTCTATGTTTATGCGGCAAACCAATAATCACCCGAAGAATGTGCAAGTTTAAAATATTACTAAAAGTTCCATCCCTGATGAACAGCTGTTTAATGATTTAGCGCTAGCAAAAATTTTTACAAATAGTAAATATTAAAAGTGAAATTAAGAATTTATTGCAGAAATTAGTTAAAAAAACATGTCTGATGAGCTAACTGCAAGTCTGAACGTCACTTTTTATTGCCTAACAGTATTTTTTCACCCTTTTGTTAAATTCAAATAAAAAAATACTTGCTTTAAAAGTTAAAGTTTTTTTTTTAACTCAAAAACAGATATTTAAGTACTACACAGATTTTAATTTTATTTCAAATGTGATAGTGTAAAGACAAAATGTAATGCGCATTATTTCTTATTTGATTTTTTGACAGTCAAACCAAAAATCATTTTATTTGGCTCTCTCTAAATCCAATGAAAATCTAAACACTTGTAGAATAGTGTGAAGGTAGCTTTACTACGTTCAAATTATACATGTAAAATGTAACAAATGTAACCAACTGGCAACGCTGCTTTAAGTAGCTGGAACGCGAAAAACCATAATTGTACATTTTGAAACACTAATGCTGCTTACTTTAAAAATTAAAATCTATTTAAGCAATTTTAAACCCTTAAAGGGCATAACATATTACAAAACAAGGTTAACATCATTAGCAATAGCTAAAAAAAGTAAATAAAAATCTGTGAAAGCATACATATGTATATATACCCTTCACATAGTGATAAGGGTATATATTAGTTTATCATTCCGTTTGTAATTTCTTTATTATCCATTTGCGACCCCAAAAAGTATATATATTCTGGATCCTTATAGATAGGGAAGTTGATATAGCCATGTCCGTCTGTCCGTCTGTTGAAATCAAGTTTCCGAAGTCAAATAAAAAGATACAGATCAAAAAATGGTGTCAAACTATTAGAAATATCCTGAAGACAAACGCTATTTAAAATCAGCAAAATCGGTTTACTATTGACCGAGATAAATCCGAAAACCCAAAATAACCCATTTTTTAGGACAAAATCCGTGCATATATCCCTATATATATATATCAGTAAATATAGTCACTCTTGCCACAAAACTTAGCACGAATGCTCTCAAAGTACAGACCTCAATAATGAAAAAGGTTTTTTTTCAGATAGGATCAGGGGAAGTGGTATTTTCCCTACAATTGCACAAATTTGGTAAAATGTTTTATGCGCTATATCTCGCAAACTATAACAGCTATCGACTTAAAATGTTCTACAAGAAATAATTGTGCAATAAGACCAACACTTTAAGGAAAAAATTTTTTGGGTAAGAGGAGTAGGGGGACTAAAGCATCCCATAAAAATTAACAACTTTTACTAACCTTTTAATATGAATAATCGAAATGTCGAAAACTTCTATAACTGTCGACCTCAAACGTTCCTCATCTATTTCTATTATCCATACAAACGTTATCAAAAGACCAATGTGAAGGGTTTTTAAGATTCGGCACAGCCGAATATAGCGCTCTTACTTGTTTTTTGATACATTTCTTATTTTTTTATTTGTTGTTATCAATTTTTTTTGTGTTGTTAATTTGTTGAACTGTTTTTGTTTTTATTAGTTGTAAAAATATTAATAAAAAGTAAAATAAACGTTTTAAAAATTAATGCAACTTTTTTTACAAAAACGATTTTTGTATGCAACTTTTTTTTTCCTAAAACGACTATTTGTGCCACTTTTTAAAATTCTCAGCGGTCACACTGATAGAGGGTAAGAATTGTATTCAAAAAAAATTTTAAATTTTACTTAAGGTTTTTAAAACGAAATTTTCATACAAAATCAGTATTTCAAGTCTACTTTAAATATAATTTTTTTTTGCAAACGGCTCACAGTGGTTTCCTTTATATGGAAAAGCGGTTAAAAATCGATTATAGTTTTGTTTTCCGTGACAAGTTGAAGAGGGTCATAGGATTTCACAAAAAGGAAACTGTCATCTATAAGCCTATTCTTCTTCTGCTTAATTTGGCTATGACCAGAACTGCCATCGAATTCCCATTTTTCAATCAGTGTTAAGTGTTTTTCTCCTTGGCCTAATTCTTCACCAAGAACTTGAAATTGCAAAATTCGATTAGCCGTATTATCAAGGAGAGCTTGTAGATCGACCTCTGCACTCGACTCTGTAACAGTAATGTTTTTTGTGCTTGGATAGCAAGTTTTCTTAGCTGCCAAGATACTTTTGTAGCCTGGAAAAAAAATTATAGATATTTTTTTATTCACAAAATCTTTTATAGTTAAATACTGTCGCTTAGTAAGTTTTGCTTCAACCAAAAAAGTCAAAACCTCGTAATCCTCCACATTGTGTGTCGGGGGAAAGTTGCGATTTTGTAAAACTTCGGTTAAAGAATTATCAACTTGACTAATTTTAGACATTTTACGCCTCTTTGTTCTATCTAAACACTTTAAAAATCTCTTGGCAGGACGAACACGCTTTTGGCTAGGTGCAGGTTGTTCTTTTTAAAGGGATTTTGCTTCTAGCTGAATAGTTTCAAAACTTTCAAACCATTTCTTTTGTTACTTCAAAATAATTAACTTGCTTCGATGATTTTTCGTCCAAAGCTTACCAATACGCTTACAAAGGCTTTTTAAAACTTTTGTTAAATTGCTTAGGTCGAATTTAGTTTTTTCTGCATTAAATTTTTCCTCCATAATTTGAAATATTTTGTTTGTTTTCGAATGATAATTACCAGCTGTAGAACTCCAAATATCAAGCACATACATTCTATAAAATTCGCACTGACAGAATAATCCTTCTATTTTAATTTTCATATTGATATTTTTGAAACTTTTATCACCATCGCGAAAACAATTAATTTTAGAAATAAAATTTGACCTCTGCTTTGACACTTTTCAAATGCAATAAGTAAGCTTCACTTAAACTGTAAATCAAATACCATAAAATTGCAATATAAAGTTTAAAATAACAACAATTAAAAAAAAAATTAATTTCTCTTTACTCATATTCTTAAAAAGAAATAGTACAAAGCAAAATTCGATTCATTACTTTTCGTCACGTGCCTATGTAAATCACACCCATATGCGAAAATATGCAAAACCCCGCTGACACAATATTTTTTAAATTAAAGAGTGATAAAAAAAGCTTTCAATTTGATGCATAACGCGTTGTGGGCAGATGAGGGCCATATCACTAAAAGTCTAAAAAAATAAAAGTCTTTAATTGATGCAAATTTATAAACATAAAAATACCCTTTATTTAACATAAAAATTATATATGTATATTTAAAAATTATAAATATCATATAAAACACTACATACCCATTTTTATTTTAATCGATGTAGGAATTACACATATATTCATGTTTTAATCGGTTCAGAAAAAATTTTTTTAAAATTTAACGAAGCGTTGTGCACAACTTTTGAAAACGGCATAAGGTAGCTCAAGGCGCTAGCAATCAACGCAAATACACAGTTTGTCCAAAAAAAAATTGTAGTTTAGAGGTACCCTCCAACAAACCGTAGGAATTACACATATATTCATTATTTAATCGGCTTAGAAAAAAATTTATAAAAATTTAACGAAGCGTTGTGCATAACTTTTGAAAACGGAATTAGGTAGTCTAAAGCCGTGGCAATCAACTAACATATACAGTTTATCCAAAAAAATCGTAGTTTAGGGGTACCCTCCAACAAACCGTAGGAATTACACATACTTATATTTATTATTTAATCGGTCTAGAAAAAAATTTATAAAAATTTAACGAAGCGTTGTGCACAACTTTTGAAAACGGCATAAGGTAGTCTAAAGCCGTGGCAATCAACCGAAGTTGCTGTGAGAACAGTCAGCAGAAGCCGCTGTGGGAACAGTCAGCCGAAGCCGCTGTGAGAACAGTCAGTCGAAACCGCTGTGAGAACAGTCAGCCGAAGCCGCTGTGAACGAACGGGCATGTATTCAGAAAAGTGTCCAATATCTATTCAGATATTGATTATTCCCACTCGCGGGTCTCGAGTGTTCTTGAATCGGTGGTAGTGCAAACCGATTTTCTTTCCAAACGGGGTCTTTCAGACTTGATTGGCGTATTATAGTCGGGTCTGAATCGGCCCGATCTTCAATTCAATTACGTATCTTATACTAAATTATACATAGACTAAATGAGAACTGGCTAACTTAAACTAAAACCTAAACGAAATATCATACTAAAGCTACACTTACACTATAGGAAAAAATGGTGAGGATGGTATTACACTATCTAATAAAAGAAATAAAATATATAACAGGAATATTTTCACGTTACATCTCCCTCCCTCTTCGGGGAATGATGGTTAAAGGCGAGTGTTGGTCCGAAGACCCACACTACCTTTATGGTAAATTTAAACCTCCCGAATGGGAGGCTCAGTTCGTCGAATAAAATTCCTGACGGCTGTCCTACAGCTTTTCTCTCTACGTACCCTTACTTTACAAACAAAATCAATTATACTAGGGCCGTCCTACAGCTTGACATCGCACTTAAACTTACTTTACAAATAAACTATACTACGGCTGTCCTACAGCTTGGCTTGATACAGAAAAAGTATAACTTAACTTAACAACTAAATAAGCTATACTACGGCTGTCCCACGGTTTTTTTTTTGTGGGTGAAGTTCCGATGATGGAGTCGAACGTTCGTTGGAACGTGGCTGGTGCGGAGTGCATTCCGAATGGCGTAACCTTCCACTGGAATAAACCTCGGTCTGGTAAAGTGAAAGCCGTGTAAGGCTCTAATGCTGGTGTGAGGGGTATTTGCCAATAACCATTCTTTAAGTCCAATGACGAAATAAACCTGGCCTCCCGCAGCTGATCCAGAACTGCATTGATTTGTGGCAGAGGATACGCGTCGGGTTCTGTTATGGCATTCAACTGTCGGTAATCTATGCACATTCTCCACCCGCCCTGTTTCTGGCGAGCCAAGACAGTCGGAGAACTGTATGGACTGCGTGAATGTTCGATGCGTCCTTCGTTCAGCAGTTTATCTACTTCGTTGTTTATGACCTCCATCATTGCTGGGTGTCTTGGCATGTACCTTTGTTTTATCGGCTTCAGGGTTTTCAGTCGTATTTCGTGCGTCGCGACGGTACACAGCCCTTTTGCATGAGCAAACTTGGACTTGTGGGCTTCCAGCAATAGTGTCAGCGCATTGTTTTCTGCTTCGGAGAGGAAGTCCCGATTAACCAGGGAGTGCAAACATTCCTTGGTGGCTGTGCAGTTGCTGTAGCAAGTTTTCCATGGAAGTTCTCAACTTCTTTGACCGAAGGTTTTCTGCTAGCTGCTTGCGTAGATGTTCTACCGTGTAGCCGGCGGTGGGCATGCCGATATTTCGGCATTGCTCGATTAACTGCTCCTTTCTAAGTAGGTAAATCCATCCGACGGAGTCTGTTTGTACGGCTTGTAGATGAAGTTGTTTTGTTTGTAGCGGTGTTATCGGAGTTGCTATTATCGTGATGTTGACTCGATTCCTCCTCGTTGGCGGCGGTTTGTGCTTTTTCGCAATGTGACTTGGAATCGGGTCCCTGCTCGGGCGCCATTTTATAACGTGGTTTTGTCGTCGGCTGAGGTATCTAAGTCGTGTCCAGGGTCTACTCACGGGCCCACAAACCTTAAGTAATAAAACGATTATTTACCCTTTTTCGGGGGTTACAATATTATTTTGCTTTATTGAATTTACTTTTATCTTGAATACAACTTCGATATATTACGATACAAATAGCAATAAATCAACGATAACTTAGCCGGCTACCAACGATGCTCTACAAGTACTTGGATGATGATTTCGGCTTTATTCGCTCTGGTATGTCAGGGTACGCGGGATCGGTGATTTCGGTGTCGGTTGTTCAGGTTCGGCTCGAGGATCGGGAATTCGGGTGTGGTTGTAGGTAACTCGGGATCGTGTATCGATGCGTCGGTGGTGTTCGAAGACTAAATAGTGCTTGATAATACCGGCTAGCATACGTACAATGGTGCTTAACGCTATCGTCTAAATACGTACAATAGTACTTAAAGCTATTGGCTAAATACGTACAATGGTACTTAATGCTATCGGCTAAATACGTACAATGGTGCTTAACGCGGTCGTCTAAATACGTACAATGGTACTTAAAGCTACAGTCAGCCGAAGCCGCTGTAAACAAACGGGCATGTATTCAGAAAAGTGTCCAATATCTATTCAGATATTGATTGTTCCCACTCGCAGGTCTCGACTGTTCTTGAATCGGTGGTAGTGCAAACCGATTGTCTCTCCGACTGGCTAACTTAAACTAAACCCTAAACCATAGGTTGTCAAAAAATGAAATGCGTCTGTATTGGATAAGAGAAAATTGCCCAGCAAACAAAAAACTAAGCATTGCAAATGTGATGAATTTTACTTTTTAAAGCAAAATGGAAATGAACTTAAAAAAAGTTATTAAAATTAAATACAAAATATGCCTCAGTTATTACAGAATTAGACAATTTTTTTCACACATATTCCATTGGGCGAGTTTAATTTACAGTTAAAACTTAAAAAATTAAGTGTATTTAGGTATTATAAATTAAGTTTTTCTTGTTTTCTTTGTTTTAAATGTTTGGTAACATAAAATGTATTGCATGTTACCAAAAGCATTTTTATTGACAAAACAAAAATTTTTATCTTCCATTATACTATTTTGTTCGCTGGTTTATTTTGAAATTAAATCAAAGCTGAAAAAACAAGAAAGCAGAAAAAAAAGCAGTAAGCATCCGCACATGTGCACTCGTTAACACTCAATTAACGACTGAAATCAAACTGAAATAAAAGAGAATAAGCGTCGGTGTGAGTTTTTTTTATTGTTTTTGTAGCACAATTGTGCACTAAAAATAAATTTTTGACAACCTATGCCCTAAACGAAATATCATACTAAAGCTACACTTACACTTTAGGAAAAAACGGTGAAAGAAATAAAATATGTAACTGGAATATTTCCACGTCACAAGTTGTAGCAATCAACGCACATATACAATTCGTCCAAAAAAAGTCGTAGTTCAGGGGTACCCCTCAACAAACCGTAGAAATTACAAATATGTTTATGTTTTAATCGGTGTAGAAAAAAATTTATAAAAATTTAACGAAGCGTTGTGCACAACTTTTGAAAACCAAATGAGGTAGTCCAATAGTTGTAGCAATCAACGCACATATACAATTCGTCTGAAAAAATATTAGCTTATGGGTACCCCTCCAACAAACCGTAGGAATTACACATATATTCATTCTTTAATCGGTTTAGAAAAAAATTTTTAAAAATTTAACGAAACGGCATAAGGTAGTTCAAGGCGCTAGCAATCAACGCAAATATACAGTTTGTCCAAAAAATCGTAGTTTAGGGGTACCCTCCAACAAACCGTAGAAATTACACATATATTCATTATATAATCGGTCTAGAAAAAAATTTATAAAAATTTAACGTAGCGTTGTGCACAACTTTTAAAAACAAAATATGGTAGCTCAAAGCTGTAGCAATCAACGCAAATATACAATTTGTCCAAAAAATCTAAGTTTAGGGGCACCCCTTTCATATATACACATATGTTTTTTAAATCGATTAAAACATGAAAATATCTGTTATTCGTATGGTTTGTTGAAGGGTACCTCTAACCTACGATTTTTTTTGGCAACTGGTATAAGGGGGATGATGGCTGGGGCATTGTCCTCCCTTATCCCGTTTTCAAAAGTTGTGCACAATGCGTTGTCAAACTTTTCTGTCCATATTTAAACGCTAATATTCTTATTTATTAAAGTATGTTTATAAATAGCTTATGGAACAGATGTGCATGGAACAATTTTCTAATAATCCCTGCATAAATCTACTTTAATTTTTGTAAATATCAGAAATACTATCTGTATTAGGTTTTTTATATACTTTCGCTTATAATAGAATTATTTAAGAGCAATAAAATCAAGTATTAAATAAAACTTTTTTTAACAAAAGACATTTCCAAATTTATTAATTTGCAAAGTCATTGTTTTTATTTTTAGTTTTTTTTTATTCATACATAAAAGTTAAATGTTTGTTTTGGTTTCGTTCGTTAAGTCTTATTTTTATTTAAAATCTGCAATAAGACGTTTTTACACAACGATTTAAAGACAAACAAAGATGGCTGAACAAAAATAAGTAAATAATAGCCAGTTGTTTTTGTGGTTTGTTTTCTCTTGGGTTGTTTTTGTAACGTCGATAGAAATGTCTTATGAGCGCGTATATGAGGTGAACGAGTATTTTAGAACAGCCATGAATATCTAGCTTTAGTGTAGGCTCAAACTTAGCCGCCGTTTCTTTTTTTATAACTAAACTTTATTATATTGAATCTGTTATGCTATAAGCACATCGACACCAGCAGGCTACCGACTACATTCTCTCAAATATAACACACATGCATTTATATGCACACAATTATTATGACGGCTTCAGAGCAACACGGCAACATGACTACAGTGGTAGCTGTGGCCAGAATAAACTAATTTCTTTTTTAGAAGGCGGCAAAAAAGAAAACTGAAAGAAAATATATAAGAGTGTAAAACAGTGCTGCCAATCGAGTTTTTATTTTACTCAACTTTAGCGATTTAAAGATTTTGTAACTTAAAATTAAACAAAAAAAAAGGAAATTTGTGTTTAAGATATAACACTAACTTGTAGTAAAAGCTTTTTCTTTCTGTTTTTTTAGTTTTAATTTGCTAAATATTTTTTAAATTGCAAAATTACAAAATAACAAAATACAAATTTATCAAAGATTTTAATTTAAGAAACTATTGAGTAATAATACTGTCTAAAACAAATTAAGGTTTTTTGTATGCACTTTGCATAAATGTGATAATTACACATATTTTAATTACATATATTTTCCAATGGTAAAATAGTAAAAAAAAGCCAAACATTTTACTGTCTACAAATTAACCGAATTTTAAATTGTACCATGATGGAAATTAACAGCACTGGTGTATGTATGTAGTCGCCGCCTTCAATATAATTAAGTAGCTAACTACATGGCAATGATTGCAGCTGCATTTGTAGTCGTGTAGCTGTGTTGCTTGCTGTCGTCTTTGTGTTTAAGGCATTATTCTTATTAATAGTTTATTGAGTATAAATTAAATTTGTGATTGTAAACTTCAGAAATGTTTTGTATTCCAGTTTTAATTTAAAAAAATCACTTCAGCTTAAAAGGTAAACTGTTATTTTTGATTTTTTATTTAACTTTGCATTTGTTCTCAATTAAAACTTAAAAATTAGTTCTGAAGTGAAATCCAGAACATGCCTGATCAAATTAACTTAAATTTCATTTTAGCTAACGATTTATATATATCGGACATTTACTCATATATTGCCATAATTCATGAATTAACGATTCAGAAATGTTTATTATGTTATGCTTTATACCGTATATAAACTTCATGTTTAAATTTCGTTATTCTTTTCTATGTAATGCAGGCAAACTGAAAAAGCCAATGAGCCATTTGTTTATAGTTGCACATTAACAAAGATTTTCGCTTCTCGTTTAAAGTTATATTTTTGTTAGATGTGCCTTTTTGCCTTTTAGCTAACGATATGGATATGTGTATATTGTAATAAGTGTAACTACTAAAATACCTTAAATAAATATGTGTATAGAGTATTACTCAAGCCTCCGCCGCCGACAAAAAAAATGCTAAGCGCAGGTCTCTGTATGGATGGCCAGTGCTGCCACCTTATGTGTTTAACACTGACCAAAAAAAAAACTTGATTTTGAAAAAAAAACTTGACAAATAAAAACACCCATACTATTATTTATTTATTTAATTGTTTATTTTTTCATAAAAATTATTCTAATAAAAACCAAAATATCATAAAAAGTAAAAATAACAGAAACAAGTTAACAAACAAAAATATAAACTCAATTTTTACTTCCAAAAGCTTCAATGTACGTATTGGAAATCAGCTGTTCAATGATATCACATTGCTAGTGTTAAGCAATGGGGTAAATATCAGTGTTTGCACTTTTATTATAATTGTACTGAAAGAGAACTATATTTTTTAAACTTTAATTGCACAGAAAAAAATGAATCATATAAGTCCTTAGTTGTGTTGATAATAAAAATATGGGCTTAAGATTTGTTTTTTAGATACATATGTAAACATATTTTTTTAAGTACATAGCTAGAATAAACTTGAGAAAAAAATTAACTTACAAAAAAACTTTACAAATTACTTTTTCACTTTACACTTGACGCGTGTTAAAAAACTTGAAAATCAGGCCAAATCAGGCCCGTCTGGCAACCCTATGTGTAGCCAATGTGGTCAGTTAGTCCTTTAATCGAGTTTTGAATGCTTTCAGCTATTTGAGAGCGTGGCATTTTTCTAAAAAATATTTTATTGATTTTATAAAACTATTTATATTTTTCAAAATATTATTTAGGATTTAATCCCAATTTTCTTGTTTATTTATAAATAAACTATTTATATTTTTTAAAAATTATAACCTCCTAAAAAAATTTTTTATTTATGTATGTATGTTTGTCTGTAAAACAAAAACCATTTTTTTAATGTAATTGCGGACAACAACTTAAGGCGGTGGCACATCGAATCCGTCTTACTTCAAGCGTTGCCTTTTTTAACTGACATTAACGTAACAACGCATAGAATACTTTATAAACGGATGTAAGGTTAGGTTAGAAGGACATGCAGTTATAAACGCTCACCGCATCACCCAGAGACAATTTGTCCATTGTGATTGTCCTATAAGAAAGAAAGAATAAAGGAAAGAATAAATAGAAAAGGTATGCCCAGATATAGGAACATGAAAGATATAGGTAGAAAGGACAGAGGTTAGAGTAGTAGTAGTAGAGTAGTACAAAACGGATGTTAAATCAGCTGATTTTTATATTTTATATGGCCGCGTGCAAAAACAACTAATCAAAATTAAGGTTATGAACCAGCTGGTAGTTGTCAAAGTACTTGACGTACGTTAAATGTTAAAAATTGCCCAACTTTAGTACATTGCGTTGAGGGAGACGTACTGAATGTGACATTGTTCATAATAAAACTTGTTTTTCAATTTAGCTGTCAGTTAAAAAAGGCGAAGAATGACGTACGACTGATTCTATGTGCCACCGCCTTTAAAAACATGTGTGTACTAAGGGAATTACAAATCTCCTGTTTTTAAATGGAATATTTAATAGTTTTGCATATATTTTATCTGTTCTAAAAGTTTATTCAAAAAACGAGTCGGGATTTACGTAAATTCCAAGATCCTGAGGTGGAATTGGTTTATAAAAAAATTTCCTGACTTATGAAAACTCTTACTACAATGCATCCGTTTTCAAGGAATCTTAGTATTTCCCCAGAGCAACTACTGCCAAGTAAACAACAATTATCAGAGACATGCGAACTAAAAACTCCTGCATCGGAAATAAACGAAGTTATTTTACCTTTTGAATTTTCTTTACATCCCTTAAATTTAATAGGTTTCATCAATGAAACTTAGGAAGACATATCAAATAGTTGTTGTTCAATTTGGATAGGTTTTTTTATTGTTTTTTTTTCTTTCCTTCTTGCAGTTTTCAAATGGATAGGCCGTAATGTTAGTAAGGTTGCCGTACTCTTCTACAATTTTGTTTTAATAAAGAATGTTATGTACGTTGTGAGTTATGCTTGAGGCTCCATAATATTTTTCAAATTGTTCCACAAACGTTATTATCATTTCATGAGCGTTAGCTTTATAAGACTCAAGTAAAAGAGGACAACTCATTATCCTGTTAGCGCATGATGGTAATAAAAAATGGCTAAAAAAATCACCATAAGTACTTTCCTTTAGAACAACAAGTCCTGTATATATAGGGTGACCATTCGTACTGATTTCATCAGTACATGTACTAATTTTTCATTTAGTGTACTGATTAAAAAGGTGTGTACTGAAATGTACTGATTTTTGAAAAGCGTACTGATTGTACTGATTTTTAAAGAAAACTTGTTATTTTAAGTATTTTCTTCAAAAAATTTTCTCAGATACATAAAAACTTAGTTAGTCCAGCATTTACAAATGAAATGACTCAACTGGTATTTTGAAGACTTTTTTAATCTCCCG
Source organism: Melanophora roralis (assembly GCA_963583895.1). Taxonomy (NCBI): domain Eukaryota; kingdom Metazoa; phylum Arthropoda; class Insecta; order Diptera; family Rhinophoridae; genus Melanophora; species Melanophora roralis. The sequence goes on along the minus strand of OY757187.1, from coordinate 73,921,193 downwards.
ATGGTTGTAATTAAAAGATGATCTTAACAAGTCAATCATCTGTTATGTGTTTTTTGAGAATCATTGAAAGATTATTATTAGGCAATGACAGTAATTAATTTTTTATATCAATATTTTAGCCATATTATTAGACTTGTTGAGTGAAGATTGCTTATGTCGCTTAAATATTCTAACGACTTCTGCGATTTTTTTGGTCAATTTTAAAAAGATTAGATGTTTCTTTGCCTATTCTGCATACAAAAAAGGAAAGAAGTAAAATCGATAATGCAATGTCGTTTAAAAAATGATGATTTCTTAACAAGTCTATCATCTGTTATGTGTTTTTTGAGAATCATTGAAAGATTATTATTAGGCAATGACAGTAATTAATTTTTTATATCAATATTTAAGCCATATTATTAGACTTGTTGAGTGAAGATTGCTTATGTCGCTTAAATGTTCTAACGACTTCTGCGATTTTTTTTGTCAATTTTAAAAAGATTAATTATTCCTTTGCCTATTCTGCACACAAAAAAGGAAAGAAGTAAAATCGATAATGCAATGTCGTTTAAAAAATTTGATTTTCAACGACATTTCTTAAATTTTTATTAATACTGGCTTGACAAAACTAGTTTTTTTTGCTTGTTTATAGTAACTCTCGCTAAGTTTGTTATAGTTATTATATAAAGGCAAAAATTATTAACGAGGTTTTTAAAAAGTTGGATAGAAGTCTACTGCTGATTTGGTTTAAAAACCAATTAAATGCAGATGCACAAACTTAAACACACAACAAGCCTTCAACAAAATTCAACAACCATTTTATTGATTTAAAAAAAAAAAAAAGATTTGATATAACAAAAATATTTGTTGGCTTTTTAATTTTCCATTAAATATTTTTCGTTTCAAGAATAAGAAAAAAAGTTATATTTCCAATAAATAGTTCATTAAAATCAATTAGATACTAATTAATAATGTTTTAAATTAAAAAAAGGTAGCAATTAAAATATGCTGTTTGTCTATTAAGCGTCATTATTGTTTCAAAAATATTCATTATTAGGTGAACAATTTATATTATTTTACAACTTTGTAAAAAACCTTTATCCCTGGAATTACGAAAAAAAAAATTTTTGAATACCGGGATTTTTGTTATTGAAAATGAAACCCATTTTTTGTGTGGTGATGTGATGCTAAGGCGACTTTTGATAATGGGATAATGTTAAACAATTCATTAATTAATTCTTGAAAAAAATACAATCAAAATTTTTATGATATATTGAAAGAATTGGTAGTGTTTGTTTTTTTATACCCTTCACATAGTGATAAGGGTATATATCAGTTTGTCATTCCGTTTGTAATTTCTTTATTATCCATTTGCGACCCCATAAAGTAAATATATTCTGGATCCTTATAGAAGTTGATATAGCCATGTCCGTCTGTTGAAATCAAGTTTTCGGAGTCAAATAAAAAGATACGGACCAGTTATTGGTGTCAAACTATTAGAAGTATCCTGTCCTGGAGACATTTGCTATATAAAATCAGCAAAATCGGTTTACTATTGACCGAGATATAACCCAAAACAACCCATTTTTTTTAGGACAAAATCCGTGCATATATCCCTATATATCTCAGTAAATATAGTCACTCTTGCCACAAAACTTTGCACAGTCTCTCTTAAAGTAGGGATCTCAATAATGAAAAAATTTTTTTTTTCAGATAGGATCAGGGGAAGTGGTATTTTTCCTACAATTGCACAAATTTGGTAAATATTTTATGCGCTATATCTCGGAGACTATAACAGCTATCGACTTAAAATGTTTTACAAAAAGTAATTGTACAATAAGACCTACACTTAAAAAAAAAATTGTTTTGGGTGGGGGCAGAAAAATGGGTAGCACCCATACAAATTAACAATTTTTACTAAATTTTCGATACACTATATCTCGGAAACTGTAACAGATATCGAAATCAAATGTTCTAAAAAAAGTAGTTGGACATCAAGAGCTACACTTTAAAGAAAAAAATTTTTGAGTGGGGGCAAAAAAGGGGTAGCTCCCATACAAATTAACGATTTCTATGAAATTTTCGATACGCTATATCTCGGAAACTATAACATATATCGAAATCAAATCTTCTACAAAAAGTAATTGGACAACAAGGCCTACGCTTTAAAGAAAAAAATTTTGAGTGGGGGCAAAAAAAGGGGTAGCTCCCATACAAATTACCAATTTTTATTGAATTTTCGATTCGCTATATCTCGGAATTTGTAACAGATATCGAAATCAAATGTTCTAAAAAAGTTATTGGACAACAAAATCTACCCTTTGAAGAAAACCTTTTTTTTGTGAATATGGGGTAGCTCTAATACAAATTAACAATTTTTGTAAAATGTTTGATACGCTATATCTCGGAAACTATAACAGCTATCGACATTAAATGTTCTGCAAAAAGTAATTGGACAACAAAGCCTGCGCTTTAAAGAAAAAATTTTTTGAATGGGGGCAAAAAAAGGGGTAGCTCCCATACAAATTAACGATTTCTATGAAATATTCGATAGGCTATATCTCGGAAACTATAACAGATATCGAAATCAAATGCTCTACAAAAAGTAGTTGAACATCGGGGCCTACGCTCTTAATGATAAATTTTTCGGGTGGAGGCAGAAGAAGGGGTAGCTCTCATACAAATTAACAATTTTTATAAAATTTTTAATTCGCAATACATATCTCGGAAACTATAACAGCTATCGACATCAAATGTTCTACAAAAAGTAATTGAACAACAAGGCCTACGCTTTAAAGAAAATTTTTTTTGAGTGAGGAGAAAAAAAAGGGGTAGCTCCCACACAAATTAACGATTTCTATGAAATTTTCGATACGCTATATCTCGAAAACTATAACAGCTATCGACATTAAATGTTCTACAAAAAGTAATTGAACAGCAAGAGCTACGCTTTAAAGAAAAAACTTTTTGAGTGGGGGCAGAAAAAGGGGTAGCTCCCATACAAATTAACGATTTTTTCACATTTTCGATACGCTATATCTGGGAAACTATAGCAGCTATTGACATCAAATGTTCTACAAAAAGTAATTGAATAACAAAGCCTACGCTTTAAAGAAAAAAAAAAATTTTTAGTGGGGGCAAAAAAGGGTAGCTCCCATACAAATTAACAATTTCTATGAAATTTTCGATACGCTATATCTCGGAAACTATAACAGATATGGAAATCAAATGTTCTACAAAAAGTAGTTGAACATCCGGGCTTACGCTCTAAAGGATACATTTTTCGGGTGGAGGCAGAAGAAGCGGTAGCTCTCATACAAATTAACAATTTTTATGAAATTTTTAATTCGCTATACATATCTCGGAAATTATAACAGCTATTGACATCAAATGTTCTACAAAAAGTAATTGGACAACAAGGCCTACGCTTTAAAGCAAATTTTTTTTGAGTGAGGAGAGAAAAAAAGGGGTAGCTCCCACACAAATTAACGATTTCTATGAAATTTTCGATACGCTATACACTCTAAAACATTTTCAAAAATTTACGATCATATATGACCTAATTTATTGTTGAAAAAAGTCTTGTTGCCTAAAATTGGGTCAATTTTTATATTATTAGAAATAAAAAAACAAAAATTATGTAATTTTAAAGAAAAGTTATATTTTTCTGTTAAAAGTGTTTATTTTTCAACGATATATGCTTAAAAGCTAGCAACATGTGTCTATAAACATCAAAATGTTAAATATTAAACATATCTGCCTAAAAACACTATTAAAATGTATGGAATAAACAGTTAAGAAAGAAGAAGCATAAAAGTGTATACGATTTAATAAAAGAACACGTGATTTTCTACAGAATTAAGAAATTAATATCTGGTGTGTAAGGATATCATAATTATTAATAATAATTAGTTGTTTGTATGTAGTCGGTAACATTTATTACTTAACTTAAAAAATTAAGTTAATATTATAAGTGAAATTTGCTAGTAAAGAAGAAACTGTTAAAAAGTACCTGGCGGATTGTTTTTAGTTCAGGAAAATTTTTTAACAACTCGCAAATTTTTTAAAGAGAAAGATACCCTTGTCTTTAAGGAATATAAGGTAATTGAAAAATGTCATTAAAACTTAGTTTTAAAAGCTCTAAATATGTGTATGTGTTTTTAACAGTTTGGTACCACGCTTGATGAGGTAAAAAATCAAAAAGAAATTGTAACTCCATGGATATCCATAGTTGGTAATTTTTTTAAAGGCTTTTTTAATAGCGAAAGTTTCTTTAATGTCATAACTTTTTATATTTCTAGAAACATCAATAGAGGAGAATTACATATCAACTACCTATGTTTGGTTTTGTCAACATCAAAAGAGGAAGTTTTCATTATTTTAGACCTAGTTTTGCAGTTGCTTTGTTACTGCTGTATACATATTTAATATTGTTTAATATATAGTTAAAATAAATAAAATTAAACTATTAATTATATGGATTTTTAACTAAAAAAAAATGGTTGAAAATTAAGTCAAAAGGGAAGAAAAAATTAGACAAAATATGTGTAAAAAATTTAAACATATTTTGTTTAAAAATCAGCAAAAAGTTGAAAAAAATTACGTGTCTAATTTTAGGTCGAAAATAGTCTGTAAAGTGTTGCCTACTATTATTGACGTAATTTTCAACAAAAGTGGTTTAGAGTGTATCTCGAAAACTATAACAGCTATCGACATCAAATGTTCTACAAAAAGTAATTGGATAACAAGGCCTACGTTTTAAAGAAAAATTTTTTTAATGGGGGCAGAAAAACGGGTAGCTCCCATACAAATTAACAATTTTTATGGAATTTTCAATACGCTATATCTCGGAAACTTTAACAGCTATCGACATCAAACGTTCTACAAAAAGTAATTGGACAACAAGGCCTGCGCTTTAAAGAAAATATTTTTTGAGTGGGGGCAAAAAAAGGGGTAGCTCTCATACAAATAAACGATTTTTATGAAATTTTGGATTCGCTACTTCTGGAAAACTCTTACAGCTATCGACTTTAAATATTCTACAAAAAGTAATAATCAAATAACTCATACATTGTGGAGAAAAAGTTGGGGAGGAGCAGGGGGACTAGAACGTCCCATTACATTTAACAACTTTTACTAACCTTTAAATATGAATATTGTCGAAAATTTTTACAGCTCTCGACCGCAAACCTTCTTCATCTATTTCTATTATTCATACGAACGTTAAAATTTTGTATAGTTTTTTATGGACTTTAAAACTCGCACAAGGTTTTTTTATTATATTATTTGCAGTACAAAATAACTTGGCTGGGTATATTAAAATACCAATGTGAAGGGTATATAAGATTCGGCACAGCCAAATATAGCACTCTTACTTGTTTTTTTTTTTAAAATCAAGTATCTCCAACCTGTACTTTGATTATAAGAAGATATAGGCACACAGACGGACGGAGGGACATGCTTTATTTGGCTTGAAAGTAGTTTTAGGTCAATCCCTAAAACTGAAAAAGAATCTTATGCTATAAAAACTAAAAAGATCCTATTTAGGAAAGAAAAACCAAAAGTGTACTGATTTCTAACGAGAAATAAATAGTCACCCTATGTATATAGGAACAACTAGCGAAATTCAACTGCTTTCCATCTACCTATTTCATCAAGCGACCTGGGCTTTCTCATAAACTATTTTGGAACAAAAGGACGAAGAGAGGTAAGCAAAGATGATGAGATTTTAGAATTTGTCATGAAAAATTCTGTTTTAGAGTTTAATAATAAACATTTTCTTCATAACACTTAATCTATTAAGTGCATGACATGTAGAGGAAATTGAGAGATCATTTTTATGCCAATAGATTCTAAAGATATTTCCTTATCTAAGAACATTTTTTGATGAAGTTTTTGATCAATTCTTTGACTAAAATCTTCTCAGAACGCAATTTTCCAACAAATGTTGAAAATGTGGTAACCCTTAAAATGCTGTTTCCGGTTTGGTTACACTAATTGCAATCATTTAAAGAATTGTGGCGTTTTACGCCGCAAACAAACGACCGGGCATAGGCATCGCACAAAAATGCTCGAATTTTTATTTTTCGAACTTAAACCCATTTTCTCTTAAGCATTTCATTTCTGAAGCAAAGTCGTGAAGAAATAAGTTTATATCATATAGGTTTTTATGCCTACATAACTTCCTACCAGAAAAACTTTAACCATTCCCATATTAACAATGCGAGCAAGTATTGGCCAGAGTCCGATAGCGGAGCTTTTAAATAAAGGTAAACCGTCAATGCCTATATCCAAAAAATTTCCTTGATGTCGAGGGTTTTTATGACCTTTACTATTTTAAAAAGATTTCTTTCAAAACCAACGTGTAAATAAGATCCTGGGGCACTAGTTGTCTTCACACATACTTCTTTTCCACCAACGAGAGGCTCTACTCTTAATGGAATATCTGAATGTACACCATTTATTATATGTAATGAGGCTGATGTATCTACCACAGACGGACGATATTTAAGATACCATTTCCTAATATTACTTAATAATCAGTGTTTCCTTTTCCTTTTCAACAACAAGCTCTGAATTTGAAATTTCAGTATTCATTTCTAAAGCCATGCCAATATTTGCATCGCTTTTGAAACCCCTTTCTATATCCCCACAAAGTGCTAACAAATTTTTATTCTTCTCTGTTTGTTTCAGTTTATTTAATTGCCTTTTTACAATATTTTTCGACATTATATTTAGCGATCCTTAACAAAATAAAAACAAAAGAACTAATGAAAAAAATCAAAAACATTTCTTATTATGTAATTTAAATCTTCGTTTTCGGCATAAGCTCGGATAAACTCGTATAAAATTGCTTATAATTGCCGAATCCAAGCCGTTCGCAATACATCCTGCTTCCCTGTAAGGGATAGGAGTAAGCTCTTTATTTATTTTGCCTTAACTATTACAAAAATCATTTCAATGATATTCCCTTATTTTGCTGCTTCTCAGTAAGATGTAACGGTAAGCGCATTAATAGCGCTTGCCTCCCTTACGAGCTTCTTAAAACTTAATATTTTTTTACTGGGTGGTTGCATGTGTAATTTAAAATTTTATCGTTTCTGATAATTATTATTTTTTTTTTAACAGTTTCCTACACTTGTATTTAAAAACAAGTAAGAGCGCTATATCCGGCTGTGCCGAATCTAATATACACTTCACATTGATCTTTTTATGCATTAAACACATTCAAGCTACAAAAAAACAGGAACACACGAACACAAAAGTTGCTTGCTACATTTGTGTCCGTGTGGCTGCTCTGAAATATTTACTAGACTACCACTACAAAATAAACATATGAGCAATATGACTTTAAGTGGTGCCACCTAAAGTCTTTTTTTGTTGTTTAATCTTTAGTTTTTTTATCTTATCGTATTGGCAGCACTAATCTGTTAACCATCGCGTACAATAAAAGAAATTCGTATTGGTGCTGCCCCTCCACCTGCTCCTATCTAACATTTTTTTTTCCAAAATGTATGCATTATTGTAGAAAATAAAGTCAAAAGGTGGTATAGTTTCCGAGATATAGCGTTTCAAAAATTTAGAAAAACTGTTAATATTAATGGGGGTCGCTTCTCTCCCTGCTCAAATCCAAAATATTTGTTTTCCAAAATTCCTTGTTGAAAAACATTTGACTTCTATAGCTGCTATTGAATAAAATACTTTACAAAAATTGTGCTTCTATATAAAAAATGTTTACCTTAATTTAGGTCCCTATCTTCAAAGTATCCGTGCTAAGCTTTGTGGCTAGAGTGGCTGTATTTACTGAGATATAAAGGAATATGGATTTGGGCCTAAAAAAATGGGTAATTTTGGAGTTTCGCTTGTATCTCGGTCAATACTAAACCCATTTTGCTGATTTTAAATAGCGATTAAATCAGGTATATTTCTGATTGTTTTCTGAGCGACTTTTTTTAGGTCTGGAAACTTGATATCAAAAGACACACAGATGGACAGACATGGCTTTATCGACTTACCTATTTATAAGGATCCAAAATATTTATACTTAATGGGGTCTAAAATAAATATTGTAAAAATGGAATGGCAAACTCATATATATCCTTATCACTATGTGAAGGGTAAAAAAGCGATAAATCCTTAATTTAAAGAAATGTACAACTTTTTTTTAACAAAAAATTATGTATTCCCAGAAAAAATTTTGAAGTAATTAGTCATGACAAATTTCTTACTTTACAGTTACTATTACATACCGTCTGTATAACTTAGCAGTTGTTAGAAAATGAGTTTGTTCTTATGTAAAATTAAGGCAGTTAGTTTCAGTTTGACAATTTTTATACTTATTGTAGCATAAAATATTAAGCCTGTAGCATAAAAACTCTAACCAACACATCGCAGGAAAACACTTTAAAAGCAATAATGAGTAACTGGGGGCAACAGGAAAATGTTATTTTATTGTCAATGAAGTAATATGCTATGTGAGCCCCTCTTTGTAAGTGAGCATGGTAGGTAATTATTCAACTCCCTCTTTGTAAGCGAGCATGGCAAGCTCTTGCCTCCAATGTCATCGCCATGTTAAAATCATAGGTTAAAATGCTAATGAAGAGGTTTTTTCGATTTTAACTATTTTCAAAGCAATGCCAGTTATTAAAATTTGACCAAAAACGCTTTCTTCAGAAAAAAAGCATGTATTATACGTAATTTCATGTGTAATTTTGGCATTATCCACGTGTAATTAACATTTCGTTTCGAGTATGTACTTGGTGTTGCTCGCAGTGTGAGAGTACGAAACATAATTGAACCGAAGTTTGTCAAATACCAACATTTATGAGCTTGCTACAAAACAAAGACCTTAGAAAGTGAACGTAAATAAAAAAAAAAATACAAATAAAAACTACTACCAGTTCTTGTGCCAATAGTATTTTTGGTTTTTTTTTGTGGCACGTTTTCCTTAATATGTGAATCTAATTTATGAATTGAAAAAGTTTTTAATAAATTCCTTTTTTTTTAGTTTTTACAAAAGCCCGAGTTGTATGTAACAAACGATTGGCACTGTAACAGGTGAATAGAAAAAGCAAGAGACTGATAATCATTCACACAAATTGAAAATATACTTACATTTATATGTAAGTATGTATGTAAACTATTTTGTAAGTAGTGTCTTTTTGTCTCAAGTTGTTGTTGTTTCTAATTCAACTTTTTTTTAGGTTTCTTCAGGGCCATTACAGTTGTTGTTGTTGTTTGCGCATGTGTGCGGATGTCATTGCTTTTCTTTTTTTGCTAAGTAGCATCATTTTCAATAATTTTTTTTTTTCATATATTTTATTATTGAATCTTCGCTTAAGCGAACTAACAATAAGTATTCAAATCTTAAAACTAAGTAATTAATACTAGTCCAGTCAGTACCAGACTAAAATTTAAGTTCTCATAATAAGGATAACGAATTTTAAAAGTTTCATCTAAGAGCAATAATATCCCTTCTTTTTAACCGAGTGTGCCCACTATGTTGCAGGATGCTTCGAGCGAGCGGATTTGGATATGTTTCCAGCTTGTTTAAATACTTGCCCACATAGTTTAGGATTTCGCTTTTTACTACTGGAACTTCAAATCCTTGTGGATGTTGCTGTTTTTAACATACCAAGGAGCACCAGTTATCATTCTCAGAATTTTGTTTTGACGACGTTGTATTTTTTCTATGTTAGAGGAGGAAGCAGTGCCCCATAATTGTATACCGTAGCACCAAATTGGTTTTAAAATCGAGTTGTAGAGTAGAAGTTTACAATCCAGACGTAGCACAGAGTTTCTTCCCATTAGCCAGTGGATTTGAGCAGCCTTAAGTTTCATTTAAGTCAGCTTCGCATCTATATGAGGCTTCCATGTGAGGCGTCGATCTAGGTGTACACCAAGATATTTGGTCTCAGTTCGTTGAGGCACCATATAATTGTTAATAGTGATTGGGGAGCACGTTTCTTTGCGTAAAGTAAAAGTTACGTGGGTACATTTTTGCTCATTTATTTTTATTCCCCATAACTTTGCCCATTTTTCAACTTGGGTTACGTGTTGCTGCAGTTGGTTCGAAGCCTCTTTAGGGTCTTTATGAATACTAAGGAAAGCAGTATCATCAGCAAATGTCGACGTGTGTGTAAAACTGTTGGTTGGCATATCTGCTGTGTAAAGCAAGTACAGAACTGGACCTAGTATACTCCCTTGAGCTACACCAGCGCCTATTGGTTGAGAAGAACTTATTTGGTTTCCCTCTTTGATCATAAATTGTCGACCGGTTATGTATTTTTTCAATAGGTTGAAAATATTAGCTGGAAGGTTTATCTTTAGTTTGTTTAACAGGCCTTCGTGCCATACTTTATCGAAGGCTTGAGAAACATCAATGAAAAGCGCGGAGCAGTATTTCTTTTCCTCAAAGGTTTTTCTTATAGCCTGCACCAGTCTGTGAGTTTGTTCGATTCTGTTATGTTGACTTCTAAAGCCAAATTGGTGATCTGGAATGCAGTTGTTTTCATTCAGGATCGGAGTCAGCTTGTTCTTAAGCAATTTTTCGAACAATTTTGACATTGTGAGTAACAAACTTATAGGCCTATAAGACTCTACCTTTGAAGGATCTTTGCCAGGCTTAGGAATCATCTTTACTAAGGCAATTTTCCATACAGGCGGAAAGTGTTCAAGCCGAATTATTGCGTTAAAAATAAAAATAATTATTATTTTTGCTGTAAAAGGTAGCTCTAGGAGCATTTTGTTGCTTATATTATCAACGCCAGGAGCTTTTTTACCATTTAGGTTAGCAATAGCCTCTACAACATCTGTAAATCGGAAACGTATTTCTAAAGGACGTCTAGCAACAACTGGTGGTAATTCCCTCACGTCTGTGCAAGTATTGGGAGTGAACACGTTTTTGAAATGGTTTGCGAACGGATCACATTTTTCTTCATCATTTCTAGCCCAGGATCCTCTCAGATTACGCAGTGGTAGTTTTGCGATAACGGGTCTTTTAAGACGTCTGGCTGATCGCCAAAGGGAATAATTTGTCTGAGGAGTCGCGTCGAGACCTTCGAGGTACTCTTTAAGTGAAGCTATTCTGTGAACCTCCAGCAAGCTTTTAAATTTGTTAGTACATTCTTTCAGCTTAGATTTAAGTTGGGGCGATCTGTTCTTTTGCCATTCTCTTAGGACTCTCCTTTTTTCAGATAAAAGTTTTCCCACATCGTCAGAAAAAATTTTGCTGGTCCTGACCTGACGATAGGTAGAAGACGCATGTTCGACGGCTTTTTTAATGTTTTCATTTAGGACTCTCAGACTATCATCTATGTCTCCGAGAGTTTTTAGCGGTTGGTTTTCCGAACAGTGGGCACTAATATATTTTTTATATTTTAACCAATTTATTTTTTTAGATAAGAAAAAATCACTAGCTGCTATTTGGTGAGGACTGCAAATAGTAATTATTGTGATTGAGTGGTCAGAAGATAAATCCAAGAAGGCTACAGCCTCAATAAGGTCCGGGGATATACCTTTTGCCACGCCAAAATCTATTACGTCTGGAATTTTATTATTGTCCGTTGGCCAATAGGTTGGTTGTTCAGTTGAAATAACGAAAAGTCCCATTTCCGACACGGAGTCATACAAGACACGACCTCTGGGACTAATTAGGCGGGAGCCCCAGTATGTGTGCGTAGCGTTATAGTCTCCAGCAGCTATGAAGCGGGGACCTAATGATTTGTAGAAACTGTTGTACTGATCGTTCGTTATGGAGAATCTGGGTGGACAGTAAGCTGATGAAATAACAAGGTTATGGAAAAATTCATCAATGCAGACGTTCGTAGCTTGGATATAACATTCCGAGAGGCCACCCAACCATTGGTGTTTAATTCTTGATTTGATTAGAATAGCCGAGCCACCACATGATCTATCCCTAGGTTCCTTTGAATCGTAAAAAGAATAACCACTAATTTTAAAAGTGCTTAAAGATGTCATATTTTTTTTTTTGTTCATATATTTTATTATAGAATCTTCGCTTAAGCGAACTAACAATAAGTATTCAAATCTTAAAACTAAGTAGTTAATACTAGTCCAGTCAGTACCAGACTAAAATTTAAGTTCTCACAATAAAATTAACTAATTTCAAAGGTTTCATCTAAGTGCAATTGTATCCCTTCTTTTTAGGCGGGTGTGCCCACTACGTTGCAGGATGCTTCGAGCGAGCGGATTTGGATGTGATTCCAGCTTATTCAAATACTTGTCCACATATTTCATGATTTCGCATTTTACAAGTGGAACTTCTAGATCCTTGTGGATGTTGCTGTTTTTAATATACCAAGGAGCACCAGTTATCATTCTAAGAATTTTGTTTTGACGGTGTTGGATTTTTTCGATGTTAGAGGCGGAAGCAGTACCCCATAATTGTATACCGTAGCACCAAATTGGTTTTAAAATCGAGTTGTAGAGAAGAAGCTTACAATCAAGACGTAGCACAGAGTTTCTACCAATTAGCCAGTGGATTTGAGCAGCTTTAAGTTTCATTTGCGTCAGCTTAGCATCTATATGAGGCTTCCCTGTAAGGCGGCGATCTAGGTGAATACCAAGATATTTTGTCTCAGATCGTTGAGGCACATTATGGTTGTTGATAGTGATTGGAGGGCACGTTTCTTTGCGTAAAGTAAAAGTTACGTGGGTACATTTTTGTTCATTTATCTTTATTCCCCATAACTTTGCCCATTTCTCAACTTGGGTTACGTGTTGTTGCAGCTGGTTCGAAGCCTCTTTAGGGTCTTTGTGAATACTAAGAAAAGCAGTGTCGTCAGCAAATGTCGACGTGTGTGTGAAACTATTGGTTGGCATATCTGCCGTGTAAAGCAAGTACAAAATTGGACCTAGTATACTTTCTTGAAGGACACCAGCCTCTATTGGTTGGGAACAACTTATTTGGTTTCCCTCTTTGATCATAAATTGTCGGCCTGTTATGTATTTTTCTAAAAGGTTGAAAATATTAGCTGGAAGGTTGAGCTTTAGTTGGTTTAGAAGGCCTTCATGCCATACTTTGTCGAAAGCTTGTGAGACGTCGATAAAAAGCCCGGAGCAGTACTTCTTTTCCTCAAAGGCTTTTCCTTATAACCTGTACCAACCTGTGAGTTTGTTCGATGGTACTATGTTGACTTCTAAAGCCGAATTGGTGATTTGGAATGCAGTTGTTGTCATTCAGGATCGGATTTAGCTTGGTTTTTTTAACAGTTTCGGTTTTGGTTGAGGTCGCGACTAGACCTTCCAGGTACTCTTTCAGTGATGCCATTCTGTGAGCCTCCAACAAGCTTTTTAGTTGGGTTGTACATTCTTTCAGCTTAGTTTTAAGTTGGGGCGATCTATGTTTTTGCCATTCCCTGCGGGCTCTTCTTTTTTCAGATACCAGCTTTTCAACATCTTCAGAGAAAATTTTGTTAGACCAAGCCTGGCGCTAGGTAGAAGACGCATGTTTAACGGCTTTTTTAATGTTTTCATTTAGGACGCTCAAACAATCATCTATGTCTCCGGGAGTTTTTAGCGGTTGATTCTCCGCGCAGTGGGTACTAATATATTTTTTATATTTCAACCAATTAATTCTTTTAGATAAGAAAAACTCACTAGCTGCTATTTGGTGAGGACTGCAAATAGTGATTATTGTGGGTGAGTGGTCAGAAGATAAATCCAAGGAGGCTTGAGCCTCAATGAGCTCCGAGGATATACCTTTTGCTACGCCAAAATCAATTACGTCTGGAATTTTATTGTGGTCTGTTGGCCAGTAGGTTGGTTGTCCAGTTGAAATAACATAAAGTCCCATTTCAGACACGGCATCATACAAAACACGACCTCTGGGACTTATTAGTCGGGAGCCCCAGTGCTTGGCGTTATAATTTCCAGCAGCTATGAAGCGGGGACCTAAAGATTTGTAAAAACTGTTGTACTGATCCTTCGTTATGGAGAATCTCGGTGGACAATAAACTGACGAAATAAGTAGGTTATTGAAAAATTCATCAATGCAGACGTTTGTTGCTTGCATATAACATCCAGATAGGCCACCCAACCATTGGTGCTTAATTCTTGATTTGATTAAAATAGCAGAGCCACCACAGGATCTATCCCTGGGATCTTTTGAATCATAAAAATTGTATCCACTAATTTTAAAAGTGCTTCTAGATGTCATATGAGTTTCGGAAATCAACATGACATCGATTTTTTGGTGTGTTAAAAAGTATTCGAGCTCGTTTATGTGTTGGCGGATGCCGTTTGTGTTCCAGAAACCAACCCTGAGGCAGTTCATGGTCTTTTAAGCATGGCCTGCAGAAGAGCAGACTGCATTTTCTGCATCTCCTGCATCATGCTAGCCATTTGCGCCATTATCTGCGTAAATTGTTTGACCATATTGTCAATAACGGCTTCCAGGCGGCTAAAATTGGGACCAGTTGGTTTACTTGTTGGCACTTGTTGTTGTGTTGTTGGTTGGTTTGGCCTTTGTGCATTGGACTGGTTTGACTTTAGTGCGTGGCGTAAGAAATTTGACTTGTAGTTGGTTGTGCCAATGGAGGCATATTTGAAGTTGGTATATTTAAAGGCTGGGGAGGGGCAGGAACTATTTTCGGCTTAGTTGATCGCTTAACTAAATTAAAAACAGGACAACCTCTATAGTTGGCAGTGTGGTTTCCCCCTCAGTTGCTGCATTTCTTTATCCTAGGATCATCTTTTGGCTTGTCGCACTTGGTCGTATCGTGCAGATCCCCACACACAACACAAACAGAAGGCAACTTACAATAAGTTATAGTGTGGCCATATTCCTGGCAGTTTAAGCACTGTACGGGCTCAGATCGCTTATGTGGCACTTCCACAGTGACTCGTCGGTGCATAATATATTTTAAATCATAGATGGGGTGAGTTTCACTTTTTTTCAATTTGATATCACCAGGCTCAAGCTCCACTCGGAATAAGGGTTGGGAGTGTTTTTCCCTGTTTCTCATATTCGATACCGTCCTAACCATAAGCCCTTTGCTTAGCAAACAATGCCTTTAATAACTACCTGAAGGCCTTTTGCGGTCTTGAGTTGGTAGGTATAGAAGTTTTTTCTGAGTTTTTCGAGCTCCGAAACCGTGGCGCGGTAGGTGTTTTCATGGTTTACTTGAATTTTTGTCTCAAATATGTTACCGCGTTTAACGTTTGAAACATAAAAGTTATTTTCCCCAATCAAACCGACTAAAAACTTGACGAGATCATTTGAGTTTTTTTCCCTCAAATAAATGGGAGGTGGCACTAACAGGTGCCTCATTATCCTCTTGCAAAATTGCAAAACGATTTTGCGATGAGGTTGGCCTTTCATCGTCTTTTAAAATTTTTGCAGGTTGAGATGCTTCTGCCGATTTAGGGCTTCTTCCCCTTTTAAGAACTGTCACGTAGCGGTCCATCCCTACCTGGATCTTAGATGCCGGGGCAGAAATTAAGCTTGATACGGCTTTAGCAGCTGCAGGTTCAATTCCAGAATTTGATAATGGTGACCCCGACAAAGATGGCACCTCAAAATTTTTTTTATAATTATTAAATAGAGATAGGGCTAAACTAGTCTCTTGTTCAGTACATTTATTTAAATTCGGCGCACTTGAACTAAGATTGTTTGTAATTATTTTTGGTCTTGCATTTAAATAATTTCTATTAAGTTCAGGGTCTCTTATGTTCTCATTGCTTACACTTGTGGAGCTTAACACAATTTAAGCATTTCGGCTATCAGGCCCACTGTCACTACGATTACTGTTACTCATTAACAGTTCGCTTTTTGTTTTATTTAGTTTGTTGTTTTGGTTTTTCTTTTCTCACTTTTTTGTGTATATACATATGTATGTATATTAATAAGTTCGCTTGCTACTTATTACTAATATCACCTATTAACAATATTACACTCGCGTACACACGTCCGTACACTACGAGATTAAGAATGCAACAAATAATACATGCAATAATAAATGCACTTTTTATTGTTGCTTGTTTCATAGATTTTTTGTATGGGATTGTTTTTGCAGAAAAACATTTGTAACAAATTATAGAATCGTATAGCTGTTGCAGCAGGAGTACAGGAAAAATAATAAGAAAAAATCAATATAATTTTGTAAGTATAGGATTATTGTTATGATTAGTGCTGTCATGTCGTAAAATTGATATTTTGTTTATTTGAATTTTGACATGCAAATAAGATATGTAAAGCTTTTTTTATATAATAAAGTAGTTTGAAGATAAAAATGCTGTAACGAAAAAGCATATTGGCTAAGAGTTTCTTAAACTTTAACTTAAAAACAGTTTTTTAGTCAAACAAAGAAACAAATTGTATTTTTCATAATCCTTAAAAATATAATACGACAACACTAGCAATGAACCCGTTGCTTTTGCTGTTTTGTGCGTTGCATTCTTTTTTTTTTTTTTTTTGCTTTTCCACAGTCATTAGCATTTGTTAAAGGGTGTTTGTTGTAGTTATTTATTGATAGTTAAAGGGGTTTTTATAGCTTTATGTACATATGCAGGTACAAATTTGATATATGTGTATGCAACATTGTGTGGTAATACATATGTGCATCTAGTTGTTTTTACAAAAATACTAAAAAAAATCCGAACCAATACATTAAAACCCATTTGTTTATGTTCTTTTTTTAATTATTTTATGTTTATTTAATACCAAAGCTTAATATTAAAAAATAAATAAAACGGCTGTATTCATAAAAATTTAAACAGCATTTTAAACCTTTATTAAGCAAATTTCAATAAAGGTGTATTCATAAACAAATTTTAGCCTAAAAAACTTATTTTAAACCTTGTGTAAATACACAAATTTTAAAATTAGTTCGACCCTATTTTAAGCCCATTTTAAGCAAATTTCCAAACCCTTTTTTGGTATTTTTTTTGCGTTTTACCAAATTTCAAGCAAATTTCCTAACCTTTTTTTGTTTTTTGTTATGCTTTAATTTTTATTTTGACAACTATTACAAACTATAGGCCTTACGGCCCTTTGTTTGAACTTGCAACTTTAGGAATCAAAACATTTGCATTATATGGAGAGAACATGGATGTTTTATAAATAAATATTAAGCCTTGTACTTATTTTTCATTCATATTTACCATTTTTCAAAATTCAACTTATTTTTATTTTTAGTGATGTATAAAAAATCAAAGCAAATAAAAAAAACTCGTTATTCAAATACTATTTTACCTTCATTAAAAAAAACTTATAAATTTTACTCTTACCTAACATTTTGTTTTTACAGTTCTCTTTTTTTATTAAATATACATGTTGTCATACACTTTTAATTTTATAAAAACAATATTTTTCTCAAATTCGAAAAAAATAATGTGCATGCATGCGATTAATGTATGAGCTTATAACCATTGTTTTACATCACCATGAATCAAGTGACAAATAAATTTAATAGCGTTGCCAACATAAGATTCAAAAAATCCTTAAAATTGTTTAAATTAAAATACGGTTTATGAATACAAAATTAAAAAAAAAGCATTTTTAGGGTTAAAATGTTTTTTAGCTAAAATATATTTAAAACTTAAATTTAGATTTTTTTATGAATATAGCCGTAAATATTTAATGAATATGTTTTATAAGTCATTATTAACTTTTAGCAATAGAAGGTTTCGTCTAAAAGAGAACTACGCTTAAGTACATTAAGCATTGTTGCATAAGACAAACAATCTTTCGACGGCAGCAGACGATGGCAATGGGGTGTTATATTAAAGAAAAGCATATTCGATTTAAAACATATTTGTTATTTAAAAAAACAAATAGCGGCCTATGTTGTTATTGTAACTTTTAAGATATGTATATTGTGCATGTTTTGTTATTGTAACAAAAACAATTTTTAAACTGTTGTTTTTGCGTTTAATATTACACAAACTTACTACCAGATACAGATTTTTTTAGTATTTTTGTAAAAACAACTAGATGCATTACCACACAATGTTGCATACACATATATCAAATTTGTACCTGCATATGTACATACAAAAAATCTATGAAAAAAGTATCAATAAAAAGTGCAAAATGATGTTACTTAGCAAAAAAAAAATAAAAAAAAGCAATGGCATCCCCACACATGCGCAAACAACAACAACTGTAATGGCCCTGAAGAAACCTAAAAAAAGTTGAATTAGAAACAACAACAACTTGAGACAAAAAGACGCTACTTACAAAATAATATAAATGTAGGTATATTTTCAATTTGTATGAATGATTATCAGTTTCTTGCTTTTTCTATTCTCCTGTTACAGGGCCAATCGTTTGTTACATAAAACTCGATTTTTGTTAATAAAAACGTTTCAATTAAAAAAAAAAATTATTAAAAAATAAAGTCTGTCTGATGTTCAATTGCTTTTGGTACAACGAATTTTCTTGTGTTTTTATGTACTTCAACATCAACTTGAACTTTTTCGGCAGAAAGGGAGTAGTCTCAAATAAAATACTCTGTAAAAGTAACAGCGATTACATAGTTGATGATGAGGGAGTTCATAGAAAAAGATACTTATTATTAAGAAGTACTACAAATAAGAGTTCATCCTTTGAAATACTCAAGTATACTACTAGATCAAGTATATTCGTGCAGCCCTCTAGTATGTATGAAAACGTGTTGCTGATCTCGGCATACGTTTGAAAATTCAAAAGCAAAAAGAGTGAAGACTGTTTTTATAAAAGGAGTTTGACAGTGACCAGATTTTCAAGTAAAGTTAAAGCTTAATAACACTTCAAAAACAGAATCTTAAAGCCAAAAACTAAAGCTTGATTTTTTTAATGCGTTTTTAAAAAAAGCCGAATTAACAGAAATTATTATAAGATATAGAAAAGTTCAAATAAATAACTAAAATTTTGATTTTATTAACAAAAACTTGGTAGACCCATACCTTAAGTAAGAAGAAAAATAATATTCATATACATATGCATATACAAAAATTTTCTAAAAAGTTTTTAGAAGCAAGTGTTAATTTACTGCCTTTTTTTGGTAATCAACGAATTTGATAGTACGATACACATATACATATATGAAACAAAAAACTAAAATTTGTTTTTGTTTTAAACATAAATACTCACTCACAAATAAAAAATAAATAAATACAAACACATAGAAACAACAAAAAAATCTAAACTATAAGATTATATTTGCACGATGCAATTTTTTTAATATTTTTCAATTAAAATTCTATCATGAAAAATGTCTTTATGTAAATTTTGTCAAAAAAAAAAAAAAAAACAAAAAAAAATCTTAAATGTAAAAAGCAAGATTCTGAGTCCAGGTACAGGTACCTTATTGACACTGGGGCAGATTTGTCTGTGTATCCTGCCACAGATAAAGAAAAATCCAAATCTCCAACTACGTTTTTCCTATATGCTGCCAACAACACAAAGATACGAACGTACCGTAAGAAGATTATCAACTGTAATATTGGTCTGCGACGGAAATTCCTCTGGTCATTTTTTGTGGCTGACGTAACACGCCCAATAATTGGTTCAGATTTTCTTAAACATTATGGCCTTTTAGTTGATATTAAAAACAATTGTCTGGTTGATTCTTTAACAAACCTTAGAACTACTGGCATTTGTTCTTCAACACCTGAAGATTTCAATCTTAAGAGTATTTCAATGCAACCTGGTAAGTTTCAATCAGTTCTTATGGAGTTTTCTGATGTATCAATTCCTGGTTATAAGCTGCCGTCAGTTAAGCATACGGTAACCCATCACATTGAGACAAATGGCACCATAGTAAATGCCAGACCTCGTAGGTTAGCCCCAGAGAAATTGAAAATTGCCAAACAGGAATTTGAGTACATGCTTAACCTGGGCATTTGTCGGCCTTCTAAGAGCTGTTGTTCAAGTCCCCTTCACATGGTGCAAAAAAGTAATGGAATGTGGCGTCCCTGTGGGGACTATAGAGCACTCAATAAAGTAACAGTACCTGACCGTTACCCCGTTCCCCACATTCATTAATTTTTGTATATGCTGTCTGGTAGGAAGGTGTTTTCTAAAATTGATTTGGTAAAAGCATATTTTCAGATACCTGTTGAGGAAAAGGACATTCCCAAAACGGCCATCATTACTCCTTTTGGATTATATGAGTTTACGCGAATGACGTTTGGCCTTTGTAACGCTGCACTTTAGGTCAAATGACACATTTTTCTGTGCGAAAGTCCAAAAATCAACTTGCAGTTTTACTATTGTTGTTGTTGTTTTTTAATTCTAAAGACTTCAGAATAAAAAAAAATGATTTTTGTTTTGACTAAACATTAATAACCGTTATACAGCAGCGTGTCGAAGTCAACTGATTAATTTTTTCTATAATTGTTTTCCTAAGTTAAGTAGTGCGTGGTCAACTTTAAATGCGTATATCTCGGACTGTGTTTGTGATAATTTATTAGAGTAAAATGAAAAAGAAAAAGCCAAGTAAGTAGATATATTTTTATTTTAAATGTTGTGTATATATGTCGCTATACTTAATAAATAACTCATTAGCGTAAACATCTATAAATAGTTAAATTTTTGTAAAATTTTTATTTTCTGAAAGCTTTTGAAAAAATATACCCCATTTCTCCACTCTCAAATTGCACAAAATAATTCGAATATTATCTAGTGAGTTATTTAGTATTTATTACAAATTGCGATTTTTTGCGTTTTGCGAGTAATGCCTCTTTTTGTTAGGTAACCTCTGTATAAAAAAGATTGATCTTTTTGAAGTATGGCGAAAGGAAAGTACAAAAAAACAAAAAGTTAATGCCGTTTTGAAACACGTATATGACAAACTTGAAACCTCGTTAATTTCTGATGAAATGGTGAAACAAATTACCAAAAAAATTAATTTGTTTTGCGTGAAACTAGAAAGTGGAAAAAGTGTCATAGAAAGACAAATGTATTCAAAAACCAAAACCAGGCATGGCTAAATGCTGAATTAAATATTGTGGTAGATGGCATTTTAGAAAAGGCAACAAGTGGCGCTGTTGGACGTCCTCGTGTACCATTTATCGAAAAATCGGAATTTGGAAAAAGAAAAGAAGCTGCAGAGCTTTCAAATGCGAAAGCTTATACAAGTCTTCTCGTTCGTGCAGCAGCAACATCAGCACATAAACAAGGTGAAACCGATTTGGCTGCAATACTAAAGGAAAGTATTCAAAGTCCAACAAGACCATCAAAAATGCGTAAAATTTGTGATGAACATCCTAAGAAGCCAATTCCATTTACTGCGGATGAGGCTTTAGCCTTCCTCCTTAAACATAATTGGTCTAAAAAGCAGTATAATGCAATACGCCAGACAGGAAATTAAGGAATTGTGATATATATCCTCATTATAGTAAAATAAATGCCGCGAAAATGAAATGCCGTCCTGAGGGTACAAAAGCAGCAGAGAACCTTGTGAATGTTCCTCTTCAATCTATTCTAGCGCATACAGCAGAAAGAATTGTAGAAATGCAAAACGAAGTTTTTATTGCTGAAATGGAAGAGAAGAAGACTGAGTTTTTAAGCACAGAGCTAATATTTAGTTACGGCTTTGATAGTAGTACTGATCAAGCCCAGTTTAAGCAAGCATTTAGTGAACAAAGTTTGTCAAGTAGCTGTGACGCATCTCTTTTTGCTACCACAGTTATTCCCTTAAGATTAGCGTGTAGATAAGGATATTATATTTAGGTTCAAAATAATACTGATTTGTTTATCCTGTCAGTTCGCAATAAATTTAGAGAAATTTGAAACAGCAAAACTTTTTCAGGAGCGATATCCCTGGTTGCCAATGACTTCTACGGTTCACAAAATGTTAATTCACTCAAAGCAAATAATAGAAAATGCTCCACTTCCAATTGGATTTTTTGGAGAAGGTGCTGCTGAATCTCGTCATAAAATATACAAAGCCGATCGCCTACATCGCGCGCGTAGAAACACCCGCACCAATAACCTACTAGATGTATTTCATAGGGCCATGGATACTTCAGATCCACATATTCCACAATATTTTTAAACAATATTTTTAAACAGACGCATCCAAAAAAGAACACGTTCCACGTTACCACCTGAAGTAATTGAACTATTATGTTGCTGCGAACCAACAGAAGAACTTCACCATAACGAACAAGACGACGAAAATAATGAAAGTGAAGAAGCCTTCTTTGAATTAATTTTACAAAGTGAATTGGATATAAACAATTAATAAATATTTTAGTAATAAAAAACAAATTAATTAATTCTATACACTGTGTTTAAATTAATGGGTGCTAGAGGGTTAATTTTTGGTCACTTATGGGTTAAATTCCATTTTTTTATTGGAACCATCCATAATTATATAATTCATATAATAACTGTTTCGATTACTCTTATAATGTAGTCGTAATTAATTTTGCACAGAAAAAGTAGTCATTTGACCTAATGTGCGCTGCTCAAACATTCCAGCGCTTTATTAATCAAGTTTTACGTGGCCTAAATTTTTGTTTTGCCTACATTTATGATATCCTTGTAGCATCTGGAAGTGATGAAGAGCATGAGGATCATTTACGGCAAATATTTCGCAGACTACGGGAATACGGAGTAACAATAAATTACAACAAATGCGAATTCGGAAGACCTGCTCTTAAGTTTTTGGGTTACTTAATAACTCAGGAAGGCCTTAGACCAGATCCTGAACGTGTAACCGCTATTCAAGAGTTCCCTTTACTAAAAACTGTAAATGATTTGTCTCGGTTTCTTGGAACTATAAACTTTTACAGACGTTTTGTACCAAAAGCAGCTAGTGCTCAAACGGCTTTAAACTCCCTTAAAGTTGGACAGAAGAAAAATGATAAGAGAATAATTCAATGGACCCCCGAATTGCGTGCAGATTTTGAAGAGTGTAAGTGCCAGTTAGCCAAGGCTGCTCTTCTTACGTACCCTGTTGATGCGGCAGAGACGTCTTTATGGGTAGATGCATCTGATGTTGGGATGGGTGCAGTGCTCCAGCAGCGTATAAATGGAGTTTGGAAACGTTTAGGGTTTTATTCAAAAAAGCTTTCAGACACGCAAAAGCGGTATAGTGCATATGATCGAGAGCTGCTTGCTGCTTACTCAAGCCTAAATATTTCTTGAAGGACGCCAGTTTTGTATATATACTGATCATAAGCCACTAATTTTTGCTTTTAAACAACGACCAGAAAAAGCATCTCCACGTCAGTTACGACATTTAGATTATATTGGCCAGCACACAGTTGACATTCGGCATGTATCTGGAAAGATAACATAACTGCTGATGCATTATCTCGCTTAGATGCAATTTCAATGCCCTCTTTCATAGATTACGCTCTTCTTGCGGGCGATCAAATGATGGATACGGAACTCGAATATTTGAGAAAGTCATCTACGACAGGGTTAACATTGAAGGAATTTCAAACGACAGGAAATAGCATTAAAGTTGTTTGTGATGTATCAACGCTGAAAATTAGGCCATACATTACGAAGCGGTTTCGGAAAATTGTTTTTGATATGCGGCATAACGTTTCTCATCCTGGCGCAAAAGGTTCTTTAAAAATTATCTCTGATAGATTTGTGTGGCCGAATATGAGGAAGGATATTTCCAGTTGGGTGAAATTATGCATTAAATGTCAACAATGTAAGGTTCAGCGCCACACGAAAAGTCAGATTGGAGAATTTCCAGTTCCGGATGGAAGATTTAAAGTTGTCAGTATTGACATAATTGGACCTTTTCCTTTGTCAGGTGAATATAGATATTGCTTAACCTGTATTGACAGATTTACACGCTGGCCAGAGGCGATTCCATTAAAAGACATCACAGCTGAATCCGTAGCAGAAGCTTTTCTTAGTGGATGGATTTCAAGGTTTGGAATACCTAAGCAAGTGGTATCTGATCAAGGACGTCAATTTGAATCGTCATTATTTAGAGAGTTTTCAAGATTATTGGGAGTCCATATAGTTCATACCACACCCTACCATCCGCAAATGGACAAGTTGAACGTTGACATCGAACTCTCAAGTCAGCAATTATGTGCCATTCAAACTCTCGCTGGACAGATGTGTTGCCAATTATTATGTTGGGTTTGAGATCGACCATTAATCATGACCTGAACGTTTCTCCTGCTGGATCGGTTTATGGAATGGAATTAGCATTACCCAGTGAATTTTTCGTTGATTTTAAAACTAAAAGCATCAATTCTGAATGGGTTAAACAGCTTAAAGAAGATATGAAAAATGTGAGATCAAAGAAAGTAGCTAGACACGGTCAAATCCGGGCATACGTACCGAAAGACTTGCCAAAATCAGATTTCGTTTTCATTCGAGATGATACTGTTAGACCTGCTCTTCAACCTCCATATAGAGGTCCCTTCCGTGTGTTATTGAGGAATGAAAAAACCTATTTAATTGATATTAACGGCAGACAGAAAACAACTTCAATAGATCGATTAAAACCCGCTTTTATTTTTAACGATCAAAATCCAAGTGAATCTCGGATTTCAGACTCTATTTCACCTCCGGATGCAACAAACCATCGAGTACTTCGCTCTGGGAAATCTGTACGGATTGATGTTTAACGTTTCACTGGAGGCGGAGTGGTGTGGTGATACTTATAATATTTTCACTTTGAAAATTAGTTTTAGAATTATCAATTCTTCATTGATTTTATGTATTAGAATTTTTATATAATTGAAAAAATAAAGAGTTTTAGTTTTGGTTTTAGAATTGAATATAATACTACAACATATTCTTATTTGTACATGTGTGCCTCAATAAGTATTTAAAACAATGACTGTAACTGTGCAAAAAAAATTACAATAAAAAAATAAAAAAAATATTTATATTACATTATATTATAGAGATCAAAAAATAATAATTACCGCTATTAAAAAATTTTTAATTTTTCGTTCTTATAAATATTAAAAAAAATGCCCGTTCTGCTTAAAAAAAAACTAAATTTACCAAAATTTTCAACAAATATTGTTTAATACTATCAAAATAGTTAGCTTTACTTGACCCTACGTTGTTTCATTGTGACTGCTTCTTACTTTAAAAAATAATTCAGTCCTGTTTGGTTAGATTTTTTGAAAAAAAATACACTTTCAAATTCTTATTAAATATAGAAATTTGTTTCAACTAAAGATATAAGTGTTGATACATTTTTAAGCAAAATATTAAAAAATTTTAAAATTTAACTAAAAAACGGCAAAAACTGTTTGTGCCGCATGTGGATTTCTTTCTTTTAAATTGCCGCATTTAAAAGTATTTGTTTGGGAAAACAATTTTTACGGCTTTTTTTGTAATGTCATACCTTCCTTATATCTTTGTTTTATAGTATTTTTGTGTTGATTTGCGTTTTTTTAAATATCGCTAAAAGTAAATTATTAAGCAAAACAATGGTTCGGACTCTGTGATGTTGTAAATTCTAAGAAAATTTGGAGCTTGATGCCTTTCAACAATATTGAGATATATACTGAAAAATATAACACGACAAATCTTTATCTTTTTATCTAGCTCCGAATATACTTTATTGAAATTAAATAAAATTACTAAAAAAGCTTAAAGCATTCCAAAAAAAAAGCTTAAAGCTAAATGTAAATATTTCGGGCTAAATGAAGAAAAATTAAGCTAAATTTAGCTCGAAAAAAACTAGTATGGTCACACTGGTTATAGCTTACTATAGCTGTTAACACTCTTGCAGAGACAATAGATCATAGGTTGTCAAAAATTCATTTTTAGTGCACAATTGTGCTACAAAAACAATAAAAAAAACTCACACCGACGCTTGTTCTCTTTTATTTCAGTTTGATTTCAGTCGTTAATTGAGTGTTAACGAGTGCACATGTGCGGATGCTTACTGCTTTTTTTCAGCTTTCTTGTTTTTTCAGCTTTGATTTAATTTCAAAATAAACCAGCAAACAAAATAGTATAATGGAAGATAAAAATTTTTGTTTTGTCATTAAAATGCTTTTGGTAACATGCAATGCATTTTATGTTACCAAACATTTAAAACAAAGAAAACAAGAAAAACTTAATTTATAATACCTAAATACACTTAATTTTTTAAGTTTTAACTGTAAATTAAACTCGCCCAATGGAATATGTGTGAAAAAAAATTGTCTAATTATGTAATAACTGAGGCATATTTTGTATTTAATTTTAATTACTTTTTTTAAGTTCATTTCCATTTTGCTTTAAAAAGTAAAATTCATCACATTTGCAATGCTTAGTTTTATGTTTGCTGGGCAATTTTCGCTTATCCAATACAGACGCATTTCATTAAATGAGAGTTTTGACAACCTATGCAATAGATGCACATCGTATCATACATGATATCATATGTATATATTGTTTTTGCTTAATTTGTTTTCTGTTTATTTTAAGAGCCATATTGTGTCTAAGAACGGTTTGAACGGCATTTCTCAGGCTAGTGAATGCATTGGCAAAAAAAAAAAAATGATTAATTCATATCATTCCAAAAAAGCAAGACGCGAAACAATCACAACATCTAAAAGCAACGAAAACGATGCAGTGCATTGATCGCCTTTTGCTTATAAGTCAAAAGGCAATGAATATTAAGCTAAAGCAAAGAATATAAAGCCAAAGCGAAGAATATGTGAATGGTTTCGTTGCTGATTAGGCAAAACTAAACATTTAAAACATATCATCTTATTTTTTGTATTTTATTTATAATAAGAAAGTAAAGCCATATGTACATTTTTTTATAAAATTAAATAAAAAATAAACTTAAATTTTTGAAAAATTTTTTCTCACTTAATTTTTTTGTTATACAACGAGCTTTTAACGATGGCAACGAATGTTTTACAAATACAGTGAATGGTTTTTATATATTCAATGCATCATCTTTATAACTGGTTGCTTGACATATAATGGTATTTTTCAAAGCGAGTGTATAAGAGGCAATCATCAAATATCACAAGTTTACAAATTCCCGTCAACTTTTGGAGCTGAACCGATGAGAACAAATCTGAACGTTACTTGAGGCGCTGAATTCGAATCCGGTTTTTGTTTTCAAGATTGGTTCTAGTTTTCAGGCTCTTGCATGTTGGCTGCACTACAGTGTAATAACGGCAATTAGCTGTTGGCATCGTAGAAACGCCATTTCAATTGTAAACTTAAAGTAATTTTTTGTTCCAAAACGTGTGAAAATGGAAAGAAAGAAGTGCAAAGTTGATTCTAAGCGTTTTTGTTATGTTTGCGGACGTTATATTATCGGAAAAAGTGGAAAAAATATATCAAAAGCACTGAGAGATGCATATTTTTATTATTTTGGTATCTGTGTGAAAAAAAAACTCACAAGCCGTGGGTTCCGAAATTATTTTGTAAAGCGTGTAGCACAAAACTGTACAAATTCTAGGTGAACTTTCAGTTCGTCATCGACCAAAGATTTTAACGTGGAAGAAACACACATAATTTCGCAAAGTATGCTGAATGACTTGATTCGTGATTTGGATTTATCGGAACAAAAAGCAGAATTGCTCGCATTACGGCTGCAGGAGTGAAACTGTCTTCATACTGACACAAAAGTCACTGATATATAACCGCCAATCATTTGGAAGCTAAAAGTGGGTTTATTCACTAAATCTTCTGTAGCTTTGTCATTTTTGCACCAATCTGGGTCTTGTTCGGCTCAAAATGTGCGTATTGAAATAAACTAATGTCCTATGTAATAAAATAGTTAAATTTTTAATTGTCTGGTGTAAAACAAACTAGTTAAAAAGAGAAAAATTTCAAAATATCATAAAATGTTTCATGAATTTTGAAATTGTGTCCATTGTAACACAATCATTTCTTGACTAATCTTCACAAGCGACCAATGGTTATTTTAGCAATTTAATTATCTTTCAATAAAAAATAATAATTGCATAAACCAACGAATATTTCTGAAGATATTTTCATTTAAGTAACATCATCTTTTTAAAAAACGCAAACAACGGTAATTATGCAATATCTCGAAAACTAGAACCAATCTGGAAAAACGGAATCCGAATTCGAATTTAGCGCCCCAAATAGCTTTAGGAATAACTTGTTGTTGCTCAGCTCCAAAACCGTGTATACTTGTGTAATATATGGTTGCACTGCAATATCACAAATAATTGTTGTGAATAATAGCAACGCAACATCAATGAATAATTGAATAGGCAATAAAAACTAAATCATTCATTCGGTTCTCTAGTATGTGTGTGCTTGTAGGATTTTTATTGTTATTCTCTTTACATGGTGGTAAGGGTATTTATTAGTGTGTCTTCTGTTTTTTTAAGAGCGATTGTTATTACACCCTTTACATAGTGGTAAGGGTATATATCAGTTTGTCGTTTCGTGTGTATTATTTTTAATATCCATCCATTTGCGACCCCATAAAGTGTATATATTCTGGATTCTTAAAGATAGGGAAGTCGATACGATTGTTCAAATATTGTGAGTTTTCTGTTTCGAAAACTATGACAGCTATGCACTTTAAGCCCACCATAAATAATTTTAATACATATGTATTTACGGTTTGAAAACAACTTGCCTAGATCACGTGACTGGGTAAACAAACAGGCCAATGTTAAGGGTATATAAGATTCGGATGAGCCGAATATAGGGATCTTACTTGTTTTTATTCATATATTATTTATCATCCTGTTACTTTAAGTAACAAACAAAATTTTAATTATTAGCGCTGCAGTTAATAGTTGCTACCCAGGAACATTTCTTATTTTTTCCACGAACCACAATGTAATTTATGTATGTATATAGGGTTTAAAGATTGAATGAATGGGGTTGTTGGTAAAAATTAACTAACTCTGGTAACAACTTTGCAGTAAATAGTTACTTCACAGGAAATCCCAAAAATATTTGTTTTTATAACATATCAAAGTTGTTGTATTTTGAAACGCACGCGTATTCGGATGTAACATAACTGACTTTTATTTAATGATTTCTTTTTACTATTATTTACAAAGATGTTATTTTAAGGAATGAATTTAAGGGTTGTAATATATTATAATGATTAACTAATATGGAGTGAATATTAGATATTAGGATTAGTTCAAATATGCTACATTACCCCACCCCAAATTTTTCAAGATAATAATTTAAATTATAAAATTTTAAAATTCATGTAAGAAATTCAAAGTTACAATAAGATAATTATTAGAGTTGGATTTTGAATAATAATTATATAATTTTGTGTTAGTAAAATAACGAGCACAACATATTAATGTTTCCGAAAATCATCTGACTGGTAACGTGCTACTTCTCGACGATTTCTTAAGGTTCTGCGCACTTGTATATCTTGGTTATTTTCGTCTGAGCCCTCTAAGTTACTTGTGTTTGTTGAAGGAGTTGATTCATTAACTGCTGTGTTACTTGATGAAGCCTGCGATGTAGATGGTGAACCATCAGTATCTGCGTTACTGTTTGAAAAACTGCAGTGTTTCATTTGATTTACATGACACCTACAAACATCTTTTGCAGTATTTATAAGAAAGATTACTTTTCCAATTTTTGCTTGGATAACGCCTGGTATCCATTTCTTTCCCTTACCGTAATATCTGATGTATACGTTGTCATTTAATTGAAATTTTCTTGAACGTGACGAATTTTTTCGAAGATGCTTTGAAGAATCTACCAGCTGAGACCAGACAGTGCGGACAGGTCTACCACGAATTAGTGCTGCAGGTGTCTTTCCCTCCGAATTAGGTATGAAACGAAAGGTTGCGAGGAATTTTTGTACAGCATCTTTTATACACAACTCGTCGTCGATGTTCTTTCTTACAGAAGTTTTGAAAGTTCTAACGAAACGTTCTGCCAAGCCATTTGAGGCAGGGTGAAAAGGTGTTGTTGTGATATGACGAATGCCAGATTTGACGGAAAATTGCTGGAATTTTTCAGAGCTGAATTGCGGTCCATTATCACTTACGATCGTATATGGGATACCTTCAATTGCAAATATAGATGAAAGAGCGGAAATAGTATCCTCAGTTGTTGTATTTTTCAATGAAGAAACGTAGGGAAATTGAGAGTAAGAATCGACACAGATGAGTCACATAAAATTAAATATAGGACCAGCAAAATCTATGTGTACTCTTTCCCACGGCTTAGTTGACTTAGGCCAGCTTTCGTATTCTTTAGCAGGAGCTTGATTCTGGATTTTGCATATTTCACAATCAGAAGCTATTTTTGTGATGTCCTCGTCGATGTTGTTCCACCATATGTATTGTCTAGCTAGTTGTTTCATTTTGACAACGCCCCAGTGTCCATCATGCAGCATCTTTAAAGTTTGGTTTTTTAAAGCATCAGGTATGATGACACGAATATAATTTGTTTGTAAACAAAGCAAATTCTTGTAAATTGTTAGATTGTTTCTGCGAATAAATAATTGTCTGATAGCTGCCTGCTCTGATGAAAGCCGTTCAGGCCAACCTTTTTTCACGTAATTATAGACAGCATGCAATGTTTTGCCGGCCATGGAATATTTTCGAATATCGGCTTTTACTGAAAAGTCATCAAAGGAAATTTTAAAGCACGATCCCTCATCCTTATAAAATTTTTCGTCTTTTGCTTGAGGAAGGCGTGAAAGCGCATCCGCGTTACCATGCTCGGTAGTTTTGCGATACCTTATCTCGAATTGATAAGCCATGAGCGTTACGGTCCAGCGTTGAATACGTAGTGCTGTCAAAGTAAAGTAAATGTCTAGTAGGATTAAAAATGCTTACCAGTGGTTTGTGATCTGTGATGAGTATGAACTTTCGTCCATATAAAAACTGATGAAAACGTTTAACACCAAATATTATTGCAAGACCCTCTTTTTCTATCTGGCTGTAGTTTGACTGTGCTTTGTCCAGTGTTTTTGAAGCAAATGCTATAGGCCTTTCGGTTCCGTTTGGATAAACGTGAGAAATAACAGCGCCTAAACCATATGGTGAAGCATCGGTAGCAAGAGAAATCGGCAAGTTGTCTTGAAAGTGAGCAAGTTGTGTTGCATTAGTAAAATATATGAGTTGAGATCATCAAAAGATTTTTGCTGTTATTTCCCCCAACGAAAAAGAATTATCCTTTCTACGCAACATGTTGATTGGAGCTGCTATACTCGAAAAGTTTGGTATGAAATTATGGTAATAACTAACTTTACCCATAAATGCTTCAAGTTGTTTTATGTCTTTAGGAGGTTTTAAGTTTTTAACTGCCATAACTCCAGATTCGTCAGGCAATATACATTCTGCACTGATTTGACGGCCTAGGTATGTAATTTTGTTTTGGAAAAATTCACATTTTTCTTTCTTGCAACGAATGCCATTAGCTAATAATAACGAAAGTACCTTTTCAAGTCGTTGAAAATGTTCCTGTACAGTTGGTGCTGATATTATGATGTCATCAAAGTAATTTGCGCAACCTTCTATACCATAAAGAAGTTGCTCGATGTACTTTTGAAAAATAGCTGGAGCGCTAGCAATGCCGTAAGGTAAACGTTGATATTGGAATAATCCAAGCGGTGTGTTGATAACCATGATTTGTTTCGATGCATTATCTAACTCCATCTGAAGATAAGCATCTTTTACGTCAATTTTTGAAATCCCGTCACGAATAGTATGAAATAAAGTTTCACGATTCGGAAGCGGGTTTTGCGATTGTTTTTTCACTTGAAGTTTCTTTTATGGCAGCAACAGTTCTTGTTGTTGCCTCGTAAGATTCTGCTATAAAAAAAAAAAAACATCAGAGAGAGTTGCGCTTTGTTTTTGAAATGCAGCAGAGCAAGCTGCGTCGTATGGAGTGTTTACTATTATTGGGTTACGTATCATATCGTCAACGTAGCTGGTAGCACATGCGTTTGAACTGCAAACAAACCTGCAGGCGTTGGCCAAACCGCGAAGATCTGCCACCTATTCTTTGTATGATTAAATAATCTTCATTTGCTTTTTGAAAAAGTTGTAACGTGCTGCTCATACCATGTTTTGGCTGACTGCAAAATGTTCGGTCAACTTTTCTGCCAACTGTTTGTATGTTTGGTTTTCAAGGTTTTGTGCCCCGAACAAATTTTTGAGTAAATCAAATATTTCTGCACCACACCACGATAAGAAAAACGATTTTTGTTTCTCTGCTGACAATACAGAGTACGCTGCAAAATGCTGCTCTAATTGCTGCAGATATGAGTCCCATTGTTGTTGTTCTTTGTTGAACTTATGGAACACTGTGCCTCGTTTCTGTATGGTATGTGAGAAGTTCTTTAGTCGAGAAATTTATAGTCGCCCTGTCAAGGACAGAATGAATCAAAGAAAAACTATTATAAATTTTTAATGTTAACTTGCAATATATTAAAATTATATGACTCGCCCTGTTAATAACTGGAACACTTCTATAATCTTAAAAAATTTCTCGATGCGGAAACTTCTCGCAAGTTACAGAAACGAGGCACTGGTACCATCAAATGGTCACTAGTGAGATTTGCTACGGAAGTTCCATCTTTTTTCTCTAGGATAGCCTGCATCCATGATTGTTGTTGAGTGAGCAATTTTTCTGTAAACTCTTCCAGCTGTTTCAAAAGAAATTTTAAACCAGTTAAATTGGTTGCCGTTAATTTTTTTTATTCACACACGAAGGAAAAAAAAATGTAAAAAACCGCACGAATTGTCTTTGTTTTTCTAATTTTGTCACTTGTCGCCACTTGTTGTATTTTAAAACGCACGCGTATTCGGATGTAACATAACTGACTTTTATTTCATGATTTCTTATTACTATTATTTACAAAGATGTTATTTTAAGGAATGAATTTAAGGGTTGTAATATTTATTACAAGTATAATGATTAACTAATATGGAGTGAATATTAGATATTAGGATTAGTTCAAATATGCTACAAAAGTAACTACATAGCAGTAACAGTTCCTCCCCATTTTATGTCACTGAAGTTTCCAGTGATTTTCAAGTCACAGGTGAAAAATCACAGGTACAGATATATCGCCCGTCTATAATTCATAGTGACTCATATAAGTTGTCTTCCAGATGCTTGACAAAATAGTCCGAACTTACACAAAGTTACCTAAACTTATCCAAAAGCGTTCCAGGTAACAGTTTTTGTGCCAAAAAGAGAGCGCATGAGAGAGTTATCATTTTTTATTTTGTGTACAAACTTGCCTGAACTTTTTCTCTTTGTTTACTTTAAAATACGTTTTGAGCATTTAAAACCACTAAAATAGATTTTAATTTTAAAAGTAAACAGCATTAGCGTTTCAAAATATTCAAGATTTGGTTTTTTGTGTTTCAGGTAGTTTGGGTAACTTTGGCAAATTTAGATAGCAATTTTCTTTTTACTCTAACTTTTTCGAACAAGAACGAAATCTTCTGAAACATACCTTAAATTAGAGTATAAGTGCGTATAAGTCATTAAACTTTAACTGACCTGACATACGCATACTCTCAACCACGTTAATTTATATATACAGTTCACAAAGAACAAGAGTACTACGTCGCACTTATACTTATACCGTATATTTATATTACTTACTTATATTCTTATACTGATATAGTTGATTCAACAACAAAACCTAAACAGCTGTCATTTGTATGAAACAATAACAATGCTGCCCGGTTATAGAGTGCAATATATTTTTTGATGGCGAAAAAATTTCCAATTTTACAATATATTATGTATATACAATTTTTGCAAGCATCATTATTCAATTTGTAAACAAGCGCAAATTTGTTTCAACGAACTCTAACGTTGAATAAAATCACCATTCACATTGCTTGCTTAAAGGGGTTTCAGACTATATGTATTTTACACATGACTTGTCAAATTTTGCAGTAGAAATTGATATCTGCCATCTGAACACGTTTAAACATTGCATGTGTTAAACACATATGTAAATGTCATATGACAAATTTGTAATTAGAGCGTGCTCTATTTTCATCTGACAAAGCATGTGTCATCAGCTGTTTTTAGAATAACAACAAGGAAAAGTAGTTGTTTATTTTGGTTTGGAGGTTATGTCAGATGTAATTACATATGTACGTGTGAAAGCAAAAATTATAAACCACCTGTAAAATAACAATTTTGACAGACATACGCAAATACATGTGGATTGCAAAAATGACAAGTCATGTGTAAAATACATATCGTCTGAACCCCTTTTCAAAATACCAACCAAGGCGCATGCATACAGGTGGGAGAGTTCTACAAAAACAACTAAAATAGTATTACGAATGTCAGAGAGATAACAAAAACTCACAAATTCTTTCTTCTGCTTTTTAGCTTTTTTTAAGTTCTACAGTTGTTGTTTGTAAAAAAGAAAAAAAAAACATAAACATAAACAAATTTTGACAATCAAACATGCGAAGTACCGTTACTTAGCTGATTAACTAAGGTCACCGTATACGTGAGCCCTAAAACCAAAATAAAATGTTTGCTTTGTTTACATTTTTTGCATTTAATTAAAAAGACTGCGTTTTAAGGTGCTCACTTAAAACCATGGGGAAATGATGTTGAACAGGTGGTGTTACCAGTACAGCTGATCTACTCTTTATGCATAACAAAGAACGGTTTGAATGCCATACTTTAAGCTAGTGAATGCATTCACAAAAAATGAGTGCGTTGTTGTCAATTTACATCATTTTAAAAAAGCAAGACGGCACAATCACAAAATTTAAAAGCAATGAAAACGATGCAGTGCTATTGCTTGCCTTCTGCTTATACGTCAAAAGGCAATGAATATCAAGCTAAAGCAACGAATATAAAGCAAAAGCAATGAATATGTGAATGGTTTCGTTGCTGATAGAGTAAAACTAATCATTTAAAAAATATAAAATTGCTTTTTGTATTTTATTAATAATAAGAGAGTAAAGCCATATGTATCTACATTGTTATTAATAAAACTAAATAAAAAATTCGACTTTTAAATTTTTCTAAAATTTTTTACATTTCATTTTTTTATAATGCAACGAGCTTTTACGATGGCAACGAATGTTTTACGAAGCAGTAAATGGTTTTTATAGATTCAATGCGTCATTTTTATAACTCGTTGCTTGACATGTAATGACATTTCTCAAAGCGAGTGTATAAGAAGCAATCATCAAAAAATATGAATGGTTGCAATGAATATAGCAATGAATATTTGAATAGACAATAAGAACGAAATCATTCTTTCCGTTCTCCAATGCATAAATCGAGGTTGGGTTGTCAAAGTTGTTTACTTTAACATATTTTTTTTAAAACATGAGCCAACAAAAACGAAAATTTTATTCACTACAATTTTGTTGTTGTAAAATCACCACCATTAATTCGCCTTGCTTAAAACTCGAAAAGATAATACGCCAAAATAAAATCTAAATCTGGTTGTTTTCTCTTAATCAGACAGCAAGCACTTTGTTTTTGCTTGTTGTGTTTGTGTTATTTTGTAAAATTTAAATTGTCTTGATTTTTTAACAATTCACAATTGTTTTGGTGAATGTCAAATTGTAATCTGGCAGGCCTAGTTTAAACACACAACTTAATAATGAGCATGATACAATTATTCGTATGAGAAATTTGATTTTTTTACACCGTTTAATATATGGAAAAACTCCGTCCTACTTGAATGAGAAACTTACTTTTGGATTATCCACCCGCTGTGTTACACTCTTGATACCTAGTTTTTCTCATCTTAATACATCCAGATTTTTTTTCATTAGCGCTATTAAATTATGGAATGCTTTACCATTAAACCTAAAACGTATGCAGGGAAAAGCCAGTTTTGCTTGTGCTATATTTGACTATTTTTCAAGAAACTCTTAAAAAAACTGTATCTTTATTTTACTTTGTTTTCAAAAGAAGATTATGTTTAAGTTTTAATTTATATTCTCCATTTTTTTACTTATATTCTTGTATGTTTTGTTTGGTACAAATTTATTTAAAAAATGTTATTGAACTACAAAAGAAGCAATTCTTAATGTTCTTATGATGAAACAATGATAATAAATAAATTAAATAAATTAAATAAATAAATAAAAATGATAGTAAGTCTGCGAGTCATACTCGGTCCTTATCGGCTTTAGCAATCAACCGAGTTATATGCGCTGCTGATAATGAGTAGTATGAGTTCCCTAAACTTCAAAGTCGGTGTGAGTTAGAAAGTCTTTTTTATACATTGAGCCTTGTGTTTGTAATACGTTTTATAGTTATTTATTTGAACTTTTTCTATATCTTATAATAATTTCCATTTATTTTGCCTTATTAAATTGTGCACTACACTCGGCTAGTATCGGAATTACTTAATTTATTTTCCATTTTAAGCTATCACAAATATGGACAAATTTATATGTTTATATCTCCTTAACTATGCGAGGTAGAGACGAAACTTAGAAAGTATTGTGTTTTGCTCAAAAAATAAACGGACTCGTATCTGGCACTTTTTTGAAATTTTGGACGCTTTGGGCCGTAAGGGAAAACAGGTAAAACCTATATATGGTGGGGCCCAACTTTTAAAAAGGTAACAACAACTGTTTCATATTTTTACGAGACCTGTTAAACGCGATTTGGATTTCGGTTCTACTTTTATTGGTTCAGAATTTACAAAGTGGACCCAAGCAGTACAAAAATTGCCCTGTCTTGCTTTTCAAGGTCGTTTTTTTAAAGTACTAAAAACGTATTCTAATATTTTTAAAGCCTGTCGAACACAACAAATTTTTTTTATCTTCCTTAGTTTAGAAGTTACAAAATGGACCAAAGCGGTATCAAAATATAGTTTTTGCCTTCCCTTTTCCTAGAGCCCAATATCTAAAAAAAAGGCAAACTCTGTTTTATAACTCTGCGAGATCTGCCAAACGCAGTTTAAATTTCATTTCTAAATCTGCAAGTTCAAAAGTTAAAAATTGGGTGTAAACGGTATCGAAATTATCTTGTTTTGCCCCTTACGGTCAAATATTTCGAATAAGCACCAAAAATATTCGAATATTTTTAAAACCTGTCAAACGCAGCTTTGTTTATCTTTTTTAGTTTAAAAGTAATCAAAAGTGCATAAAAAAAAACACCAATGTATAGTTTTTACCTGTTTTACCTACTACTTAGGATTTAAAATTTAAAAAAAAGTGTTTGCCCTGTTTTACCTTCTAGAGTACAAAATTTCGAAAAAGTGTCAGACACGGGTTCGTTTATTTTTTGAGCAAAATACGATACTTTTTTAAATGCTGTCTCTACCGCACATAGTTTGGGAGATATAAATATATGAAATTTTTCATATTTAGCACTTTTTTAACCTTTTAGGGTCAACATTTCTCGACATTCCGTCTTAATTGATCTTTGTATATCTATCAGTGATGTCAACAATTCAGAGGCAAAAAGAGCCAACCGAGTAGTCAAAAAGTGCTAAAAGGAGCTAAATTTTTCCGTTTTATATCTATGAATGTATTTATTTTTCATTTTGTACTTAAAGATTTTTTTACAAAATAAAAATAATAGAAAAAAAAAGGAGAATTAAAAATAATAATATTAAATAAAATTATTTTACAGCAGCAACAAATGTTTATCAACCTTAACAACATGGCCATACACATTTACATATAAATAAGTTAAGTTAAAAAAGAACAATCATTTTCAGAAAGAGTAACATTTTCTTCTTCCGGCCATAGATTTGTTTTTAAACAATATTTTTTTTATTATATGTTTCAATTGAATTTATTTTTACAAATACGCTTGCTGGTAACAGTTTAAACCTTTGTAAACCATATATTATATGAATTAAGCTATTAACCGTATTTAAAGCCATGCCGTTTCTTAGTTTATTCTTTAAAAAATGTATAGCACTTGATTTTTCCACCTTAGCATTAGAGTATCGATACTATAATATTTTTAAAACAAACAATTATGCACTTCGATTCAAAATTGGCCGGTTCTATTTAAATTTTTCCACTGGTACAATTTTAAATTTTTTAAGCAATTTTACAGCTCTTCAATTTCTTCAAAATCAGCTTCAAATTCTTTTATGACACATAAAGTATTTTCTGAATCCTGCAAACATTTTTTACGCTAAATGCCGAAATTTATTTCAACATCTTACAGTTTGTTGGAAGCTTTGCTCTAATTTCATAAATTAAAGTTTTTATGAACTGTATTATATTACATTTAACGATATGTTTATCTGATTCAGTTATATTAGAATCTTCGCATGCCTTCTCAAAGTTATATCCTAGATAACAGTTGCTATTTATTAAAGATTATAATCAGCTATATAATCCAAGTCATCTGTCGATATAATGATTTTATTTGTCAGGCTTTGAGTTAAATGAAATAAATTAGTGAAAAGTTTTGTATGTATGTTCCGTAAATGCCACAAAGACAAAATAATAGAGTAAAAACGGAAAAATTTACTATAAAATGCAAAAAGTGCCAAACGTGCCGTTTCACAGTTGAAAAGAGCTGTGTTAGCTCCTTTTTTGAAAAAAGAGCCAAAGCGAAAATTTTCGAGTTAGAAGCAATTAAAAGGAGCTAAATCTAGCTCCAAAATAGCTAAGTTGGCATCGCTGATATCTATGATAATTATTATGTGAAACCCAAGGTGTATTTAAGAAGGTGGGAGCGGTTCTGCAAAAACAACAAAATTACAGTTACACCATGAGTCTTGTTGGTAGAAAATCGTCATACTAATGTCAAAATAGATACTTTTTGTTTACGAAAGTAGTAGGAAGCAGAATCAGTTGCGACTAAAATTTCTTGTAGGTTAAGTTACAAGAAAATTGTAAGTTATTGTTTATAATAAAAAAATGAAATAATATTGTTAAAAATTGGTGTAAAAGTATTGTTTATTAAGAATGGCAGTGGAAAAAAACAAGAGGAAACCTGTAAAGTATGTCCGTGTCTTGTAATAAACTCTTTACAAGCACTTCCGCATGTTTCGTTTTATGAAAACTTAAAACAACTTTTAAAACTATACGGTTTTTATATTTATATTTTATATTAAAATTGTTTGTATTTTTTTTTTATAATAAAACATTATATTTAAACTTTTTTAACTTTAAAATAGAAAAAATTCAAGAATTGTTTAAACACATTTTTTTAGCTTTTCTTAGAATAGTAAAATTGTTGTTTGTAAACAAGAAAAAAAACTACATACACATAAACAAAATTTGACAATAATATAACAAAATACCGTTACTCAGCTGTTTATCTGAGGCTACCTGATATTAGTGTACCCTGGTGAAACCAAAAAAACTCATTTTTCTGTTAAGTTATTTTTGCATAAATTTATCTGAGATTAGTGCCCTCTTGTAGTGACAAAACAATTTGAAAAAATAGTTTTGTGAACCAGTGATGAAAAATGAGAATTTCATTTGGGTATCAAAAAAATGTTTCGAGGGTATTTTTTAAACGGCAATAGTATCAAAATATTTTTTTTCTCTGTTTTACTTTAATCCACAAAAAAGTCCTATAGACATTTTAAGTGTTTTTAGTTTTTTTCAACAGTGAATCAAAACTGAACTGTATATATTTTTTAAAAAAATTTTAATTTTGGTTTAAGTCCGTTAATGCTATTGTAAAAATTTATTTTAAAAATCTGACCTTTAATTTGGGCAAATTGACGTTAGCCGCATGAAAAAATTAAATTTTAATTTTGTGTGTATATTTAAAACATTTAGCAAGCTATTTGCCCATAGGTTAATACTTTATGATATAAAATAAATGCTACAAAAGATTACTTTGTTACCTAAGTATGAAATATTCGAGGAGGAAATTCTCAAAGATACATTTTCTGTCTACGCCACTTTTTTGCACTTTTTAATTTTTTTATTATTTTAAAATAGGTCATTTAAACGAAACTTTCATACAAAATCAGTATTTCAAATCTATTTTAAATTTCCAAATTGTTTATGAATATACCCCTTTTTGACCTTTTGCATTGGTAATAATATTGTACGTAATTTACCAATAAATACTCTAAAACCCAAAAACGAAAAATCCTGTTGCATATTTCATAGCGAAGACATTATTCAAAACAATAGAGACATGTCTGTAAAAAATCGGTCATATGACATCTAGGAGCACTTTTAAAATAAGTGGGTATAAAATTTATGATTCAAAGTATCCCAGGAATAGATCCTGTGGTGGCTTTGCTATATTCATCAAATCAAGAATTTACCACCAATGGTTGGGTGGCATATCCGAAAGTTATATCCAAGCAACAAAAGTCTGCATTGACGAATTCTTCCATAACCTAGTTATTTCGTCAGTTTTTTGTCCACCTAGATTCTCCATAATGAAGGATTAGTACAACAGTTTTTACAAATCTTAAGGTCTCCGCTTCTTAGCTGCTGGAGACTATAACGCTAACCACACGTAGTACGTAGTCCCGAAGGTCGTGTCTTGTATGATGCCGTGTCTGAAACGGGACTTTACGTTATTTAACCTGGACAAACAACTTACTAGTCAACGGACCACAGTAAAATTCCAGACCTAATCGATTTTGGCGTAGCAAAAGGTATATCCCTGGAGCTTATTGAGGTTCAAGCCTTCTTCAATTTATCTTCATAACAATCACTATTTGCAGTTCTCACCAAAAAGCTAATAGTGATTTTTTCTTATCTAAAGGAGTAAATTGTTAAAAAAAAAATATATATTAGTGTTCACTGTTCGGAGAACCAACCGCTAAAAACTCCTGGAGACATCAATGATTGTGGAAGGGTCCTTAATGAAAACATTAAAAAAGTCGTTGAGCATGTGTCTTCTACCTACCGAAAGGCCAGGCAAAACAAATTTTTTTCTCATGATGTGGGAAAGCTTTTATCTGAAAAAAGGAGAGCCCAAAGGGAGTGGCAAAAGCATAGATTGCCCCAACTTAAAACTAAGCTGAACGAACTTAAAAACCAATTAAAAAGCTTGCTGGAGGTTCACAGGATGGCATCACTTGAATGGAATGGATGGAAGGTCTTGACGCGACTCCTCTGATAAATTATTTCCTATGGCCAGACGTCTTCAAAGACCCATTATCGCAAAACCACCACTGCGTAATCTGGCATGATCATGGGTTAAAAATGAAGAAGGAAATGCGATCTGTTCGCAAACCATTTCAAAGACGTATTCACTCCCAATACATGCACAGATGTGAGCAAATTACCGCCTGTTGCTGCTCCTGGCGTTGATAAAAAAGCAACAAAATGATCTTAGAGCTACCTTTTACAACTAAAATAATAATTCTTTCTATTTTTAACGCGATAATTTGGCTTGAACATTTCCCGCCTATATGGAAAGTTGCCTCAGTAAAGATGATTCCTTAGCCTGGCAAATATCCTTCGAAGGTGGAGTCTTATTAGCATATAAGTTTGTTACCCACAACGACAAAATTGTTTGAAAAACTTCTTTAAAATAAGCTGAGTCTGATCCTAAATGACAACAATTGTATTCCAAATCATCAATTTGGCTTTGGAAGTCAACACAGTACCGTCGAACAAACTTACAGGCTGGTACAGGTTATAAGAAAAGCCTTTGAGGAAAAGAAGAACTACTCAGCGCTTTCTATCGATGTCTCTAAAGCTTTCGATAAAGTATGGCACGATGACCTGTTAAACAAACTAAACCTTAACCTTCCAGCTAATACTTTCCTTTTAGAAAAAATTCATAACCGGTCGACGATTTATGATCAAAGAGGGAAACCAAATAAGTTATTCTCAACCAATAGGGGCTGGTATACCTCAAGGGAGTATACTAGGCCCAATGCTCTGCTAACTTATTTGGTTTACACACACGTCGACATTTGCTGATGAAACCGCTTTCCTTAGTATTCATAAAGACCTCAAAGGGGCGTCCAACCAACTGCAACAACACGACCCAAGATGAAAAATGGGCAATGTTATGGGGAATGAAAATAAATGAACAAAAATGTAAGGAAAGGAACGTACCTCAATGATCCAAAACAAAATACCTTGGTATTAATCTGGATCGTCGCCTCACATGGAAGTCTCATGTCGATGTTAAATTGACGCTAATTGGTAGAATCTCTGTGCTTCATCCGGAATGTAAACTTTTACTATAATACTCAATTTTAAAACCGATTGGGTGCTATGGTATACAATTATGGGCACTGCTTCCGCTTCAAAATTCTAAGAATTATAACTGGTGCTCCTTGGTATATTAAAAACAGCAGCATCCACAAGGATCTAGAAGTTCCACTAGTAAAATGCGAAATCTTAAACTATGTGGACAAGTATTTAAATAAGCTGGGAACACATCCAAAACCGCTCGCTCGAAGCATCTTGCAACATAGTGAGCACACCGGCCTAAAAAAAAGTGATACTATTGCGCTTAAATGAAACCTTTGAAATTAATTAATTTTATTGTGAGAGCTTTAATTTTAGTCTGGCACTGGCTGGACTAATACTAATTACTTAGTTTGAAGATTCGAATACTCATTGTTAGTTTGCTTAAGCGAAGAGTCAATAATAAAAACATGTATGACAAAAAAAATCTTGTAGGTATGTATGTGAATCAAAATATCTAACAGAAAT
This sequence comes from Melanophora roralis, assembly GCA_963583895.1. NCBI lineage: Eukaryota > Metazoa > Arthropoda > Insecta > Diptera > Rhinophoridae > Melanophora > Melanophora roralis. Next base: position 73,878,761 of record OY757187.1, on the reverse strand, counting down.
CTGTACGTTAATCGTCCGAATTAAGTCAAATTTTTGCCGTACTTTTTTAATACAGAGCTTGCCGGCCAATTTTGTTAGTTGGGTATATCCAAATGTATGTATCAGACTGTATCACAATTTAAAATAAATGCCATCATGACAGTGCATATTTTTTTCCTGTACTTAAGCATAAACACATTAACTGTGATAAGAGAGTTTTGTTTAAAAAATTTTAGTATTTTATTTTTTAAGAGCGACACAATTTGTTTGTTTTTTTTGTATCTAAAAATGACTTTTGTTAATTTGTTTTATTAAGGTAGTATTGTGTTATCGTCAGAAGCGTTTGGATAAATATACGGGGAAAAGTAAATATATGTATGTACATAAATATGTATGTATAGATAAAAAATTGTTATAATATTAAATATATGTACATTTGTATGTACATATGTAGTTGTAAATAATTTATTGTGTGAAAGTGTTGCTCGAGAAAACTAGTAAGGGTCATATTTTCCTATCTAATTGGGTAATTCATAAGGTATTGGTTATTTTCGTATTTCTTTAAATATAAAATGGGTTTAAAATATGTTTTCCGCTCAAAATAAAATGTTTTAACCAAAACAACAAGTTCTTGAAAATATAACAGTAATACTTACAATACAACAGATAATGTACACAGTTAGGGGTTTCACAAGATGTTCTATTTGTTCCATTGTCATATTGTAATTAAATTTCACAATAGTTTTGTTGTCTTTAGTACAAAAATAGTTCTACGTCACACAGTGCTTTGATCCCATATAGTGATGGGGCAAAAATAGAAGGAGTGGTCCCAGAGTTTTGAAATTTGGTACACTAGTATAAAATACTTAAATTAAGAAAAATTCAATTTTTTGAAAAAATCGGGCACAGGAATCGGGCACAGGACCATATTTTCAATTTTGACTACATAACTGCACAGAAAATTACAATAGTCCGTAGATCATTTATTATCATTTTGTTGTGATGCAAAGACATTAAATTTCTGTCATATTTTGATCTAGTTTTTGTTTTAAAGAGTCACAACAGAACTGGAAAAACTAATTTTTTTGGCAATTCATAGCTTACATTTTAAACACTTTAAAAATTTAGCTAACTTCTAGGGATTTTTTATACTAACCCTGCAGGAAATGTCAATAGTGAATCACTAGAAATTCACTATTGACATTGTCACCAGTACTACTGACAAGCTATACCCCAGGCAATGCGTTTTGCTATAGACATTTAACATTGGAGTGTCATTGAAAATCCACTACTGACATTGGTACTATTGACAAGGTACTTCCGTTGGAGTCATATGTAGCCATTGGAACCAGTGATTTACTAGTACCTTTTAGCAATTTTAGTCTACAGTACTACTAATTAGCTATACCACTGGCAATATGTTCTTGCAATAGACATTTAACATGCGTCTGCCATTAAAAATAAGTATGAATTGTGTATATAAATCACTTTTATAGCACAACTGAAAAAATAAACAATTAAAAAAGATCATTATGTCGCTGATACATTTTTGCGTTAAACGGCGAAATGAAGCGCTAATTTGCAGTTGGCAGTTTTCTTTTCTTTTTATCAAAGATTAATACAAAACTGTAGACGTATTGTTGACAATGTCGCCAAAAAGGCACCATAATAGTCGACAAAAGTGTTGACATGGGGACACTTGTCCCAGGTTTCCTTCAGGGAACTTATCTATATTTTTGGGAAAAAAGTAAGCAACAGTGGTGGGAGGTAAACTACACAAAGTCACATTTTGAAAACATACTTGGAACAATGAAACACCAACGTCAATCTGTTAATTTAGCGGCATTTTGTAGCGTCAAAAAGAGGCAAACACAATTTTATACTTATTTTTTTTAATTTATCTCGTTAATTAATCTAATTTAATGGTATCAATTTGGTTTTATATGTTATTATATTGTAATTTGTTTTTATTTTTAATTCAGAAAACTGTCGAAATTTGCGAAAAAATCACCAAAATTTTTTTTATGTTGTGGTTAATTTTTAAAAATTTTTTTTCTTGTAGTTATTAGTATGGGTTTTTAAAAAAAAGAAAAAAAACCCATAGACCATATTTTCCTTTTTTTTTCAAATTTTCCATCAAAGTTAAAAAATTTTTAGAGCTTAAGTGAATAATAAGCATTTTTTAAACCAACAAAAACTATGTATAGGAAAATAATATACTAAAAATTGTTTACAGTTGGTTTCGAATATAGTTAGCTATTACAAGAAAAATTTGAATTTCCTAGTCAAAAAATTAAATTTTTACAATTATTTTTTTAAAACTATAAAAAACCAAGGTAATTTGAGATTTAAGTGTCATTTTATAGCGTAAAATACCAGAGTTCGAAATTGCTCACTCACTTCTCATTCGTGAGTGCGAGTGTGAGCGCAGTGTTTATTGCAGCAATTTTTCATTAATGAATGAGTTTCTAAAAAACATTTTGTGCCTTCTCACTCTCGAGTAAGAAAAAAAAAATATTTTTTGGACCAGTCATAAGTGAAAAGAAAAATTTATTTTTTTCTTTTCACGAACATAAATGAAAAGCATCACTTTCGAGTACTTCTCATAAGTGAGAAATCATAAATGAATTTTTTCGCGAAGCATTCATAAGTGTGTACACATAAAATGTTTTGGCCATATGTAAAAATTTGTTGCATAATTTTTGGAGACAAATAATTTTCTAACAGCTTCAACAAGTCATCGTACTGTAGTTCTGTTGCTACTTTTGGCGCAGCTAATGCTGTCACCCTATCGAAATGCTTAGCACCAATTGAATTTAAAAGGAGTTTCGCACAATACTCCTTATTACCATCAACGCCTTTCATGTTAACGTAGTTTTTGAACCGCTGTATGATTTTACGGTACGTCTCCTTAGCCGGATCAAAAGCTTCGAAATTAGGAACTAACGCCATGTTGATAAAGTTGGTATTACCATGTACTGCACTTGAAGATGTGCCAGCAGACAACTTTGACATTTGCTTTACTAAGTCCTGTTGAACTTTCATGAACATGGCGAACTGTTCAGCATTCATTTTGTAATTTTTCACGTGTACAATTTAATAATTTAACAATTGAAACGAATTTTACGCTCGTCGCCAAACTGTTGTATCTTTTGAAGAAGGAAAACGCACACTCTATATTATTTTGCAATATATATATATATATATATATATTTCCTATATTATTTAACAAATTTAAAAGAAAAGCTTTAATTAAAAAATGGTGTGAACCCGCGTTAAAATGAAGACAGCCAACAACGAATGAGGATAGAAGACACAAGAAGATTGTGGTGGCGTTGCCATATTGGTATTTTGGAGTGTGTTTCCATCTCAGTTATAACACTTTCCCACTAAGATCCTTTTTGCACGATTCTATTAAGCAAATATTTTTTTTTAAGATGCATCGTACAACACATATTTTTCAAAATTAAATTTTCTTTTAGGCATTGTTTGTTATTCACTTCACGCTTTTTAAAATCCAAATAAGGAGCTTTTACAAACACTTACGGTCGTATTCATAATAATTAAAATGAGATTATTAAGAGCTTATTTGACAATTATGCCATAGGCATCTGTCAAATAAGCGCTTTATAACCCTACTTTAATTTTTATGAATACGGGGGTTAATGTTTATATTGCAAAAAAAAAATAGAGCTATTACACACACTCATGCAAATTTTAAAAGGATTGGAAAAAATTGCATTCCGCTTTACCACCATTAGAGACAATTTTCCATCATTTCATTTTGTTTGGGATTTCCCACTAATGCCTGTCCGTCATCCTTTGGGTATATTGGGTATATTGTTAGAAAAAATTGTGGTGGTTATTATACAATACACACGCAAATCTTTTTATGTACAACAATTCAAAACTTTATCTTTGAGGTCAATTAAATAGAACCTAAGAGTTTGAAGGAGTTCCATTAGCAAAAGTAAAGTAAATTGAAAAAAGAGCAGTTACGACCTTGAACACAATACACAAGAAATACTTTTTTTTTATCAGAAAACGTCAATTAAAAGTTTAGGACAACAGTTCAAAAATATTTTTAAAGATTGCTATGAAAATGTGTGTCAGTGAACACTATAAAATTTCTAAAAAAAATCACAACATAAAAAATAATGTATTATGTATTTAATTTTCTTAACAAAAACAATTTTTTATAAATATGACTTTTTCACAATAAATACTGCTAAAAGTAATCCTTTATGTTAATGTTTATTTATTATTGGTTATAAACCTACATTTCGATTCCTCAGTATAAAAATGAAGTAAAACAATTTTTTAAAAATAGCGTTTTTGCCTTACTCTGGGAAACAAAGGTAATTTTTATTATAAATTTGTGGTTTTTATTTTATTTAAAAATATATTTCTTTTTTTAAAATGGCATTAAAAGTCACTTAATTAAAAAGATATTCAAAAGACTGATCAAAATGTTGATATGTCGTATTTTTTAAATTTGACAACATATGTATAAGTATATACAAGCAGCAAAATAAAAAAAAATTTATGTAAGTGCAAGAACTTTTTTACTCTTATTGGGAGTACAAACTTCACACGTTTAAAAAATTGTTTCCGGCAACTCTGTTACAAAGCGTGACAAATATTAAAGCAACACTCGCACTCATAAAAGAATGAATCGAAAGTGAAAAGAAGAAATTTGTCATTCATTTGTGAGTGAGAAATAAAATTTGGTTTTTATTTTTCATTTGTGATTTTTGTGCGTAAAAAAAAACGACAAACCTCTCATAAGTTAGTGAGGGTTGGCAAAAATTTTTTCACGCTCTTTTATATACGTAAGAAAAATTTTTTTTTAGGATTTTTCGCTCTCGAGATTTTTCATGAATGGTGTTTTTTTATCGCTCGCTCTTGAGAAAATTTGTACTCTGTAAAATACATACAAGCGCAAAAACTTTACTATTTTTGCTGTTTTTTTATTAAACAGTATTAACTTGAATTTATATTTTACAGTACTTGTAAACCTTAGAAAAGTGTCGAAATTTGAGAAAAAAATCACGAAAATAGCCATTTTTAAAATTAATTTTTTTTAAAGTTGTGGTTAAATTTTTAAATTTTTTTTCTTGTAGTTATTAGAAAACAGTATGGATTTTTGAAAACAGAAAAAAACCCATAGACCATATTTATCATTTTTTTTTAATTTTCCATCAAAGTTAAAATTTTTTAGAGCTTTTGTATATAATAAGCATTTTTCAAACCAATAAGAAAAACTTATAAAAAAAGAAATCACCAAAAAATTTTTTACAGTTAGTTTCAAATATAGTTAGTTACTACAGAAAAAAATTTCAATATCATACTTCAAAAAATTATTTTTTTACAATTTTTTTCCTGAAGCATGTAAGACTCGGGTATTTGTTTAGCCATTTTTACTTTAAATTCTTTGGCTTTGGCGCCCCCTAGCGCCACCAAAGAGCTTAATCTAAAAAATTCTTTAAAATTTATTTAAAAATAAGTGTTATCTGTCGACCTATATATTTTTATCTACAATATAAAACCTTTTTTTTATTGTATTTTTGTCTATGGGGTATAGAACTCTGCGTCGTTTAGATGCTTTTTATTTTTTACAACAACTCCACATACACCTGCGCTGAGTGTCCAATAGTTGGTAAAGGTGCTTAAACCATTGTGAAATTTTATAACAATATGACAATAGAACACCTTGTGAATTCCCCAAGTGAATCATTAAAATGTTAACCTTCAACGTAAATAAGTATTATAAGCTTATTAAATAAATTTCAATTGAATATTATTGAATAGTTTCGTAATTCAAAAACTGAAGTAGTAAGTAACGGTGGCAAAAAACACGTTCTAAAAATGCTTAAAATTTTAGGTACGATTTTACTTGGGTTTTCTTGGAACAATTAAAACACTTGATTAATTATATACAAGATTAATTAATTACGCCCACTTTTTTGTCACTTTTAAATAATAAATTAAATTATTGTATTGTTTCTTTATTTTCATGATCTAGCAATAAGTATCTTAATTTTAAATGTAAGACCAAAATTTACGTTCTCAATTAAAGTAAACGGTAACAAAGTCTCCTCTCTTTCAACAGTAGTCCGCCATTTTGTAAGATGCCTCGAGCGAACGCATTTGGATATGTTTCCAGCAGTAATAGAAAATGGAGTTTCCATTTGGATATAAAAAAGACTTTAAGGGAGTACTTTTTTGACCATAAAAGTCCTTAACTTTTTTTCTTTCTGTTTTGCTTTTGTTTAGAGAAAAATAAATCTAAAAAAGAATCGTAGAAATATTAAAATGGGTTTAGTTAAACAGAAGCTAAAAATACTTTTTGTAATTAATGGTTTAAATTTTTTAATGTCATTTATTGCTTAAAATAAATTATTAAAATCTGACTTTTAATTTAAGAACAAGTGAAAACAAGTAAAAGTAGTATGTAGTAAAATGCAATGCTGTTCGCTTTACTGAAAACTCCTTTTTAGAAAAAAATTATTTGTTGCTGCCAGATATACCCAGAAAAAACTTTGCTAACCTAGTAAACTGGTAAATAACATTAGTTATTTCTTGACTGAATAAGTATTTTTTTTTAATTTGTTACAAAATTCACAGCCTACGCTATTTAATGTTCTTACAACAATTAATTAAATAACTAGTTTCCAAAAACAAGCTAAAGAATTTTCGATGTAAAAGTTTTTTTCTTCCAAAAATTTTGAGTATTTCGTTTTAGGAATTTTTTCCTAATTTATGTGGGTAAAATAAAATAAAATAAAATAATAAGTTCATTCGTTTACTTTCCCAGTAAAGTCCAGTAACTTAGCAAATACTGAGTAATTTTACCAAATTTCTCTCACTTAAAATTTTTTAAGTAAAAAGTACGCGAACGGAAAATTTTTACAAAAAGTTTACCTACTCAAAACAGCTGATAGATTAAAATATATTGCAATTACTTGATTACTCGAAAAAATGCATTAAATCTTTTAAGCAAAAACAAACTGACTTTTGTGAGTGGGGTTAACTTGGTTTTGGGGTTAAAGTCTACTACGTTCACTACCACAAACAATGGGCTTGCTCCCTATGCCAAAATATTTTTTTCAGAAATGCTACCTCTACTTTGAGCACACGAATATATGGGCACCCAGCCAGACATATATGCTTAAATAGGCTAAGGAAGTGATTCTGAGTCTGTCGGTATAATTTGAGTCTCAGACTATTCTTTTGTGCGTTACCTAGAGCAATACACACTGCTAGGGAAAGACTTAGCGTTAATAAAAAAAAATAAGAATATTTAATTGTGGGTATTAATTGACCGCACGGAGTACCCAAGTATTCAGCACTTTTTCACCTTAAAAAAAAATAAATATTAGGAAGAAAAAGCCGCAACAAAATTGATTTGGATATTCCAAAATGTGTTCAAAGCTAAACATCCGTATAGATCGGGACCGTGTCATGGAAGTAGCTTTTAACAGAATTGCGTTATACTCTTTCCTTTCTCAAAGACAAGTTAGGGTGAAAAAATCTTGGCTTTTTTTAACATTTTAAACAAAATTATATCTTCTTCATCTTCGCTCTTAGATGACGACTCTATTAGGTGCAATACTGCATTTTGCAAAACATAGCTATGTCTGGTTACATTTGCTCTTTCCCCTAAACTTGAGGTACTAGGTATATCTCTTAGCTGTTCCATTATTTCGCCTGTGAACACTAAATTACTTTTTATACCACTTTAATTTTTTTCGTTATTCAATTTTTTAGTTGTTTGTTTTTTCACTTTTTTTGTTTACATCAGAAAACATATGTTTTATTTTACTAGTAATTTTTACTAGTAAAATTTTGTCCAGTAAAAATTTTTAAATACTCAGTAAGACAACTGTCACTTTGCGCTCTCAATTTGTGTTCTCATTTACTGGATTTTGTGTAAACGAACGCAATCCAGTAAAAATATACAAAAATTTTTAAAAACTTTGAGTAAACGAATGAACTTAATAAAAGCTGCTAAAATTTAAGCCTTTCGCATGATCAATAATATTAAAACCAGTGATGCCAGGAGATTTTTTTAGAAATCCCTACACTTATGGGGAAACAATCCCTTTTTTCCCTGCACCCACTTTTTGTTTCCCTACAATTTTTCCTACACTCCTTTTTTTAATTTTTAAAAAAATTTAATTTATTTTTATTGTACATTTTTAATTCAGCTACATAAATTCAGGATCATTTATATAATAACTTAAAAACGAATAAAATTAACATTAAAAACAAGAATACTACAAGAATAACATAAAAATAACATAAAAACAGCAGAAAACTTACAAATATTACATTGAAACAAATCATTTATGCAATTCTGTATAATCATTTTTTTTAAATGACTAGATGTGCATTTAAAACTTATACAATTAATTACATTTGCTTGTAAATGAGATTTGGTAATGCAAATAGAATTTGACATTTCTTGGCTTATTTGTTTCTTTTTTTAAGGTACGTCAGTGCCAACAGAAAAAGTCCTTTTGGCGTCAGCATTAGCACGTGGCAAACTAAGTAAAATTTTTATTATCTTTGCAAAATTTGGAAAAATCAAATTGTCATATATTTTTTGATTTCAACATCAAATTAAGACAATATTTGCTTTTCATATTAAAAAAAAACTATATACCAATGTTAAGCATTCTTGTGTTAGTAAGTATGAGTAAAATTTATACTTATCGCGCAACAATTTAAATTGGTATTCATTTTTGTTATTATTTCCAATGGCTACTTCAGAATTTTAAAATTCCATTTCTTCGAAGATTGACTTATCATTTAGTGGCAGTATTCTTTAAATTTCTTAAAGTGCAGTTGTGTAGAATTGCAGGCAGTCAGATTTTTTATGTAAAGCACTGGTTTTTGGAAACGTTTTCAACAATTCTTCACATTCACTGCCGACATTAAAGTCACCTATTGGCAAGGAAGCATGAGGTGACCTTATGGCACAACAAGTTTTCAGGCATTCTGTTTTATAAAATTTTGATTAAGGTTAAGGTCGTCATCTTTTACCGGCACCATCCATCCCATTAGCTTCTCGCCTTCAACCAACAGGAGCAAAATCGTTGTTTTCTGTATCAAAACAAGTGCAAGTTGTATTTAACAAGGTGGCATTATAAAGTTTCCGTACAACAATGCAACTTTAACTGGATCATCAAAAATAATATAGCAATTTCTATGTATTGTTTTGACAATTATTTATACCAGCAAACAATAATCAGCTGCTGTTACGACACCTCCTATTTATATATGTATATACACCTTGAACAAGTGTTTTTTTCTTATTACATATTAATAAAAATGCCACTCGTATTTACATACTTCATATTATAGAGGTATTACCAGATTTACGACTTTCTAATGATACGCTTAAAGAGAAGCACATATTTTTTTAAGTTTTAAAGTCTACATTTGGAAAGCATATAATTTTTAGTTGTGAACAAAAATTTGCAATTGAAAAAATCCCTACAATTCGACAAAAGTAAGAAATCTTCCCCTTTTTCCCTACATGCAATATTTTTGAAAAAAAATCCCTACAAAAAGGGAAAAATCCCTACACTTGGCATTACTGATTATAACGATAGTTTACCCTTAACGACTCTATAAAACAATATGCTTTTAATTTTGCCCTATATAAGTCAATTTATCAGTAAGGCCGTTACTTCTCTGAATAAATCTTCAAAGATAACCGTTGCTGAAACTCCTGATACAAATGCTACTGCTTAATAACAAAAACTTCGATAGTCATAATTTTTTAACAAAAATGGAAATAAATTTTTTTCAAACATGTGAAATATGACAAGAAAACTCTGGTACAACGATATATGTATGCGTCTTCTGAATACATTTTTATGTTAAGTGTATCTACATGCGTTTAAATATATTTAAAGGTAATGTTTTTGCTAATTTTTATTTATTGTTAAACAAATTGTTTTTTAATACAAATTTTTGATTTTTAGTTTGGCTTAAGTTCATATAATTTCTTTTTATTAGAAGAAATAATCATTTTCCGTTAATGTTTTTCTATCGATACTAGCCGAGTAGAATGCATTTTTAAAAGCAGCTACGCAATTTCATCATCAGTACTCTTTGAACCGTAGTAGTGTATTTGGTTGTAAACATCACCTATTTAACTTACACGTAACAGAGAAAGGGATACGGCATAAGTGTTTTCTTTCGTTTTTACTTTGTAGGATTGGACAAAGTTTACTTTTCATATACACTATGCTTTTTTCTATTAAAAGTCTCTTCGTCAACACTTGACTAACAGTCGAGCAACATCCATCTCTCAGATGGAATGAAACGCTTTTTATTCTTGTATATTATATACATTTTTTAATTTCTTTTTTTGTCAACGACAAATGGACAGAAATTATTAAAGATCATTTTGCGTGCCATGTGTGAGCTATATGCTAATTTTTAGAAAATTGTAGAAAAATCTGCCTTTTTCAAATTAAAGTTTCTTTCAACATTAACTGAAAATAGTAATGTTTTTGTTAATCTAAAAGTCACGATTTTAAACCTTTCTTTTTTCATCACTTAATCACCCTTATTCTATTTATGGTCATCGTCATCAATTCAATATCAATCTCAAATTTTATTGACATCGTCATCAATTCAATACAAAACTAGTATGCCATAAGAGCAGTGTAACGATGTCGATGATTTATCGTTTTTAAAAGCACATCTCTAACAATTTAGACAGTTGTTTTTTTTTTTTTTTTTGTTTTCAGTCTTATAGTTTTTTTTTGAAGGAGAGCGAGATATTAATAATAATATAAAAAATAAAAAGGACCTACAGTTTTAATATAGACTATTATTCATATAACTTTTAATAACTAAAATGTTTTTTGTTTCGAATTGTAATTCTGACCCGAGTGATGTAGAAAAGAAAAAATAACTGGTGTTGCAAAGAAGATTAATAAGGCAGAAATTAAATATATTTCAATTAACCGATGAAAAGTAAGTAATAAATTAAGTGCTCTTTTTATTTGCTGTGAGTTAATTTCTTTGAAAGGTTTAAAAGCTTTTTTCGCCTAGATTAGGATGCATTTAACTATGTGCTGCAGACTAAAACACCGCGTTTAAAATCTCGAGTCAGGTCGTCACATATTTCGAATTCCATAAAATTGGCTGCAACGTTAAGGTTTTAAGCGCAAGGATCCTACCAGCTTATTGTCGCTAATGATTTTAACTTATGTAGGATCAGAGTGACCGCTCGTCGACTAAAGTTGCATTTTGCAACCTTTTCAAGGGTCTGTGACTTTTTGTGCGACTTCTTTATGCTGACACTATTTTGCCACTTTTTTAAATTTTTGCAACTTTTGCCCCTTTTTTGTTACGAAAGTTTAACAAATTCTAGCAGATGCGCATCCATAAACACATATGTGGACATTTGTGTTGTTCCCAAATATCGCATTCCATAGTTTTTTGAAATTAAACATGCTGAAAGCTTTTGGCATACAGTATGTTGTTTAAAAAATGATTTAAATAAGCCATTGTGACCGAAGTTGTATAAAATAGTTGCGTATATTTTTACATTACCCCACAGCAGCGCATGTGCTGAAAGAATTTTTTCTAAGTCAGGGCTGATGAAAAATAAATTTGCAAACAAATTAAAAGTTACGACCTGTAATTTAAGGCTGTTAGCTTTACATCTATTAAATACTGAACTAGAAGACTGGATTCCAGGTGATGAACTAAAACAAAAGTACAGAAACGAATTTTAAAATATGAAAAAAATTAAAAATACCTATGAACTTGTGTATTATTACATTACATCCCTAGAGATAAAAAAAAAACCAGTGGGTAGTTTATATGTGCTATATGTTTTTTTACTTAGACTAGTTGTCTGTCTGTCCTTGTTTCAACCGATATTCCGATATTTAAAGAACAGTGCATTCGATTTTTTATAATATTAAAACTATATAACATTTTTCAAAATATTATTTAGGATTTAATCCCAATTTTCTTGTTTAGTTATAGGGTTTGTTGTTGGTTAAGTTTGTGTTTATGCATTTCGTTGGTTCTTACACCAAATCATCAGTAGACTTCAACCACCCAAATTCTTAAAAAACTCATGAATATTTGCTGTCTTTATATAATAACCTCATTAAACAAAATGAGAATTACTATAAGAAAAACCAAAACGTTCAAGTTTTTTTTAAGAATCCAACAAACCATTATTCGCTATTCGCTTGTTTTGATTTTCTTTTTCCCCTTACATTTGAATAACCATTGGTTATTACTAAATGTATTAAGGGGCAACCGAAAACAAAACCTTGTTGTTAAACAACATTTTTCAAAATATTATTTAGGATTTAATCCCAATTTTCTTGTTTATTTATAGGGTTTGTTGTTGGTTAAGTTTGTCTATATGCATTTCGTTGGTTCTTACACCAACTCATCAGTAGACTTCAACCCAAATTCTTAAAAAACTCATGAATATTTGCTGTCTTTATATAATAACCTCATTAAACAAAATGAGAATTACTATAAGCAACCAAAACGTTCAAGTTTTTTTAAGAATCCAACAAACCAATATTCGCTATTCGCTTGTTTTGATTTTCTTTTTCCCCTTACATTTGAATAACCATTGGTTATTACTAAATGTATTAAGGGGCTACCGAAAACAAAACCTTGTTGTTAACCAACATTTTTCAAAATATTATTTAGGATTAAATCCCAATTTTCTTGTTTATTTATAGGGTTTGTTGTTGGTTAAGTTTGTCTATATGCATTTCGTTGGTTCTTACACCAACTCATCAGTAGACTTCAACCCAAATTCTTAAAAAACTCATGAATATTTTGCGTCTTTATATAATAACCTCATTAAACAAAATGAGAATTACTATAAGCAACCAAAACGTTCAAGTTTTTTTAAGAATCCAACAAACCAATATCAAAACAAGCGAAAAGCGAATATTGGTTTGTTGGATTCTTAAAAAAACTTGAACGTTTTGGTTGCTTATAGTAATTCTCATTTTGTTTAATGAGGTTATTATATAAAGACACAAAATATTCACGAGTTTTTTAAGAATTTGGGTTGAAGTCTACTGATGAGTTGGTGTAAGAACCAACGAAATGCATATAGACAAACTTAACTAACAACAAACCCTATAAATTAAAACTATATAAAAATTAAATTTTTTTTGCAATTTAAAATTTTTTACTTTTTATGTGTTAACGTACAAAAATTCGTTTTTAATGAATGTTTTCTTTTTGATACATTTCTTATTTTGAATTTATTTCGATCAAGTTTTTTTGTGTTGTTGAATTACCGGTCTGTTTTTATTAGTTGTAAAAACATTAATAAAAAGTTGAATAAAGGCTTTAAAAAAAGAGTGCAACTTTTTTCCAAAAGAGACTTTTTTATGCGACTTTTTCCCTAAAACGACTATATGTGCCACTTTTTTTAAATTCTCAGCGGTCACACTGCTTAGGATTATCTTAGCCGGTGGAAAATTTGTCCACTATGGATAAAATTTGCTATGACAGACAAAGAAAAAGCTGAAGCAAAACTTAATTTTTTCAAAAAATATTTGCTCCAAAGAAAGAAAATCACCATCTCAAGTGGTGGATTTTTTTCCATCTCCTCCACTAATTTATTAAATTGTATACAGATTGTAATTTATTTTCTTTTTCAATTTTTTTTAACTTAAAATTGTGCTATTGCAAAAAAAAATTCAAAACACTAAAACTGTTTCGACACAAACCAGACCGACGATAAAATCAGAGCCAATTTAAATCGATGCCGTCGTTAACGTTGCGTACGGCATACGAAAAAGACATCGACGCTTATCGATAAAATTTGATATTGATGATGGACATACCGATTTACAAATATTCGACGCGAAACGACATCGTTTCGTATTGATGACGCTAAATGGAATAAGACTGACTATTTTTCGAAACCTTTTATACAAAAATATGGCAAGAGCTGCCGCCACTCCTGATTTATAAAATCGTGTTAAAGCATATTTAAGTATTAAAGAAACCACATGAAAACAAAACAAGTAAGCTATATTCGGCTGTGCCGAATCTTATATACCCTTCACATTGGTCTTTTTATATACCTAGCCGAGTTATTTTGTACTGCAAATAATATAATAAAAACACCTTGTGCAAGTTTTAAAGTCCATAGAAACCTTTATAAAATTTTAACGTTCGTATAAATAATAGAAATAGATGAGGAACGTTTGAGGTCGACAGTTATAAAAGTTTTCGACATTATTCATATTAAAAGGTTAATAAAAGTTGTTAATTTTTATGGGATGTTCTAGTTCCCCGCTCCTCTCTTTGTAGAATATTCGAAGTCGATGGCTGTTATAGTTTCCCAGATGTGGCGTATCGAAAATTTCATAAAAAATGTTAGTTTGTATTAGAGCTACCCCTTCCCGTGTCCAAAAAGCTTTTTTTCGAATGTGGGTCTTATTATCCTGTTAATTTTTGCAGAACATTTGAAGTCAATTTCTGTTATAGTTTCCGAGATTAAGAATATCAAAAATTAAATAAAAATCTTCAATTTGTATGGGAGCTACCCCTTCTCCTGCCCTCACCAAAAAAAATTTCTTCAAAGCGTGGGTTTTGTTGTCTAATTACTTTTTGTAGAGCATTTGATGTAGATAGCTGTTATATTTTCCGAGATATAGCGTAGCGAAAATTTCATAAAAATTGTTAATTTGTATCGAAGCTACCCCTTGTTCACCCCCCACCCAAAAACGTTTTCTTTAAAACATAACCCTTGATGTCCAATTACTTTTTGTAGAACATTTGATTTCGATATCTTTTAAAGTTTCCGAGATATAGCTTATCGAAAATTTCATAAAAATTGTTAATTTGTATGGGAGCTACCCCTTGTTCATCCCCCACCCAAAAATTTTTTCTTTAAAATATAACTCCTGATGTCCAATTACTTTTTGTTGAATTACTTTTTGTAGAACATTTAATATCGATATCTGTTATAGTTTCCGAGATAAAGCTTATCGAAAATTTCATAAAAATTGTTAATTTGTTTGGGAGCTACCCCTTGTTGACCCCCCACCCAAAAATTTTTTTCTTTAAAACATAACTCTTGATGTTCAATTACTTTTTGTAGAACATTTGATTTCGATATCTGTTATAGTTTTCGTGATATAGCTTATCGAAAATTTCATAAAAATAGTCGATTTGTATGGGAGCTCCCCTTTGTTCACACCCCACCAAACAATTTTTTTCTTTAAAGTGTAGGTCTTATTGTAAAATTACTTTCTGTAGAACATTTGAAGTCGATAGCTATTATAGTTTCCGAGATATAGCGCATAAAATATTTCACTAAATTTGTAAAATCGTAGGAAAAATACCACTTCCCCTGATCCTATCTGGAAAAACTTTTTGCATTATTTAGGTCCCTACTTAAAGAGTATCCGTGCCAAGTTTTGTGGCAATAGTGACTATATTTACTGAGATATATAGGGATATATGCACGGATTTTGTCTTAAAAAAATGGATTTTCGCTTATATCTCGGTCAATAGTGAACCGATTTTGCTGATTTTAAATAGCGATTGTCTCCAGGATATTTCTAATAGTTTGACACCAATTACTGGTATGTATTTTTTCATTTGGCTTCGGAAACTTGATTTCAACAGACGGACAGACGGACATGGCTATTTCAACTTTCCTATCTATAAGGATCGAGAATATATATACTTTATGGGGTAGGGTCGCAAATGGATAATAAAGAAATTCCAAACGGAATGACAAACTGATAACTATGTGAAGGGTATAAAAGGTAGTTGATTACTTGGCAAAATAAAACCATTTAATATTTTAATTATAAAATAAGTATCAAATAAGCCAGAGGAGTAACACGGTATTTTCCTTCATGCGATAGTGTCAGAAAAAGTACGATCGTATCAAATATTTTATTACTGGTTTCCATGGTGAAACCACCTGGTAAGTAAGAAAGTCAAAATGTCTGACCAATCTAGCGACTACCTGGTACGTGATTTCACCGTGTTTCGCCAATTGAAGTACACTGTTCACCTGATGCGCCAAAAAGCGCTAACAAATTTTTTTACAAGCTGTCCAAAGTGAAAACGCGCTAAAATTCCAAATTAAATATGCAAGTAAAATTTTATGCTCATAATCATGTTTTGTTCAAAACCTTTCACAATTGTTCATATTTTTTAGACATTACAAGATCTGTTCAGTAAGCAATTCACCTATAAATAACATATCTAAAAAAAGTACCAATTATATTCTATTAAAGTCTTAAGCAGTGTCCCACAAAATTTCGCACGCGTGTGAATTTTCTCTGAGCATTGAAGGGAGTGAGAATAAAAAATAGGTTTTGTCAGGGCCGGCGCTTTGATATGCACTGTTGGCACAGTAAAACCGGGCGCCGAAATCTTTATAAATTTAAAATTTCAAAAAAAAAAAATACATATTAACACAAAATGTTATCTATTAGCATATGTATTAACAATATATTTTTAATTTCAACAATAAAAACAAATAATTAAAACACAAAATACACACAACCCCACATACGTCAAACAAGTAACAACAAACAGTGATTTGTTAATGTTCCATGACCTTATAATTAAAAAACATCATATACACACGCACCACAAATACATATTTCATAATATCCTCTCATTTGAACAATAGGTGTGTTCATTTACAGAAAATTATCAAAAATTTTTAATAATTCACGTATACAAAAATTAGCAACTAAAGAGCCAAAAAAAAGCGTAATGTGTTTAGAAACAAAAATGTTTCTGATAGTTTATACTAGTAAAAATTTTACTATCAGAAATTATTCAACCAGTCTTTCTGCCATTATGCTTTCAAAAAAATTTATAAAATAAGTTTAAAATAACAAAATTCATTTTCTTGGAAGTTTTGGCTGTAAAAGTGTTAATTTACTTTTAAATATTTTTAGAGCAATTTTTAAATATTTCTTTTTACTCGAGCTAGTATTTACTGAAAAGTTGTTGAACACAATTAATATATTTTTGCTGGTCTTTATTCCATCGTAATTACGCAACTACACGAGCAATCTGCAAGGCAATTATTGCCGTGGCAACTGTCAAATTATATTGCCAACACTAGATATTAACATGTGGCCCGTATAAATATGTACTCAAATACATATTAAGCAATAAGTATAATAATACATTGCTAAGCAATAATCTTTTAACACAAGCTGTCAAATTCATATATTGTTTGTACAATAAGAAAACAAAAAGCAAAAACACAAAAAAATCTAAGAAATTAGCAAACAAAAAAAGTGAAAAAACTGCAAAAATTTATAAAATAAATAAAATACAAGTAATATTAGTGGTTTTGGTGATATTTAAACACATTTTCTTGTGAAATTTGTTTATTAAATAGAAAATGTAAAGCAACATTTCTCCGCAAATTTTTTAATTTTATGTTAAAAGACATGTACGTTTTCCCATCCTCCTGAAAATTATCAAATTGACGCAGCAATTCTGCCTGCGTTATTGCTTGTATTAAGACATATCAGATTGCGTTTCTGGTCGAGGCGAAAGCAACAACAATTGAGTAAAACACAAAATTACATACACATGCACGCCACACATTTTTCTTATAACTTTTCATTTCATATGAACAGTATATTTTTGCTGGTCTTTATTCTATCGCAAGCAACAACAATTGAGTAAAATACAAAACTACATACACACGCACGCCACACATTTTTCATGACAGTATCTCTTTCCATATGAACAATATGTTTTTACTGGGCTTCATTCGGCGATGCCAACTTAGTGCTTTTAGTACTATTTTTGGTGCTTTTTAATGCCTCAAAACGCCAAATTTTTAGTTTTAGTACCAAACTGAGAAAAAACATTAAGCTGGTGCTTTCTAGATTTTTAGATAGTGCCTTTAGTGCTTTTTACAAGTCCTAAAATTTATCAGCAATTATTGTATGCAGTGACTGTTTTTGCAAGTCTCACGAATGGTTTTTCCCACAGCATAATGGTATTTTTTATAAAAAAAGTATGTTTACCGCTCGAATAACAATTCACTTTAACATCTTTTGGTAAAACTTTAGAAACCGAATGTGCTTGAACTCTTTTTTAAACCGGCATGAATAATTTCTGCTTTTATATAATAACTTCCATAAACTTTTCGAAAATCCTTATAAACAATCCCAAATATTCAAAAGTTCTTTCAAAAATTCAATAAACCATATTTCGTTATTCAACTCTTTTTATTTTTTTTCCCTTATACATCTGAATACCGATGGTTAATATGGTATTAGTATGTATTATAAGGGCTACTGAAAACAAAACCTTTTCGTATATCAACAATTTCTAAATATGTATTGCGAAAATTGAGCTTAAAACCTGAATTATTTTTGGAAACTGTTGTAATGAATAGGATTCAGTTTAAAACAAGGTTATTAAGATATGCAAAATTTTGTGGAGAGTGATATTTAAAGCAGTTTTAGCCCCAAGAAGCACATGAATAACCAGTCGGATAGACGGACAGATGAGCATGCTTTAATCGACTTAAAATCGAATCTCAGTCCACCGGTAATAAAACTAGCGCGATACACATTTGTAATGTGTTAATAACAAGTTTAGTGCTTTTTTACGCTTTTCTGAATGCAAAATTACGCTTTTTGGTGCCTTTTTTGTGTACAATGTGCATTTTGCTTTCAAAAAGGCTTTATTCTATCGTAAGCAACAACAATTAAGTAAAATACAAAATCTACATCATAGGTAGGCAAAACTTCATTTTCAGTGCACAATTGTGCTACAAAAACAATAAAAAAAACTCACACCGACGCTTGTTCTCTTTTATTTCAGTTTGATTCAGCGATGCCAACTTAGCTACTTTAAAACTAAATTTAGCTATTTTTAATTGCTTCTAACTCGAAAATTTTCCCCTTAGCTCTTTTTTAAAAAAAGGAGCTAACACAGCTCTTTTTAACTGTGGAAATGGCACGTTTGGCACTTTTTGCATTTTATAGTAAATTTTTCCGTTTTTACCCTATTGTTTTGTCTTTGTGGCATTAACGGAACATACAAAACTGATTTATTTCATTTTTTACAAAGCCTGACAAATAAAATCATTATACCGACAAATGACTTCGATTATATAGCTGAATTTAAATCTTAAATAAATAACAACTGTTATCTAGGATAACTTTGAGAAAGAATGTGAAGATTCTAATATAACTGAATCAAAAAAACATATCGTTAAACGTAATTTAATACAGTTCATAAAAACTCTAATTTATGAAAATATGGCAAAGCTTCCAACAAATTTTAAGGTGTTGGAATAAATTTCGGCATTTAGGGTAAAAAATGTTTTTTTGCAGGATTCAGATAATACTTTATGTGTTATAAAAGAATTTGAAGATAATTTTAAAGAAATTGAAGAGCTGTAAAATTGATGAAAAAATTTAAAATTGTACCAGTGAAAAAATTTAGATAGAACCGAATAATTTTGGATCAAATTGCATCATTGTTTTGAAAATTTCTTCGTATCCATATTCTACTGCTAAAGTGGAAAAAAAACATTCAGTGCTATAATTTTTTAAGAATAAACTAAGAAGCCGCATGGCTTTGAATACGGTTAATAGTTTAATTCATATAATATATGGTTTACAAAGGTGTTTAAACTACAAGTTACCAGCAAGCGTATTTGTAAAAATAAATTGAATTGAAACATAAAAAAATATTATATAAAAACAAATCTATGGCCGAAAGAAAAAATTTTACTCTTTTTGAAAATGATTGTTCTTTTTTGACTTAACCTATTTATATGTAAATGTTTATGGTCATATTGATAATGTTGATAAACATTTGTATCAATTGCTGCTGTAATATAAGTTTATTTAATAAATATATTAATCGATTTAAAGCGGAAAAATCTTCAATTTTTAAATTTAGCTCCTTTCAACTCTTTTTGACTACTCGGTTGGCTCTTTTTGCCTCTGAATTTTTGGCATCACTGGTTTGATTTCAGTCGTTAATCGAGTGTTAACGAGTGCACATGTGCGGATGCTTACTGCTTTTTCAGATTTATTGTTTTTTCAGCTTTGATTAATTTCAAAATAAACCAGCAAACAAAATAGTATAATGGAAGACAGACATTTGTGTTTTGTCATTAAAAATGCTTTTGGTAACAACCAAACATTTAAAACTAAGAAACCATTTTCAATTAAAAGGCATTATGACCTTTTTCACCATGAAATAAATAAATTGAAGGAGGAAAATGTTTTATCTTGAGCAAAAAAACCTTTATATTCAAAAAAAATAAGGAATGGGTTCTGCAAGAAGAGCAAAATGAGGGAATTTTGCAAAATAAAAAATTAAAAATGGAGATTTCAAGCCAAATATGATTGGAAATCGGGTTCTGCAAGAAGAGCAAAATGAGGGAATTTTACAAAATAAAAAATTAAAAATGGAGATTTCAAGCCAAATATGCTTGGAAATCGCTCTTAAAGGCAGACCATTTACGGATGGAGGGCTAGCAAAAAATATTTTACAAAAAATTTTCTTTCGTTTTGTTTAGATGGAAGTACAGATATCAATGATCTTTGTCAACTGGTTATCTGTGTAAGATGCATTGATGAAAATTTTAATGTTTTTGAATCAATGTTGACATAAGAAACCTTTTATGGGCATGTAACTGGAAAGCTTTTGATGATAGTTGTAAGTAATAAACTGTTTTCTATTGTTGATGTAAACAAAATTGTCGGTGTCTAAACAGACGGAGCAAATTTAATGGTAGGAAAAAACGCAGGTTTAATAGGTAAAATAAAAAAAAGTGAAATGGCAATGCAAAACTTTCACTGCATTATCCATCAGGCCGCGCTTGCATCTAAATTTATTACTCAAGACTCTACTATGAAGACCGCAGAGCGCATAATAAATAAAATAAAAGGAGGACACAATGCCCTCACTCACTCGACTGTATTAACCGGCTATATGATTTAAAAGAGGAAGCCTAAGAATTTTTAGAAAAAGAAAATATCAATGAGTCGGCAAAAAATTTTTTAAAAGATAAACAATTCATATCAGATCTAGCTTTTCTAGCTGATACAACTTCTTTACTTAATGATTTCAACTTAGCGCTTCAAGGAAAAGATAATAATATATCTGATATTTGTAAAATTTTATTTAATTTTAAAACAAAACTTTTTCTTATGCTTTGCCAAATTAAGTCTCTATTGCGCGAATCGCTGTGCGATGCTGCGAAACCTAAGCGAGTTGAGATTTTCAATACTCTGCTCAACAGTTTTGAAGACAGGTTTGCAGATTTTAAGTGTATACAACTGCAATTTGATTTATTGAATAACCCTTATAACTGTGATGTTACTCAGTATGAGTTCCATATACAATCAGAACTTATATTTCTTCTCCAAAAAAAATGGGAATATAATTCTGGAAAAATCTAAATGATTTCGATTTTCCGGAGTTAAAAAGAAATGCTTTAAATTTGTTATCCCTTTTTCCTTCTACTTATTGCTGCGAACAAATTTTTTCCGACTTAAAATTTATTTGTTCCAAGCAGAGAAATAAATTAACTTCTTTAAATTTAAAACATATTATGTTAATAACAAATTGTTACAAAATCTTAAATTTGGAAAACTTAATTTATAATACCTAAATACACTTAATTTTTTAAGTTTTAATTGTAAATTAAACTCGCTAAATGGAATATGTGTGAAAAAAATTGCCTAATTCTGTAATAACTGAGGCATATTTTGTATTTAATTCCAATAACTTTTTTTAAACTTCATTTTCATTTTGCTTTAAAAAGTAAAATTCATCACATTTTCAATGCTTAATTTTTTGTTTGCTGGGCAATATTCTCTTATCCAATACAGACGCATTTCATTAAATGAGGGTTTTGGCTACCTATGATCTACATACGCACGCACGAGCTAAATTCTTTCTTATTTTTATAGGATAAAAGAAATATAAACCTTTTTTTTGAACGACGCACATAGGGGTGTTTTGCCATTCTAGCCGGACATTACTTTTTATTTTTTATAATAAAGCTTATTAAAAGTAATAAGTGCTCCTAGATTAATGAAACATGTAATATTGTAGTCATAGGCATTTGGGGATTAAAAATAAGTAAAATCGGACCAAAGGGGAAAAAGTTCCCCTTAAGAAGAACTAATACCACCTCCTTTTAGGTTTCCGACATTTTTGTTAAGCAAATGCAACTTTAAACGTAAGAGAAAGTTAAAAAAATATAAACTTGGACAGTGTCGTCTCTCCCCTTTTTGTGGGCGGCGGCATAAAATAAAATTTGCTAAAATAATGTATATAATAAAGATAATGGATAACTTACGCCCAAATACTATAAAAGTAAAATTTTTAAGCTTTTTTGGGTAGGGGCAGAAATGCTCCCAAACCCCACCCGACGAAACGGCCCTGTAAAAAACTTTTGTTTTATATATTTTGCTAATTTTCACAAAAAAAAATTTTTTGAACTCGGTTGTCGATTATTTTGTAATTTAATGTATTAAATTTATCTGAAAATGGGTAATTTATATGTATAAAACAATAATTTATAAATAACAATAACTTATTTACAGAAGTAACAGTTAATTTAAACTATTTTTTTTTTTTGCATATTTTTATTATTGAATCTTCGCTTAAGCGAACTAACAGTAATTATTACAAATCTTAAGACTAAGGAACTAATATTAGTCCAGCCAGTGCCAGACTAAAATTTAAGTTCTAATATTAGAAATAGTTATCTTCATCTAAGCGCAATAGTATCCCTCCTTTTCAGACAGGAGTGCCCACTATGTTGCAAGATACTACGAGCGAACGGGTTTTGATGTGTTTCCAGCTTATTTAAATACGTGTCCACATATTTCAGGATTTTGCATTTAACAAGTGGAACTTCTAGATCCTTATGGATGTTGCTGTTTCTGAAGTTTATAACCCAGATGAAGCACAGAGTTTCTACCCATTAGCCAGTGGGTTTGCGCAGCTTTGCATCTATATGAGGCTTCCATGTGAGGCAGTGGTGCAGGTGAACCAAGATATTTTGTCTCGGATCGTTGAGGCACCAAATGGTTGTTAATAGTGATTCGAGGGCACGTTTCTTTGCGTAAGGTAAAAGTTACGTGAGTACATTTTTGTTCGTTTTTTTTTATTCCCCATAACTTTGCCCATTTCTCAACTCGGCTTCGAAGGATCTTCACCAGGCTTTGGAATCATCTTTACTTAGGCATTTTTCCATATTGGCGGAAAATGTTCAAGCCGAATGATGGCATTAAAAATAAAAAGAATAATTCTTTTACCTGCAAAGGGTAGCTCAAAAAGCATTTTGTTGCTTATCTTATCAACGCCAGGAGCTTTGTTGTCATTTGGGTTAGCGATAGCCTCTATAACATCTAAAAATCGGAAACGTATTTCTATAGGACGTCTAGCAACAACAGGCGGTAGTTCTCTCACGCAGTGCATGAATTGGAAGTGAAGACGCTCCTTAAATGGCTTGCGAACAGATCGCATTTTTCTTCGTCATTTCTTGCGATTACGGGTCTTTTACAACGTTTGGCTGATCGCCATAGAGAATAGTTTGTTTGAGGAGTCGTGTCTAGACCTTCCAGATATTCCTTCATTGATGACGCTCTATGTACTTCTAGCAAGTTTTTTAATCGGTTTGTACATCCCTTCAGCTTATTTTTAAGTAGGGGCGATCTATACGTTTGCCATTCTCTTCGGGCTTTCCTTTTTTCAGAGATTTTCAACATCAGTTGAATAAACTTTTTTGTATGGGAGCTACCCCTTTTTTTGCCCCCACTCAAAAAAATTTTTCTTTAAAGCGTAGGCCTTCTTGCCCAATTACTTTTTGTAGAACATTTCATTTCGATATCTGTTATAGTTTCCGAAATAGCGTATCGAATATTTCATAAAAATTGTTAATTTGTATGGGAGCTACCCCTTTTTTGTCCCCACTCAAAAAATTTTTTCTTTAAAGCGTAGGCCTTATTGCCCAATTACTTTTTGTAGAACATTTGATTTTGATGTCTGTTACAGTTTCCGAGATATAGCGTATCGAATATTTTATAATAATTGTTGATTTGTATTGGAGCTACCCTTTTTTGCCCCCACTCAAAAAAACTTTTCTTTAAAGCGTAGGCCTTATTGCCCAATTACTTTTTGTAGAACATTTCATTTCGATATCTGTTATAGTTTCCGAGATATAGCATATCGAATATTTTAGAAAATTGTTAATTTGTATGGGAGCTACCCCTTTTTTTTCCCACTCAAAAAAATTTTTCTTTATAGCGTAGGCCTTATTGCCCAATTACTTGTTGTAGAACATTTTATTTCGATATTTGTTATAGTTTCCGAGATAAAGCGTATCGAATATTTTATAATAATTGTTGATTTGTATAAGAGCTACCCCTTCTTTTGCCCCCACTCAAAAAAATGTTTCTTTAAAGCGTAGGCATTCTTGCCCAATTACCTTTTGTTGAACATTTCATTTCGATATCTTTTATAGTTTCCGAGATATAGCGTATCGAATATTTCATGAAAATTGGTAATTTGTATGGGAGCTACCCCTTTTTTTGTCCCACTCAAAAAAATTTTTCTTTATAGCGTAGGCCTTATTGCCCAATTACTTTTTGTAGAACATTTTATTTCGATATCTGTTATAGTTTCCGAGATAAAGCGTATCGAATATTTTATAATAATTGTTGATTTGTATAAGAGCTACCCCTTCTTTTGCCCCCACTCAAAAAAATTTTTCTTTAAAGCGTAGGCATTCTTGCCCAATTACCTTTTGTAGAACATTTCATTTCGATATCTGTTATAGTTTCCGAGATATAACGTATCGAATATTTCATAAAAATTGTTAATTTGTATTGGAGCTACCCCTTTTTTGCCCCCACTCAAAAAAATTTTTTTTTAAAGCGTAGGCCTTATTGCCCAATTACCTTTTGTAGAACATTTGATTTCGATATCTTTTATAGTTTCCGAGATAAAGCGTGTCGAATATTTTATAATAATTGTTGATTTGTATAAGAGCTACCCCTTCTTTTGCCCCCACTCAAAAAAATTTTTCTTTAAAGCGTAGGCATTCTTGCCCAATTACCTTTTGTAGAACATTTCATTTCGATATCTGTTATAGTTTCCGAAATATAGCGTATCGAATATTTCATAAAAATTCTTAATTTGTATGGGAGCTACCCCTTTTTTTTGTCCCACTCAAAACAATTTTTCTTTATAGCGTAGGCCTTTTTGCCCAATTACTTTTTGTAGAACATTTGATTTCGATATCTTTTATAGTTTCCGAGATAAAGCGTATAGAATATTTTATAATAATTGTTGATTTGAATAAGAGCTACCCCTTCTTTTGCCCCCACTCAAAAAAAATTTTCTTTAAAGCGTAGGCATTCTTGCCCAATTACCTTTTGTAGAACATTTCATTTCGATATCTTTTATAGTTTCCGAGATATAGCGTATCGAATATTTTATAATAATTGTTAATTTGTATATGAGCTACCCCTTTTTTTGCCCCCACTAAAAAAGTTTTTTCTTTAAAGCGTAGGCCTTCTTGCCTAATTACTTTTTGTAGAACATTTCATTTCGATATCTGTTATAGTTTCCGAGATATAGCGTATCGAATATTTCATAAAAATTGTTAATTTGTATTGGAGATACCCCTTTTTTTGCCCCCACTCAAAAAAATTTTTCTTTAAAGCGTAGGCCTTATTGCCCAATTACTTTTTGTAGAACATTTCATTTCGATATCTGTTATAGTTTCCGAGATATAGCATATCGAATATTTCATGAAAATTGTTAATTTGTATGGGAGCTACCCCTTTTTTTTTGTCCCATTCAAAAAAAATTTTCTTTATAGCGTAGGTCTTATTGCCCAATTACTTTTTGTAGAACATTTCATTTCAATATCTGTTATAGTTTCCGAGATATAGCATATCGAATATTTCATAAAAATTGTTAATTTGTATGGGAGCTACCCCTTTTTTTTGTCCCCACTCAAAAAAATTTTTCTTTAAGGCGTAGGCCTTCTTGCCCAATTACTTTTTGTAGAACATTTCATTTCGATATCTGTTATAGTTTCCGATATATAGCGTATCGAATATTTCAAAAAAATTGTTAATTTGTATGGGAGCTACCCCTTTTTTTTGTCCCATTCAAAAAAATTTTTCTTTATAGCGTAGGCCTTATTGCCCAATTACTTTTTGTAGAACATTTCATTTCGATATCTGTTATAGTTTCCGAGATATAGCGTATCGAATATTTTATAATAATTGTTGATTTGTATGGGAGCTACCCCTTTTTTTGCCCCCACTCAAAAAAATTTTTCTTTAAAGCGTAGGCATTCTTGCCCAATTACTTTTTGTAGAACGTTTCATATCGATATATTTTATAGGTTCCGAGATATAGCGTATCAAATATTTTATAATAATTGTCGATTTGTATGGGAGCTACCCCTTTTTTTGGCCCCACTCAAAAAAATTTTCCTTTAAAGCGTAGGCCTTCTTGCCCAATTACTTTTTGTAGAACATTTCATTTCGATATCTGTTATAGTATCCGAGATAAAGCGTATCGAATATTTCATAAAAATTGTTAATTTGTATCGGAGCTACCCCTTTTTTTGCCCCCACTCAAAAAAATTTTTTTTTATAGCGTAGGCCTTCTTGCCCAATTACTTTTTGTAGAATATTTCATTTCGATATCTGTTATAGTTTCCAAAATATAGCGTATCGAATATTTCATAAAAATTGTTAATTTGTATGGAAGCTACCCCTTTTTTTGCCCCCACTCAAAAAATTTTTTCTTTTGAGTGTAGGTCTTTGCGTACAATTACTTTTTGTTGAACATTTTAAGTCGATAGCTGTTATAGTTTACGAGATATAGCGCATAAAATATTTCACCAAATTTGTGCGATTGTAGGAAAAATACCCCTTCCCCTGGTCCTATCTGAAAAAACTTTCTCCATTATTTAGGTCCTTCTTTAGGAGTATCCGTGCCAAGTTTTGTGGCAAGAGTGACTATACTTACTGAGATATATAGGGATGTATGCACGGATTTTGTCCTAAAAAAAATGGGTTACTCTGGGTTTTCGCTTATATCTCGGTCAATAGTGAACCGATTTTGCTGATTTTAAATTTCGATTGTCTCCAGGATATTTCTAATAGTTTGACACCATTATCTGGTCTGTATCTTTCTATTTGGCTCTGGAAACTTGATTTCAACAGACGGACAGACGGAAATCGCTAAATCGGCTTCCCTATATATAAGGATCCAGAATATATATACTTTATGGGGTGGCAAATTAATAATAAAGAAATTACAAACGGAACGACAAAGTGATATATACTCTTATCACTATGTGAAGGGTATAAAAAGTATCAAAAATGTAAGATATACTTTTTGCATACTTAGTTGACTTTTTCCTTTATGTACATATATCTACTCAAAAAGTGCAAACAAGTACCAAAATAAAATGTTTACCCCATTTATACGCCTTCAAGGCCAAAAATTCAAAAAACGAAACCAAAAAATTTTCACAATTTTCAAAAACCTGTCAGACTTAATTTTCATTTTGTTGGTTTGGAAGCTACATGTACGTTAAATGTATCAAAATAAAATTTTAATTTTTCTCTGTCCCTTAAGCAAGACCTTAAGACCTGCATACTACGACCAAGTGCGACAAACCGAGAGATGATCCTCGGGTGAAGAAATGCAGTAATTATGGGGGAAATCACACTGCTAACTGTAGAGGTTGTCCTGTCTTTGATTTAGTTAAGCGCTCATCTAAGCCGAAGGTAGTTCCTGCCCCTCCCCAGCCGTTAGATATACCAACAACAAACATTCCCCAGTTAGCACAGCCAACTACAAGTCAGATTTCTTACGCCAACGCACTAAAGCCAATTTTAGCCGCCTGGAAGCCGTAATTGACAATATGGTCAAACAATTTACGCAGATAATGGCGCAAATGGCTAGCATGATGCAGGAGATGCAGAAAATGCAGTCTGCTCTTCTGCAGGCCATGCTTAAAAGACCATGAACTGCCTCAGGGTTTGTTTCTGGAACGCAAACGGCATCCGCCAACACAAAAACGAGCTCGAATACTTTTTAACACACCAAAAAATCGATGTCATGTTGATTTCCGAAACTCATATGACATCTAGAAGCACTTTTAAAATAAGTGGCTATACTTTTTACGACTCAAAGGATCCTAGGGATAGATCATGTGGTGGATCTGCTATATTAATTAAATCAAGAATTAAACACCAATGGTTGGGTGGCCTATCCGAACCTTATATTCAAGCAACAAACGTCTGTATTGATGAATTTTTCCATAATCTCGTTATTTCGACAGTTTATTGTCCGCCCAGATTTTCCATAACGAAAGATCAGTACACCAGTTTTTACAAATCTTTAGGTCCCCGCTTCATAGCTGCTGGAGACTATAACGCCAAGCACTCTTACTGGGGCTCCCGCCTAATTAGTCCCAGAAGTCGCGTCTTGTATGATTCCATGTCTGAAATGGGACTTAACGTTATTTCAACTGGACAACCAACCTACTGGCCAACGGACCACAATAAAATTCCAGACGTAATAGACTTTGGCGTAGCAAAAGGCATATCACCGGAGCTTATCGAGGCCCAAGCCTCCTTGGATTTATCTTCTGACCACTCACCCACAATAATCACTATTTGCAGTCCTCGCCAAATCGCAAGTAGTGAGTTTTTATTAAATAAAAGTGTAAACTGGTTAAAATATAAAAAATATATCAGCACCCACTGCTCTGAAAACCAACCACTAAAAACACCCGGAGACATCGAAGATTGTCTGAACGGCTTAAATTAAAACATTATAAAAGCCATTGAACATGCTTCTTCTACTTACCGTCAGGCCAAGTACAACAAAATTTATTCTGCCGATGTGGAAAAACTTTTATCTGAAAAAAGGAAAGCCCGAAGAGAATGGCAAAAGCATAGATCACCTCAACTTAAAGCCAAGTTGAAGGAATGTACAAACCGATTGAAAAATTTGCTAGAGGTTCACTGATTGGCATCTCTTAAGGAACACTTTGAAGGTCTAGACTCGACTCCTCAGACGAATTATTCACTATGGCGATCAGCGAAATATCTTAAAAGACCCGTTATCGCGAAACCACCCCTACGTAATCTGAGAGGATCCTGGGCAAGAAGAGATGAAGAAAAATGTGATCTGCTCGCAAGTCATTTAACAAATGTCTTCACTCCAAATACATGCACTGACATGAGTAAATTACTACCTGTTGTTTCTAGATGCCCTATGGAATTACGTTTTCAGTTGTCAGATGTCGTAGAGGCTATCAATAATTTAAATGCTAAAAAAGCTCCTGGCATTGATGAAATCAGCAATAAAATGCTTATGGAGCTGCCATGCACAGCAAAAAGAATAATTCTTCTTATGTTTAACGCCATATTACGGCTCGAACATTTCCCGCCAGTATGGAAAGTTGCCTTGGTAAAGATGATTCCTAAGCCGGGAAAAGATCCTTCGAAGGTGGAGTCTTACAGGCCTATAAGTCTGTTACCAACTATGTCCAAATTGTTTGAGAAATTGCTTAAAAACAAGCTGACTCCGATCCTGAATGAAAACAACTGCATTGCAGATCACCAATTTGGATTAAGAAATCAACATAGTACCATCGAACAAACCCTCAGATCGGTACAGGTTATAAGAAAAGCCTTTGAGGAAAAGAAATACTGCTCCGCGCTCTTCATAGATGTCTCTCAAGCGTTCGACAAAGTATGGCATGAAGGCCTGTTAAACAAATTAAAGCTCAACCTTCCATCTAATATTTTTAACCTACTAGAAAAGTACATAACCGGTCGACAGTTTAAAATCAAAGAGGGAAACCAAATAAGTTGTTACCAACCAATAGGGGCTGGTGTACCTCAAGGGAGTATCCTTGGTCCAATCTTGTACTTGCTTTACACGGCAGATATGCCAACAAACAGTTTTACGCACACGTCTACATTTGCTGACGATACCGCTTTTCTCAGTATTCATAAAGACCCTAAAGAGGCCACAAAACAACTTCAACATCACGTATCCCAAGTTGAAAAATGGGCAAAGTTATGGGGTATTAAAATAAATGAACAGAATGCACCCACGTTACATTTACGCTACGCAAAGAAACGTGCCCCCCAATTCTTATTAACAACCATACGGTGCCTCAACGAATTGAGACGAAATATCTTGGCATTCATCTGGATCGCCGCCTCACATGGAAGCCTCATATAGATTCGAAGCTGACTCAAATGAAACTTAAAGCTGCTCAAATCCACTGGCTAATGGGTAGAAACTCTGTGCTAAGTCTGGATTGTAAACTTCTACTCTACAACTCGTTTTTAAAACCAATTTGGTGCTACGGTATACAATTATGGGGTACTGCTTCCGCCTCCAACATAGAAAAAATACAACGTCGTCAAAATAAAATCCTAAGAATGATAACTGGTGCTCCTTGGTATGTTTAAAACAGCAACATCCACAAAGATCTGAAAGTTCCACTAGTTAAATGCGAACATTTTAATTATGTGGACAAGTATTTAAACAAGCTGGAAATACATCCAAATCCGCTCGCTCGAAACATTTTGCAACATAGTGGACACACCCGTCTGAAAAGGAGGGATACTATTGCGCTTAGATAAATTTATTTATTTTCTTATGATAACTTAAATTTTAGTCTGGCACTGGCCGGACTAATATTAAATATATAGCCCTAAGATTTGAATACTTATTGTTAGTTCGCCAAAGGCGGAGATTCAATAATAAAATATATGAAAAAAAAATAAGCGTTTTAAGCTTAAAATAATTTTACCAAACTTAACTAACTAAAAACTTGCATAGATTGATTGAAAAATTCAAAATAATAAGGAAAATATTAAATGAAGAAACTTTCAGAAAGACACAGCTTTCGAGTTATAGACCTATTAAATTTCTTTAAAATGAGCGATTTTAAGTTTAATTAACCCTACCAAACTTAACTATTTAAACAGCTACAAGACTAGTAAAAAATTGTAAAATATATTGAATAAAAAAATCTCGGAAAAAACTTTTAATTTTGTTTATAAAATAATTGATTTTAAGTTTGCACCAATCCCACCATATCTAACTAACTAAAAATCTTCATAGATTCAGAGAAACTTGTAAAATAAAAAGGAAATATATAGTGAAAAAACTCTCATTGTAGCATAGATTTCGAGATATAGACCTAGAAAGCTCCTACAAAAAGCCCGATTTCAGCTTAAGTCAATCTTAGCATAATAAAAAAGCTTAAAATTGCATAGAGGGGTAGAAAATAAAAAAATAAGAAGCAAATATTAAATGAAAAAAATTTTGCAAAGGCATAGCTTTCGAGTACGGTGTTGTACTTGGATGCATCGCTTGTAATTCCGGCGACTTAAAATTGTGCCTGGACTTGAGCTAGCCAAATTTCAGCGTGGTCGGCCCAAACGGTGGAACCTTGACGGCTTACTATTTGGTTAGTATCGTTTGCTGTCGGATTGCTTGTACTGGCAGGATTGCCGATGGCGGTGTTGTTGGCACTTGATTTAGCTTCCCTCTCGTCGTTCTCACCTGCCATCATAAGTCGTAATGTATCTTCAACAAAAATTTAAAGGCCTGTACGTCGGGGTCACCAATTTGTAGCGTGGTCGTTAATAAATCATTATTTGAACCAAAAAAACTTTTAAACTATTATACATTACTTAAACAAAACTAAAATCAAAGTCAAGAAAATCAATTCGAAAAAAATCTAAATCAGTGTTTGCTAACGCTTTTTAAATCAGTGTTGGCAAATGTAAATTAATATTCAAAAATAAATCGCTGCACCACAATACCAACACTGACGCTTTGTCCAGAAAAAGATAAGTTCTGAAATATTGAAGAACATGATTCCTATGCGGCAAGACTGAGCCATCAAAAATTTTAGTAACGACACGTGAAATGAAAGCAAAGGAGATTTATAATAGTATAGAATCGAATAATGAGAGTTACATAGTGTACGTTTTCACAAGAAATAAAGACTATTCGACAATTAAAAGTTAATATTATTGGGACCGGTATAAAAGATTTAAGAAATGGACCGAAAGATGGGTGTAGTAATAATAGCCTTGAATGATCTAGCAAAATACGTTTTGTCTCTAAGGAAGTTAATAATTTATATGCAAAGGCAAAATATTAAAAATATCGCTTTATCATGCGAGGATAAAATTTTTGAGCTCATGCCAATTGAATATTTTAAAAAAATTTATAATGAGGTATACCAACGAATGATGAAATCAGGTAAATATAGAAAATTCGAATTAAACATAATAATTATCAAGCCGTAGCGGCATATAAAAGATAAAAAAGAAACATGAACATTATGAAGGAATTTTACAATTCGCCATTTCGGTATTAAAAAAACAGTACTAAAATTAAAACAACGCTACGCATTTAAAAATATGCGAAAAATGGTTAGGCATTATATGACTAAACGTGATAAATGCCTTAGAAACAAATATTAAAGGAAAAATGATTATTCCTGAAACCCCAAATACTAGTTTTGAAATAATACAGGTAGACACTGTTTGACCTTTGAGAATATCAAATGGTTATAGGTATACATATATTAATGATGCTGTGCGAGTTAGAAAAATGTGTCAGTACATCCAATTGAAACAAAAGATGCTAAGAACATTCCCAAAGTATTAGTTGAATAATTTGAAAATTTTGAAATCAGAAAGAGGCACAGAATTCAAAAATAAATTATTGAAAGAAGTATGTACTATGCTTACAATAGAACAAAAATTTTCAACACTATGCCACCACCTATAGAACGATGTAGACAATTAAGAATGGGACAAATGGATACCATACCATACATTTGCATATAACACAACACCACACATTGACACTAACTACTCGCCTAATTGCAATTACAATTGCAATTTAATTTACGGCAAGTTAGCGACATTACCAACAGATAAAATACGAGAAACACAAAGTGTTATGATATCAAAAATTATGCTAATGAAATAAATTTTAAATTTAGAAAATCTTTAGAAAATGCTAAAAAATTAATAGACAAAGCTAAAAAAAAAATAAAATTGTTTTATGTTAAAACTACAAATAACAGTGACTTTCGTGTAGGAGATTTAGTATCAATTAAATTAGAATCGAGAAAGAAAAATCAAAGCCCATATAAAGGACCTTACAGAATAATTAAAAGAGTAGGAGTAAACTCATTATTAAATGTAAATTCCAAAGAAAAATTGTGCCACAATAACATACTTATGTTATAAATGAAGTTTGGACCTTGTGCTTTGTAAACCAAATGTAAGACACATTAATGCAGAATGTGCATTTTTATATATTTTAATTATCCAAAAAGTGGAACACTTACTGTGACACATGAGAACACTTTGCATGTAGACCACACAAAATAATGTGAGCATAGTAAGTAACCAGAAACCTATTTTGTGTAGTTAATAAAATTAATTGACTTAAAATAGGTGATTCATATATTCTTACAAAGAAAAAGGAGGAAAACTTAATGTTAACTGAAAGAGGTGAAAAATGTACAATAACATTTAGAAAAATTAGTAAATAAAATGTAAAATTGAGTAAATAGAATTTAGTATAAATAGAAGAAGTTTATTCAATAAAAATCAGAATTACTTTACGCGTCAAAACCTTAAGTCTCTCTCATCATTCTACCCGAGCACCTTAAACAGTGCTTGAAAGAATTGAAACGTGCCCACTTTATAACCACAGTATACATGCATATATATATCGCACTCGTTCAACAATACTGTATTAACTCAATTTTTTTTTATTTTATCTTTTTGGCAAAAACCAATACATAACACTTATGTCTACCTATGGTTACAAATTCCCATAGTTCTGACTATTCTTTCTTAATAAAATTACATGTTGTGACCTTTTTGCTGGTGGAATGGTTTATTTCTGTGAATCAAGAAAACAAAATTATTTTGAGTTATTTGAAGTGATTGGCCTTAACAAATGATTGTTTTTTGCTATAAAGAGTAGTATTTTAAGTTATGTTGTTATTCTAATAATAAAATGTATTAAATACAGCAATACTTCTTATTAACAAAAATAATTCAAGAAAATGATAATAACTTAAAAAATCGTGTTTCTATCTCCAAACAATAGGCAAATAAAAGGGTTATGTGGTGCAATACAATAATTGATGGGGTTTCTAAATATTGCCTAACTTTTGTTAATGGAGAATTCCTTAAGCATTAAGAAAACAGTTTTTTGTCTCTCCTGAACACTTTGAAGTTTTTGAGTTAATACAGTATTGTTGAACGGGTGCGATATGTATATACCCGTCAAGCAATTTATATTCAAAACGTCACTTATTCGATACAATCGAAAGTTTAAACTTGTAGAATATGAAAACATTTTATCTAAAAAGGGTCTTCGTTCGGAAACAAACGTTTCACTTCTATTGTACTTACTCTATGATACTATTTAGCCACTTCCTTGAGGGTAGAAAAAATTTGTTTTTGCAAAATATTTGCTACTAATGTAACAAAACCTATCTAACTTTTATATCGTAAAAGTATCGTATTTTTTACGTGTTATATATTAGACTGTAAATATATTTAATATTAAAATGTACATTGACATTAGGAAGTTAAAATATTAAAAACAATTTAATTTGTTTTTGCGAAATTTGTTTTATCGACCAGTTAAAAGACAACATTCCAATTTAAAAAATGGACACATAAACTTTTAGAATATACATACATAAGTCGTTTGTGTAGGAAAGTGAACCGAACCGTAAGATATGACAGCATTTACGTTAGAAGCCAATGCCCAAGAGATATGTAGTTTGGTAAATATTCTCCGTTTTTATAATGTCCCTCGTTTTTTCTACTGTGGAATCGATTTAAGAGTGAAACCTATCCCATTTGTTAATTTAAAAAATTTAATAAGTACGAGAAAAATAGTTCGGCCAAATAAATTGGCAAGATTTCCTGGGAATAAAAATATTCCTGGGAATAAAAATATTCTTTTTAATAATGAAAATACTCAAATACACTAACAATTTCCATGTTATTTTGTTGTACTCGTTGTAGTATTGCATATACCAGATCAATGTGCCTTGTTCAAATTTTAAAGCTAAATAATTAAAATTTATCCAGCCAGTACCAGACTAAAATTTAAGTTTAGAATTTGAGGTATAAAACAGTATCCTTTTTATTCAAACAACTGTGTCGTGCATGTTGTCAAACGTTTCGAGCGTGCAGATTTGCGTGTGTTTCTAGCTTATTTAAATACCTGTCCACATAGTTACCGATTTTACATTTAACTAGTAAAATTTGTAGATCCTTGTGGATGTTGCTATATACCAAGGAGCACCAACTATCATTTGTGTATTTTGTTTTGACGGCGTTGAATTTTTTTTATATTGGAGACGGGAGCAGTGCCCTATTATTGTATCCCGTAGCACCAAATTGGCTTTAAAATTGAGTTGTAGAGTAAAAGTTTACAATCAAGACGTAGCACAGAGTTTCTACCAAATAGCCAGTGGATTTGTGCTGTTTTAAATTTAACTTGTGTCAACTTCTCATCTATATGTGACTTTCTCGTAAGGCGGCAATTCAGGTGAATGCCAGAATATTTCGTCCCAATTCGCTGAGGCGCCGTTTGGTTGTTAATATGAATTGGGAGGTACGTTTCCCTGTGTTAAGTAACAGAAACGTGGGTGCATCTTTGGTCATTTATTTTAATACCCCATAACCTTGCTCAATTTTCTACTTGGGTTGCGTAATGTTGCGTGATGGTTTCGAGGCCTCTTCAGAGTCTTTATGAATACTGAGAAAGGCGGTATCATCAGCAAATGTCGTCGCGTGTATAAAATTGTTGGTAGGCTTATTCGCTGTATAAATCCAGTAAATAATTGGACCTAATACATTTCCTTGAGGTACGCCAGCCCCTATTGATTGAGAACAACTTAAATAGTTTCCTTTTTTATCATAAATTGTCGGCCAGTTGTGTAACTTTCCAAAAGGTTGAATATATTCCACGGTAAGTTCAGTTTTAGCTTGTTCAACAGGTCTTCATGCCAAACTTTATCAAAGACTTGAAAGACACCAATAAAGAGCACGGAGCAGTACTTCTTTTACTCAAAGGCTTTTCTTATCACCTGTTCCAATCGGTGGGTTTATTCTATTGTACTTTGTTGACTCCAAAAGCCAATGGAATACAATTTCATCCAAGAACAGCTTGTTTTTAAGCAATTTCTCGAACGATTTAGACATATTTGGTAACCGAATTGTAGTCCTGTAAGACTCCACCTTCGAAGGATCTTTTTCAGGCTTAGAAACCATCTTTACCAAGGCAACTTTCCATTAAGGCGGGAAATGTTAAAGCCTTAATATGGCGTTAAAAATATAAAGAAATATTCTTTTTGCTGTGCGAGGCAGCTCTAAAAGCATTTCGTTTCTTTTTTCGTCAAAGCATTTAAATTATTGATAGCCTCAACGACACCTAAAAGTTGGAAACGTATTTCCATAGGCGGTAATTTACTCATTTCAGTGCATGTATTTGGAGTGAACACATTCTTTAAATGACTTGCAAGCAGATCGCACTTTTCTTTATCATTTCTTGCCCAGGATCCTCTCAGGTTTCGTAGTGGTGGTTTTGCGATATTTAGCTGATCGCCATAGTGAATAATTCGAGGTGTTCTTAAAGAGATGCCAATTTTTAAGCCTCCAGCAAATTTTTCAACTTGTTTTACATTTTTTGAGCTTGGCTTTATATTGAGGTAATCTGTGCTTCGGCATTTTTTCGGGCTCTTTTTTTCTTAGATAAAAGCTGTTGCACATCGGCTGTAAAAATTATGTTGTACTTATTCTGACGGTAGTTAGAAGAAGCATGTTCGACGGCATTTTCAATGTTTTATTTAAGGCTGCTTAGACAATTATAATGTCTTCGGGAGTTTTTAGCGGAAGGTTTTCCGAGCAGTGGGTGCTGATAAACTTTTTGTATTTTTAACAAATTTATTCTTTTAGACAAAAAATATCACTTTTTGCAATTTGGTAAGTTTAGTGGTCTAAAGAAAAATCCAACGAGGGGATACACCTTCTGTTTCGCCGAAATCGACAACGTCAGCTTCAGTTGACGGAAAAAAAGACTCCACTGACTGGAATGTAGCAATATTAGTGGGGTGAAGCTTGCAGGGTATTCTTGTTATTGATATACGTTATTTGTCATTAAACTTTTCTTTTGTTTCTTTATTGCATAACGTATATATTTTACTATGTATTCCTAAATAACGGTTTATGTTTGCTGTATGTTGTAAATATTAATTATATGTATTTGTCTTTTTCTCTCTAATGTGTATTTAAGTAAGAAGTACTGTATATTATTTTAGAGTTCTAGTGGCTAAGGTTGGATTGTAAATACCTAAGCGATGCTAACGTAACTACTTTAGAGCTAAATTTAGCTCTTTTTAATTGCTTCTAACTCGAAAATTTTCCCTTTACCTCTTTTTTTAAAAAAAGAGCTAACACAGCTCTTTTCACCTGTGGAAACGGCACGTTTGGCTCTTTTTGCATTTTATAGTAAATTTTTCCTTTTTTACCCTATTGTTTTGTCTTTGTGGCATTAACGGAACATACAAAACTGATTTATTTCATTTATTACAAAGCCTGACAAAAAAAATCATTATACTGACAAATGACTTCAATTATATAGCTGCAGAATTTGAATCTTATGGTGTTTTCCATTCTAAAAAAAAATTTTACAATAAGTATGTGTAATATTTTTATCAGTTTACACACACACTTAAAAAGTTGTCCATTTTTTTTGTTTTAATGGAACAGAAAATTGCTTGATTTTAATAAAAACTGCACTCTGTGTTAAAAACTCGTCTGCATAAAACAGTATTTACTTACATAACACAGTTGTAAAAAGTGGTACTTTGTTACACTGAAATATAATTGTGGGTAAGATATGTTACACTCTTGCCAGTTTTTTGTGCAACATGTTCAGAAAGGAAAACGATAACTGTTTTCACTTTTGCATGTATTTTTAGAATGGAACATAAACCCGCTCGAATGGTAGCATTAATGTAACATTTTTGTCAGAAAGGAAAACACCATTAAATAAATAACAACTGTTATCTAGGATAACTTTGAGAAGAATGCGAAGATTCTAATATAACTGAATCAGAAAAACATATCATTAAACGTAATTTAATACAGTTCATAAAAACTCTAATTTATGAAAATATGGCAAAGCTTCCAACAAATTTTAAGACGTTGGAATAAATTTCGGCATTTAAGGTAAAAAATGTTTTTTGCAGGATTCAGAAAATACTTTATGTGTTATAAAAGAATTTGAAAATGATTTTTAAGAAATTGAAGAACTGTAAAATTGATTAAAAAATTTAAAATTGTACTAGTGGAAAAATTTAGATAGAACCGAATAATTTTGGATCGAATTGCATCATTGTTTGTTTTAAAAATTTTTTCGTATCCATATTTTACTGCTTAAGTGGAAAAAAACATTCAGTGCCATAACTTTTTTAATAATAAACTAAGAAGCCGCATGGCTTTGAATACGGTTAATAGTTTAATTCATATAACATATGGTTTACAAAGGTGTTTAAACTACGAGTTATCAGCAAGCGTATTTGTAAAAATAAATTCAATTGAAACATAAAAAAATATTATATAAAACAAATCTATGGCCGAAAGAAAAAATGTTACTCTTTTTAAAAATGATTGTTCTTTTTTGACTTAACCTATTTATATGTAAATGTGTATGGTCATATTGATAATGTTGATAACATTTGTATCAATTGCTGCTGTAAAATAAGTTTTTTTAATAAATACATTAACCAATTTAAGCGGAAAAATCTTCAATTTTTAAATTTAGCTCCTTTTAGCTCTTTCTGACTACTCGGTTGGCTCTTTTTGCCTCTGAATTGTTGGCATCACTGAAATACCTATAAAACGAAATACAGTCAAATCCCGATAATTCATACCCCGATAAATCGTAATTCCCGATAATTCGTAATAAACTGTCGGTCCCTTGAAAAAATCTCGTTAATTCGTAAAATTTCCATACATTTTGTTCCCCCTGGGTAATTCGTAATTTTTTTTTTCAAATAAAATCTTCTTTACCTCTTATAAATCGTAATTGTTTGCTAACTACCACTTATAATTCGTAATAAAAACAACAAAAACATGGAAAGAATGATTTTTTGTTTACCGCTATTTTTTTTAAGTGGCTTTTGCTTGTGTGTATGTTTATTTTCTTAAGAGTAAGTTTGTTACAAAAATACATGTATTTTACGCTAAGTAAATGAATTTGCTACTTTATTTTATGTATTTATATTATTTATTTTGAATTTATTATTTTTAACAATTAATTTTTATGTTTATTTTTATTGTTTTATTAAATAAATTGAAAAACCCCGTTAATTCGTATTTATTTTACTTTAACCCCGTTAAATCGAAACCCCGCTAAATCAAAAACCCCTATAATTCGTAAGAA
The DNA here is from genome assembly GCA_963583895.1 of Melanophora roralis. Classification (NCBI taxonomy): domain Eukaryota; kingdom Metazoa; phylum Arthropoda; class Insecta; order Diptera; family Rhinophoridae; genus Melanophora; species Melanophora roralis. The sequence goes on along the minus strand of OY757187.1, from coordinate 73,839,197 downwards.
ATGACTGGTCCCTTGCGATTACGAATTATCGGGATTTGACTGTAATAAAAAGATCATTGTAGTTTTGACTGTGAAGCTAACAGGAAGGGTTTTAAATTTTGCGCTTACAGAAAAGACGTCCCTGAACTAAAAAACAAATGAGAAACATTTCGTTTACTTTTAATTTCAGCTGCGTACTGGCCTGATTTTTTTTACAGGCAAAACTGCGTATCTCCCTTCAGTCGCGTATTTTAAAAGCGTACTTAACAACTTAAACTCTTTAAAATTTGTGCTCGTTATTTATTTATCAATGTGAATAGTGAGACATACAATATTCTTTAACAATAAGTATGCAAATTGTTATGTCTAGAGCCCCAAAACTTATCAAAATATATTTTATACCTAAGGGGGGCTCCATCTATCTATTATCTCCAAATTCAAAAAAAAAAGGACAGCTAGCGTAAAAAGCCCGGACTTTTCCGGACATCAAAAAAAAAAAAAAAATAGTTTCAAACAGTTTTGTATTTATTTATAGGGTATGTTGTAGGTTTAAGTCACAATAAACTTTTTCGAAAACCCAACAAACCATTTTTTGTTATCAACTGTTTTGATCGTTGTTAAATCAGTTGCATTCTTAATCTCGTAGTGTACGGACGTGTGTACGCGAGTGTAATATTGTTAATAGGTGATATTAGTAATAGGTAGCAAACGAAATTATTAATATACATATTTACACAAAAAAGTGAGAAAAGAAAAACAAAAACAACAATCTAAATAAAAAAAAAGCGAACTGTTAATGAGTAACAGTAATCGTAGTGACAGTGGGCCTGATAGCCGAAATGCTTACATTGTGTTAAGCAGTGTTAGCAATGAGAACATAAGAGACCCTGAATTTAATAGAAATTATTTAAATGCGAGACCAAAAATAATTACAAGCAATCTTAGTTCAAGTACTGAACAAGGGACTAATTTAGCCCAATCTTTATTTAATAATTATAAAAAAAATTCTGAGGTACCATCTTTGTCGCGGTCACCATTATCAAATTCTGGAATTGAACCTGCAGCTGCTAAAGCCGCATCAAGCTTAATTTCTGCACCGGCACCTAAGATCCAGGTAGGGATGGACCGCTATGTGACAGTTCTTAAAAGGGGAAGAAGCCCTAAATCGGCAGAAGCATCTCAACATGCAAAAATTTTTTTTGTTTGCTAAACAAAGGGTTTATGGTTAGGACGGTATCGAATATGAGAAATAGGGAAAAACACCCCCAACCATTATTCCGAGTGGAGCTTGAGCCTGGTGATATCAAATTGAAAAAAAGTGAAACTCACCCCATCTACGATTTAAAATATATTATGCACCGACGAGTCACTGTGGAAGTGCCACATAAGCGATCTGGGTCCGTACAGTGCTTAAACTGCCAGGAATATGGCCACACTAAAACTTATTGTAAGTTGCCTACTGTTTGTGTTGTGTGTGGGGATCTGCACGATACGACCAAGTGCGACAAGCCAAAAGATGATCCTAGGATAAAGAAATGCAGCAACTGCGGGGGTAACCACACTGCCAACTATAGAGGTTGTCCTGTTTTTAATTCAGTTAAGCGATCAACTAAGCCGAAAATAGTTCCTGCCTCTCCCCAGCCTTTAAATATACCAACTACAAATATGCCTCCATTGGCACAACCAACTACAAATCAAGTTTCTTACGCCGCCGCATTAAAGTCTAACCAGCCTAATTCACGTAAGCCTACCCAGCCTACAACACAACAAGAAGTGCCAACTAGCGAACCAACCGGGCCTAATTTTAGCCGCCTGGAAGCCGTAATTGACAATATGGTCACACAATTTACGCAGATTATGGCGCAAATGGCCAACATGATGCAAGAAATGCAAAAAATGCAGTCTGCTTTTCTGCAGGCTATGCTTAAAAGACCATGAACTGCCTCAGGGTTTGTTTCTGGAACGCAAACGGCATCCGTCAACACAAAAACGAGCTCGAATATTTCTTGATGAATCAAAAAATCGATGTTATGTGTATTTCTGAGACTCATATGACATCTAGAAGCACTTTTAAAATTAGTGGTTATTCTTTTTACGATTCAAAGGATCTTAGGGATAGATCATGTGGTGGCTCGGCTATTCTAATCAAATCAAGAATTAAACACCAATGGTTGGGTGGCCTCTCGGAATGTTACATCCAAGCTACGAACGTCTGCATTGATGAATTTTTCCATAACCTTGTTATTTCATCAGTTTACTGTCCACCCAGATTCTCCATAACGAAGGATCAGTACAACAGTTTCTACAAATCATTAGGTCCCCGCTTCATAGCGGCTGGAGACTATAACGCTAAGCACACATACTGGGGCTCCCGCCTAATTAGTCCCAGAGGTCGTGTCTTGTATGATGCCGTGTCTGAAATGGGACTTTATGTTATTTCAACTGGACAACCAACCTACTGGCCGACAGACCACAATAAAATTCCAGACGTAATTGATTTTGGCGTAGCAAAAGGTATATCCTCGGAGCTCATTGAGGCTCAAGCCTCCTTGGATTTATCTTCTGACCACTCACCCACAATAATCACTATCTGCAGTCCTCTCAAATAGCAGATAGTAAGTTTTTCTTATTTAAAAGAATTAATTGGTTGAAATATAAAAAATATATTAGTACCCACTGCGCGGAGAACCAACCGCTAAAAACTCCCGGAGACATAGATGATTGTTTGAGCGTCCTAAATGAAAACATTAACAAAGCCGTTGAACATGCGTCTTCTACCTACCGCCAGGCTAGGTACAACAAAATTTTCTCTGAAGATGTGGAAAAGCTGGTATCTGAAAAAAGAAGAGCCCGCAGGGAATGGCAAAAACATAGATCGCCCCAACTTAAAACTAAGCTGAAAGAATGTACAACCCAACTAAAAAGCTTGTTGGAGGCTCACAGAATGGCATCACTGAAAGAGTACCTGGAAGGTCTAGACGCAACTCCTCAAACAAATTATTCTCTATGGCGATCAGCCAGTCGTCTCAAAAGACCCGTAATCGCAAAACCACCACTGCGCAGTCTAAGAGGATCCTGGGCTAGAAATGATGAAGAAAAATGCGAACTGCTCGCAAGCCATTTAAGAAACGTGTTCACTCCTAACACATGCACTGACGTGAGGGAATTACCGCCTGTTGTTTCTAGACGTCCTATAGAAATACGTTTCCGATATTCAGATGTGGTAGGAGCTATTTCTAACCTTAATGATAAAAAAACTCCTGGCGTTGATAAAATAAGCAACAAAATGATCATTGAGCTACCTTTTACAGCAAAAAGAATAATTCTTTTTATTTTCAATGCCATAATACGGCTTGAACATTTTCCACCAATATGGAGAGTTGCCTTAGTTAAGATGATTCCTAAGCCTGGTAAAGATCCTTCTAAGGTGGAGTCGTATAGGCCTATAAGTTTGTTACCAACTTTGTCAAAACTGTTTGAAAAGCTGCTTAAAAACAAGCTTACTCCGATCCTGAATGAAAACAACTGCATTCCAGATCACCAATTTGGCTTTAGAAGTCAACATAGCACAACAGAACAAACTCACAGACTGGTGCAGGTTATAAGAAAAACTTTCGAGGAAAAAAAGTACTGCTCTGCGCTTTTTATAGATGTCTCTCAAGCTTTCGATAAAGTATGGCACGAAGGCCTGTTAAACAAACTAAAGCTAAACCTTCCAGCTAATATTTTCAACCTACTAGAAAAGTACATAACCGGTCGACAGTTTAAAATCAAAGAGGGAAACCAAATAAGTTCTTCTCAAACAATAGGGGCTGGTGTACCTCAAGGGAGTATACTAGGTCCAGTTCTGTACTTGCTTTACACAGCAGATATGCCAACCAATAGTTTTACACACACGTCGACATTTGCTGATGATACTGCTTTTCTTAGTATTCATAAAGACCCTAAAGAGGCTTCAAACCAATTGCAGCAACACGTAACCCAAGTTGAAAAATGGGCAAAGTTATGGGAAATAAAAATAAATGAACAAAAATGTACCCACGTAACTTTTACTTTACGCAAAGAAACATGCTCCCCAATCACTATTAACAACCATATGGTGCCTCAACGAACCGAGACAAAATATCTTGGTATTCACCTAGACCGCCGCCTCACGTGGAAGCCTCATATAGATGCGAAGTTGACGCAAATGAAACTTAAAGCTACACAAATTCATTGGCTAATCGGCAGAAACTCTGTGCTTCGTCTTGATTGTAAACTTCTACTCTACAAGTCGATTTTGAAACCAATTTGGTGCTACGGTATACAATTATGGGGCACTGCTTTCGCATCCAACATAGAAAAAATTCAACGCAGGCAAAACAAAATCCTAAGAATGATAACTGGTGCTCCTTGGTATGTTAAAAACAGCAACATCCACAAGGATCTACAAGTTCCACTAGTTAAATGCGAAATCCTGAACTATGTGGACAAGTATTTAAATAAGCTGGAAGCTCACCCAAATCCGCTCGCCCGAAACATCCTGCAACATAGTGGGCACACCCGCCTGAAAAGGAGGGATACTATTGCGCTTATATGAAGCTTGATAATTAATATGAGAACTTAAATTTTAGTCTGGCACTGGCTGGACTTATTTTAACTACCTAGTTTTAAGATTTGAACACTTATTGTTAGTTCGCCACAGGCGAAGATTCAATAATAAATATATGAAAAAGAAAAAAAAATGGCGCAAATGGCTAGCATGATGCAGGAGATGCAGAAAATGCAGTCTGCGTTTCTGCAGGCCATGTTTAAAAGACCATGAACTGCCTCAGGGTTTGTTTCTGGAACGCAAACGGCATCCGCCAACACAAAAATGAGCTCGAATACTTTTTAACACACCAAAAAATCGATGTCATGTTGATTTCCGAAACTCATATGACATCTAGAAGCACTTTCAAAATAAGTGGCTATACTTTTTATGATTCAAAAGATCCCAGAGATAGGTCATGTGGTGGTTCAGCTATATTAATTAAATCAAGAATCAAACACCAATGGATGGGTGGTCTCTCCGAAAGTTATATACAAGCAACAAACGTCTGCATCGATGAATTTTACCATAATCTTGTTATTTCGTCAGTTTATTGTCCACCCAGATTCTCCATAACGAAGGATCAGTACAACAGTTTTTACAAATCTTTAGGTCCTCACTTTATAGCTGCTGGGGACTACAACGCTAAACACACATACTGGGGCTCCCGCCTAGTAAGTCCCAGAGGTCGCGTCTTGTATGGTTCTGTATCGGAAATGAGACTTCACGTTATTTCAACTGGGCAACCAACATATTGGCCAACTGACCACAATAAAATACCAGACGTAATAGATTTTGGCGTAGCAAAAGGCATACCCCCTGAGCTTATTGAGGCTCAACCCTCCTTGGATTTATCTTCTGATCACTCACCAACAATTTTTACTATTTGCAGTTCTCACCAAATTGCAACTAGTGACATTTTTCTGTCAAAAAGAATAAACTGGTTAAAATACAAAAAATTTATCAGCACGCACTGTTCGGAACACCAATCTTTAAAAACTTCCGAAGAAATCGATGAGTGCCTGAGTAGCCTCAATGAAAATATTAAAAAAGCCGTTGAAAATGCTTCTTCTACCTACCGTCAGGCCAGATACAACAAAATTTACTCAAGCGATGTTGAAAAGCTCTTATCTGAAAAAAGGAGAGCCCGAAGAGAATGGCAAAAGTATAGATCGCCCCTACTTAAGAATAAGCTGAAGGAATGTACAAACCGATTAAAAAACATGCTGGAAGTACATAGAATGTCATCGTTGAAAGAATACCTGGAGGGTCTAGACGCGACTCCTCAAACAAACTATTCTCTATGGCGAACAGCCAGACGTCTTAAAAGACCCGTCATCGCAAAACCACCACTGCGTAACCTGAGAGGATCCTGTGCTAGAAATGACGAAGAAAAATGCGATCTGTTCGCCAGCCATTTAAGGAACGTCTTCACTCCTAATTCATGCACTGACATGAGAGAATTACCGCCTGTTGTAGGAAGACGTCCTATAGAAATACGTTTCCAATTTTCAGATGTTATAGAGGCAATCGCTAACCTAAATGACAAAAAAGCTCCTGGCGTTGATAAAATAAGCAACAAAATGCTTTTAGAGCTACCCTTTACAGGTAAAAGAATTATTCTTTTTGTTTTTAATGCCATAATTCGGCTTGAACACTTTCCGCCAGTATGGAAAGTTGCCTTAGTGAAGATGATTCCCAAGCCTGGTAAAGATCCTTCGAAGGTGGAGTCTTATAGGCCTATAAGTTTGTTACCAACTTTGGCGAAACTGTTCGAAAAGCTACTTAAAAACAAGCTTACTTCGATCCTGAATGACAACAACTGCATTCCAGATCACCAATTTGGTTTTAGAAGTCAACATAGTACAATCGAACAAACTCACAGACTGGTGCAGGTTATTAGAAAAGCCTTTGAGGAAAAGATGTACTGCTTCGCGCTTTTTATCGATGTGTCTCAAGCATTCGATAAAGTATGGCACGAAGGCCTGTTAATCAAACTAAATCTCTATCTACCTGCTAATATTTCAAGCCTGCTAGAAAAATACTTAACCGGCAGACAATTTTTGATCAAAGAGGGAAACCAAATAAGTTGTTCCCAACTAATAGGGGCTGGTGTACCTCAAGGGAGTATACTAGGTCCAATTTTGTACTTGCTTTACACAGCAGATATGCCAACCAACTATTTTATGCACACGTCCACATTTGCTGATGATACTGCTTTTCTCAGTATTGATAAAGACCCTAAAGAGGCTTCGAGTCAACTGCAACAACACGTTAGCCAAGTTGAGAAATGGGCAAGGTTATGGGGAATAAAAATAAATGAACAAAAATGTACTCACATAACTTTTACCTTACGCAAAGAAACGTGCCCTAGAGGCTTCCGCCTCTAACATAGAAAAAATACAACGCCGTCAAAATAAAATCCTAAGAATGATAACTGGTGCTCCATGGTATGTCAAAAACAGCAACATCCATAAGGATCTAGAAGTTCCACTTGTTAAATTCGAAATCCTGAAATATGTGGACAAGTATTTAAATAAGCTGGAAACACATCCAAACCCGCTCGCTCGAAGTATCTTGCAACATAGTGGACACACCCGTCTAAAAAGGAGGGATACTATTGCGCTTAGATGAAGATAACTATTTATATTATGAGAACGTAAATTTTAGTCTGGCACTGGTTGGACTTATATTATTTCCTTAGTCTTAAGATTTGAAAACTTATTGTTAGTTCGCTAAAGCGAAGATTCAATAATAAAAAAAATATGCAAAAAAAAAAAAAAAAAAAAACTGTTTTGATTATTTTTTTCCCTTATAAAAAAGCTTAAGTTTGGATCAATCCTAAATAACTTTAAAATTGTTTTAATTTTAAATTTATTTTATTTTTAACAAAATCTTACAAACATATACACATAACTATGTATTGCACACACATTCTTCAAGTAAGTAAGAAAAAAACATGATAAAAAGTTAAAACACAGTTTTTACGAGGTTGGCATCTTTTTTTTAACAATAAAAGAAACGTTCCTTTCGGAAAAATAAAAAAGGGATAGTTTCCAAATATTCAATACCATTAATATTATTTTTAGCCGTTGCATTTTGCGAAATAACTAAATTAACGTTTGCTAAAAAATGTAGGACTTTTCCGGACGCTGTTTTTTTCGAGGACGGATGCCAAAAAAGAGGACAGTGTCCGGAAAAAAGAGGACGGTTAATAACCCTAGCTCCATCCCTTAAATTGTTTAAAATTAAATGATATATAAAATATCAGTTTATTTTATGTATCGTTAGTTTAGTATAGAGACAAGACAAAATTAAGTAAACGAATTTGTACGTTTATGCTTCTCTTTCTTTCGGATTTAAAGCTTAAAGCCGCTAGAACAAAGGTTCCTTAACTTAATCCTTTCTAATTTCTTTTAAAAAGTGTACAATTTCTTCTCAATAAGGTTTTTAAAAATAAATGCATGCAACGCTGCCTAAGATTATGTTTCATTTATTGCAGATTTCGAAATGGATGTTGCATCCGATAGCTGTAGCCGTTCACTTTCTCGTTGCCAGAGCACCTGCTTATATGGTTTGTCAGCGATTGATGAACATGACGATTTCAACGTCAAAGAAGACGATATGACATTTTGCATGTCTAATTATGCTAAGGAAGCTTTGAAGATGATGTTTATGATGCGTTCCCATAATATGCTTACCGATGTAGTACTTGAAGTTAAGCAAGAGTTGTTTCCAGCACATAAAGTCGTATTGTCGGCCGCTTCGCCATATTTTAAGGCAATGTTTACCGGAGGTCTCAAAGAGACCGAAATGTCTTATGTCCAACTGCAAGGAGTGAGTAACAAATAATTAGTTTTTAAAATTTTGTAAACAAAATCCGTTAAAAGAACGCAAAAATATTTCGATTTTACTTTATTATTTATACATACAATATTTAAATGTAATTGTATGTATAAACGTATGCATGTAGGTGTGTCCCACTGCTTTGGGTCGTATTATATACTTCATGTACACAGGTCATATACGAGTAACTGAGGTGACGGTTTGTCAGTTGTTACCAGCAGCAACTATGTTTCAAGTACCAAATGTTATTGATGCATGCTGTGCCTTTTTGGAGCGTCAACTGGATCCTACAAATGCAATTGGAATAGCAAATTTTGCTGAACAACATGGCTGCACAGGACTTCAAAAGAAAGCTAATCATTTTATAGAACGCCACTTTACTCAGGTATAAAAAAATTTTATTGCTTTTTTTCTTGTTAACATTACGGGCCTGTTTTATTTAATGCAAAGGTAAGTTTTTTTGAATGAATTCAAAACAAAATAAATTGTAATTTTTTTTAAGTAAAACAGGCCTTGCAAAATCATAGCGGTTAAAAATTCGATAAACGTTTATTATTACTTATTTAACTTATTCACTCACGAAATAAGTACATTATTAAAAAAAAATTTTATTTAATTTTACGTGAGCATTGTGATAGGTATTGTTGTTGATTTGGCCATGTTTTTCTAATTATGACATGAGCAATGATGCCCAGAAAGTCCCCTGTGGATAACACTTATTAAGTTTTACACGCACACAAGATAAAAATGCGACCAATCGAATAAAAATTTTATTCAGCTTACATGATGCACGCTTTCAAGGTAAGTTTATGTCATACAATAAAAAAGGCGCCGTGTATTCCAAATTAAGCATTTTCTCGCATTAGCACTAATGGAAATGAATGGCATTTTTAGGAAATCGGCATAACAATGGATATAACAAGTTTAACAAAATGATTACGTAAGATAGTTACTTAAGATAGTTTTACTTAACAGTAAATTAAGTAAAACTTTAAGGCAACACGTAAAGACCCGGTGAAATGACATCATTATACTAAATAGTGGTATAAAAATGAAGTCCGAAATTTAGGCTTTTTTATTTTTTTTTTCATATATTTTATTACTGATTCTTCGCTTAAGCGAACTAACAATAAGTATTCAAATCTTAAAGCTAAGTCCAGTCAGTACCGGACTAAAATTTATGTTCTCACAATAAAGATTACTAATTTCAAAAGTTTTATCTAAGAGCAATAGTATCCCTTCTTTTTAAGCGGGTGTGCCCACTATGTTGCAGGATGCTTCGAGCGAGCGGATTTGGATGTGTTTCCAGCTTATTTAAATGCTTGTCCACATAGTTTAGGATTTCGCATTTTACTAGTGGAACTTCTAGATCCTCGTGGATGTTGCTGTTTTTAATATACCAGGGAGCACCAGTTATCATTCTCAGAATTTTGTTTTGACGACGTTGTATTTTTTCTATATTAGAGAAGGAAGCAGTGCCCCATAATTGTATACCGTAGCACCAAATTGGTTTTAAAATCGAGTTGTAGAGTAGAAGTTTACAATCCAGACGTAGAACAGAGTTTCTACCAATTAGCCAGTGGATTTGAGCAACTTTAAGTTTCATTTGAGTCAGCTTCGCATCTATATAAGGCTTCCATGTGAGGCGGCGTTCTAGGTGAATACCAAGATATCTTACCTCGGTTCGTTGAGGCCCCATATGGTTGTTAATAGTGACAATTTATGATTAAAGTGGGAAACCAAATAAGTTCTTATCAACCAATAGGGGCTGGTGTACCTCAAGGGAGTATACTAGGTCCAATTCTGTACTTGATTTACACAGCAGATATGCCCACAAACACTCTTACTCATACGTCGACACTTGCTGATGATACCACCTTTCTTAGTATTCATAAAGACCCTAAATAGGCCTCAAAACACGTATCCCAAGTAGAAAATTGGCAAAGCTGTGGGAAATAAAAATAAATGAACAAAAACGCACTCACGTTACTTTTACGTTACCCAAGGAAACGTGCCCCCCAATTATTATTAACAACCATACGGTGCCTCAACGAATTGAGACGAAATATCTTGGCATTCACGTGGATCGCCGTCTCACACGGAAGTCACATATAGATGCGAAGTTGACACAGATGAAACTTAAAACGGCCCAAATCCACTGGCCAATCGGTAGAAACTCTGTGCTACGTCTTGATTGTAAACTTTTACTTTACAACTCAATTTTGAAATTATAAAGGCCCTGATGAGGCTTCGAAACAACTGCAACATCACGTAATTTAAGTAAAGAACTGGGCAAAGATATGGAATATTAAAAAAAAATAGCAAAAACGTACTCACGTAACTTTCACTTTACGCAAAGAGACATGTTTAGATCTTGGCATTACCATTACCGCCTTACATAAAAGTCACATATATGTAGATGCAAAGTTGACACAAACATGGTAGTGATCAAAGATTTTAGCCTCTTGGCTCTACAGGCTCTAGATTCCGTAAAAACGCATTTAAAGGTTTTTACCAATTTGAAAAATTATTGTTAGTTTGCCAAAGGCGAAGGTTTAATAATAGAAGTATGAAAAACATTTTTTTTCTCACAGAATTTTTTTTTTGTTTAGACTCTTTTTCTCAATTGTTAAATTGTCAATTGTTAATCTTGAATTTAAAGTACAACATAATTCTACAGAACCTTGAGAGCAGAAAAGATGTTTTTTATTGCTTTTATTTATATTCTGTGGTTCTTAAAGGTAACAAAAGTCATATTTAAATATAAATATATTTTTAATCGATTTGCATCATTTGAATATACATACTTACATGCATAAGTCTGAAAATTTGTGTATCTGTATATCTGTTTTTAAGGTATGTCAAGAGGAAGAGTTTCTTCAATTATCTGCGTACCAACTAATTGCTTTGATTCGTCGTGATGAACTTAATGTGCAAGGTGAAACAGAAGTTTATAATGCCGTTTTAAAATGGGTTAAATATGATGAAGAGAATCGTTATCCTAAGATGGAACATATCTTATTTTCGGTGCGTTGTCAATTTCTTACGCCAACATTTCTACGCGAACAAATGAAAAACTGTGATGTTTTGCGTAAAGTACCTGCTTGCCGCGAGTACTTGGCAAAAATCTTTAAGGATTTAACACTACACAAACGACCAGTTGTAAAAGAACGTAAACCAAATACCACCCGCATGATATTTGTAGCTGGAGGCTTTTTTCGTCAGTCTTTAGATATTCTAGAAGCCTACAATGTTGACGACCAAACTTGGACAACCTTGCGCAGTTTGCGAATTCCACGTTCCGGCCTGGGGGCTGCATTTCTGAAGGGAGTATTTTATGCCGTCGGCGGAAGAAACAACTCAATTGGTTCATCCTATGATTCAGATTGGGTTGATCGCTACAACGCTTTAACAGAACATTGGAGACCCTGTGCTCCGATGACCGTACCCCGACACCGTGTTGGTGTCGCTGTTATGGATGAACTTATGTATGCGGTAGGAGGATCTGCTGGTTCAGAATATCATAATACAGTTGAATAGTAAGTTTATTACCTAGAGAGTCCGATATGAAAAAATGTTCTCATTATATTTGTTTTTAGTTATGACCCAGAGTTAGATCGCTGGTTCCCAGTCCAACCTATGCATGATAAGCGGTTGGGCGTTGGAGTGGTTGTGGTAAATCGGCTTCTTTACGCGGTCGGAGGTTTTGATGGCACTCAACGTTTAGCTTCTGTTGAGCGCTATCACCCTGAAGACAATGCTTGGAGTTTTGTCCCATCCATGACTTGTGGTCGCAGTGGAGCAGGAGTAGCCGCAATAAATCAATACATCTATGTAGTAGGAGGTTTTGATGGTATAAGGCAGCTTTCTTTCGTGGAACGTTTTGATACAGAAAATCAGGTTTGGGATCATGTGGCTCCAATCAAAATTGCCCGCAGTGCCTTGTCTTTGACGTCATTAGACGGAAAACTTTATGCAATTGGTGGTTTTGATGGAATTAACTTTCTAACCATAGTCGAAGTTTATGATCCAAAAAATAACTCCTGGGTGGAGGGCACCCCTCTTTGCTCCGGAAGGTCTGGACATGCATCGGCCGTTATTTATCAACCATCATGTGTCAGTAGTTTTATGGATTGTTTTCAAGGTGAAAGCTTAAAGCGTAATGAAAACAGTGATGATCCTGGTACCAGCCAAAATCGGCAGAATACCAACTTTAGCGAACAATTAGGTGGACAAAGTACAGGTAGTACGCTATCTGGGAATTCATCATGTATTGGCTTTCAGACTTCATTTGGAAGCTGTGGTAGCCGGAGTTGTGAAAATGAGACAGCTTCTGAAGAGGCAAGAGAATCTTTTGTAAATGCTGAGAACAAGGCAAATCACACTTTTTTATCAAAGTTGCCTTCATGGTCGTCCTTAGGACACCGCAGTCATTTGTGTAAAATTATACGCGAAATAAGAACAGAAAAGTGCAGTGCAACGGATTACACAGCATTCTTAAATTTTTCATATGACCCAGAAATATCTTTCTTTATCATTAATATCAATAACACCATTAAAAACAACGATAACAATAATAACATAACTGTAAACTCCACAACGGAACTTCATTCAACAAGTTTCAAAAGATTTTATATATCGCAATGCCTCCTTAATATCTTACACAAGTGCAATACTCGAAATTTATTCCAAAAATATATTGATTTTGTTATTGATAAAAAATATTCGAGGTAAATTATAACTTAATGATAACTAAGTTAATAAAAAAACATATTTGGAATTCTAAATAAAACGCCATCAGACATCAGATCGATCAAACATATCCTACATTGATTATCAAAACATATTAAGCAAAAATCTAATGAATCAACATAAATTTTTGCAGAACTGTTTGATTCAGACATTGACGGAAATCTAAAAGCTAACTCACACGGTCAAGTTTTGCTCCAATATTTGCTTCAAATTTTAATACACTTACACTTTTTTACTAATAAATTCATACTTAAAAAAATTTTTCAATTTTTATACCCTTCACATAGTGATAAGGGTATATATCAGTTTGTCATTCCGTTTGTAATTTCTTTACTATCCATTTGCGACCCCATAAAGTATATATATTCTGGATCCTTATAGATAGGGAAGTTGAAATAGCCATGTCCGTCTGTCTGTCTGTCTGTCCGTCTGTTGAAATCAAGTTTCCGGAGTCAAATAAAAAGATACAGACCAGTTAATGGTGTCAAACGATTACAAATATCCCGCTAACAATCGCTATTTAAAATCACCGAAATCGGTTCACTATTGACCGAGATATAAGCGAAAACCCAAAACAACCCATATTTTTTAGGACAAAATCCGTGCATATATCCCTATATATCTCAGTAAGTATAGTCACTATTGCCACAGAACTTGGAACGGATACTCTTAAAGTAGGCACCTAAATAATGGAAAAATTTTTTGCACAAATTTGGTGAAATATTTTATGCGCTATATCTCGGAAACTATTACAGCTATCGACTTAACATGTTCTACAAAAAGTAATTGTACGCTAAGGGCTACACTTTAAAGAAAAAATTTTGCGAGTGGGGGCAAAAAAAGGGGTAGCTCCCATACAAATTAACGATTTTTATGAAATATTCGATACGCTATATCTCGGACACTATAACAGATATCGAAATCAAATGTTTTACGAAAAGTAACTGGGCCAAGGGCTACGCTGCAAAGAAAAATTTTTTGGGGTGGGGGCAAAAAAAGGGGTAGCTCCCATACAAATTAATGATTTGTATAAAATTTTCGATACGCTATATTTCGGAAACTATAACAGATATCGAAATGAAATATTCTACATAAAGTAATTGGGCAACAAGAGCTACGCCTTAAAAGAAAAATTTTTTGGGTGGGGGCAAAAAAAGGGGTAGCTCCCATACAAATTAAAGATTTTTATGCAATATTCGATACGCTATATCTCGGAAACTGTAACAGATATCGAAGTCAAATGTTCTACAAAAAGTAATTGGACAGCAAAAGCTACGCTTTGAAGTAAAATTTTTTTTGGTGGGGGGTTAATATGGGGTAGCTCCCATACAAATTCACAATTTTTATGAAATTTTCGATACGCTTTATCTCGAAAACTGTAATAGATATCGAAATCAAATATTTTACAAAAAGTAATTGGACAACAAAACCTACGCTTTAAGGTAAAAATTTTTTGGGTGGCAGGTGAACAAGGGGTAGCTTCCATAAAAAATTCACAATTTTTATGAAATTTTCGATACGCTTTATCTCGAAAACTGTAATAGATATCGAAATCAAATATTTTACAAAAAGTAATTGGACAGCACAACCTACGCTTTGAAGTAAAAATTTTTTTGGTGGGAGGTGAACATGGGGTAGCTCCCATACAAATTCACAATTTTTGTAAAATTTTCGATACGCTATACCTCGAAAACTGTAATAGATATCGAAATCAAATATTCTACAAAAAGTAATTGGACAACAAAGTCTACGCTTTGAAGAAAAAATTGTTTGGGTGGGGGGTGAATATGGGGTAGCTCCCATACAAATTCACAATTTTTATGAAATTTTCGATACGCTTTATCTCGAAAACTGTAATAGATATCGAAATCAAATATTTCACAAAAAGTAATTGGACAACAAAACCTACGCTTTAAGGTAAAAATTTTTTGGGTGGCAGGTGAACAAGGGGTAGCTTCCATAAAAAATTCACAATTTTTATGAAATTTCCGATAAGCTATATCTAGGAAACTGTAACAGATATCGAAATCAAATGTTCTACAAAAAGTAATAACCTAATAATTCATACGTTTTGGGAAAAAAAAGTTGAAGAGGAGCAGGGGGACTGGAACATCCCTTAAAAATTAACAACTTTTATTAACCTTTTATTATAAATAATGTCAAAAACTTTTATTACTGTCGACCTCAAACGTTCGTCATCTATTTCTATATCCATACGAACGTTAACATTTTGTAAAGTTTTCTATGAACTTTAAAACTCGCATAATTGTTTTAATTATATTATTTGGAGAACAAATAACTCGACTGGGTATATTAAAAGACCAATGTGAAGGGTATATAAGATTCGGCACAGCCGAATATAGCGCTCTTACTTGTTTTTTTTAATTTTATGTTTAATTTACAGATGATTGCAAAAGTAAACTGCGTCCATCCTACGGCACAGCTTGAAATTTTTGAAACAATATGGGAAAAAATTTTATCATTAGACTGCAGTGTAATATTTCATATCTATTAAAAATGTTAACTGGACAACATAAATTGTGAAAGTGAGAGTAAAGTTATTTTAACGAATATTTTTAATTTTTTACTGGGCATATATCTGCTAGTAAATAAGTTTTGTAAAGAAACATATTTTATCTAATGTAAACAAACACACAAAATCAATATTTTTGTGCTTAAATAAATAAAAATTCTAAGTAAAACAACTACTATATTTGAATCTTTTAAAAAACAGTGTGTGCTTTTTGATTAACTTGAATTTTTTAAATTACCGTTTACGTACTTTTTGCTACAAATATTTTTTCTAAAAGGAATATTTCAAAATTACTCAATATATACCGACCCTGCGGCAAATGAAGCGAGGTACTTAGATAATCATACATATATGACGTTAGTATAACGTTTAAGCGAGAGTCTAAGTACTTAAATTATAATCTACGCGTAAGCTAATATATTATGCCGTAATAACAACCGCAATTACAATTTAAGCATTACTCCTCGATGAAAACATACAAACAAAATTCCAAATCAAACTTGATACAAAAAATTACAGGATGATATTATGTTGTTTGATTCGAATATTTCGAATTCGAATTAATTTACAAACGATTGGAAATAAATTTTTTTTTTGTTTTTTTAGGAAAGTTCCTAAACTATTTTATGCATATATCTTGTGACGGCGACAATATGTTAAGGGGCATATTAATTGATGAAAACTTGGTTTTGGTTGAATGATAAATTTACTGTAACATGTTTAGATTTATTATTTTTTTAAATTTTAGATTTAAAAAAAGTAACTAAACATATTTGAAAAATGTAAAACTTTCTAAATGGAATTCCATAAAAAAGGAGATATACATATTAATAGTTTGTGTGCACACCTGTAATTGAATAAAGCAAGTCTTTTTTATTTATTTCATATTTTAAAAATCAAAACTTAAAACAATGAAAAAGAAACTACGAAAAATTTAAAAAGTACCAAATTGTGCAAAAAGTACTTATTGACCAGATAATAGACTTTCGACTTCAATTTTCACCAACTGTCGCTGATTTATATTTGTAGTCGGATTATTTCTCAAGAAGCACCTTTTTTAACACCTTGTCCTTTAAAATTAAAAAAAAATCGTCCTTCTATTGTAGTGAATTGTCCTTTTTTGAATAGATTTGCCCTATTTTTCTTAATTATGATTTGTATTAGCCCAAAATCACTAAACTTTAAATTCAGTGCAAAAGAACATTGTAAACAACCAATACTGAAAAATGAATGTTTAAGGTGTCAAGTTGTTTAGCTGGATTAAATCGGTACTTTACACGTTAATGAATGTTCCTTATTTTGTTTTGATGCTAAGAGTTTTTCAAGGAAAAAAGTATAAGTTTTAAAAATAAGCGAGTAAAAATCAAAATATCTATTAATGTAAATAAAATAATTTTATAAAAAGATAGTTGCAGCAGAGCACCAACAGAGTAGGTAACTTGTTTCTTTATTATTGTGGTAAGTTTGTTAGCATTACTAATTAATAACACGTTGACTGCCAAAGCAATTTTCAGAAAACTGTTCAAAAATTACATTTTGGTTTTTTTACATTATATTACTTAAAACTCTATTTCTAGATCACTGGTATCATCAAAATGCAAAAATTATGTTTTTAAGGAGAAATAGGGCCTAGGAATTGTCTCGTAGTTGGCTTCTGGAAAAGAAATTCCTACGCAGAAGTTAAGCTACGAGTTAATACGTAGGTCCTTTCTCTTTTTCGTACGTTTTCCTTTAATATTTTGTTTTATTATTACTATTTATTGCGATTATTATAATTTTATTATTATTTTCTTCCTTTTTAGTTTTAATTAACAAGAGCCCAATATGAGTATATTTTTTTTAATAAATCTTTAGTTCACACAAGCCAACATTGACTTTTGGTTATACTCCCAGAAGCCATTTATCGATACTATCACTGATAAAATACGGTTTCAATCGTAGCTACACAAAAAAGGCAGACTTAGTGGGTACGAGATAACTCGTAGCTGGCTTCCTGGAAGATAACGCAATCAACAAGTTATCTCGTAGTCGGCAGTCAACGTGTTAAAATGCAAATAATGTACGTAAACACCCAATATTTATTTTATATATGTCGCCAAAACGAAAATGTGTTTTTAATAGTGAGCTAAAAGCAAAATTTCCATGCATACATGACCGTAAGTGACCATGATGTAAGGTGTGAAATATGTGCCACCCATTTTTCCATAGCAAATGGTGGCGCTTCTGATATAAAACAACGTTTATATTACTTTTTTAACATTATTTAGGATTTAATTCTAATGTTCTTTTGTATATTTTTAGGGGTTGCTTAAGGTTAAGTTTGTCTATATGCATTTCATTGGTTCTTACACCAAATCATCAGTAGATTTCAACCAAATTCTTACAAAAACCTCATGAATATTTTCTGTCTTTATATAATAACCTCAACAAACAAATTGAAAATTACTATAAGCAAACCAAAACATTCGAGTTTTTTTAAGAATCCAACAAACCAAAATTCGCTATTCGCTGTTTTTATTTTCTTTTCCCCCTTCACATTTAAATAACTATTGGTTATTACTAAATGTATTATAAGGGCTAATGAAAACAAAACCTTGTTGTTTTACAACACTTTTTAAATATTATTTAAGATTTTATCCCAATTTTCTTTTGTATATTTTTAGGATTTGTTCAAGGTTAAGTTTGTCTATATGCATTTCATTGGTTCTTATAGCCTTTTAACACTTATTCACATCTTTCATCAATTTTCAAAAATGTAATCATCTTTCTACACATATGAAATATACAGGTTTGTGTGTCAGCATTTTTCGTCATCTTTGAAATATGTTCCTAAATCATTTTGTTTTACCCATCATTTTGCGATTATTTTGGTGTCGTCACTAGAAATTTAAATATGGCGGTAAAAACAAAATACCATCACTAGAAGAAAAATACAAATGTCAAAAAATATACAATGAGCGGGACAGAGCAATGCAAGTAAATTTAAGTTTTAATTGTTTTAAACTGAAGCATTTTTTATTTAACAGCAAAAAAGAAAAATAACATGCATGTCGTTTGGTCGGATACAGAGGAAAGTATGTTGTTGGACCTGTGGCAGGAAAAAATTGAGGAACTAAGAGGTGCGCGAAAAAACTCTCATGTTTTCCAGGAAATAGCTGATAGTTTGCAAAAAGCCGGATTTTGTGGCAGCTGGGGAGACGTAAGGACAAAGGTGGACAACCTTACCCGAAAATATAGGTAAAACCAATGAACATTAGGATGAAAAAGTATATTTCACCTACATAGGATACATATTGTATTTCAGGCAAGAAAAAACAAAAATTGGACCTACAGGGGGAGCGCCTTCATCATGAAAGCACGACTTAAATGCGGAAATGGTGAGATTGGCTAGAGAGCGCAATCAAATGCAAAAGCAAATGCACCAAGAACGAAGAGAGCAGCTTAACGAGACGGTAAAACGGCTTGACACTATTTCGTCACAAAACGCAGCTTTGCTCTCTTAATCTCGTAGTGTACGGACGTGTCTACGAGTATATATTTTTAATAGGTGATATTTGTAATAAGTTACAAAAAAAAATTGTTAATATACATATGTACCTACAAGACATAGGTAAGAATCGAAAATAAAAACAAACTAAACAAAACAAAAAAACCAAACGGTTAATGAGTAACAGTAATCGTAGTGACAGTGGGCCTAATAGACGAAATGCTTACATTGTGTTAAGCTCAGAAAGCATTAGAGACCCTGAATATAATAGAAACTATTTAAGTGCAAAACCGAAAACAAATACAAATAATTTAAGTGAAAGTGTGCCTAATTTGAATAAATGTACTGAACAAGGGACAAATTTAGCCCAATCTCTGTTTAAAAATTATAAAAAAAATACCGAGGTGCCATCTTCATCGCGGTCTTCTTTATCAAGTTCTGGTGTCGCACCTACAGCTGCTAAAGGCGCTCCAGGCCCAATTTCTACGTGTGCTCCTAAGATCCAGGTAGGGATGGACAGGTACGTAACAGTTTTTAAAAAGGGGAGAGGTCCGAAATCGGCAAAAACATCTCAACCTGCAAAAATTTTGAAAGATTATGAAAGGCCAACCTCATCGCAAAATCATTTTGCCATTCTGCAAGAAGATAGTGATGCCCCCGTTACTGAAAAAAAGTCCTTTAAGCCACCTCCGATTTATTTGAGGGAAAGGAATTTGAATGATCTTGTAAAGTTTTTAGCAGGTTTGATTGGGGAAAACAACTTTTACGTTACTAACATTAAACGTGGTAACATAAACGAGACAAAAATTCAGGTGAATGACGAAAACGCTTACCGCACCACTATTTCGGAGCTCGAAAAACTTAAGAAAAATTTCTATACTTACCAATTTAAGAACGCTAAGGGCCTCCAGGTAGTTATGAAAGGTATTGACTTTAATGTTGACCCGGAGGAAATTAAAACCAATTTGTGCATGAAGGGCTTTAGAGTCAAATATGTATCAAACATAAGGAACAGGAAAAAATACCCTCAACCATTATTCCGGGTGGAGCTTGAGCCCAGTAACATTAATTTGAAAAAAAATGAAACACATCCGATATATGATATTATGCACCGTAGAGTTATAGTGGAGGTGTCACATAAGCGATATGGGCCGGTACAGTGCTTTAACTGCCAGGAATATGGCCACACCAAAAGCATATTGTAAATTGCCTTCTGTTTGTGTTGTGTGCGGGGATCTGCACGATACAACCAACTGCGACAAACCAAAAGAAGATCCTAGGGTGAAGAAATGCAGTAATTGCGGTGGAAACCACACCGCCAACTATAGAGGTTGCCCTGTTTTTGACTTAGTTAAACGCTCATCCAAGCCAAAAGTAGCTCCTGCCCCTCCCCAGCCATTAAATATGCCTACTACAAATATGCCTCCATTAGCACAGACAACTACAAGTGAAGTTTCTTACGATTAAAGTTTGACCAGCCCAAAGCACGCAAGCCTGCCCAGCCAACAACACATCAAGACGTGCCAACAAACGAACCAACTGGTTCACATTTTAGCCGCCTAGAAGCCGTAATTGATAGTATGGTTACATATTCAAGCAACAAACGCCTGCATTGATGAATTTTTCCCTAACCTAGTTATTTCGTCGGTTTATTCTCCACCCAGATTTTACATAACGATGGATCAGTACAAAAGTTTTTACAAATCTTTAAGTCCCCGCTTCATAGCTGCCTGAGACTATAACGCTAAACACACCTACTGGGGCTCCCGCTTAATAAGCCCCAGAGGTCGTATCTTGTATGATTCCGTATCTGAAATGGGTCTTTGCGTCATTTCTACCGGACAACCAACCTTTTGGCCAACCGACCAAAAGGTATATCCCCGGAGCTTATTGAGGCGCAAGCCTCGCTGGATTTATCTTCTGACCACTCACCCACAATTATCACTATTTGCAGTACTCACCAAATAGCAACTAGTGATTTTTTCTTATCTAAAAGAGTAAGTTAGTTGAAATATAAAAAATATATCAGCTCTCACTGCTTTGAACACATACCACTAAAAACTCCCCAAGAAATCGATGATTGCCTGAGTATCCTAAATGAAAACATTAATGCAGCCGTTGAATATGCTTCTTCAACGAACCGTCAGATCAAATTCAACAAAATTTTTTCTGTCGATCTTGAAGAGCTTTTATCTGAAAAAAGGAGAGCGCGAAGAGAATGGCAACAGCATAGATTGCCCCAACTTAAAACGAAGCTAAAAGAGTGTACAATCGCACAGAATTGCATATATTAAGAAGTATTTGGAAGGTCTAGACGCGACTCCTCAAACAAATTATTCTCTATGGCGATCAGCCAGTCGTCTCAAAAGACCCGTAATCGCCAAACCACCACTGCGCAATCTAAGAGGATCCTGGGCTATAAATGATGAAGAAAAATGCGATCTGCTCGCAAGCCATTTAAGAAACGTGTTCACTCCTAATACATGCACTGACATGAAGGAATTACCGCCTGTTGTTTCTAGACGTCCTATAGAAATACGTTTCCGATATTCAGATATGATAGAAGCTATTACTAACTTTAATGATAAAAAAGCTCCTGGCGTTGATGAAATAAGCAACAAAATGCTCATTGAGCTACCTTTTACAGCAAAAAGAATAATTATTTTTATTTTTGATGCCATAATACGGCTTGAACATTTTCCACCAATATGGAAAGTTGCCTTAGTAAAGATGATTCCTAAGCCTGGTAAATATCCTTCTAAGGTGGAGTCTTATAGGCCTATAAGTTTGTTACCAACTTTGTCAAAACTGTTTAAAAAGCTCCTTAAAAACAAGCTTACTCCGATCCTTAATGAAAACAACTGCATTACAAATCACCAAGTTGGCTTTAGAAGTCAACATAGCACAATAGAACAAACTTACAGACTGGTGCAGGTTATAAGAAAAACTTTCGAGGAAAAAAAGTACTGCTCCGCGCTTTTTATAGATGTCTCTCAAGCTTTCGATAAAGTATGGCACGAAGGCCTGTTAAACAAACTAAAGCTAAACCTTTCAGCTAATATTTTCAACCTACTAGAAAAGTACATAACCGGTCGACAGTTTAAAATCAAAGAGGGAAACCAAATAAGTTGTTACCAACCAACGCATATAGATGCGAAGATGGCGCAAATGAAACTTAAAGCTACACAACTTCATTGGCTAATTGGCAGAAACTCTGTGCTTCGTCTTGATTGTAAACTCCTACTCTACAAATCGATTTTGAAACCAATTTGGTGCTACGGTATACAATTATGGGGCACTGCTTCCGCCTCTAACATAGAAAAAATACAACGTCGTCAAAACAAAATCCTAAGAATGATAACTGGTCCTTCTTTGTATATTAAAAACAGTAACATCCATAAGGATATACAAGTTCCACTAGTTAAATGTGAAATCCTGAACCTTGTGGACAAGTATTTAAACAAGCTGGAAACGCATCCAAATCCGCTCGCTCGAAACATCTTGCAACATAGTGGACACACTCGTCTGAAAAGAAGGGACACTATTGAACCTAGATGAAACTGTTTAAATTAATTTACTTTGTTATGAGAACTCAAATTTTGGTCTGGTACTGACTGGACTAATATAAATTACTTAGTGTTAATTTTTATTAATTGTTGAACTAATTGTTTTTAATACAAATTTTTGATTTTTAGTTTGGCTTTAGTTCATATAATTTATTTTTATTAGAAGAAATTAATTTTTTCCGTTAATGTTGAAAGAAACTTTCAATTTGAAAAAAGCTGATTTTTCTACCGCTACTAGCCGAGTAGAATGCATTTTCAAAAGCAGCTACGCAATTTCATCATCAGTACTCTTTGAACGGTAGTAGTGTATTTGGTTGTAAAAATCACCTATTTAACTTACATGTAACAGAGAAAAGTATACGGTATCAGTGTTTTCCTTCTGTTTTTTTTTTTTTATTTTGTAAGTTAGGACGAAGTTTACTTTTCATATACACTATGCTTTTTTTCCATTAAAAGTCTCTTTGGCAACACTTGACTAACGGACAAGCATTCATCCGTCTCTCAGATGGAACGAAACGCTTTTTTATTATTGTATATCATACAATAGGGGTAATCACTTTTTAATTTCTTTTTTTTTCAACGACAAATTGAAAGAAATTATTAAAGATCATTTTGCACCGTGCCATGTGTGAGTTATGTGTTAATTTTTATTAATTGTTGAACTAATTGTTTTTAATACAAATTTTTGATTTTTAGTTTGGCTTTAGTTCATATAATTTCTTTTTATTAGAAGAAATTATTATTTTCCGTTAATGTTGAAAGAAACTTTCGATTTGAAAAAAGCTGATTTTTCTACCGCTACTAGCCGAGTAGAATGCATTTTCAAAAGCAGCTACGTAATTTCATCATCAGTACTCTTTGAACGGTAGTAGTGTATTTGGTTGTAAACATCACCTATTTAACTTACATGTAACAGAGAAAAGTATACGGTATCAGTGTTTTCCTTCTGTTTTTTTTTTATTTTGTACTAAAGCCAAACTAAAAATCAAAAATTTTTATAAATTACTTAGTTTTAAGATTTGAGTACTTATTGTTAGTTCGCATTAGCGAAGATTCAATAATAAAAATATGGGGGAAAAAAACGCAGCTTTCCAAAAGGAACTGCTTTCAAATTTGCGAGAAAAGAAGTAAGTAAAACCTTTAATAATGCAAATAAAGCTATTTACCATTTTTTTATAGGTAGAATTTCAGTTTATACATACCCTCTAAACAATTGAAATTAACTTTTAGATGAAGGTATCTAATGAGTCACTCCTTTTGATCTACTGGTTGATAGTAAACATTTTACATTAATTTCAATATTAAAAAATTCGTATGTTGAAATTCATTGTGAATTTTAAAGTTGAAAAAGTTTCTAACATGTAACTTCTTTTATATATTAAAAGTATAAAAATACAAAACTTTTTCGATACAAAAGAAGATAAATTTTGGTTACATAGTAGATATTTTAAAAACAAAAATCAAATATTCTCGAATTACTGCCTTTTTTTGTGTTTCATTATTGTGTTTTTTTTTTGTTTTAATCCTTTTTTTTACTCCTTAAATGAATTGAAAGAATCTGTTATTACTTTAAGTTTTGTTACTGTTTTTGTTACAAAGTTAATTAGATCTTATTGAAAATATTTTAGTTTTCTTTTAGCTTTATGTAAATGAATTTATTTAATTTAACATAAATTTTTTATACAAGAATTTATTTAAACTGTTTTATGTTTTATTAAAGTGTTATTGATATAAAAAACATAATGGTTTTAATTAAGAAGAAAATGGTAATGTATAAAAGGTTTTACATTGTTTCTCGTAAGGGTAAAATTTTTTTTCTACTTTTATATGAATGATTTTCCTTAATTTTCGGTTAAATAATATAAAACAAAAATAAATTTTGTGGTTATTCGTTGTAATATATTAGTTTATACAAAATCTCGAAAATGTTAGTTTTAGATAAACATGAATTTTAACAATTTTTTATTATCGTTAAAGAAACTTAAAACTATCTTTCTGTAAAATATTTTGCAATTGATCGCCTTATGTTTTCTGCTGCTTCTGAAAAATCTGCAGATATGTTGTTGTCGTTTGGTTGCGGACGGGAGTTAGTCTGGTCAATACTCCAACTTTCATTTATAAGGCTGTTGTTACAGTTTAAAAAGTTGTGAAGAATACAGCAGCACATAATAATTTTATTGTCAAATTTTGGGTGGTTTTCTAAGCCCTTTCCTATGCGACGGAATCTAGCCTTTAGATGACCGAACGCATTTTCAACTTCACGTCTTGCTTTGGACAAATTGTAATTAAACAATCGTTGTTCCGGCGAGGCGGAAGTTGAAAAAGGATAAGGCTTCATAACTGTTGGGGAAAATTTGAAGGCTGAGTCTCCGTTAAGCACTTGGAACTTGTGTATTACATATAGGCACAGATTTTTCTTTTAAAATGTTTGATGTCTCAATCATTTTACTTAACTGTGACTCTCGGTAAATTTGCGAGTCATTACAACGTCCTGGGCAACCAACATTTACATAAAGAAATCTGTAACTAATTTAAAAAATATAGTATTGTAAAAGGCACTTGATTTTCCAAAACTTACCGATAATCATCCAGTGCAAATAGTACCACTGAGTACCATCCCTTGTAGTTGTAATGGTCAACTGCCTCTGCAGCAGGTGGCTTAATTTCGATATGGCACCCATCTATTACAAAATATATTGATGCAAATTTTATTATTGTATTATTAATATAAAATCATTTGCTTACTAATCGCTGAGGAAATCCCAAATCATTAAATCCTTTGACGCACTCTACAACCTTTGAAGCTGTTAAGAAGTTTGCTGGAACGAAATCTTTTGCTAGGTTTTCACTAACTTCCCTACAAAAATTATGCAAGATAATGCAAACGCTGCTACTGGAAATGCCAAAAAGTCTTCCTACAGTACGATATTCAGCTGAGGATCCCAATGTATAAAGAGCTATCGCCACGCGCTTTTCTAATGAAATAGATTTTCGAAATTTGGTGTCTTGTTTTCTTAAACCCTCCATCTGATGTACCAGCAATGAAAACGTAGCCCTATCTACTCGCAAGCTCTCTTTAAAGAACTCTGGGCTACCTTTTGGAATATCCTTTTCCCAAAAAGCTCCGTAACGGCTCCAAATTTTAATTATATAAAAATACTCACAAATTTCCACAGGCTTCGTGGACTTGATACATTTTGCGTGAAAAGTAACATTTCTTCATCCTCTAGCAAAGTTTTAAGCGAATCTGCATATTGTATTAACAATTCCTTTTGCTCTTCGACGGCAGTAATTTATCCAATTATTGCAGATTTTTTTAGATCCATTTTATAAAATTTTTATTTAAGCAAACACGTGAAAATAAATATTATAACAAATGAAAGATGAAAGATGTTGCAAATGTAAACACGCTTTTCACATTTTCCACTCGTTCCGCTTAAATTTGAGTAAGTGTAAAAAGGCTATTACACCAAATCATCAGTAGACTTCAACCAAATTCTTTCAAAAACCTCATGAATATTTTCTGTCTTTATATAATAACCCCAACAAACAAATTGAGAATTACTATAAGCAAACCAAAACGTTCGAGTTTTTTTAAGAATCCAATAAACCAATATTCGCTTTTCGATGTTTTGATTTTCTTTTCCCCCTTTACATTTGAATAACCATTGGTAATTATATAAACAAATAAACACTATTTTTTTGTTTTATTTTGAATATGCCTTTTTTTCAAATATATGGTCACCGTATATATACGAGGGTATATATTCGCGATTAGAGAAGAAAAACAAATATTAATCATCGAAAATCTCTTTATTGTTTTTCAAAAAATTCCCCATGAAGTACTATACACTTTTGCATTCGTTCAAACCAATTTTTGAAGCACTTTTGCCACTCCGATTAAGGGATATCCAAAACATGCATTTTGAATATTAGCAAACAAACAAACAGCAAACGCTTCTTAAGGTGTCGAAAAACGTTGACCCCTAATTGTTTTTTTACGAACGGGAATAAAAAGAGGTCATTCGGTTCCAAATCAGGAGTATATGGCGGATGACTCATTAAATCGATGTTTTGGGTGTTTAACCCTTTGCGACTGATGTGGTAGTCTACCAGACACCAACAAACACAAAAGAGTATTTCGTACCGTTATTTTCCAAACATCTACTCTCGCGTTCTCTGTACCTTCTTATTGTGTACTATTGCGCATTTTTTTGAGTTCAGATCGATTTATGTAAGCACACGGGCCAGTGGTAGCGACAAAGTGTCTGCAAGTCAACCACATCAATATTAAGGTAGGTGTCTGAGAGACAATCACATCAGTATTTTTGTTATATTTTCATAGTGTCTCGTAAACAACACGTCAGTAAAATTGTTATATTTTCTTAGTGTCTGCCAAACAACACGTCAGAAAAATTGTTATTTTTCAATTTTGGTATTAAAATAATGTAAGTTGATGCCCGCACATACTACATTTACAATACTTATAAATATTATGGTAAAAATTCTGACGGCAGTTCAAACTCAGTCTGTATTGAGACTTGGGAAAGTTATTGAAAACTCAAACCGAAGCATTTCGGTTAACATTTGGTTTAGCTCTATAGTACTTGCAAAAGCTGCTGAAAAAGGGATAAACTAACTTAGGAACTCTAAAAAAATACACCTGAGATGCCATCTTCTTTCTTTTATTCTCAATCTGGCCAGAGAATTGGTTCTAGACCATATAAAATTTCGGGTATACAATCAAAGGTTGCCACGAGAACTGAGAATGATGGTCACCAGGGTTCAAGGGAGCTCACCATACCATCGATAATCACTGGTCCCTGGAGAAGCTTCATCGCCAAAAATAAAATTGAGTTTATCCATGCACTGTTGCTAAGTTAACCCACGTCGAAAGTTGTAAAAAATTATCGCACGAAAATGTTTACGATTTAATTTCATGTTTGGGTCGAGTTTAATCTTTTAAGTTACTCTAAACAACACAAATAGCGCTCGTATGTTAAAACGATCTGAGTACGTATAACCTACATAATGTCAAACTTTACAATAAAGCTGTCAGTTGTCAGATTGCAACACTGGGGCTGCCAAATCCCGAAATATAAAATGCAACCCTAGTAATGTTTGCCGTTTTTTCTACCTTTTAAAGTACATATGTATGTAAATACATACTTTCAAATTTTTTTACCTATTGAACGAAATTTGAAATATTTTTCCTTTTGTCATTTTTATTACTGAATCTTCGGCTTTGGTGAACTAAGAATTAAAACTATGTAATTAAAATTAGTCCTGCCAGTGCCAGACTAAAATTGAAGTTCTTATAATAAAAATCATTAACTTCATCTAAACGCAACAGTATCCCTATTTTTTAGACGGGTGTCTCCTCTATGTTGCAAGATGTTTCGAGCAAGCGGATTTGGATGAGTTTTAAGCTTATTCAAATACTTGTCCACATAGTTTAGGATTTCGCATTTAACTAGTGGACCTTGGAGATCCTTGTGGAAGTTGCTGTTTTTAATATACCAAGCAGCACAAGTTATCATTCTTAGGATTTTGTTTGGACGGCGTTGAATTTTTTTCTATATTGGAGGTGGAGGCGGTGCCCCATAATTGTATCATTGTTAGGGCGACCATTAAGACTGATTTTACTAGTACATGTACTGATTTTTGGTTAAGTGTACTGATTAAAAATCTGTGTACTGCAATGTACTGATATTGAAGAAATGTACTGATTGTACTGATTTTTTAATAAAACATTTTATTTAAACCTTTTTTGAATTTTTATTTATTGTTAAACTATTTGTTTAAAATACAAATTCTTGCTTTTTAGTTTGGCTTAGGTTCATATAATTATTAATATTAAAAAATTAATATTTTTCCGTTAATGTTGAAAGAAATCTGTATTTGAAAAAATAGATTTTTCTACCGATACTACCCGAAAGCAGCTACGCAATTTCATTATCAGTACTCTTTGAACGGTTGTAGTGTCTTTTGGTTGTAAACATCACCTATTTAACTTACATGTAACAGGAAAAGGGGACTGTTTTCCTTCTTTTTTATTTTGCAAGTTAGGACAAAGTTTACTTTTCATATACACTATGGCCCATAATCATAATCACACACTAAATTCGGTCCTTTTTAAAACCAACTTTAAATTTAAAACTTACTATCTATTAACTTTTTTGATATCATAGTCAAAATTAAAGTATGTTTTAAATAAAACCGACCTTAAATGGGTGATACGTCAAATGTAGAAAGTGTTTGCTTACAATCTAGTATTAATATTCTACAAGTCGCACCTCTGAACAGCTGATAGGAAAAAGCGCCGAACTGTTAACAAAATAGATTTTTTATTTTTTTTTGTTCATATATTTTATTATTGAATCTTCGCTTAAGCGAACTAACAATAAGTATTCAAATCTTAAAACTAAGTAGTTAATACTAGGAACTACCTTCGGCTTAGATGAGCGCTTAACTAAATCAAAGACAGGACAACCTCTGTAGTTGGCAGTGTGGTTTCCACCGCAATTGCTGCACTTCTTCACCCTAGGGTCATCTTTTGGTTTGTCGCACTTGATTGTAACATGCAGATCCCCACATACAACACAAACAGAAGGCAACTTACAGTAAGTTTTTGTGTGGCCATATTCCTGACAATTTAAGCACTGTACAGGTCCAGATCGCTTATGCGGGACTTCCACTGTTACTCTACGGTGCATAATATATCTTAAACCATAAATGGGGTGAGTTTCGTTTTTCTTTAATTTGGCATCACCAGGCTCAAGTTCAACTCGAAACAAGGGTTGAGGGTATTTTTCCCTGTTTCTAATATTTGTCACAGTCCTGACCTTGAACTTGATAAAGATAACACCTCGGTATTTTTTTTATAATTTTTAAACAGAGATTGGGCTAAATTTGTCCCTTGTTCAGTACATTTATTTAAGTTAGGCACACTTGCACTTAAATTATTTGTATTTGTTTTCGGTTTAACACTTAAATAGTTTCTATTATATTCAGGGTCTCTAATGTTTTCATTGCTAACGCTTTCTGAGCTTAACACAATGTAAGCATTTCGGCTATTAGGCCCACTGTCACTACGATTACTGTTACTCATTATCCGTTTGGTTTTTTTGTTTTGTTTAGTTTGTTTTTATTTTCGATTCTCACTTATGTCTTGTAGGTATGTATATTAACAATTTTTTTTGTAACTTATTACAAATATAACCTATTACAAATATACACTCGCGTAGACACGTCCGTACACTACGAGATTAAGAGAGCAACTGAAAAATAGATGTTACAATTTTTGAAATAACAATTTTAAAAACTGTAACCTACAAAGTCCTAATGGAAAGTAAAGAAAAGGTAAATATATGGCCTAAATTATGGGTATGGATTGAATATATTAATTTATAAATTGTTACTAGGGTCAACGGAAGAGGGAGGGTTTCTAAATGGAGTCAATAAAATAGTTGATTACGGATAGCCCGCATCTGCTAGTAGTACACCTTTATTCTGTTCCAACTTTGCTTTTAGGACGCATTCGGACCAAATTCGTACGTCGTGCTTTGAGCCACGATATCTTGCCACTATATCTATTATTTTGCAGTCAGCATCACAAACAATCTGTAAAAAATTACCTGCCATTTCGCGACCAACTTTGTTTGGCGAACACTTTATGCGTACATGAGTACAGTCAATTGCCCCTATAACATTTGGATAATGTGCTATCTGGAAACCCTCTTTTTACCTCTGCGATTTCGGAGTTCTTTGGAAATTTTATAAAATGTGGAAGTAATAACGCAATTTTCTTTGAAATATTTTTCATTATTATACCCTTCACATAAGTGATAAGGGTATATATAAGTTTGTCATTCCGTTTGCAATTTCTGTATTATCCATTTGGGACCCCATATAGTATATGGGGGATTTCATGTCAAGTGACCCAATTTTTAAAACCGATGTCTTTCGATTGGAAAGAAATTTAAACCAAAGTAAGTTCTTGCAGAGAGTTGTTTAAATACAATTTTTTAACACGATCGGTCAAGAACTCTCTGAGCTAGAGGGGTTCAAAATTTGATGTTTTCGGCAAATAGGTGTTTTTTCTAATAAATGTAGATTATTATTACTTTTGCTTTTAACAAAATTCGTCAGAAATACGTTCGATAGCTTTTTCTTCAATCTTCCAGAAAAAAATATTTTTAAAATGAAAAAAAAAAAATTTTTTTATTTTTTTTTATAAAATAATTAGAAAAAATTTTTTTTTTCCAAATATGCCCATTTTTTTTTTTGCTGAAAAGAAAGCTTAGGTCTTTTTTTTGAAGAGCTTGGAAGTCGCTTAGTGGGATGCGAGTGGGATATCTATAAAAAATAATGTTTTGTAGCTCAAGGCAGAGGTTTTCCAATTTTCGCGTATATTCTATTTTGATTTTTTTGCTATTTATGTAAAGTTATCTCTTAAGCAAAAAAAAAATATTTTGTGCTAAGAAACAAAATAATTTAACCTTTCCGGCGGCATGCAAGTACCAAATAAAGCCTCCTCGGTCCTGGCTTGCAGCCCGCTGGACATTTTTTAAACGTTTTTTTTTTTCAAAGTTGTAACAATTTTACCAAAGTATGACCATTTGTGCAGCCGGCTTACAACGTCGTTTTTCTAAATCATTTACTATTTTTTAGCTATCTGGCAGCTTTAAAAGCACATGTTGAAAGTTTCTCATCAGCTACTTCAAAATTGAGCTTTTGCATACTAGGTCGTAAAAAAGTTTATATATTTAACGGTTTTTACCCAATTGTTATTTCAAACTCTTTTCATCTGACTTAATAGACTTGTGTTCTAAATATTAACATAAAGGTAAGTAATTTGATGCAGGTTGAGGCCAATAATTAATGAAATTTTATCCTGTCCAGCCGACTGCACGTTTGTACTAAAATCTGAAAAAATGGCGCGGAAAAAAGGACTGACAGAACAAGAACTCTTTCAGTTATTGATGGAAAGTGACGTGGAAGACTTTTCAGACGATGAAAGTGAGAATGAATGTGAAACCATGTCGGAGGATGAAGCAGAGGATGGTGTTGCTCCCGAAGCTGTGGAAGAAGAGCCCGTAGTCTTAGAGAGTACAATAAGAAATTTGAAGTGGGTTTCGAAGACTTTTAATTCTAACTATGTTGACATTCAAGATGAAACGTGGAAAGTAGCTGAAACGAAAAATTGGACACCTTTTGATTATTTTAACCAGTATTTTGACGACGATTTTTGGTCTATTACTAGTCAACAAAGTAATATGTATGCAATGCAATGCAATACAAACTTAAATTCAACTCCTGATGAGTTCAAAAAATTAGTTGGTGCCCATATCGTTGCAGGTTGCATGAAGCTACCTAGAATTAGGATGTATTATCGATCTTCTATAAGGGTGCCATCAATAACAAAGCTACCAAGAGATCGCTTATTTAAGCTACGCAATCATATGCACTTTGTCGACAACTTGGCAGTTACACAAGAGGAGAAAGATAATAACAGGTTATGGAAAGTGCAACCTGTAATTGATGCAGTTTTAAATACTTGTAAATCTCTTCCAAAGCTACAAAAGCTGAGTGTAGATGAGCAAATGATTCCCTTCACTGGAACAACTCAGTTGAAGCAATATGTCAAAGGAAAGCCGAATCCAGTTGGTCTCAAAAACTATGTTTTGGCTTCCCCAGACGGTCTTGTGCTAGACTTTTTTATTTACCAGGGAGCAAAAACATGGCCCGACGGACACCCAATCCGACTTTGGGCATTGGTGGTACGGTAGTGGAAAGACTTACCGAAAACGTTTCTCAGGGAAGCGAAGTGTTTATGGATCGCTACTTCACTTCCAGCAATTTGCTAAACTTCCTGTTAGAAAGAGGTATTTATGGCACAGGCACTATTCAACAGAATAGATTGCCTAAAGAAGTACGAACAAAGCTTTCAACGGACAAAGTCCTTCATAAAAGAGGAAGAGGTAGTTTCGATGAATTTGTTAGGCAAAACGATAAAATATCTGTTATTAAGTGGATGGATAACAAATTAGTCTATTTAGCCACTACTGCGGTCGGATCGGAACCTACTCAAACTGTTCGACGTTGGGATAAAGCACAAAAAAATACATAGATGTTAACTGCCCGAATGTTGTTAAAAGGTACAATACATCAATGGGAGGTGTTGTCCTTGCAGATAGGCTAATATCATACTACCGCATTGCAATTCGTACCAAAAAGTGGCCTGTAAAAGTGTTTTGGCACTTGGTTGATTTAGCTATATCGAATTGTTGGATTACGTATAAAAAGGATAGACTCGCTTGTGGTGCTAACAAAAAGGAGCTTATGGATTCATTAGAGCTTAAGCTTTACATTGGGGAATGTTTCTCTGCTTGCTCTAGTACTACGAAGGTAACTAGATCTTTATGTGACGCTAATAGCAGTAATAGCGAAGAGCAAGAACATCCCAAAAAGAAAGCTAAGTTGCACAATCCACTTCCCCCAAAGGATGTTCGACTCTCTGTACTGTATGCGGAGTCGAAGACAAAAATAAATATATGAGATGCCGCAAAGAGGGCTGCCAGCAAAAAACGCGATTCAAATGCATTTCCTGTAACGTTTTTCTCTGCATTTCCAAAGAAAGACAATGTTTTTTTGAATTTCATTCTTAAATCCTTGTTTGAATTGATATTTCTTTGATTTTTATTATTTTTTGTTTTTGTAAAATAACTCTTTGAATTTGTATTTTTTATTATTTATTTTCTATTATTTTTTGTTGATTTGTAATGAATTATTGAAAAGTGTTTGCTTTACTGTTCCAATAAACTGAACTTGATCAAAATGTACATTAAACTTTACACATTCCAAATGTCTAGCTGGCTGCACCTGCCATATCTCCGTAGTCCTGCACTTGATAAGGAAAAATTTTACTACGTTTTCTTAACTTGATGCCGCCAGTTTAGAAAAATAAATTTTTCCGAGTTTTTCTTTAGGAGGACGCTCTCGGGACTGAGGAGGTACACTCGACACTGTATTACCAACAAAATGGTAGGCCTCTGGAATAAAATTACTTTTATATGGCAATGTCTGAACACATTTTGTTAATATTTTCAATGCATACCGTCGGAAAGGTTAAATTATTTTGTTTCTTAGCATAAAATATTTTTTTTTGCTTAAGAGATAATTTTACATAAATAGAAAAAAAATTAAAATAGAATATACGCAAAAATTGAAAAACCTCTACCTTGAGCTACAAAATATTAATTTTTATAGATATCCCACTCGCATCCCACTAAGCGACTTCCAAGCTCTTTAAAGAAAAGACCTAAGCTTTCTTTTGAGCAAAAAAAAAACACAAAAGTGGGCACATTTGGAAAAAAAAAATTTTTTTTCTAATTATTTTATAAAAAAATTTTTTTAATTTTAAAAATATTTTTTTCTAGAAGATTGAAGAAAGAGCTATCGAAAGTATTTGGGACGAATTTTGTTAAAAGCAAAAGGTAATAAACTACATGTATGAGAAAAAACACCTATTTGCCGAAAACGTCAAATTTTGAACCCCTCTAGCTCAGAGAGTTCTTGACCGATCGTGTTAAAAATTTGAGTCTAAACTACTATCTGCAAGAACCTACTTTGGTCCAAATTTCTTTCCAATCGAAATAAAAAGTTGGGTCACTTGACATGAAATCCCCCATATATATTCTGGATCCTTATAGATAGGGAAGCCGATTTAGCGATGTTCGTCTGTCCGTGTTATGGTTGAACTTTCTGAAGCCCCCCGATGTCGCATAGACCCGTAAGTGGCATCAAATTGTCAGAGATAGTCGAAAGAAAATCAGTATTGAAATTCGGCAAAATTGCCAGATAAATGCCTGAGATATAAGCAGAAAACCAAGACTACCTCCTTTTTTAGAACATATGTAATAATAAAAAAAAACAACAAAAAAAGAAAAAACAGAATCAGCCATGTTGATGTTATTGAACCACACCCAAAACGAAAATTTTATTAGTATTAGTATTCATGCATATTGTGAGGCCTATTTAATTAAATTGGGTTTAAAGGAAAAACTTTGAATGTGCTTTAAAAATATTGTACGAAAAATAATTATTTTGACTTGAATTGATATATATTCTGGTTGTGGAAAAGATAGAAAGAAAACTATAAATATTTGTTTTATTTTAAATAACCGGATTTTCCTCATAAGAGTATAACGATTGAAGAAGGAAGTGAAATATAGAGGTGCAATTGCCAAAATTTTGGGTCGATATTGTGAGATTCTTGGCTTAACAGTAGCGGAAGTTGATGATCCGACATTACCATTACTGCTCAAGAAGGATAATTAAACACCATTCTGCAGGCAAAGTGGTGCTTCTAGTCTGTACGGTGGCAGGGGAAAATTTTGTCCCTCATCTATCACATCTTCTTGGTCGGACGGTGAATTTTCTAAATTTGTTAATTGGAGCTGGCTTAGCTCCTTAACCAAAGATTTTAAATTCTCCAAGAGAAAAGTACCCAACGGCAATTTAACCTGAACTTACTGTTAAAAGATACAGAAGGAAAAAAGGAAACACATAACATATTTTTTTTCCTATTATAAGTATTTAGTTGTTTTTAGATTCAGCTTTTGTATCAGGGGTTTATTCACATTTTTTTTAACTTTATACTTAATTTAACTTCATTAATGTAGCACCGACACTCTTCTACGTAATCATACAGACTTGCACACCTACCACGTCCACGCTTTAATTGTACATAACTGATTTATACAACCCCAACATTCCAACATCTTCTTTCGGTTTAATTTAAATATAAAACTTTAAAGTTTTTATATAAAAAAACTTTAATTATAAAACAAATCAAAGAAATACCTAAAGGTTTGCAAGTTCGACTCCGATAACAACGCAACATCAAGCCTGCTGTCGTCGTTGGATTATGTTGGTAAGTTTAATATAACTTGTATTTTTTTTGTTCGTTACTTTGATTTATTTTTATTTATAACTTTGACTTAATTAAACTAGAGAAAGCTGGCTAAACAAAAATTCTAATACAATTTAAATAACTTTAATATGTAAATATACAGATACACGTTTTATTACATTAGAATTACAGCAACAGAAATACGTACTTTTAAAGAAATATTTTTTTTTAAATTTAATATTAATTTTTTTGTGTATATGTCGTTGTTTTAACAATGTTAAGTTTTTATATTAATTTTTTTTTTAAATAAATGGTACTAGCTATTAGTTTGATAATGTTCGATCTGTAAATATCTGACCCTTTAGTTTCATGAACAGTTAGGGCGCAGGAGTTAGGGATAGATTTGGGCTATCATAAAATAAGCATAGGAGGGCTCGATAGCATGGTTGGTAGGGTTCAGACCTCAAGGAAGTTTCAACTATTTCGTTAATTGTATTTTAAGCCCTAAGTTTATTTGTTCATTTAATTTTTGTGTTAAAGCTAGCATTGGGAATAATTGCTACCTTACTTTTACGGTTACGATTTTGAGCCTATCTTTTAGAACCTAAAAACACCCCCCCTAGTAGCCCTGAGCACAGCCGGTACCAGAGGTTGCGTTGGTTTCTGTGAAGGTAGGACAAGGATTGATATGTTTCGTTACAATATAACAGGGTTGCCATAAAAACCTTAATTTAAACATTTTTAAAATCGCTCCTACGGCTTCCAAGGTTCTCCTACAAAGGTAAAATGTAAGACCGAACCGAATCATTTTATCCATCCTAACATGGTTGCCATACAAAATTTTTAAAAATAAGGTAAAAACCGCTACAACTTCCCCGGAGTCGCCCCTAGAAGAAAAAAATGTATTACAGATCCCCACTAGTTTTTCCTCCCAAACATATTCCTAGAATATACTTACCCTTGTAGCATGAGATGACTTCGACAATGCCAACACAATGTGCAGTTCCATTTATTTGTAAACAAAAGAATATTAAATATCAATATCGTTGATCGTCACTAGACAACACATTGCATGGTAAGCATAATATGCACACCACAAGCTGTTGTAGAGTTTGCAAAATATTTACAAAGTACTGTATGTTGTTGTTATTCTGGCACACTTATGTTTATGCCGACTCAAGTACGGAAGTTGTATTGAATGAATATAGATCAATAACAACCAAATTGTTTTGAACTAATTAACACACACACACACTAGTATTAAGAAATGCTGTAACATAGATTTAAGTGGGTGATTCGATAATTGTCGAATTAGCTAAAAACTATTACAATAAAGAACGTAAAATATAGAAGAAAACACGGACTACTTTCGCAGATCAAGAGCTTCACTAGTTGCTCTGAAAGTATTCACAAATAAAGAATTTAAATTGAATAAACAATAAAGACCATTCGTTTTTAATTTACATTTCGTTACATGGCGATTCGCCAAACTCTTGGAGTGCATAAAATATTTTGCCCCTAAGAAGAAAATAAATTTGAGATCCTGACGGACCAGCCAAAATACGCTCCGTCAGAGGACCTGTCTAAGCCAAAGACAGTGTGGGAAGGTCCGCTATGAAGCCAGGACCTCAGCCGTTGAGCGTAGAAGAATACTTAAGAAGGACGCAGCCCAACAAACAGAAGGAGGAAGTGGCGTGCGTTATTAAAAAGGTAACAAAAAAACCAAGAAGAGGGGGCAGAACTGAGAAGCTAAAAAGAGAAAAAGCCATCTTGTATCGGCTCATAAACAGTTCACCACCACCGAGCTAGGCGGCTAGCTCAGAAATGTGGAACCGGATCGACGAAATTAATCGTCAAATATCCAATATCTTGGATAACAAGAATAATTAAAAAAAAATCTTAATTTGTTTAATTAATTTTGTATAAAAAAAAAGAAGTTAGAAGCTTAATAAGCAAGGTGCGAATTATAATCTGCACTTGTAGGGCCTATAAGCGAACATATCGCTCGAGGCAACTAGTTTTTTTTAATACATATATATATTTAGTGACAAGAACCCTTCAAATATTAAAATATTTAAACGTAATTAATTAACATACACATAGTTTTAAGAAAATATTGTAATAATTTTTATGGAGCCT
The DNA here is from genome assembly GCA_963583895.1 of Melanophora roralis. Taxonomy (NCBI): domain Eukaryota; kingdom Metazoa; phylum Arthropoda; class Insecta; order Diptera; family Rhinophoridae; genus Melanophora; species Melanophora roralis. Next base: position 73,801,409 of record OY757187.1, on the reverse strand, counting down.
ATTGATAGGAGAAGCATTAGGTCTAAAAATTCCGTTAGGGGAGAATCAGATTTAGTAAGAAGAAACAATTAGGATGGTAAGAAAATATGGGAAATAAAGATCTTGAACTTTAAGTTTGGAAAAATAAAAAAATAAAAACTTTTAACTCTTATTACGGTTTGAAAAATTTTCTTAGAAGCATGGCTAAACAACAATCAAAAGTGGAAAAACCCAACGCAAATGTAGTAAATGAAGTGGAAGTTACCCAGGAACCGATTAACTTGCACCTGATTGAGTGCTGTTTAATAATAATTACTGTTTTGATTGCCTTAAATTTTGCGTTACATATTTATGCTTTGCATAACAAAAGGCTAAAGAAGAAATACTTGAGCAGAGCCAATGACCTGGACAAGATCTAAATAAAAAAAAATAGAGAAATTTTCTGCCCTATGGACTGGCAAGAAATTATTCAAAAGGTACGACTGATAAAAGAAGACTTTGACAAATCATATAAATGTTTAAATATAGACAGAAACACAAAGGAAGAAACAACTATTAAACACATTAAAATTTTATGCGACAAGCTAGAACAAATAAGAGTGGTACTCAACGTTAATTATAGTAGACTTACGGCACCACACAAAGCGGCAGCCGATAATTTTTCCACAGATATAAGGAACAAAATTATTAATATATCATCAAAAAAGGGTATTGAAATAAATCTACCTGATACACTTCATAAGGAAGTAAATTACAATATAGAAATAGCAAAATCAACCGTGGTAAAGACTAAAGAGGCGAAGATGAGTCAAACAATTGTTGAGTTTTTGAACACAGCTTCTAAGCTGATCATTGAGTTTGACGGTACGTCTGAGAATTTGCGTGCATTTTTAGACTCGTTGCAATTATTGAATACAATAAAGGGCGACTTGATCTGGAAGAATATGACTTTACTGTATCTTATCTTAGGGGGAAAGATAATTATGTTGCCGATGCTCTATCGCGCATAACGATTAATGACTTAAAAGAGATTAATAAAAAGGTCACATCCGTTTTGAGAGTCACGACAAGATCGATGACGAATGAAAGGAAAAGTAGTAATCCAGTAGATAAACAGCAGAATAAAAATAACGAGCCCAAGGTATTTGAACCTTTAAATAATGTAGACGTCAGAAAATATTATAAATTAAAGATTTTACCCAATAAATGCTACATCAAGAAGGGAAAATCTATTTGTGCACAAATAAGAATAGATGATTTGTTTATTAAAGGGAAAGTTGATTTAGGACAATTTTTCCCTAGGCTTGAACAAATAGCCTGTAAACTAAATATAGATAAAATGCAAGTGGCACCTACTGAGAAAATTTTCGAATTTGTCTCGATAAATGATTTTAAACAAATGGGCAATCAGATATTAAATAAAATTAAGATAGCGCTATTAAATAAGGTGACCCAAATTAATAACGAGAATGCCAAGGCAATTCTTGAGATAATGCTGAAATACCATGATGATCCAATCGAAGGAGGACATTGTGGAATATATAGAACTACTGAGAAGATCAGAAGATACTACTACTGGAAAAATATGACAAAAGATATAGCAAGGGATGTCAAAACATGTCATAAATGCCAATTAGCCAAAACGGAAAAGCGTATTAAAAGTCCAATGACAATAACTGAAACACCGAATAAGGCTCTTGATACGGTGTACGTAGATACAATTGGACCATTTCCAAAATCAATTTATGGTAATGAATATGCAGTCACATTAATATGTGATTTGACCAAATATTTAGTAACAATACCAATACGAAACAAAGCTGCCAAAACGATCGCCAAGGCGATATTTGAAAATTTTGTGCTTATATACGGTCCGATGAAGACGTTCATTTCGGATATGGGCACGGAATACAAAAACTCAATAATGACAGAACTTTGCAACCTATTGAAAATAGAAAAACTGACTTCGACAGCTCATCATCACCAGACATTAGGTACAGTAGAAAGAAGTCACCGAACTTTTAATGAATACGTACGAAATTACATATCAGTAGACAAAAATGACTGGGACGAATGGCTGAAGTATTTCACATACTGTTTTAACACGACACCATCAACAGTACATAATTACTGTCCATACGAATTGGTTTTTGGGAAAATTCCCAACAATTTTAAACAGTTCAATGAAGTAGATAGAGTTGCACCACTTTATAATGTAGATAATTATGCTAAGGAAACTAAATTTAGACTAGAAGTAGCAATAAATAGAGCTAAAAAACTTTTAAATGAAAACAAAATAAAATAAAAAATTAAATATGATAAGACAGTATTAGATTATAAATTTAAAATAGGAGATTTAGTCTTGCTTAGAAATGATACAGGACATAAGCTAGAAACAGCATATAAGGGCCCATTTCAAATTAAGAAAATAGATTTAAGAAGTAATGTAACAATAGTTGATAAGAAAACCAATAAAGAACAAATAGTACATAAAAATAGGCTTAAGTTGTACAACAGTAAATAATATAAAATTATATATGCGCGCGCACACAGCAAATAATATAACAAATAAATTTATAATTATACAACATATATATTATAAGTATTACTAATTTTTAATTTTTTTAGTATGTAATTATGAAATAAATACAAAATTGTAAAATGCAATATGTGTGCTTGATTAACCTAATCATTTATAAAAGAATGTCCATAAAACAAAAAAGTTATATGAACATTCTTGTGAAAAGGGGAGGTGTAGCATGAGATGACTTCGACAATGCCAACACAATGTGCAGTTCCATTTATTTGTAAACAAAAGAATATTAAATATCAATATCGTTGATCGTCACTAGACAACACATTGCATGGTAAGCATAATATGCACACCACAAGCTGTTGTAGAGTTTGCAAAATATTTACAAAGTACTGTATGTTGTTGTTATTCTGGCACACTTATGTTTATGCCGACTCAAGTACGGAAGTTGCATTGAATGAATATAAATCAATAACAACCAAATTGTTTTGAACTAATTAACACACACACACACTAGTATTAAGAAATGTTGTAACATAGATTTAAGTGGGTGATTCGATAATTGTCGAATTAGCTAAAAACTATTATAAAAAGAACGTAAAATATAGAAGAAAACACAGACTACTTTCGCAGATCAAGAGCTTCACTAGTTGCTCTGAAAGTATTCACAAATAAAGAATTTAAATTGAATAAACAATAAAGACCATTCGTTTTTAATTTACATTTCGTTACACCCTCTATCTCCACGCCCTAAGGGGGTTGCCATACAAAATTTACAAAAATGATATGAAAATGCCCATAACTTCTTCAGAGTTGGCCTTAGAGCAATAAAGTGTACGACCGACCCCTATTAGTTTCTTCTCCCAAAAATATTCCTAGAACATACTTACCCCCTATCTCCACGCCCTAAGGGGGTTGCCATACAAAATTTACAAAAAATTATATGGAAATGCCCACAACTTCTTCAGAGTTGGCCTTAGAGCAATAAAGTATACGACCGACCCCTATTAGTTTCTTCCCCCAAACATATTCCTAGAACATACTAACCCCCTATCTCCACACCCTAAGGGGGTTGCCATACAAAATTTACAAAAATGATATGAAAATGCCCACAACTTCTTTAGAGTTGGCCTTAGAGCAATAAAGTGTACGACCGACCCTATTAGTTTCTTCTCCCAAACATATTCCTAGAACATACTTACCCCCTATCTCCACGCTCTAAGGGGGTTGCCATACAAAATTTACCAAAAATTATATGGAAATGCCCACAACTTCTTCAGAGTTGGCCTTAGAGCAATAAAGTGTACGACCGACCCCCATTAGTTTGCCCTCCCAAACATATTCCTAGAATATACTTACCCCTTATCTCCACGCCCTAAGGGGGTTGCGACACAAAATTTACAAAAATGATATGAAAATGCCCACAACTTCTTCACAATTTGCCTTAGAGCAATAAAGTGTACGACCGACCCCCATTATTTTCTTCGAAGTGCGGAGAAAAGTGTATTTGTTTTGTGCAAACGGAACCAATATAAATATTTTTTTTTATTTTTATGTTCCGTAAAACTTAGCTTTAATATATTTCGGTGTTCACAAAATTAACGAGACGCAAAACAATTTGCTACCAACTTTAAAAGGGACACATTAATTAAATATAATCAATTACTATCTTTATTTGTTGGAAAATGTGCCATGCAGCAAATAAGAAACTGCCGGCGAGTTAAAAAAAATGAACTATTTTTTTTCTGCTGTAAGGTATCCTATTTTATTATAAACAATTTTTTATGTAAAAAATAAAATATTTCTTTATTCTTAACATTAAAATTATTTTGAACGGCAACGCTGCTTGTGTAATATGCAAAAGGAACTGGTATTATAAAAGAAAATTTTATAAAACCAGAGGAAAAAATCTGCAAAGAAATAAAAAATTCTAAGTTTTCTGCACCGAGAGTAATTTCCTTTCTCTTGAGTGAAGGATAAATTTAGTTTGCCAGCTCTTAAGGCACAGCATACAGGTAGGAGCGGTTCTACAAAAACAACTTAAAAGGTAGTACGAATTAAAGACCTGCAAAAATATAACACAAAGTATTGCAAAAGCAGATATACCTTGTACATCCATGTACATACCAGTTCTTTTTGGTGTAAGTGTGTGAACAAGTGTAAGTGATATTGTATGGTTTTGCTATTGCGCACTCACTCTACTCTTATAAACAAATATTGTTGTTTATGGTTTTGCATTGAGTGCTGAATGTATTTGTATTTTTTGTGCTGAATAACAATGGTATCATGCATATTTTCTTATTACTGTTGATACAACAAATAAACAAGATCGTTTTTTTAAAGGTTCTGAATGAAACAAAAATTTGATTTTTGAAGTTTATTGTAGTTATAGTGTTTAAAAATGAATAAAATAAATTAAAAAAAAAACATTTTTTTATCTCAAGCCCAAAAATTAAGATAAAATAATATATATTTATTTTGTATTTTTTAATAATTTAAATTTTAATTTTAAATTTGACTTTAATATATATAGTTACAATGCAGTTTTAATTTTTTTTAGCTAAATTTGTTTAATTTATTTAAAAATGAATAAAATAAATTTAAAAAAAACATTTTTTTATCTCAAGCTCAAAAATTAAGATAAAATAATATATATTTATTTTGTATTTTTTAATAATTTAAATTTTAATTTTAAATTTGACTTTAATATATATAGTTACAATGCAGTTTTAATTTTTTTTAGCTAAATTTGTTTTAAGATAAAATAATATATATTTATTTTGTATTTTTTAATAATTTAAATTTTAATTTTAAATTTGACTTTAATATATATAGTTACAATGCAGTTTTAATTTTTTTTAGCTAAATTTGTTTAATTTATTTAAATAAAATTTAAAAAATAGAAAAACTGGCTCATGTAGCCAGAATAAGAAAAAACATCAAAAGTACTTATAGTTAAACATCATTATTTGTATGTATCTGTTTCAACGAAACATAGAAAAACAAATTTGTTATTCTTGCTCTCATTTTACCAAACCACACCATATTTAATTAGAGAAAACACCAATACACACTTATAACAAAAACACGAAGCTACTTATCAATACACACTAAAAGTGAAAAACACACAAACTGGTGGTTGAAGATATAACTTTGCAAGTGTTTAGTACGAATGTCAAAGACAGATAACAAAACCTCACTAATTCTTTATTTTTCTGTTTGAGATTTTCTAGTTAATACAGCTAGCTGTTGTTGGTAAAAAAAAGAAAAAAACATAAGCAAAGTTTGACTCTTAAGCATCCGAAATACCGTTATTCTGCTGAATAACCGAGGCCAGCTCTACTTCGTTTTTTTCTGGTCCGCGCAATTTAGAGCAGATACAGAGTTGCATTTTTTATAAATGCAATTCAACTAAATAAAATAAATATAAATCAAGTTCCATTTGGTTTTTATTAAATTAAAATTTTTTAACGGCTATTTGTAAAAGCATTTAAAAAGAAGAAATAAAAGGTAAACAAAAAAAGCAGCGATATGCATATGTTACGCCTTTTAATGTTCTTTTTTTTTATTATAAGAGAATATTGACGGAAGAATTCTTGTCTCGGAAGCAACAGCATTCTAAGAATTAGGGAAACGTGTAGAAGTTGTGAAAGTAAAAAAAAATCTGAATAAAAAGTAGGTGAAAAATCAGCAACACGCATACGCATATGTTAATATATTTTTTCGTTTAAGCATTCAAGCTGTTTTATTATTTGTGACAGTCCTATGATCGGTCAAATAATCGTTACTGATCTTGTAGACATTATACATACATATTAGACATCTGCAGCGGATAAGAATTCAAGTAAGTATTGAAACTCGACGTAAAAGCGAGTATGTACTTATAGTCGCTCGCAGTGTGAGATTACGAAACATAATTGAACCGTAGTTTGTAAAATACCAACATTTATGAACTCTCTACAAAACAAATACCTTAGAAAGTGAACATAAATAAAAAACAAGTAAGATCGCTATATTCGGCTGTGCCGAATCTTATATATGTACCCTTTACATTGACATTCACATTCGAAATCCCAAACTTTTTTTTAATTTTTATCCATTTTTTTACTTATCAAATATTTCTAATTTTTAAATAGGAGTCGGTGTCATTTTTTAACGCTTCACGGGTGACGGGGAAGTTGTAGCGGTTTTTATCCTAATTTTAACAAATTTTTTATGGCAACCCACTTAGAGGGTGGAGATAGGGGTAAGTATATTCTAGGAATATGTTTGGGAGGGCAAACTAATGGGGGTCGGTCCACACTTTATTGCTCTAAGGCAAATTCTGAAGAAGTTGTGAGCATTTTCATATTATTGTTGTAAATTTTGTATGGCAACCCCCTAAGGGCGTGGAGATAGGGGGTAAGTATATTCTAGGAATATGTTTGGGGTCGGTCGTACACTTTATTGCTCTAAGGCCAACTCTGAAGAAGTTGTGGGCCTTTTCATATAATTTTTGTAAATTTTGTGTGGCAACCACCTTAGGGTGTGGAGATAGGGGGTAAGTATGTTCTAGGAATATGTTTGGGAGAAGAAACTAATAGGGGTTGGTCGTACACTTTATTGCTCTAAGGACAACTCTGAAGAAGTTGTGGGCATTTTTACATCATTTTTGTAAATTTTGTATGGCAACCCCCTTAGGGCGTGGAGATAGAGGGTACGTATATTCTAGGAATACGTTTGGGTGGAAAAACTGGTGGAGGTCTGTGATACATTTTTGTCCTCTAGTTGTAGCGGTTTTTACCTTATTTTTTAAAATTTTGTATGGCAACCATGTAAGGAGCTGGAGATAGAGGGTAAGTATGTTCCACAAGAATGTTTGGACGGATAAAATAATTCGGGTCGGTCTTACATTTTACCTTTGTAGGAGCGAATTTAAAAATGTTTAAATTAAGCTTTGTATGGCAACCCTGTTATATGTATGAATACTAATACTAATAAAATTTTCGTTTTGGGTGTGGTTCAATAATATCAACATGACTGATTCTGTTTTTGTCTTTTTTTGTTTTTTTTTTTATTATTACATACATAAGTATATTCTTTGTTGTTGTTGTAGACTTAAAAAAAGGAGGTAGTCTTGGCTTTTTGCTTATATCTCGGTTATTTATCGGGCAATTGTGCTGAATTTTAATACCCATTTTTCGCGACTATCTCTGACAGTTGTAACGATTCCTGTAAAAGGTGTATAGCTTTTGGGAACGGTGCTACCTACTATTCCGGCTGTGCTCGTCGTTGGGTCGGGGTGTGGTGTTCCCAATACCAAAATAAAAGTCTCCATCGTTACAAGAGAATATTACTTTAGGTAGCAAGCTAACTACAAAAAAAAAATACAAATATGTGTAGGAAAAGGTAAGGAGGTATAGGTTGATGATTGGAGAGCAGCGAAAGATGTCACTCACTGCATGGTTCCTATGCCCACCCTCCATGCTGACCGAAGTTATGGGTAGTTTGTCAGCCCAACATCCGAAATAAAAAAAAACCAAAAAAAAAATTATCTATAGATACCCATACCGTCTACTTCACCTTTCGTGATACACAAAATTAAAATTCCATCTTTCTCATATTCTTTATCTCAACAATTTATTTAAAAACAACGAAGAGTAACATTTAAAAATATTTATAGGCAACACTGACACTAATCTAGAAACTATATAATAAGTTTTGAATATAAAGACAAAATTAAACTACTTTGCCTTTTAATTAAATGAAAAAAAATACTTACAAAGTGAATATCTTATACAATAAAAAATATCGATGTGAGATATGTTGTGCTAGAAGATAACGCGATATGAATTAACGAGAAGTGTAGGGTATGAAAAAAACCAAAAACGCAACACAACACAATGGTGTAAATAATTAAGTAAAATTAAGTTGATCAACCCTCGTTAAAATTAATAACGAACTTTTAAGCGACAATTTTAATTGAGGTTCAGCATCAATTTTTAATATCGGGTTAAATCGTATATTTTAGGTAATAGTATATATAGTATGATTGTTATATTTAAGTGAAGAAAATATTAAGGCCACTTACATTTTCTTTTGGTCCCACGTAGTCAGCAGGCGCCGGTTGACTGAAGACTTCCTGTAGCTTTTTCGTAGGTATAAGTTTACGTTAATATTTTTTTACAATTTTCCTACACTTGATTATATGTATTGTCATGTAGGGATTGTGCAGATTTTTAGACTGGTTTAATGGTTTTATCTAGGTAAAAACATTGGTGTATGTGTGTAAGGGTAGGGGAGAGGTAGATGTGGGTAAAATTAGGTGCAGCTGAGTTTCACATTTAAAAGCAAAAATAAAAAAAATAATATGCGTTTGATGCGAATGTAGAGTATTAATATGACCAACAATTTAACAAAAGAACCATATACGTATACGTAATTGCAATATTTGGGACCCGTAGGGGCTCAACTGACTCGGAACAATTCTAAATTAAAGATGGGGTCCGAGGTAAACTGGTTCAAATAGGCTGCAGGTAATTTGAAATAATGTAATTGTTTTTCTTTTGTGAATGACCCAAACCAACAACGCCGATCCGGCCCAACCCGGAGACACTAGTTTGTAGATATTCAAAGCTACTTTGAAATTAAATTGCTGCGTTTGATCCTACTAAGATTTTGATTTCGTGCACACAAATATTAAACATCTGAGTCCGCTTGGTAGCCTCGGAAGCTGGTTTAAAAGTGGTTCCTGGGCAGAATGCGGAACGCTCAGCTTCCCCGAAATTCACGGGACTACTGTTTCCAGGCCACTGGTACTATACAAACATAAAACCCAACTTTAGGGGCACACTAATAAATGCACGACAACAATTCCACTTACCTATACAAACAGGAGACAACGGATTCCAAATACAATTTCGGGCTTTGCCGCAACCAACGAAGTAATTCTCCCAGAATCTTTTCCAAAGTGAACAAACTGCGAAATAATTTATATTTTGGTCACTGAGAACACTATTCACCAAATTTAAAAAAAACTTCAATTATATTTTGCCGGTTATGCGACCGTTCCGTTCAACTTTAATTTTCCTTTTGAAAAATTTTCAATTATTGAACCTTAAATAATAAAAGTTTAAGGCAATGGTATCTTGACCAAAATTAAAATTATTTAAAAGAAATTGTATGTTAAGTACAAAACTTTTAATTCAAATTTGACTCTATGATTGAAAAATTTGTCAAATTTGAACATGAACGAATTAAAGTTTATGCCATGGTAACTCGACCCAAAAATAAAATTATTCAAGTAACATGCATGTTGTATTATTATACACCCAGAAAAATGTTAGCAAAGGTGGAAATAGTACAACAAAGGTGATTCTACTCCACTTAGTATATGTCGCCATCACAAAGCAGATGAAAGACTAAACTTGTTCCAGGATTTAATCTGAGAAAGGCGAGGAAAGTGGCTACTATTATAAACGCAGTTCCGTTACTCCCATATATCCTTAATATGATACACTCCTTTGTGTCCACCATTGACATCTTCTAATTCATAATTCACCTTCCCTACCTTTCTTATAATTCTAGCCTTGCAGCCGGTAGGTGCAAGTTTGGCATTAAAACTATTCGCCTGAGCGCTCTGAGCAAAATTTCGTCGTATTACCACCTGCCCTACATTAAACTCCCGCTCCCGAGTACACAGATTATAGGACCTAACATTTCGGTCATAAGCTTCCCGTATTTTAGTCTGTATTGAATCCCGTAATATTGCGAAGTTGTCCTGCCGCTCGATCTTGGTGTCAGTTTCCGCTAAAAGGTCCAGGTTTCGTAGAATCTTGTAGTCCTGTCCGTGATTTATCATTGTTTGTCCGAATACCAACTCATATGGGGTACGACCTGTCGTCTGATGTATGTATACTGCTCCGTATAGCACAGCTAATACTAGGTATATACTCGTCCCATTTTCTTTGATCGTTACGAATATACGATCTAAGTACTTCGTTTATAGAACGGTTAACCCGTTCAATTGCATTTGACTGCGGGCTATAAACGGCGGTATATTTGTGTTCTATCCCAAATTCGGCGAGTAAATTTTCAAATTCCATGGATCGGAACTGACTTCCGTTATCAGACACCATAATTTCTGGAATTCCATAACATGGAAAAAGGTCATCGCCTAGGTACCCGATTATATGTTTTGCTACGAATTTTCTCAATGGCTTTAAGAAGATAAATTTCGAAAAATGATCTAAAACGATGAAGATGCCGATGTTCCCATGTTTTGTGCGTGGAAATGGCCCTATAAGGTCCACATATAGCCGTTGAAATGGCCTCTCCGTGCTTACCATTTCTCCCATTGGTGGTTTAAGTGACATTGACGGAACTTTAGACGTTTTGCAACACTCCCAGTTCGTTATGTAGTTTTTCACGTCGGTTACTAAACGAGGCCAGAAAAAATATTGTCGTATCCGATGTATGGTTTTCGCTATACCACCATGTGCTTTATTTGGTGGGTTGTGAGCGGCATATATTACCTCTTCTCGCAGCTCCTCTGGAACAACTAACTTCCAAGAATCCGATTCGTCTGTATTCCCCGTTGTGAAGTCAGTCCTCTTGTAGAGATATTTCTCCCCCAACCGGTAGTCTGGTAATTGTGACTTGGCAATCTCATCTTTTAGACGATTATATGCGGTGCTGTTAAAAGCTTTGGAATCTAAGTTGATGGAAGGGATGATTTCCATTTCAATTTCCGCTATCTCGATTTCGTTTCCAAAAGCCCGAGATAAAGCATCCGGCACAATGTTGTCCTTCCCTTTACGATGTTCGATTGTGAAATCAAATCCTTGCAATTTCAGAGCCCATCTGGCTAGTCGCCCAGCCAAATCCTTTTGCCTCATCAACCACTTCAGGCTGGCATGGTCAGTAATCACCTTGAACTCGTGACCTTCTATGTAGGCTCTGAACTTTTTTATTGCTAACAGAACAGCCAAACACTCTAGCTCCGAGATTGAGTAAAGTCTCTGGGCCTTGTTTAATTTTTTGGACATAAATGCAATCGGCCTCTCATTGCTGTCTCCGTCTAGCTGAGCTAGCACAGCCCCTACCCCGTTTGTACTGGCATCGCATTGAATAATAAATGGTTTTTCGAAATCTGCGTGTACTAATACTGGGGCGGAGGTCAATTTAACCTTTACAATCTCAAAAGACTTTTGGGCTTCCTCGGTCCAGGTGAAAGTCTTGCGTTTGGACAATAATTCGGTCATCGGGAAGGTCAAGGACGCGTAATCGTCAATAAACCTGCGATACCAACCTGCCATACCAAGGAATTGACGAAGTTGACGCACTGATTTTGGAACAGGAAATTGGGCTATAGCTTGAACTTTATCTGGGTCGACTTTTAATGTTCCCTCTCCTACTACATACCCCAGGTACTGCACTTGTCGGATTGCAAAACTGCTCTTAGTCACATTTATGGTCAAATTGGCTCTTCGGAGCTGGGTAGCTACTTCTCGTAAATGCTGCAAATGTTCGTCAAAGTCTCTAGATATTATCAGCAAGTCGTCCAGGTAAACAAAAACGTTGGTCTTTAAATTGTACGGAATGACTTGGTCCATCAGTCGGCACATGGTCTGTGGTGCATTGCACAATCCAAACGGCATTCTTGTAAATTGATACAAGGGCCGATTAGGGACTGTGAAAGCGGTCTTTGGTCTTGAGGTTTCGTCCAATTTGATTTGCCAAAATGCGTCCTTAAGGTCCACTTTGGAAATATAATAAATTGGAGGAAGCCTTGAAAGGAGTCCTTCTATGTTCGGGATGGGGTATGCGTCCTTCGTTGTCAGTGAATTCAGTTTCCTACTGTCCAAGCAAAATCGTACCTTTCCCGGTTTGACAATAACCACCCCCGGAGAAGACCAAGGCGATGCAGCACTCTCCTCAATTACTCCCAGTTTTAGCATCCGGTCAATTTCCGCACATAAAAGTTTTTCCCTTGCGGGAGATATTGGGTAAAATTTCTGTTTAATTGGAGATGCATTGGCCGTGTCAATGTGGTGTTCCAACAAAGATGTGCATCCCAACCCATCTCGTTCAGAATTCGGAAAATAGTCAATAATCCCCTGCAGCTGTTGTCTCTGGGATACAGTTAGGGGAAGGTTGTTTGAATCTTCCTCCGCGATAATTTCGTTTATAGTCTGTGTGGGAACGATTCGAATGCCAAAACTTTCCCAAAACCTAATCCCGCAAATTATATTTTGGGTTATGGATGGAATTACCAGGAATTCGGTTCGTTTTAACTGGTTATTATATTCAATGTCCAAAACGGCTGTTCCTGCGACACGTTGCCGCTGCCCATCGGCAGTTTTAATGTAACCCGCCCCTTGCCTACAATTTCCAGATCCAATAATTTCGGAACATAAGTCTCCTCCAATAACGTTGACATTGGCTCCACTATCTAATAAGGCAAAGTAGGTGTTCCCCCGTACCTTAAGTAAAATATATGGCCTATTGTCGTTCGTTCGGTTGACCAAAGAGGATACCACGCACTTTCTTAAATATTTTCTTTGCCTGTAGTATTCCTGAATCCTTCTTGCTGATCTTCCTGGCCTACGCACACTATCTAAATTAAAAATTCTTTCTCTGGCTCGATTGTATTCTTCAAGGCGAAAATGGTAAGGTCTTTGAAGTGGGTGAACCAACTTTAAAGCAATATTGTCTTCTCTGGCTGGTAAATTTGTCACTTTAGGTTTATTTGTCGGGCGGGTGAATTTGTCTTAGTCGGTAGTATTGTCAATCCGGGTATGTTATATTTTCCTCGTTCTATAGTTCCATCAGGTTCTTTATCTACAAGTGTTTCGGATGTCCGTCCGTCTAAGCACGGACATCCTTTTGCATGTTTCCCCGCTTCTGTATACAATTCGGGCACTTTGGCTTGAATACATTTTTAGCTCCACACCCGTAACAAAATACCGTTCGCGGCTCCACACAATCAATAAAACTGTGCCCTTCCTTGTCACAGTTCCAGCACTTGCCAGCTCGAACAATCACACACAATTCGGTGTCCATATCGTCTACATTGTTATTTGTACTTAGCTGCCCATCCATTGTATAAGATTCGGATACTTGCCCTTTAAAGATTGACGTTTATTAAAATTTGAGGTGGAAATCTCCCTCCGGAATTTCTCATGCTTTCGTACCTCCCGTCTTAGCTGAGCTACCTGCGTTATATCCAGATGTAACAGCTCATGTCGTACTTCTGACCTCAAATTCCTTTGAATGGTTTCGCATAGCTCCATGTCGCTTAACGGTGTTTTAAGTCTATCACACAATAGCATAATTGCGTCGTAATATTCGTCGAAAGACTCGTTATATCGTTGTTTCCGTCGTAAAATTTCGTCTCTAATGTCATAGTCAGTGTTAAATTCCTTGTACTGTCGTTTCAACGCCAAACACAAATCACCCCAATCGATGGCACCGTTATTTCGGTGGTAACGCCAATACCATTTCAACGCCTTTCCTTCGAAAAGGATATGCGCATGTTCACAAAGGAGGCCAAAATTTCCCCGTAAGTTTGCGTCCGCAAGCAAAGCGGAAATATTACTGCAAAAAATTTAGTTCTGCTCTTGACTCTAAACAAACATGGAGAAATATTCGTGATATGGGCATTGGATGTACTGACACTGGTAATTACTCACCTTCTGACCCAGACGAAATAAATGCATCATTTACCAATTTACCCTTGATTCCGGCGTCAGCAGAAACCTTGAACTATCAGATTCAAAGCAGTTCTTTGGCAACTAATAGATTTGCTACTTCTGCACAACACTCGTTTAAGTTCTCCTGTGCTACCCAGTCCGATGTTGTTTTTTGTTTTCTAGCGGTTAAATCAAATGCAGTGGATCCGGATAATATTCATCCAAAATTCATAAAAATAATATTGCCTTTACTTCTGCCTTACATAACATACTTTTTTAATACAATCATTACAACTGGTCATTTTCCTATGAAATGGAAGCATGCAAAGATTGTCCCAATTCCGAAATCAAATAAAGATTATCGTCCAATTGCAATACTATGCTACCTTTCTAAAGTATTCGAAAAATGTTTGCATAATCAAATTACTAAATATGTTCAAGAGAACAATCTTTTGTATAATAAACAATCTGGCTTTCGCCCAAACCACAGCTGCATTACTTCTCTGATTGATGTTGCAGAAAACATACGACGTGAACTTGATAATGGAAAAATAACGTTTTTAATACTATTGGATCACTCCAAGGCTTTTGATACAGTTGATCACTCAACCCTGTGCTTAAAACTTGCACGCCTTTTCAATTTTGAACCAACAGCAACAAAACTTATTTCTTCGTATCTTATGGATCGCACTCAATCAGTTTTTGTAAATAATATTTATTCTAAGCCGCTGCCACTAAAGCGAGGTGTACCTCAAGGTTCAATCCTTGGACCTCTTTTTTTTCGTTATACGCTAATGATTTGTACCAACAGCTCTCACACTGCAAAATACATATGTATGCAGATGATGTTCAAGTTTACTTAAGCAGTACTGTTAGCACAGTTGAAGAAAGCATAAATAGAATAAACCAGGATCTTAGTAGGATTCATTCGTGGGCATCGGCAAATGGCCTTTGTTTAAATCCAAAAAAATCGAAATGTTTGGTTATTCACAAAAGATCATATACCCCAACATTTATGAATGATATTATAATTAACAGTGAGAAAATTGAAATCGTTCAGTCGGCTAAAAACCTTGGGTTGGTTTTCAATAACAATTTGACCTGGTCCAATCACGTGCGAATGCTTGTAGCACAATCGTTTCTCAAATTGACGTCACTATGGAGAACTAGATCATACACTCCACTGAGAATAAAAATTCTACTTGCCAAGACGTATCTGATTCCTGGCCTTATATATGGATGTGAGCTTTTTGCGAACTGTGACTCAGCCAGCAAACACAAACTCAACATATTGTTTAATAATGTTATCCGATATGTTTATGGGTTGAAAAGTCGTGATCACATTTCATCTTTCTCTGTGAAGCTGCTTGGAGTGTCTTTTGAAAATTTCCTTAAAATAAGAGTTCTTTTATTTTTGCACAAGATTATATACACACAACAGCCTAATTATCTATTTGAACAATTGCAGTTTGCAAGGTCCGCCAGAGGGAAAAGTGTTATTATACCAAGACATCAAACATTAGTGTCTGAATGGCAATTTTTTGTAAATGCGTCTCGTCTTTGGAATAGTATTCCACACTCCCAACAACTAAACAGCAACGCAATGCATTTTAAAAAGTCTTTGTTCAATTTCTTTGCTACCTCTTAATTTACATGTTTTAATTAATATTTTATATTTTGTATTTTACATTTATTTTATATTTTTTATATTTTATATTTTACATTTATCTTTTTGTCCTTTTTTTAACTTTTAAATCTTCTAAATTTTATTGATTTTTTTTTTTTTTTTAATAAAATGTTAGTTTTAACTTTGTATTTCTTGTAATTTTTAAAAATTTACATAAAAATTCCTGTACTTTAATTATAAGACTTGTCTTGTTGTACAGGAAGCCAATAAATGAATAAATAAATAAAAAAAAATAAATAAAAAAATTCATCGACTGTAACTTCTGATGTGTCCCCCGTAAACCGAATTCGCCAATTGCGAATAATATTCAAGATTCGTTCCGGATTTCGGTCACTATCTCGATCCACATGTCGTGAACCTCTATCCCTTCTTTCATCTCTACAGTCCTGTGTATCACCCTCTTCGTCGTTATCGGTATGTCTCTGTCCCCTCCAGTCATAAGGCTCTTCCTGCCTCAATGTTCCTTGAGTCGACAAAGCAAAATTGCGGAAACCATCTGATATCATATTAATTACCTCCTCTCTAAATTGGGCCAAGGAGTCGTCTACAACATTACGTACGTGAAGGTCATCAACGTGGACCTGGACATTCTCTTTTTGAACCTGCCGGCGGGTTCTTGGCCTACCTATCGGGTTGGCGGGCATTTTGACACCGTTTCCCGCATTCTTGTCTAATGAAACAGTGGAATTCAATGCTTCCCTTTTAATATTTGACGGGATGTCCCCAACGCTACGAACTAACGGCATTTGGAAAAACAGAACTACCCACAAAAATTAATACTGGCTTTTAAAAGTTAGCTTGATTACTACAACAACAATTAATTAAAAAAAACGCTAAGACTAATGCTAAAAAAACTAAGTATAAAAGACCAACTAAAAAAAAAAAATCTTAGTTAAACCAGTTTTATATGGCAAAAGAACAACACAACAAAAAAAAAAAAAAATATAGAATTATCGACACGACGTCAAAATTTCGACGTATAAATGTATCTAATCTTTGCTTGTCCCGAAAGTAGTAAATATCACTATTCAGTGAAGCAGCTTGGTAAGGGTAAATATGATAAATGCAACCAAAAAAAAAAATAATAAAACAAAGTGTTACATAAAAAAAAAAAAAAATATTTACAGGACAACATCCTAAATAAAAACAAATAAATAAAAAGTTTATTTTTCTAAACAAATACTAATTACTACCAATCATCAACATAATTAAACATAAGGACAGTGGAATTTAATCTGATGCTGGAAACGTTGACACCTGCCAAAACGCCGTAGATCCATAGCATTCAGAATTAAAGGAAAATATGGGACAAAGTTTACTATTTACTGTGGGAAACATTTGATACGAATCCAAAACCGTTTCATCCAGGCAATAACTAAGTAACTTTTCCCTTTTTTGAAAGGAAGAACAAAAATAGGTAAAGGGTAGACGTGGAGTACGGTTTAACGAGCATGTAGCCGATACAAACCAGCTATACTTCTCAAGTTAAAATCCGAACTCTACATGAAAAACTGTAACCTCCCATATCCACTCAGGAAATGATTGTCACACTGGCAACAATCACATATGTCCATAAGTATCAAATAGGGTTGAATAGTTGGGGGAGGTATAAATAAAAAAAAATTATTTCAAAATATTTGCAAATTTTTATCCCCATAGAAGATTCAGAGTCCCCAAGTTCCGGATGGAAATTGCACGAAATGTTTGAAAAAAATACGAACACTGGGGCCCCACGTTGGGCGCCATATATCTCTGTAACGATTCCTGTAAAAGGTGTATTGCTTTTGGGAACGGTGCTACCTACTATTCCGGCTGTGCTCGTCGTTGGGTCGGGGTGTGGTGTTCCCAATACCAAAATAAAAGTCTCCATCGTTACAAGAGAATATTACTTTAGGTAGCAAGCTAACTACAAAAAAAAATACAAATATGTGTAGGAAAAGGTAAGGAGGTATAGGTTGATGATTGGAGAGCAGCGAAAGATGTCACTCACTGCATGGTTCCTATGCCCACCCTCCATGCTGACCGAAGTTATGGGTAGTTTGTCAGCCCAACATCCGAAATAAAAAAAAACCAAAAAAAAAATTATCTATAGATACCCATACCGTCTACTTCACCTTTCGTGATACACAAAATTAAAATTCCATCTTTCTCATATTCTTTATCTCAACAATTTATTTAAAAACAACGAAGAGTAACATTTAAAAATATTTATAGGCAACACTGACACTAATCTAGAAACTATATAATAAGTTTTGAATATAAAGACAAAATTAAACTACTTTGCCTTTTAATTAAATGAAAAAAAATACTTACAAAGTGAATATCTTATACAATAAAAAATATCGATGTGAGATATGTTGTGCTAGAAGATAACGCGATATGAATTAACGAGAAGTGTAGGGTATGAAAAAAACCAAAAACGCAACACAAAACAATGGTGTAAATAATGAAGTAAAATTAAGTTGATCAACCCTCGTTAAAATTAATAACGAACTTTTAAGCGACAATTTTAATTGAGGTTCAGCATCAATTTTTAATATCGGATTAAATCGTATATTTTAGGTAAAAGTATATATAGTATGATTGTTATATTTAAGTGAAGAAAATATTAAGGCCACTTACATTTTCTTTTGGTCCCACGTAGTCAGCAGGCGCCGGTTGACTGAAGACTTCCTGTAGCTTTTTCGTAGGTATAAGTTTACGTTAATATTTTTTTACAATTTTCCTACACTTGATTATATGTATTGTCATGTAGGGATTGTGCAGATTTTTAGACTGGTTTAATGGTTTTATCTAGGTAAAAACATTGGTGTATGTGTGTAAGGGTAGGGGAGAGGTAGATGTGGGTAAAATTAGGTGCAGCTGAGTTTCACATTTAAAAGCAAAAATAAAAAAAATAATATGCGTTTGATGCGAATGTAGAGTATTAATATGACCAACAATTTAACAAAAGAACCATATACGTATACGTAATTGCAATATTTGGGACCCGTAGGGGCTCAACTGACTCGGAACAATTCTAAATTAAAGATGGGGTCCGAGGTAAACTGGTTCAAATAGGCTGCAGGTAATTTGAAATAATGTAATTGTTTTTCTTTTGTGAATGACCCAAACCAACAACGCCGATCCGGCCCAACCCGGAGACACTAGTTTGTAGATATTCAAAGCTACTTTGAAATTAAATTGCTGCGTTTGATCCTACTAAGATTTTGATTTCGTGCACACAAATATTAAACATCTGAGTCCGCTTGGTAGCCTCGGAAGCTGGTTTAAAAGTGGTTCCTGGGCAGAATGCGGAACGCTCAGCTTCCCCGAAATTCACGGGACTACTGTTTCCAGGCCACTGGTACTATACAAACATAAAACCCAACTTTAGGGGCACACTAATAAATGCACGACAACAATTCCACTTACCTATACAAACAGGAGACAACGGATTCCAAATACAATTTCGGGCTTTGCCGCAACCAACGAAGTAATTCTCCCAGAATCTTTTCCAAAGTGAACAAACTGCGAAATAATTTATATTTTGGTCACTGAGAACACTATTCACCAAATTTAAAAAAAACTTCAATTATATTTTGCCGGTTATGCGACCGTTCCGTTCAACTTTAATTTTCCTTTTGAAAAATTTTCAATTATTGAACCTTAAATAATAAAAGTTTAAGGCAATGGTATCTTGACCAAAATTAAAATTATTTAAAAGAAATTGTATGTTAAGTACAAAACTTTTAATTCAAATTTGACTCTATGATTGAAAAATTTGTCAAATTTGAACATGAACGAATTAAAGTTTATGCCATGGTAACTCGACCCAAAAATAAAATTATTCAAGTAACATGCATGTTGTATTATTATACACCCAGAAAAATGTTAGCAAAGGTGGAAATAGTACAACAAAGGTGATTCTACTCCACTTAGTATATGTCGCCATCACAAAGCAGATGAAAGACTAAACTTGTTCCAGGATTTAATCTGAGAAAGGCGAGGAAAGTGGCTACTATTATAAACGCAGTTCCGTTACTCCCATATATCCTTAATATGATACACTCCTTTGTGTCCACCATTGACATCTTCTAATTCATAATTCACCTTCCCTACCTTTCTTATAATTCTAGCCTTGCAGCCGGTAGGTGCAAGTTTGGCATTAAAACTATTCGCCTGAGCGCTCTGAGCAAAATTTCGTCGTATTACCACCTGCCCTACATTAAACTCCCGCTCCCGAGTACACAGATTATAGGACCTAACATTTCGGTCATAAGCTTCCCGTATTTTAGTCTGTATTGAATCCCGTAATATTGCGAAGTTGTCCTGCCGCTCGATCTTGGTGTCAGTTTCCGCTAAAAGGTCCAGGTTTCGTAGAATCTTGTAGTCCTGTCCGTGATTTATCATTGTTTGTCCGAATACCAACTCATATGGGGTACGACCTGTCGTCTGATGTATGTATACTGCTCCGTATAGCACAGCTAATACTAGGTATATACTCGTCCCATTTTCTTTGATCGTTACGAATATACGATCTAAGTACTTCGTTTATAGAACGGTTAACCCGTTCAATTGCATTTGACTGCGGGCTATAAACGGCGGTATATTTGTGTTCTATCCCAAATTCGGCGAGTAAATTTTCAAATTCCATGGATCGGAACTGACTTCCGTTATCAGACACCATAATTTCTGGAATTCCATAACATGGAAAAAGGTCATCGCCTAGGTACCCGATTATATGTTTTGCTACGAATTTTCTCAATGGCTTTAAGAAGATAAATTTCGAAAAATGATCTAAAACGATGAAGATGCCGATGTTCCCATGTTTTGTGCGTGGAAATGGCCCTATAAGGTCCACATATAGCCGTTGAAATGGCCTCTCCGTGCTTACCATTTCTCCCATTGGTGGTTTAAGTGACATTGACGGAACTTTAGACGTTTTGCAACACTCACAGTTCGTTATGTAGTTTTTCACGTCGGTTACTAAACGAGGCCAGAAAAAATATTGTCGTATCCGATGTATGGTTTTCGCTATACCACCATGTGCTTTATTTGGTGGGTTGTGAGCGGCATATATTACCTCTTCTCGCAGCTCCTCTGGAACAACTAACTTCCAAGAATCCGATTCGTCTGTATTCCCCGTTGTGAAGTCAGTCCTCTTGTAGAGATATTTCTCCCCCAACCGGTAGTCTGGTAATTGTGACTTGGCAATCTCATCTTTTAGACGATTATATGCGGTGCTGTTAAAAGCTTTGGAATCTAAGTTGATGGAAGGGATGATTTCCATTTCAATTTCCGCTATCTCGATTTCGTTTCCCAAAGCCCGAGATAAAGCATCCGGCACAATGTTGTCCTTCCCTTTACGATGTTCGATTGTGAAACAAATCCTTGCAATTTCAGAGCCCATCTGGCTAGTCGCCCAGCCAAATCCTTTTGCCTCATCAACCACTTAAGGCTGGCATGGTCAGTAATCACCTTGAACTCGTGACCTTCTATGTAGGCTCTGAACTTTTTTATTGCTAACAGAACAGCCAAACACTCTAGCTCCGAGATTGAGTAATTCCTCTGGGCCTTGTTTAATTTTTTGGACATAAATGCAATCGGCCTCTCATTGCTGTCTCCGTCTAGCTGAGCTAGCACAGCCCCTACCCCGTTTGTACTGGCATCGCATTGAATAATAAATGGTTTTTCGAAATCTGCGTGTACTAATACTGGGGCGGAGGTCAATTTAACCTTTACAATCTCAAAAGACTTTTGGGCTTCCTCGGTCCAGGTGAAAGTCTTGCGTTTGGACAATAATTCGGTCATCGGGAAGGTCAAGGACGCGTAATCGTCAATAAACCTGCGATACCAACCTGCCATACCAAGGAATTGACGAAGTTGACGCACTGATTTTGGAACAGGAAATTGGGCTATAGCTTGAACTTTATCTGGGTCGACTTTTAATGTTCCCTCTCCTACTACATACCCCAGGTACTACACTTGTCGGATTGCAAAACTGCTCTTAGTCACATTTATGGTCAAATTGGCTCTTCGGAGCTGGGTAGCTACTTCTCGTAAATACTGCAAAGTGAACAAACTGCGAAATAATTTATATTTTGGTCACTGAGAACACTATTCACCAAATTTAAAAAAAACTTCAATTATATTTTGCCGGTTATGCGACCGTTCCGTTCAACTTTAATTTTCCTTTTGAAAAATTTTCAATTATTGAACCTTAAATAATAAAAGTTTAAGGCAATGGTATCTTGACCAAAATTAAAATTATTTAAAAGAAATTGTATGATAAGTACAAAACTTTTAATTCAAATTTGACTCTATGATTGAAAAATTTGTCAAATTTGAACATGAACGAATTAAAGTTTATGCCATGGTAACTCGACCCAAAAATAAAATTATTCAAGTAACATGCATGGTGTATTATTATACACCCAGAAAAATGTTAGCAAAGGTGGAAATAGTACAACAAAGGTGATTCTACTCCACTTAGTATATGTCGCCATCACAAAGCAGATGAAAGACTAAACTTGTTCCAGGATTTAATCTGAGAAAGGCGAGGAAAGTGGCTACTATTATAATCGCAGTTCCGTTACTCCCATATATCCTTAATATGATACACTCCTTTGTGTCCACCATTGACATCTTCTAATTCATAATTCACCTTCCCTACCTTTCTTATAATTCTAGCCTTGCAGCCGGTAGGTGCAAGTTTGGCATTAAAACTATTCGCCTGAGCGCTCTGAGCAAAATTTCGTCGTATTACCACCTGCCCTACATTAAACTCCCACTCCCGAGTACACAGATTATAGGACCTAACATTTCGGTCATAAGCTTCCCGTATTTTAGTCTGTATTGAATCCCGTAATATTGCGAAGTTGTCCTGCCGCTCGATCTTGGTGTCAGTTTCCGCTAAAAGGTCCAGGTTTCGTAGAATCTTGTAGTCCTGTCCGTGATTTATCATTGTTTGTCCGAATACCAACTCATATGGGGTACGACCTGTCGTCTGATGTATGTATACTGCTCCGTATAGCACAGCTAATACTAGGTATATACTCGTCCCATTTTCTTTGATCGTTACGAATATACGATCTAAGTACTTCGTTTATAGAACGGTTAACCCGTTCAATTGCATTTGACTGCGGGCTATAAACGGCGGTATATTTGTGTTCTATCCCAAATTCGGCGAGTAAATTTTCAAATTCCATGGATCGGAACTGACTTCCGTTGTCAGACACCATAATTTCTGGAATTCCATAACATGGAAAAAGGTCATCGCCTAGGTACCCGATTATATGTTTTGCTACGAATTTTCTCAATGGCTTTAAGAAGATAAATTTCGAAAAATGATCTAAAACGATGAAGATGCCGATGTTCCCATGTTTTGTGCGTGGAAATGGCCCTATAAGGTCCACATATAGCCGTTGAAATGGCCTCTCCGTGCTTACCATTTCTCCCATTGGTGGTTTAAGTGACATTGACGGAACTTTAGACGTTTTGCAACACTCACAGTTCGTTATGTAGTTTTTCACGTCGGTTACTAAACGAGGCCAGAAAAAATATTGTCGTATCCGATGTATGGTTTTCGCTATACCACCATGTGCTTTATTTGGTGGGTTGTGAGCGGCATATATTACCTCTTCTCGCAGCTCCTCTGGAACAACTAACTTCCAAGAATCCGATTCGTCTGTATTCCCCGTTGTGAAGTCAGTCCTCTTGTAGAGATATTTCTCCCCCAACCGGTAGTCTGGTAATTGTGACTTGGCAATCTCATCTTTTAGACGATTATATGCGGTGCTGTTAAAAGCTTTGGAATCTAAGTTGATGGAAGGGATGATTTCCATTTCAATTTCCGCTATCTCGATTTCGTTTCCCAAAGCCCGAGATAAAGCATCCGGCACAATGTTGTCCTTCCCTTTACGATGTTCGATTGTGAAACAAATCCTTGCAATTTCAGAGCCCATCTGGCTAGTCGCCCAGCCAAATCCTTTTGCCTCATCAACCACTTAAGGCTGGCATGGTCAGTAATCACCTTGAACTCGTGACCTTCTATGTAGGCTCTGAACTTTTTTATTGCTAACAGAACAGCCAAACACTCTAGCTCCGAGATTGAGTAAAGTCTCTGGGCCTTGTTTAATTTTTTGGACATAAATGCAATCGGCCTCTCATTGCTGTCTCCGTCTAGCTGAGCTAGCACAGCCCCTACCCCGTTTGTACTGGCATCGCATTGAATAATAAATGGTTTTTCGAAATCTGCGTGTACTAATACTGGGGCGGAGGTCAATTTAACCTTTACAATCTCAAAAGACTTTTGGGCTTCCTCGGTCCAGGTGAAAGTCTTGCGTTTGGACAATAATTCGGTCATCGGGAAGGTCAAGGACGCGTAATCGTCAATAAACCTGCGATACCAACCTGCCATACCAAGGAATTGACGAAGTTGACGCACTGATTTTGGAACAGGAAATTGGGCTATAGCTTGAACTTTATCTGGGTCGACTTTTAATGTTCCCTCTCCTACTACATACCCCAGGTACTACACTTGTCGGATTGCAAAACTGCTCTTAGTCACATTTATGGTCAAATTGGCTCTTCGGAGCTGGGTAGCTACTTCTCGTAAATACTGCAAATGTTCGTCAAAGTCTCTAGATATTATCAGCAAGTCGTCCAGGTAAACAAAAACGTTGGTCTTTAAATTGTACGGAATGACTTGGTCCATCAGTCGGCACATGGTCTGTGGTGCATTGCACAATCCAAACGGCATTCTTGTAAATTGATACAAGGGCCGATTAGGGACTGTGAAAGCGGTCTTTGGTCTTGAGGTTTCGTCCAATTTGATTTGCCAAAATGCGTCCTTAAGGTCCACTTTGGAAATATAATAAATTGGAGGAAGCCTTGAAAGGAGTCCTTCTATGTTCGGGATGGGGTATGCGTCCTTCGTTGTCAGTGAATTCAGTTTCCTACTGTCCAAGCAAAATCGTACCTTTCCCGGTTTGACAATAACCACCCCCGGAGAAGACCAAGGCGATGCAGCACTCTCCTCAATTACTCCCAGTTTTAGCATCCGGTCAATTTCCGCACATAAAAGTTTTTCCCTTGCGGGAGATATTGGGTAAAATTTCTGTTTAATTGGAGATGCATTGGCCGTGTCAATGTGGTGTTCCCAACCCATCTCGTTCAGAATTCGGAAAATAGTCAATAATCCCCTGCAGCTGTTGTCTCTGGGATACAGTTAGGGGAAGGTTGTTTGAATCTTCCTCCGCGATAATTTCGTTTATAGTCTGTGTGGGAACGATTCGAATGCCAAAACTTTCCCAAAACCTAATCCCGCAAATTATATTTTGGGTTATGGATGGAATTACCAGGAATTCGGTTGGTTTTAACTGGTTATTATATTCAATGTCCAAAACGGCTGTTCCTGCGACACGTTGCCGCTGCCCATCGGCAGTTTTAATGTAACCCGCCCCTTGCCTACAATTTCCAGATCCAATAATTTCGGAACATAAGTCTCCTCCAATAACGTTGACATTGCCTCCACTATCTAATAAGGCAAAGTAGGTGTTCCCCCGTACCTTAAGTAAAATATATGGCCTATTGTCGTTCGTTCGGTTGACCAAAGAGGATACCACGCACTTTCTTAAATATTTTCTTTGCCTGTAGTATTCCCGAATCCTTCTTGCTGATCTTCCTGGCCTACGCACACTATCTAAATTAAAAATTCTTTCTCTGGCTCGATTGTATTCTTCAAGGCGAATATGGTAAGGTCTTTGAAGTGGGTGAACCAGCTTTAAAGCAATATCGTCTTCTCTGGCTGGTAAATTTATCACTTTAGGTTTATTTGTCGGGTCGGGTGAATTTGTCTTAGTCGGTAGTATTGTCAATCCGGGTATGTTATATTTTCCTCGTTCTATAGTTCCATCAGGTTCTTTATCTACAAGTGTTTCGGATGTCCGTCCGTCTAAGCACGGACATCCTTTTGCATGTTTCCCCGCTTCTGTATACAATTCGGGCACTTTGGCTTGAATACATTTTTAGCTCCACACCCGTAACAAAATACCGTTCGCGGCTCCACACAATCAATAAAACTGTGCCCTTCCTTGTCACAGTTCCAGCACTTGCCAGCTCGAACAATCACACACAATTCGGTGTCCATATCGTCTACATTGTTATTTGTACTTAGCTGCCCATCCATTGTATAAGATTCGGATACTTGCCCTTTAAAGATTGACGTTTATTAAAATTTGAGGTGGAAATCTCCCTCCGGAATTTCTCATGCTTTCGTACCTCCCGTCTTAGCTGAGCTACCTGCGTTATATCCAGATGTAACAGCTCATGTCGTACTTCTGACCTCAAATTCCTTTGAATGGTTTCGCATAGCTCCATGTCGCTTAACGGTGTTTTAAGTCTATCACACAATAGCATAATTGCGTCTTAATATTCGTCGAAAGACTCGTTATATCGTTGTTTCCGTCGTAAAATTTCGTCCCTAATGTCATAGTCAGTGTTAAATTCCTTGTACTATCGTTTCAACGCCAAACACAAATCACCCCAATCGATGGCACCGTTATTTCGGTGGTAACGCCAATACCATTTCAACGCCTTTCCTTCGAAAAGGATATGCGCATGTTCACAAAGGAGGCCAAAATTTCCCCGTAAGTTTGCGTCCGTGAGAGTATTAACTCTATATATAAATTCATCGACTGTAACTTCTGATGTGTCCCCCGTAAACCAAATTCGCCAATTGCGAATAATATTCAAGATTCGTTCCGGATTTCGGTCACTATCTCGATCCACATGTCGTGAACCTCTATCCCTTCTTTCATCTCTACAGTCCTGTGTATCTCCCTCTTCGTCGTTATTGGTATGTCTCTGTCCCCTCCAGTCATAAGGCTCTTCCTGCCTCAATGTTCCTTGAGTCAACAAAGCAAAATTGCGGAAACCATCTGATATCATATTAATTACCTCCTCTCTAAATTGGGCCAAGGAGTCGTCTACAACATTACGTACGTGAAGGTCATCAACGTGGACCTGGACATTCTCTTTTTGAACCTGCCGGCGGGTTCTTGGCCTACCTATCGGGTTGGCGGGCATTTTGACACCGTTTCCCGCAGTCTTGTCTAATGAAACAGTGGAATTCAATGCTTCCCTTTCAATATTTGACGGGATGTCCCCAACGCTACGAACTAACGGCATTTGGAAAAACAGAACTACCCACAACAATTAATACTGGCTTTTAAAAGTTAGCTTGATTACTACAACAACAATTAATTAAAAAAAACGCTTAGACTAATGCTAAAAAAACTAAGTATAAAGCCTTAGTTAGCCGAGCGTTGCTGCAACCGTACTGTAATGTTACGTACTGTAAGCACGTTGGTGCAGTTATAGAATATTTAAAAACGTGACATATGTTTTTGCATTCATAAACAAAATAGCATTAGTAAAGGTATTGTTAAAGCTACCTTCACACTATTCTATAAGTGTTTAGATTTTCATTGGATTTTGAGAGAGCCAAATAAAATGATTTTTGGTTTGACTGTCAAAAAATCAAATAAGAAATAATGCGCATTACATTTTGTCTTTACACTATCACATTTGAAATAAAATTAAAATCTGTGTAGTACTTAAACATCTGTTTTTGAGTTAAAAAAAAAACTTTAACTTTTAAAGCAAGTATTTTTTTTATTTGAATTTAACAAAAGGGTGAAAAAATACTTTTAGGCAATAAAAAGTGACGTTCAGACTTGCATTTAGTTCATCGACATGTTTTTTTAACTCATTTCTGCAATAAATTCTTAATTTCACTTTTAATATTTACTATTTGTAAAAATTTTTGCTGGCGCTATATCATTAAACAGCTGTTCATCAGGGATGGAACTTTTAGTAATATTTTAAACTTTTGCACATTCTTCGGGTGATTATTGGTTTGCCGCATAAACATAGAAAAATGCATTGGATATGAAGCAAACCAATAATTCTGCGACGTTTTGTATATTTTTTTTGTATTTGTACTTACAGTTTTATAATTTATTTTAAATAAGGAGGTTGAAACTTAGGCCCGTATATGCCTTTAAGTTTTTATGTGATATTTTTATAATATTACTGGTTTTTAAAAGCGAGCTATAAAATCTAGTGGAAAAATTTATAATAGTTATCGTAACTTTACTAAGACCATATTTGTCAGCCATTACATACATTTTTGTTAATAAATAAACCATAAGTATTTTCGCATAGTTTTCATATATCAAAAATTACTATAAGGTTAGAATTTATTAAAAATTAAAAAAAGGCATTTTAATTTATTAAAAGTTGTGTTTCAGGTACATAACAAAATAGTCCAAACTCACACAAATTAATCCAAACCTACCCAAAAGCGTTTCAGGTAACAAATTTTCCTCAGTAAAGAGAACGTTTGAGATAAATTTCCTTTTCTGTAGAAAGGTTTCAACAAAATTTTTGTTGTAGGTACATTTTTCTATAAAAATCTGTAGATTTCTTTAATATAAAATTCGATTTAGAACATTTAGATACATTTTATATATGATGTATATACTATGTTTTAAAAATTCTATGGGGTGTAATCGTCTAAATAAAAGCATTTAAAATTTTTCAATTATAGTTTTTTGCGTTCCAGCTATTTTGAGCAACTTTGGTAAGCTTGGAGAGTAATTTCTTTACTCTCATATGTCGTAGCAAAATCGAGATCTTTTGGAACACGCTTAATATTTGTTAAGACTTTATAACTGATTAAAACAAATAAACAATGTTTTAAAAATTTTCTTGATTTGCTTTTGCGGGTTAATTAATAAAACGCTTGTATATAATAAATTCAATCAAAAAAATTTGTTTTTTTTATACAAAGTGAGTTTATTTTGCTAAAAGACTCCATTTTATGACACCTATCGATTTTTTAAATAATATATAAATATACATATCAAAAGTAATAATTTTACAACACTTTTAATGAAAAAAAATTTAATTTCAATTAAAAATATTTTATTTCCTAGTAAATAACTATAAATTTCATAAAAATATTATTAAAAATTATTTTACAATACTAAACTTTATATAAACTTTCCATGCCTGATTTTCTTTATGGCTGCTGTAAATATGCAACTCTGATACATGCAAAATCTAATGGTTTAGAAAAATTTCTAAAAATGAAGAGAGCCATACTACTGTCAAATTTCTTTAGGTATTTTTTGACATTTCATAACATAATGTCTTCACACTATTATATTTTCTCATTTTACTTGAGTTTTTTGACAAGTGTTTTTACCCAGTATTATAGTCTGAAGCCACCTTAAACAGGCACTCGTTTGCCTGAACAAGTAAAATTAGATTTTCGTCGTCCATTTTTATTTTAATTTGCACGAAAACTTTAAATTTATAAATTAATTAAAAACTTATTTTATTTGACTAGTTTATTTTTGATTTTGGTATGAAAAATAAACAGCTGTTTAAAAGACAGTGATGGGAATTAAAATTTTTCAAATGGGTTTTCGTTATGAAGAGAAAGTACCTAATGACATTAGAGAATATTTTGTGTCTATTTTTATGTATGTCTATAAATATGTTTTATTTATTATTAAGCATCTACAATTTAAATATAATAACCAAGTTATAGTTTATTTAGTTATGTGTATACCCAATAATAGATTTCTATACAATTTAAATCCTTATATATTTTACATTTATTATTTCTTTCGCATATAAGAGTATATAAAAAAAGTACCATGAAAAAGAGCAAAAAATACCCTCAAATTATAAAACAAACAAGTAGCCCATCACTGGCATACAAATGTCACGCAACAACGTAAGAAAATTCTATTTTATACAGAATGGTACGTTGCGGTTACAGTACGTTTTTTTTCGCTAAGCTTTTGCATTGCTTCTCATAAGCCAAAAGCCAACAGCTGATACATTACAGTACGGTTGCGCTCGGCTAATCCAGCCTTAAAAGACCAACTAAAAAAAAATCTTAGTTAAACCAGTTTGATATGGCAAAAGAACAACACAACAAAAAAAAAAAAAATTATAGAATTATCGACACGACGTCAAAATTTCGACGTATAAATGTATCTAATCTTTGCTTGTCCCGAAAGTAGTAAATATCACTATTCAGTGAAGCAGCTTGGTAAGGGTAAATATGATAAATGCAACAAAAAAAAAATAATAAAACAAAGTATTACACAAAAAAAAAAAAATATTTACAGGACAACATCCTAAATAAAAACAAATAAATAAAAAGTTTATTTTTCTAAACAAATACTAATTACTACCAATCATCAACATAATTAAACATAAGGACAGTGGAATTTAATCTGATGCTGGAAACGTTGACACCTGCCAAAACGCCGTAGATCCATAGCATTCAGAATTAAAGGAAAATATGGGACAAAGTTTACTATTTACTGTGGGAAACATTTGATACGAATCCAAAACCGTTTCATCCAGGCAATAACTAAGTAACTTTTCCCTTTTTTGAAAGGAATAACAAAAATAGGTAAAGGGTAGACGTGGAGTACGGTTTAACGAGCATGTAGCCGATACAAACCAGCTATACTTCTCAAGTTAAAATCCGAACTCTACATGAAAAACTGTAACCTCCCATATCCACTCAGGAAATGATTGTCACACTGGCAACAATCACATATGTCCACAAGTATCAAATAGGGTTGAATAGTTGGGGGAGGAATAAATAAAAAAAAATTATTTCAAAATATTTGCAAATTTTTATCCCCATAGAAGATTCAGAGTCCCCAAGTTCCGGATGGAAATTGCACGAAATGTTTGAAAAAAATACGAACACTGGGGCCCCACGTTGGGCGCCATATATCTCTGTAACGATTCCTGTAAAAGGTGTATTGCTTTTGGGAACGGTGCTACCTACTATTCCGGCTGTGCTCGTCGTTGGGTCGGGGTGTGGTGTTCCCAATACCAAAATAAAAGTCTCCATCGTTACAAGAGAATATTACTTTAGGTAGCAAGCTAACTACAAAAAAAAATACAAATATGTGTAGGAAAAGGTAAGGAGGTATAGGTTGATGATTGGAGAGCAGCGAAAGATGTCACTCACTGCATGGTTCCTATGCCCACCCTCCATGCTGACCGAAGTTATGGGTAGTTTGTCAGCCCAACATCCGAAATAAAAAAAAACCAAAAAAAAAATTATCTATAGATACCCATACCGTCTACTTCACCTTTCGTGATACACAAAATTAAAATTCCATCTTTCTCATATTCTTTATCTCAACAATTTATTTAAAAACAACGAAGAGTAACATTTAAAAATATTTATAGGCAACACTGACACTAATCTAGAAACTATATAATAAGTTTTGAATATAAAGACAAAATTAAACTACTTTGCCTTTTAATTAAATGAAAAAAAAAACTTACAAAGTGAATATCTTATACAATAAAAAATATCGATGTGAGATATGTTGTGCTAGAAGATAACGCGATATGAATTAACGAGAAGTGTAGGGTATCAAAAAAACCAAAAACGCAACACAAAACAATGGTGTAAATAATGAAGTAAAATTAAGTTGATCAACCCTCGTTAAAAATTAATAACGAACTTTTAAGCGACAATTTTAATTGAGGTTCAGCATCAATTTTTAATATCGGGTTAAATCGTATATTTTAGGTAATAGTATATATAGTATGATTGTTATATTTAAGTGAAGAAAATATTAAGGCCACTTACATTTTCTTTTGGTCCCACGTAGTCAGCAGGCGCCGGTTGACTGAAGACTTCCTGTAGCTTTTTCGTAGGTATAAGTTTACGTTAATATTTTTTTACAATTTTCCTACACTTGATTACATGTATTGTCATGTAGGGATTGTGCAGATTTTTAGACTGGTTTAATGGTTTTATCTAGGTAAAAACATTGGTGTATGTGTGTAAGGGTAGGGGAGAGGTAGATGTGGGTAAAGTTAGGTGCAGCTGAGTTTCACATTTAAAAGCAAAAGTAAAAAAAATAATATTCGTTTGATGCGAATGTAGAGTTTAATATGACCAACAATTTAACAAAAGAACCATATACGTATACGTAATTGCAATATTTGGGACCCGTAGGGGCTCAACTGACTCGGAACAATTCTAAATTAAAGATGGGGTCCGAGGTAAACTGGTTCAAATAGGCTGCAGGTAATTTGAAATAATGTAATTGTTTTTCTTTTGTGAATGACCCGAACCAACAACGCCGATCCGGCCCAATCCGGAGACACTAGTTTGTAGATATTTAAAGCTACTTTGAAATTAAATTGCTGCGTTTGATCCTACTAAGATTTGGATTTCGTGCACACAAATATTAAACATCTGAGTCCGCTTGGTAGCCTCGGAAGCTGGTTTAAAAGTGGTTCCTGGGCAGAATGCGGAACGCTCAGCTTCCCCGAAATTCACGGGACTACTGTTTCCAGGCCACTGGTACTATACAAACATAAAACTCAACTTTAGGGGCACACTAATAAATGCACGACAACAATTACACTTACCTATACAAACAGGAGACAACGGATTCCAAATACAATTTCGGGCTTTGCCACAACCAACGAAGTAATTCTCCCAGAATCTTTTCCAAAGTGAACAAGCTGCGAAATAATTTATATTTTGGTCACTGAGAACACTATTCACCAAATTTAAAAAAAACTTCAATTATATTTTGCCGCTTATGCGACCGTTCCGTTCAACTTTAATTTTCCTTTTGAAAAATTTTCAATTATTGAACCTTAAATAATAAAAGTTTAAGGCAATGGTATCTTGACCAAAATTAAAATTATTTAAAAGAAATTGTATGTTAAGTACAAAACTTTTAATTCAAATTTGACTCTATGATTGAAAAATTTGTCAAATTTGAACATGAACGAATTAAAGTTTATGCCATGGTAACTCGACCCAAAAATAAAATTATTCAAGTAACATGCATGGTGTATTATTATACACCCAGAAAAATGTTAGCAAAGGTGGAAATAGTACAACAAAAGTGATTCTACTCCACTTAGTATATGTCGCCATCACACAGTTTGATACCACTTACGGGTCTATGCGACATCAGGGGGCTTCAACCATAACACGGAGAGACGGACATCGCTAAATCGGCTTCCCTATCTATAAGGATCCAGAATATATATACTTTATGGGGTCCCAAATGGATAATAAGAAAATTACAAATGGAATGACAAACTTATATATACCCTTATCATTTATGTGAAGGGTATAAAAACTACAAATAAAAACTACTACCAGTTCTTGTGTCAATACTCGTATGCACAAAAGTATTTTTGTTTTTTTGTGGCACGTTTGCGTTAATATATAAATCTAATTTATAAATTGAAAAAATGACTAATATATTGGGTGCACAACACCTTAAATTACTTCTTGAAAGTGAACAGATAACACAAGTTTACAAATTCCGGTCAACTTTTGGAGCTTAGCCGATGAGAACAAATCTGAACGTTACTTGAGGCGCTGAATTCAAATCCGTTTTTTGTTCATCAAGATTGGTTCTAGTTTTCGGGCTCTTGCATCTTGGCTGCACTGCACTGTAATAACGGCAA
This sequence comes from Melanophora roralis, assembly GCA_963583895.1. Lineage (NCBI taxonomy): Eukaryota > Metazoa > Arthropoda > Insecta > Diptera > Rhinophoridae > Melanophora > Melanophora roralis. Next base: position 73,767,997 of record OY757187.1, on the reverse strand, counting down.
TCAGCTGTTGGCATCGGTGGAAACGCCAATTCAATTGTAAACTTAAAGTTATTTTTTTTTTCCAAAACATGAGAAAATGGAAAGAAAAAAGGGCAAAGTTGATTCTAAGCGTTTTTGTTATGTTTGGGGATGTTATATTATCGGAAAAAGTGGAAGAAATGTATCAAAAGCGCTGAGAGATGCATATTCTTATTATTTTGGTATCTGTGTGGAAAACACTCACAAGCCGTGGGTACCGAAATTATTTTGTAAAGCGTGTAGCACAAACCTGTACAACTGGTCACTTGGTCAAGAAGTGTACTTTTTATTTTTAATGCCAATATTATAGAGACAGCCGAAAAATCATGTAGATGAGTGTTATTTTTGCTTGATGAGTGTGATCGGTCTTAATGCTAAAAAACTATCAAAGTATAAATATGCTGACGTGTCATCAGTAAACAAGCTACTTCCCCGTACGAACAATGACCCTTTGCCAATTTGCCCAGGTGTGAGTGCAAATGCTAGGTGAACTTTCAGTTTGTCACCGACGAACTGTTCGTCACCGACCGAAGATTTTAGCATGGAAGAAATACACATAATATCGCAAAGTATGATAAATGACTTGATTCGTGATTTAGATTTATCGAAACAAGAAGCAGAATTGCTAGCATCACGGTTGCAGGAGTGAAACTGTCTTCACACTTAAACAAAAGTCACTGTATATAACCGCCAATCATTTGGAAGCAAAAAGTGGGTTTATTTACTAAATCTTCTGGTGCTTTGTCATTTTTGCACCAATCTGGGTCTTGTTCGGCGCAAAATGTGCGTATTGAAATAAACTAATGTCTTATGTGATAAAATAGCAAACTTTTAATTGTCTGGTGAAAAAAAAAATTAGTTGAAAAGGGCAAAATTTCAAAATATCATAAAATGTTTCATGAATTTTGAAATTGTGTCCACTGTAACACAATCATTTCTTGACTAATATTCACAAACAATCCATGGTTGTTTTAGCAATTTTATTATCTTTCAATAAAAAATAATAATTGCATAAACTGACAAATACTTTTGAAGATATTTGCATTTAAGTAACATCATCTTTTAAAAAAACGCAAATAACGGTAGTTATGCAATATCTCGAAAACTAAAACCAATCTGGAAAAACGGAACCCGGATTCGAATTCAGCGCTCCAAATAGCTTTAGGAATAACTTGCAGTTGCTCAGCTCCAAAACCGTGTATACTTGTGTAATTTACAAAAATATTGAGAACACGCAAAAACTAACGCACATAAAGAAACTCCGAACATTAAAGGATGAACAGATGAAAACAAATAACATTAAAATAAATGTAAACAAAACAAGGGAAAATATACCAACAAATGTAAAGTCGCTACTTTCGTTGGGACCGAAGCATGCACTACCAACCACAAAATCAACCTTTCCCTTATTCAATTGCATTTCTGATGGGGAAGACATAATACAAACAGTAGAAAACAGAGAAACGCAAGAAATATCAAGAAATAAACTAACGACAATCATATGAACAAACAGTTTTTAACAGAGAGAAATAGGTTTGTACTTAACACAGTGGGACGGGCGACGCAATATTTGAAACAAAATGGCAACATATTAATTTTAAGTTCAGACAAAGGCAACAAAACTGTAGCACTGGAAAAGGAAGAATATGAGGGTAAAATGAGAAATATATTAATTGATTTATGCATGTACAAACGTTTAAAAAAAGACCCAACTTCAATATTTCAAAATAAAAACAATATATTTATAGACAAATTATAAAGTAAAAACAATATATTTATAGACAAAAATACACCATTAAGACCTATCTGTTCCTCAATGAATTCCCCGGGATATAAGTTATGCAAGTACATGACTTATATTTTAAAGAATCTAACAAAAGATTCTAAATATAATGTTAAGGATGCTATAGAATTTAAAAGAAAAGTGAGTGACCTTAGGATAGAAAACAACGAAATGTTGATATCCTTTGACGTTGTATCATTGTTTCCTAGTTTCCCAATAAAATTATCACTCAATATAATTGAAGAAAAGTGGAACTGTGTGGAACAATATACAAAAACACACATTTATTTATAGAGTTGCTTAAGTTCTGTATAATGGACACAAGATATTTCAAGTATGACAAATATGTTTACGAACAACGAAAAGGACTATATATGGGATCACCTGCCATTTCTATAATCACGGATATTGTGATGGAGGAGTTGCTAGATCAATGAATCGAACGAATGGATAAAACCAAAGATTTTAACAAAATATGTAGATGACATCTTTGCAATTGTAAATATTGACTCAGCTGACGATACATTAAAAATACTCAATTCTTATAATAGACAGATACAATTTACGATGGAAAAGGAAGATAACAATAAATTACCTTACTTGGATTGTAAAGTAATTCGTACAGGAGAAGTACTTAAACTAAATTGGTACAAAAAACCTACCTTACGGTCACAAATTTCATAAAAAGAGTTTTGGAAAAAAGTCATAATGACTTTCACAAGAAAAACATAGAGATGATAAATAACAAATTGAAGCAAAACGATTTTCCCCATAAAACTATAAAAGGCCTTATACACTTCGTGAAATACAAAAAACGAAAAGAGCCGAATGACAATGACAGAACGAAAAATTACAAATCGATGCTATATATACCTGTGCTATCAGAGAGAATTAGAAACTCAAACATTTATGACCAAGATAAATATAAAGATAAATATAATCTAGCGTTTAAAACAAACAACAGTGTCAGCGGACTGTTTAGAAAAACAAAATCCAAACTTGACAAGGATGAAAAGTTAAATCTTAATCAAAATTAACGATTGCAATATGGTTTACATAGGCACAACAGGAACAAAACTAAAAACACGGATTGCTTCACACAAATCGTACCAGAAGGCAAAAGATAAACCTATGGAGCAAAAAACCGCACTAGCAGCCCACTGTGCGAGAACAGGCCATACAGCAGATTTTAATAACATGAGAGTTTTACAGGAAGAGAGCAACTATAAGAAGAGATTTATGCCTGAGATGTTGCATATAATATACACCACGCCAAACAAAAGACTCAACTATAAGACAGACACAGAAAAATGCTCTCAATTGTACAGGCATATAGTAGACAATAGAGGTCTGCTTGACTACACGTAAATGCCGTTTAAATACATTCGTTTGTTTTTCAACAACATAGTGTTAAACAAACTAAATGAGTGAACCCACAAGCAAAAGCAAATAAAAAACAACTTCAACCGAAAACAAAATATTACCCATACATTCATATAAATAAATACTGAATAGAATGTGTGAATATTGCTGTATTATTGGTGTAAAAAATTATTATTCATTTGTGTTTGCAAATTTGTCGTTATTGTTGTTGTTAAACATTCATTAACTCGAAAAAACACCTGAATTTTTGTTTCTTGCTGCCCTTTCTAAAATTCTTCTTCGCTTCCCGTTTTATTTTTCTGTTGTGCTCACGGACTTTTTTCTCAATTTTGTGCTTAAGTTTCCCCGTCATACGTTTTGACCTTTTAGCTACAATCGTAACAATTACAATCAGAAAAGTACTTCTGTTTATCAATTTACTTACTTTTCAAACGTTTCAAAGCCATATTTTGCTTTTAGCTTTTTTGCTTTTATTAAAACCTCGTATTATATCCGAAATTCAATTCCCTGCAAAACACGTGAGAATCAGGGTTGCCATTTTTAGTAATTAGGTACTTTTTTGGTACATGTTAAGAAGCGCAAAAAGGACAGTGGTACCCCATAGCGCAATAATGTATCAGGTGGTGGTGATTCTACTTCACATAATTTGGTGAATAAAATTATCATTTTAGTTGTAGTTTTCGTTGGCTCATGTGTCAAAAAAAGATATGTAAGAGTAAACAACTTTAACAACCCAGCCTCGATATATGCATGAAAAAGTAGATCAGCGGTGTTCGTAACAACACCTGGTCACATAATTTCACCATGGTGGTACACCCTTCGCCAAGGCAAATTCATAGAGATGTTCTCGACTGATCAGCTGACTATGTTTTGCTCGTGCAATTTTCCTCACAATATAACAAAAGTTTGCCCATGTGCTTCTCCTTGTTTTAAAAACTCTACGCGTCGGTTAGATTTTTTAACTATAAATGTAAAAAATGTGTTCTTAATTAACAATAGTAAAACCAAATGATTCGTTCCTGTGCTTTGTGCAAAAAAAACACAGTGTAAAATTAGTTTTATTTACGTTTTTCTTCTGCATATAATTTGTGTTTTTTTAATATATGTAAAAAAGTGTTCTTAATTAACAATAGTAAAACCAAATGATTCGTTCCTGTGCTTTGTGCAAAAAAAAAAACAGTGTAAAATTAGTTTTATTTACGTTTTTCTTCTGCATATAATTTGTGTTTTTTTTAATAATGCCATATATGTATTTTGACATTATCTGTACGAAATTTACTCCGTTTTTGCTGCGTTCACCTTGTATGAATTCCCCAATTTAGAGCCATGGCGAAACAAGAAGGTGACCTCGTCCCCACAACAACTTCCTGTTAAAATGTAGCGTGTATTTTGTTGTTTATATATTGTTGTCATATATATTCCCAGCATACCATATGCGCTCTAAATGAGCTCATAAAGACTCTTTTGTCGGAACGCTGACGCTCATGAAGAGTTCATAAAATAATAATAAACAGTCATAAAACGCTCATTTTTGAGTGGCTTTTTCCACTAAACTGGTCACTCATGGAAGAGCTCTAAATTTAATGCATAAAAGAGTATTTTATGACTCTTTTTTTAAAACGCATTTTGAGCTCTTATTCCAGTTTTCGTTTACACTCTCTCTTTCTAAAATACGTTCACTGTCACTATTTTCTTCAACAACACTATTATTTTTAATACTTAATGCTGGATTTTCTTTTCTTAATTTGTTTGAACGAAGTTCACTTATTATTGATTTGCTTTTTTTTAGCTTGCTCTTTTCATTATTTTAGTTATTTATTATTTTTTTATTTATTATAAGATAACTCACAATTTTGTCCTTACGCTTCCAAAAATATTCACTAATAAATCAATTTGTGTAACTTCTTTCTTCTGCTTAGCTGGAATTTACCGTTATCTGTCAGAGTGCAAAAATTACTCATAAAAAGCACATATAATCGATAGTTTATGAGCTCAGAAATATGCACGCAGGAAACACTCACAGAAGCTCATAAAATCGCTCATATAAGAGCTCATATATAAGAGCGCTCCGATAATGGTATGCTGGGTTGCGATCACACTTACACACAGTATACACAACATGAATCATAATAATAAAAATTTGCCAAGCTAAATTAGAAAACATATGGCGGAAATAAGAGCAGCTGATTAGTTGCTCCTACCTTGTTAAATGTACCTTGTTTAGAACTATTTTAAAATTTTCCAGCCAACTTTTATGAATAAGCTAGGGACAGAAAATTTTAATTTGAATATGATTTTTAGAACTTTTTAATAAATTCGTTCATAATATCTATGTGATATACAGACATATATGTAGTAAACTTTCGAAAACATAGCTTTCTAGAAATGTAATCGAGTAGTGATATAAGAATTTTAAAAGAAAACAACTACGTTACCAATTCGTTTATTTTTACAAGGCATAATATTAAAGTAATTTAAAGAAACATAATCAACCTAAAATGCATTGCATTTGTTGTAATTTAATTGTCTAAGTTTTTATTGGCCGCGACTAACTCGACTTTAATTGAGTTTTGGGCAGGAATTAATATACTGCTTCTGTGTAAGACCACGCAGATTGCGTGAAGCAACTAGAATTGCAAGTATTTCCTTAAACAAGCAAAAGCTTGCATTAAAAAATGTGTGAGAGTTGAAAACGATGCACCTGCGGTGACATAACAAATATGTATGTAATGTAACAGGGTGAAAACAAATAATCTATGTCATCATCACTTTAAAATCATATTTGATTTACTATCTAAAAGTTCATTAATTTAATCACGTAGTTTCTTTTGCTTTTTAAGTAGTTTTTTGTTGTTGGTAAAAAAATATGTCAACAATACTTTTAACAATTTGTCAAGCTTTCCGATTTGAAAACCCCCTGCCTAAAGAAGCTTCTCATTTTTTGAAACCGAAATACATATCAGAAAATAAAAAAAAAAATTGACGTCAAACTCAACAAAATAATGAAAGTATTATGAAAAAAGTCGAAAAAATAAGACTTCAATTAATATATTATATAGAAATAAAAAAATTGGTATGATTTGGTTGAAAAGAGTACCAATTTAGAAGGTTGTTGGTACGAATTCAATTTCATTATATTTAATCACTGGTGAGAATTTAAAAGTTTTACAAAGCTGTATAACCACTAAGATGCCGCCCATGATACAATAAACAGGTACACTCGTACCTGCAACAACTACTTTTGTATTATTCTACAACATATTTTGACAAATCATGTATTACCATGTAAAAGTACCTTTAGTTGTATCATGATACAACCAATCAGGTAATTTCGTCCCTGTAACAACTACAAATTAGTACCAACGTGTCAAACAAAAGCTCATAGAAAAAAAACGTTGAGTAATAATTTTTGTTGTTTTATTTTCACAAGGAAAACATAATTTTGACATTTTGGCACTAATCAGCTGGGCCGACGAGACTACCTGGTTCTTCGTATCATGCACTGACGTATACTAGAGTCTACACGAGACAGAAGTTTGGCCATTGTCAAAATCTGTTACTAACACAAAAAATGACCGTGTGGACGGCAAAATTTAGTGTTAGAAAATAAGTTTTCCAACACAAAGCTGAGCAATTATGTTAGGACACAAACTGTCAAATAACGTTGTTGTTGTTGTTGTATAAATTTGAGTAGATACAAAATTATTAAGAAAAAAAGAAAAATTTTAACACAAATAATAGATAAACAAAATAAATTAATAAAGAAACATTTTTAATTAAATAATAAGTCAGAAAAATGGTAATAACAATAAATATTATGCATTTTTTGATGTTGTTTACAGCAACCTCTCTCAACAAAAATTTTTAATTTGTGTTCTCGCTCATTTACGTTTTCCCCACTCTGAACACAAGCTTGAACATAAAATATTTTTTTGACGTCATTCTGCTGACGTTATTGCTTATGTTCAGAAATAAAAAATGCACGTCTAGCCCCAGCATTAAGACGTCGTTAAATTAAACATCATCTTTGTTTTTTAATTCATTTCATATACTTCACGTGTGCACACACAACTGTGAGTGCTGCGCTGTATTGCTTGCCATCTCTTTTATTTACTTAACACAAAGTATTTAAAAAAAATTTTGAAAATAATTAAGCATATGCGGACTATAATATAATTTAGATACTATTGTGCCACTGCAAATGTGTGAAAGAATATGTGTCACCATCGTCGACCAATCTAATTCAAGATAAAAAAGGAAAACGTAAAACAAGAGTATGATGAAATTCAAAACCAAATACATATTGCAATTGAATCCCACATCAATTGTACTGGGCGGTAAGAAAATAAAATTTAAACATATCCCTATACATATGTGCAATGCTGGATATATAGACGGCCAACATTTTGAGTGATACTGCAAGTTCACAAGCGTGCAATGTGCATTACACACATGGGAGTTAAAAGATTTAGAAAAATTTAAAAAAAAGTCTATAATAAAGCGCCTTTAAGTATGGGATTTCGGTGCTACACGCACATATTAGATGTTATGAATATTTTTCATATATAGCATACAAATTGGAACTACAGAAATGGCAAATAAAAGGTGGCAGTGCAAAGGAAGAAGTAAAAGAAAAGATGTTAAATAGGAATTAAGTTTTATGAACAACTGGGCCTTTTTGTTGACCAGCCGAAGCAAGGCGGTTATACTATACAAAATTTTATAATAATCCTTCACTCGTTTCTTAGATAACTGTAATAGATAAAATCTTAATAGAAGGATTTGCAAATTTACTGTAAATAATTGCTTGTGGGCATTACATCAAGGAAGAAGTATTTAAAAACTATTGCTATAAAACAGCACTCAGATCTGAACCCATCACTTTCGGCCCCAATAGGTGTAATTCGAGCACAATTTTTAAAAATATTTTCTTTATTAAATTTATTTTTGCTATATATTTGTTTATTATTAACATTAAGTCTACATATTTAATTTTTCAGCAAAACATGTTAGTTGCACTATAATATGTTCTTCTTTGTTAAATAACCAGGCAATGAGTTAGTTTACCTTTTTGGTAAGGTTTGATAAGTTGAAAAACGGAGCTTACTTACGGAGATAACTTCACAGACATACTAAATGCTGGTTTCTTCGGACCATTTTGTGACCAATAACCAAAAAAAAAACTAAAAAAAGTAAAGCAAAATTTAATAAAACTGTATAAGATATGCTAAGGCCCACTTTCTGTGGCAATGAAGGAGATAATTATGAGCAGGAGTTTCATGACGTCCAAGACTATAAGATGCTATTATAGAATAAAATAAAAAATAACATTAAGTCTCCACATAATATTCTTATCATTTTAACAAATGTCATCAACAGTTGATAAAACTTAAATAAAAACTTAAAATATATAATTACTAATTTCGCTTTTTATAAGTGTTCTAATGTTTTGAAATTTGAGCTTTAAAATTTTAAAAACTGACGTCGAAAATCCTGTGTAATAAGTTTCAAGCAAATGCGATAATTTTTTTTAAATTGTACGCCATATTGGAATCGCTATTTTAAAAACTGACATCAGATTCGTAATCAACGACCCTCAAAACATGGAGGTACCTAGTTTTATTAAAATTTATTGAATCCATATGAAGTAAATAATTCTGTCGCAGTTAATTTTCAATTCTTCACTGTGTGCGATGTTGCATAGAATCAAGCTCCGAAATATCTGAGAGAAAATTGTTTTTTAAATCCAGCAAAATCGCCCAAAAACTGACCACGATATAAGTCAAAATCCAAGACTACCTCCGTTTATTTCTCTAAAATTTGTACACAAAAACCTCTACAACTGCACCGGAGTTGGCCCTACACGGGTGCAATATAAGACTAACTCCCATTGATTTTTCCTCACAAACTTTTTTGTGAAACATATTTACACCTTATCTCCGCCCCCTTACAGAGATGCCATACAAGGTTTTGGGAGCACGGCTTCCAGGGTGCTCCCAAAAAGGTCAAATTAATTTTCCCTCTTAAACATTGTTGTAGAACATACTTACCTCTTATCTCCTCCTCCAAATGGGGTTGACGTACAGAATTTAAAAAAAAGCGTAAAAACTCTTACAACTTTCCCGTAGTCACCTTAAGAGGGTTTAATATAACACCGATCCCTAACTAAAAGTTAGAAATATTTCATAAATATACAATAATTGATAAAAATAAAAAAAGTTCGGGGTTTCGAAAGGCTAATGTGAGGGGTATATAAGATTCGGCACAGCCGAATATAGCGCTCTTACTTGTTATTTATTATTTTAGCTATTTTTGAACAATTTTAAATTTCTAAATGTTCTTTATAGTTTTATCACGCTTATTGACTCAGTTTTATTTTATAAATTTTCTCAAAGTGATTCTTCAGTAAAAATCTTATAACAATAAAATTGGACTATAAAAAAAATTTAGTATTTAATAATGTTTAGGTTGGAAATGTTTAATAAACAAAATATTTTGAAAAGTATGCAAACAATTATTTGACAGCGTAAAAATAATATGGTTTCATTTTTTATTTGCATGAACATATTTTTATTCGAATCGAACTTTTTGAATTTATATACATCAGAAAATCTATAAAAAATAAGGTAAATTATTAATAAAGTTTGGTACATTTTTTTGCAGTGTAAATATTTATTACACAAACTAAACGTTTGGAAGATAATTTTTGGGTAAAAGTATCTAATAAGTCACTACTTTTGATCTACTGGTTGATAGTAACATTTTACAAAAACAGTTTACATTAATTTCAATATATTAGCATCCTTATGTTAAAATGCATTGCAAATTTTAAAGTTGAAAAGCAATCTAATAAGGCTTATTGGCTCAGTTTTATTTTATAAAATTTTTTAAGGTGACTCTTCAGTAAAAATCTTATAACAATATTTTTTTGAGATATTTTTAATATCGAGTCTATTTGCGTCTGTTAGAATATTTCCTTTGCTGTAAAAATCCACAACCGCCTTGCCTTTTGCTGTTTCTATTAGCAACATTTTCAAATCCTATAAATATAATAAATTTTTGCAAACTTTAGAAATACTGTGTTGACAAAACTGACTTTGCCTAAAGTGAAAAGGCGATTACTGGAAGAAGGTTGCAAATCTTGCAAACAATTCTCCACTTTAGAGGGCACCGAAAGAGTTTCGTCATCGACACCGAACAGGAAGATATTTTAATGTACATATGTAGTATACACATCTTTTTCTAACAATTGGTTTCAAACCTCTCTTTTTCCATGCAAAAAGCTTTTCCCTAAATTCTTCCCTAAGCCACACTGACGGAATGATTTCCTTAAGGTCCTCATGTCGTAGATATTGCAGGCTTCTAAAATGTATGTCCGCATCTATAAAATTAAGAAATAAAAAACGTTATTATATTAAAGGTCGCTGCCACCCGACTGTCGGGTTGATATGTTTTTTTGGCTGAGCAAATGCTTTTTGAAATGGATGCTGTTTTTCTAAATGATTTTTAAAAGATGTAAGTTTGGAAAATATTTTATTCCAGTTGTCCTGTTTGCTTTGGATTTAAAGAAGTTTTTTTGGATAATAAATGATCTATATTAAAATGCTGTATTAATGCGACGACTTATAACAATTTTTTCCTACACTTAAAGCAAATGTAAATTTTAAATTAAATTTTATGTATCAAGTTTAGTTTTTGTTGTAAAAGTATTAATGCTATCAAGTTTAATGTTTTTGGGAAACTTCATAATAGAAAGTTTAGACCCTAAAAAATGCTAACTGCTTTTTACAAAACTAAGCAGTGATGTTAAGGTAGATTACTTATAATCACAATTTGTATTTATATTAAAGAAAAAAATTGGAATAAAAACCCAAAGTGGGGTGCAAGCTTTTTGGTATTTAAGAGGAAGGACGTGAAACATTTCAAAACATGTATCTAAAACTCGAAAAAAGAATCAAATTAGAATAAATTTTCATCAAAATATATATATAAAATCCAGTAAACTCTTTATAAGAGTGCCCTTCCACGACTAAAAGGGGTTGCATGGAAAGAGTTTCTAAAAAATATATATTTACCAATTCGTCGAACTTTTGTTGGCAATCGTTAATAGATGTTACCTATAGGTAACAAAGTAATCAGTGGTCGTCATTTGTAACATTTTTTTAAAGCATAGAATTTTAACCTATAGGTAGTTGTGTACCTTGTTAAACATTTTTTTATACTCATTTCTTTGACATAGCGTATAAAAAAAGTTGTAAATAAACTTTTTAGCTTGATGCTTGGTAACTAAGGTCGGGCAAAAAAACATATTTTTCGAAGAGATGCGATAAGATGAATTCGGCAAGTAAATGGGAAAAACTATATAAATTAAATTTTTTTCAAGCACCTAGCGTCAATTTTTCCAAGTATGCAAAAACGTCCTTTTACTTAAGTGTGCATTAAGAAAAATTTAGGTTTTGATTATGGCAACATCATCAGCAAAGTAAATGGGAAAAAGTATATAAATTGAATTTTTTTCAAGCGCCTAGCGTCAATTTTTCCAAGTTAAAGGTTCTGAGGTACCATCTTAGTCGCGGTTATCGTTATCGAGCTTTAAAATTAAACCTGCAGCTGCTAAAGTTGCATCAAGCTCAGTTTCTGCATCTGCACCTAAGATCCAGGTAGGGATGGACCGCTACGTAACAGTTCTTAAAAGGGGAAGAAGCCCGAAATCGGCAGTAGCATCTCAACCTGCAAAAATTTTAAAAGACGAAGAAAGGCCAACCTTATCGCAAAATCGTTTTGTAATTTTGCAAGAGGATAACGAGGCCCTTTATACTGAAATAAAGACTTTTGTTGAACCATGTTCAACAATTTATTCAGTTTTGTCTATCATTTTTTATACCATATGGTTTTCCATCCCTGGAACCAAATATTTAAAATTTTTTTCTACTTATATACATAGTATATAGAGGACAAGAAGTCCGTTAAGAGTTTTTTACTTCTTTATTATTGGTTTTGTAGTTTTTTAACGAAACAAAATTCTTAATAATTACGGGTTTTGTTTTTATTGTAAACAGTTAAGTAAGTTAGTTATAAGTTCTCTTACGAAAAAATTAGCAGGTTCCAGTAAAAACATTTCAGCTCAAAACGGTGACGTTTGGAGTAAATTGTGCCCCTATTTTTGTCCATACGCACCCTGAAGCAGCTTAGCAAAGATTGCGAAAATCTAGATCCAAGGGCTTCTACAATCTTGCAGAAGGAAATTTACGTCGATGATATCTTGTCTGGCATCCACACACTTCACGAAGCGGCACAAAAGCAAACTCAGCTGAGTAAGACCTTGATTTCGGCAGGGTTCACCATGAAAAAGATTACTGCGAACAACAGAGCTTTACTTCAAACCTAAGCCCCGGAAGATCTTCTAGATGAAGATTTTTTACGATTCGATGACTTCAGCACTACCAAAACGTTAAGAATTCGCTGGAATGCCAAAGAAGATTATTTCTTCCATACGCGGGATCCCGCTAGAAGTTCCAACCACAATCACGAAAAGAGAAATATTTTCAGCCATCGCAAAACTATTTGACTCATTAGGTTGGGTCAGCCCAGTAATAATAACTGCCAAAATTATAATACAAGAATTATGGGCAGAAAATTTTGATTGGGATGAAAAAGTTCCTCCTCACATCTTTGAAAAAAGGAAAACCTTCACTTACACTTTGCCAGATCAAAATCCCCCGATGGACACATTTCGAATTAGATCGCAATATTCAGATCCATGGGTTTTGTGACGCCTTACTGTGGAGTATTGTTTATGAGAACGGAAAGTACTGAAGGTGTAGTTAATAGCAGCTTGCTAGTAGCAAAAACCAAACTGTGCCAAAGTTACAACTATGTGGAGCTCTTTTGCTAACTAAGTTGTTGCAGAACATAATCAAAAACTTCAAGAGTCCCTATGAATTGTATTTGTGGACAGATTCTCCGATCGTGCTTGGGTGGCTACAGCATGATCCCAGAACTTTAAAAACTTTTATCGGAGACAGAGTTGCACAAATTCTCAGCGTTGCCAGCACCAACAATTGGAAGCATGTTGAAACCGAAGAGAACCCCGCAGATCTTGGGGGTCGTGGATGCAGTCCTCCTGAACTTGCGCAGAATACACTGTGGTGGAATGGGCCCCCATGGCTAAAGCAACCCATGTCTCTATGAAATAAAAGAAAGTGCTCACGTCTCCATAGCATCTTTTCACGTAAAATTAAAGGCTGGTGAAGACAATGAACCCAACGATATTCTAGAAAGATTCTCCTCTCTTGATCGAGTGCTACGCGTGCTTAGCTATTGTATGAGATTTATAACGTGCCTCAGGAAGAAGAAAACCTTACACGAAATCTTCATAACGACAGACGAAATCAGTAGCATCAAGGTTCGACTCATATCGATTGCTCAGATAACGTACTTTTTGAATGACATTCAACGTCTAAAAGAGAAAAAAATCTTTATCTAGAAGAAGCAGGATTCTGACATTGAACCCATTTCTTGATCAAAACGAACTTATGCCTGTGGGTGGCCGACTTGCGAATTCCGGTCTTAGCTACGAAGAACAGCACCCCATAATTCTACCGGAGATGTCCTTTTTCGCAAGGCTTCTAGTAGAGTTTACACATCGCATTTTACTCCACACAGAGCATCACATCATGGGTCGAGCTATAAGGAATGGATTTTATCTCCCTCGTCTAAAAAAAGTCGTGCGAAACTGTATTCGAAATTGCAAGCACAATACCATTTTTGAAGTTTTTGCAACCCAGATTATGGCTGCACTCCCCCCAGAAAGAGTTAACTTTGTCCTGCCCTTCACATATACGGGAGTGGACTTTGCTGGTCCGTTTATCATCAAATCCTCCCATTTACGAAACGCCAAACTAATAAAAGGATATGCTGCCGCATTTGTGTGTTTTACAATTCGATCAGTTCATCTAGAAGTGTGTTCGGACCTCTCTACCGACGTAGAGGTCTCCTCAAAACGATGTTCTCCGATAATGGCAGAAATTTTCTCGGTGCAAGCCAAGCTCTTCTAAAGAATCACAATCTCTTTCTCAAGACAGCCGAGAAAGCATTGGTCGAAAAATATAGCTCCCTAGGATTTACATGGTCATTTATCCCGCCTTATGCGCCCCACATGGGTGACCTCTGGGAGACTGATGTGAAAAGCATAAAATCCCACTTAAAGCAAATTGCAGGCTATTTGTCGTTTACGTTCGAAGAGTTCGCGACTGTGCTTGTAAAGATCGAAGCCATATTTAACTCAAGACCGCTCTCCGCGGTCACCGAAAAGCCGGATGAGATTTTACCTTGATTCTAGGTCATTTTCTTCGCAGCGCTCCTATCGTCGCCCCACCTGAAGCTCCAGCGGACCCCCTAGTAGAGAAAGTCTGTCTCCTAAAACGTTGAGAAAGATTGAAGGCTCTACAGTTTCTTTTCGCTAAACGCTGAAAAAGTGAAAACATCACCGAGTGGAAGAAAGAAAGAAACAACCTTAAACCCGACGATGTTGTAATCATCAAAGACAACCTACTGGCGCCTAGGTCGTGTCACTAATATAATCTGTGGCAAGGATAACAAAGTTCGCGTTGCAGATAACGCCACCCAAAATTGAATCTTTCGAAGAGCCATCGTTAAGTTGTGTGTCCTCCGGACGACAGGTAGTCATCCGCCGCCTCAGTAAGCTGATGTACTAATGTCCCATCACACAACCCACTAAATCCTCCGAATCTCGCTTAAGTCTACAATTTCAAAACTTACCATAACAATTCTTTTTTTGGTTCTTTCTTACAGGTGAAGAGAAAACCACATACATAGGTGCTAGTGTACAGCAAAAATGAAGTTTTCTACCTGAATTGTCTCGCGTACTCACAGCCTCAATATTCGAACACTGGTGCAACCGTAGATACCAACGTTTGTGGCGCAATGAGATACGTGACCACCTGTCATCAAGTGAAGTTTCTAAAAGTCTTAAGCAAGTCAATAGGAAGTGGTATCTCCACTTCTTTCGTGGCCGGAATATGTTGAACCGTGTTTAACAATTTATTAAGTTTTGTCTATCATTTTTTATACCATATGGTTTTCATCCCTGGAACCATATATATAATATTTTTTTCTACTTTTATATATAGTATATAGAGGACAAGAAGTCCGTTACAGTTTTTTTACTTCTTTATTATTGTTTTTGTGGTTTTTTAACGAAACGAAATCCTTGAAAATTACGGGTTTTATTTTTATTGTAAACAGTAAAGTAAGTTAGTTAAAAGAAAGATTTTGAAAAGGCAGGAAGCCAAGAGTAAATGTGTTAAGTTTAAAAGGAACTAACATTGTGTTCTTATTGCTCAAGGAAAAATAACCCCCTGTTTGGGCTGGGTTCGTACACAGTCTAACAACTTTAAAGCCACCTTTCATTTATTTAGGAGAAAAAAACTTGAATTACCTGATTATTTATTTTTTTATGATTATACTATTTATTCGGCTTTAAGTTAAAAATGTGATAGGTAAGAATTGAAATTTCATTAAAAATTAAGTAATTGCGATACTAGCCGAGTGTAATTCATTTTCGAAATCAGCTACGATTTCTCGTCAACACCCTTTCTATTTGGTACTACTGTAAGTTGAATGTTGATTTGTTCTATTTAAACAAACTTTAATTAGAATTTGAATACTGGAATTATATTCATGTTCTATATTGCCTAGACCGAACTAAATCCACATACAACCCCATGTTCCCTTATTCTCATTTATCACAAGTTACTTTCATTATTCAATTTTTTTAATTTTATTTTAATTAATCTTTTAAATTACAGTGTGCAATTTTATAATGGTAAACAAATATAGTTACAGTAATGGTTATATAAAATTCAGTTTCTAGTTAAATTAATCAGTGAATATTATTTTTATTTGACAAGCATAAAACGTGGTAACATATACAAGACTAAAATCCAAGTTAATCCAGAGAATGCTTACCGCACCACGGTAACAGGACTTAAAAACCGGATAAAAAGCTTTTATACATACCAACCTAAAAATGCAAAAAGCCTCCAAGCAGTGATTAAATGTATTGACTCAAATGTTGAGCCGGATGATATTAAAACCAGTTTGTGCATAAAGGGCTTCAGAGTAAAATCTGAATCAAACATAAGAAATAGGGAAAAATACCCTCAACCACTATTCCGAGTGGAGCTCAAGCCTGGTGATGTCAAATTAAGAAAAATGAGACTCGCCGAATTTATGATTAAAAATACATTTTGCATCGAAGAGTGGTAGTTAAAGCGCCACATAAGCGATCTGGGGCCGTACAGTGTTTGAGCTGCCAAGAATATGGTCGCACCAAAGCTTATTGAAAGTTGCCTTCTGTTGCTGTGGGGATCTGGATGTTACAACAGGATTATTCTTTTAGCTGTAAGAGGTATCTCTAAGAGCATTTTGTGTCTTACTTTATCAACGCCAGGAGCTTTTTTACCATTTAGGTTAGTGACAGCTTTTACAACATTTGTAAAGTGGAAACGTATTTCTAAAGGACGTCTAGCAACAACAGGCTCACGTCTGTGCATGTATTGGAAGTGAACACGTCTTTGAAATTAATTTTTCTTCGCCATTTCTAGCCCAGGATCCTCTCAGATTACGCAGTGGTGGTTTTGCGAGAACGGGTATTTTAAGACGTCCGGCTGATCGCCATAGGAAATAATTTGTCTGAGGAGTCGCGTCTATACCTTCCAGGTACTATTTAAGTGATGCCATTCGGTTAACCCCCATCAAGCTTTTTAATTGGTTTGTACATTCTTCAGCTTAGTTTTAAGTAAGGGCGATCAATGCTTTTGCCATTCCCATCGGGTTCTCCTTTTTTCAGATAAAAGCTTTCCCACATCGTCAGAAAAAATATTATTGTACTTGGCCTTCCGGTAGGTAGAAGACGCACGTTTAACGGGGTTTTCAAAGTTTTAAGGACGCTTAGACTATCATCGAGTTCTTCGGTAGTTTTTAGCGGTTGGTTTTCCGAGCAGTGGGCACTAATATATTTTTTATATTTTAACCAATGTACTCTTTTAGATAAGAAAAACCACTAGTTGATATTTGGTCAGGACTGCGAATAGTGATTACTGTGTGTGAGTGGTCAGAAGATAAATCCAAGGAGGCTTGAGCCTTAACAAGCTCTAGGGATATACCTTTTGCTACGCCATAATCGAATAAGTCTGAATTTTGTTGTGGTCCGTTGGCCAGTAGGTTGGTTGTCCAGTTGAAATAACCTAAAGACCCATTTCAGACACGGTATCATACAAGACACGACCTCTGGGACTAATTAGACGGGAGCCCCAGTACGTGTGCTTAGCGTTATAGTCTCCAGCAGCTATTAAGCGGGGACCTAATGATTTGTAAAAACTGTTCTATTAACCCTTTTTTATGTAGAATCTAGGTGGACAATACTCTGATGAAATAAATAGGTTGTGAAAAAATTCAATGCAGACGTTCCTTGCTTGGATATAACATTCCGAGAGTCCACCCAACCATTGGTGTTTAATTCTTGATTTAATTAATAAAGCCGAGACACCACATGATCTATCCCTGGGATCCTTCGTATCATAAAAAGTATAGCCACTTAATAGCCACTTAATTGGTCTTCCAGATGTCATATGAGTCTCAGAAATTAACACGACATACATTTTTTAGTGAACTAAAAAACATCCGAGCTCATTTTTTTGTTGGCGGATGCCGTTTGCGTTCCAGAAACAAACCCTGAGGCAGTTCATGGCCTTTTAAGCATGGCGTGGAGAAAATCAGACTGCATTTTTTGCATCGTGCCAGCCATTTGCGCGTAAATAAGTTAACCATTATTGTCAATTACGGCTTCCAGGCGGCTAAAATTGGGACCAGCTGGTTCATTTGTTAGCGCCTCTTGTTGGGTTGTTGGCTGGCTAGACTTACTTATTTTAGGCTGGTTAGACTTAAGTGCGTTAGCATAAGAAACTTGACTTATTTTTGGTCTTGTTAATGGAGGCATGGTAGTAGTTGCTGTATTTATCTGCTGTGGAGGACAGAAACCATTATAGTCTTAGATGCGTGTCTTACCAAACTAAAAACAGGGCAACCTCTACAGTCGGCAGTGTGGTTTCCGCCGCATTTGCTGAATTTCTTCACCCTGGGGTCATCTTTTGGTTTATTTCACCTGGCCGTGGCATGCAGGTTTTCATACACAACGCGAACGGAAGGCAACCCACAATTTTACATCAGTAGGCTCAAGATCCAACCGGAATAATGGTGTCTCTGTGTCTAAAGCTTGACACAGTGTAAGCTTGAAAGCCTTTGCTGCACAAACTCGTCTTTATCTCTTCCGAGTACACATTAGAGTCAGTACCTTTTATAACTACCTGGAGGCCTTTTGCGTTTTTGAGCTGGTAAGTGTAAAAATTTTTATTGAGTTTTTTAAATTCCTTAACGGCAGTGCGGTAAGCACTTTCGTGATTTACCTGAATTTTTGTCTAATAAATGTTACCACGCTTAACATTAGACACACCGATTAATCAGCTAAAAACCTAATAAGGACGTTCGAGTTTCTTTCTCTCAAATAAATCGTTCTCCTCTTCTAATATGGCAAAACGATTTTGCGATGAGACTGGCTTTTCTTCATCTTCTGAAATTTTGGCTGGTTTTGTAACCTCTGCGGATTTCGGGCTCCTACCCGTTTTAAGAACTGTTATGTAGCGGTCCATCCTTACCTGAATCTTTGGAGCTTCTGATGAAAGTGGGCTGGGACTGCTTTTATCAAACGTAGATTCAAGTCCAGAATTTTATAAAGAAGATCGCGGTGAGGATATCTCGGTATTTTTTTTTATTTTAAAGAAAGATTGGGATAAATTTGACCCTTGTTCAAAGCACCTATTTAAATTTGGTGCACTTGCACTTAAATTATTAGTATGTATTTATTTTTGGTTTCTAATTAAAATAGTTTTTATTGTATTCGGGGTCTCTAATGCTTTTATTGCTGACGCTTGTGGAGCTTAACACAATTATTATAACTTACTAACTGTTAGTTTTTTTTATTTAGTTTGTGTCTTTTTTATTTACTTACTTTTCTCACTTATGTATATGTATGTACATATATTAATAAAATTTTTTGCCACCTATCACAAATATTCACTCTAATTAGCACTCGCGTAACAGCTCAACTCTATTTCAGTTGTAGTTTGAAATTTGGTGTCATGATTAATACTAAACAACTGCTGCTGGCGAGTTGTAATTTTTTGATGTTTTTGCCAACCAAACTAACACAAAATTGTAAGAGATAACATTTTTTTTCCAGGTTTGGATTTGATCATGATACTAATTTTCATAATTAAAACTTAGTTGACTTGAGTTGTAAACCATAATAGGGGGGTTAATTTATGTACATACAAATTACTTAATTTTTTACCTGATTTCGGCCATGATGGAATAATGCATCTACAACAACAAAATTTGATGAATAAAATTTTCGTTTTTGTTGTAGTTTTCGTTGGCACAGATGTCAAAAAAAGATATGTAAAAGTATGTAAACAACTTTGACAGCCCAGCCTCGATTTTTGCATGAAACAAGTAGATCAGCTGTGCTCGTAACACCAACTGGTACACATTGTTTTACCATGGGACCTCTGTTTCTATTCGTTTACTCAAAGTTTTTAATGATTTTTGAATATTTTTACTGGATAGCGTTCGTTTACACAAAATCCAGTAAATGGAAGCAAAAAACGTTGTCAAAATTGTAAGGAGTGTATAAGGGAAGAAGTTGAAAATTTGTAATGCAAAGCAAACTGCGTTTTGGAATTCAGCCATAATTTCACCATGGGCTACGCCAATTTTTTTCCTTTACGCTGCGGCCACAAGTTCAAGTTTTCGCTTTCAAGTTGATCACACATATTCTTTGTCAAATAAATTCGAATTGATGATCGTGACGTAGGCTGCACGCAACTTGATAATCAACTTGATCATCAATTTCATTTCCTAAGATGGCGTCGTCAAGAAATAAATGAAAAATGCTCACTTTGCGGCAGAATATTTGTTAAACGAAGCAGAAAAATTGTTTTATATATTACATTTGTTATTTAATTACATTTTTTTATTTATTTTCGACTGAATTTTGGTACAACGACACACAAACTATTTGCATTAATTTATTTATAAATGTTAATATACGAAACATACACGAAAATTTAGGTAAAATTATTTGCGATAGAATATTTGTGTAAGCAAACATGTGAGAAAACAAAAATTTATGAAAAATAACTATAAAGTTCGTTTACTCAAAGTTTTAAAATTTTTTTTTAAATTTTTACTGGATTGCGTTCGCTTACACAAAATCTAGTAAATGGCCCTTAACACATTAGACTAATTCTGCCAGAACAAAATGGCAAAGTGATGACAAAAGAGATGAAGAGTATGGTTATTTGTTGGCGTAGTTTTTCAACCAGCCTCAACCCTGCACAAGCAGCACAAAACCAATACATATATATTTAAAAAAGAACAGCCCCCCTGTTCTGTAACTGGCGAGAAGTTTTCGCAACAAAAAATTTTTTTTTATTGTCATAGTCTTCCGATTATTAATAGTGTGACTTAGATAATACATAAACTCGCATTATACAACGTTAAATGTTAAAATAATTAGGTTTATCGTGTTCATCCTGTCTTTTACAAGGCGACTATAAACTTTTCGATGCGAGAAGTTCTCACTAAAGTTACAGAACACAGGCACAGGTTTGCTTTCTTTTTTTTAACAGAGCGAATTTAGTCATAAGTCGACCGTCGCACGTTGGGTTGAAATGGTTCGAAAGTGACGCTTAATTGAATTTTTAAAATTTGTATCGGATAAAACAAGATAAAATTCTACATCACTATGTAAATTTTCAGGCATCTATCTTATCAGCTGATTTCGTAGTGACGTGTCAAAGTACAAAATTATTTGCAATTTTTTTAAGAAGCGAAAAAAGTAAAATTTTGCATTCAACGAGTCTGTAATTTCCCAATTTAACGTTAACAAAGTGTTATTTTAAGAAGGGAACCTTCAACCTTAGGAATTTAGGTGTACAAAAATGGTATAGTGTTTTTTAAAATATGTGTGAAAATATTTTTGACGATTTTTTTAAAAAAGGTCCAAAATGGCCTATTTTTGATGTTTCGTGAACCATAACTTCTAAGTTAGATAAGGTTGGGTTTTGAATCTTATATTTTCTTAAAGCATAAAATCTTAGCTTGAAAATACAAAAAAGAAAATTTTCGGTTTTGTTGCTCCATTTTTTGCTATTAAAATTTTTCTGTTTGAAGTCGTGTTTTTTCAAAGTCATGTATTTAACAAAACTAACGTGTATTTTGTTTTGCTATAGTCATTCGTTCAACATTCGTGAACAAGTTTCAGTCATACTTATTCAACAAAGGATTAAAATAGTTTTGTATGACTCCTACAATACATAAATTTTAAAATCATGGTACCGAAATCATAAAATATGCCCTTTTACCGATTGGAGAACTTTCAGAAGAAGCTCAGGAATCCAGAAAAAAGGATTTTAAAAATTATAGGGAACACTTTGCTCGCAAATGCAGCCGAGAAAAGTCAAATGAAGATATTTTAAATAGATTTTTTCTCAGTTCAGATCCATTCATATCTACTATTAATAAACAAAATGAGCGGAGAGAAAAGCTACAATTATCAAATTCCGAACTACAGCTTTTGATATCGCCTATTATTTTTCAAGAAATACATGATAATGAGAGTACTGATAGCAAAGATTATGATGATGAAGGTGAGGATGAACATAATATGGTTTCTTTTTAAGTGCATGACAATTATTGATAAACAAAAAAAATATAAAAATTTATTTCGTTACTTTTTTAAAAAAGTTGTAAAATTCTCGAAATCCTTCAAAACCCAAATTCAGACTTTAAAATAAACTTATATTCATATTTATGCAAAATATATACTTATTTTTTTTATTTTTTAGAAAGAAGACAATATAAGCTTTTGTTTGCTTCTTAGTTTTTAAAAAAATCACTTTCCATTTTCAAATTACGGCGAAAATTCTGAAACAAACTGTAATTTTCCGAAAAATAAAAATATCAATAAAATCGTAAAAAAAATTTTTTTCCGTGTATCTTTTTTTCAGAATATTCCTTTTTATGCATATTTAACGATTTGAAAAAAAAAATTCAAAAAAATTTAAATAACGGCTCCCATGAATTAATCGCCACTTTCGGTGTCATCGAACCCACTGTGCGTCGTGGTGTAACAATGAATTAGAAATAGTAGGAGTGCTGGTCGCGCAAGCAGACTAACATTAATAAATGCAAATTAATAAATTTATATAAAATTTTAGGCAATTGGGCTGAAATAAAGGAAAAATAACCAATATTTTTAAAAACAAAAATATTTGTTTATTTTTAACTTTTGAGAATTATTTTGCATTTTAATATAATATTCTTGGCCATTAAGATGGAAAAAAGCAAAAAATAACCAATATTTTAACCAAAAAATCAAATTATTGATATAAAATTAATAAGTACTTACTTACATTTATGCGCACAAACCTATATAAGTAAAGTCAAACCAGACTATATATTTATAAAGATGTTGCACTTCCATACACTGTTTTATGACTGCTAAATTGATGGAGGTTTTATCATATTTGGGATTTATTGAAAGAGAGAGAGAGAGAGAGAGAGTTAATATAAATGGCGATATAAATAACAAAAAGAAAATAAGCTCTCAGCAAAACAATTTGTAGGTGTATGTACGTGTGTAAATATTGCCAAAAAATATATCGTCACAGAAAATGCGAATTGCCTTATCTAAAATCTTATATATAAAAGAACAATTTTTTTTTTGTTAGTGACACCGCTTATAACTCAAGAACGGCTGGACCGATTTTAATGAAACTTGAAAAAAAGACATACCCGATATCTGGGAATGCGTTTTAGGCTAATTTGTTTTTGGATATTCCGACTGGGCGTGGCACCTCCCATACAAATTGAACAGGTTTTTTCACATACGTCAATACTTATTATAGCTGAAGTCTCCAAATTTGGTACAACTAAATAATTTGTTGATGTGCATAATTGAGTTGTGTATGGGCGGAAACAAATAATTGGGCGTGGCACCTCCCATACAACGAAAATAGTTTTGTGTATATATTTCAACAACTGTAACAGCTGAAGTCTCCAAACTTCGTACGAATGTTTATAATGCTAATATGCATAATTGAGCTTTTTATGGGCGGGAAGAAATAAATAGGCGTGGCACCTCCCATACAACGAAAATAGTGTTTTGTATATATTTCAACAACTGTAACAGCTGAAGTCTCCAAACTTCGTACGGATGTTTATAGTGCTAATATGCGTAACTGAGCTTTTTATGGGCGGGAAAAAATATATAGGCGTGGCTTCTCCCATACAACGAAAATAGTTTTTTGTATATATTTCAACAACTGTAACAGCTGAACTCTCCAAACTTCGCACGGATGTTAACAGTGCTAATATGCATGATTAAGCTTTGTATGGGAGGTAAGAAATAAATGAGCGGGGCACCTCTCATACAACGAAAATATTTTTTTGTATATATATCAATAACTGTATTAGCTGAAGCCTCCAATCTTCGTACGGATGTTTATAGTGCTAATATGCATAATTGTGCTCTGTATGCATACAACTAAATTTTTTTTTATATATCTCAATAACAGTAACAGTTGAACTCTCAAAACTTTGTAAAGATATTTATAATGGTGATATGCATAATGCAGCTGTGTAAGGTTAAAGTCTCCAAATTTTGTGTAGGTATTTACAATGCTGATGTTTACAATTAATCTGAGTTTGGGCGTGAAGAAAATAATAGGCGTGGCACCTCCTTTACAAGAAAAAACTTTTACATATATATGTCAGTAAATGTAACAGCTGAAATCTTCAAATTTAATATGGGTATTTATTATGTTAATATGCATAACTAAGATGAGTACGGACAGGAAGTGAATCATGGGTTTGGAACCTCTAATTGCGTGGAAATATTTATATGTGTATCTCATTAACTGTGACAGCTTAGGTCACTAAACTTTTTGGTGTGGCATCTCCCGTACAACTGGGTTTTTTTTACATGTCTCAGAATTGTCAATGGATGTTTATGTTTGCTAAAATACATAATTGAGGTGAGTATACTTAAGAAAAAAGGGAATAGTGGGCATGGAATCTCCCGTACAACAAAAATACTTTCTTATATAAATCTTAATAACTGTAAAAACACTTCAAAAACGTGTTTATATTTTTCTTAAACCAGTTGAACGCAATTTAAATTATTAGTTTAAAAGTAACAGAAATTACCTAAAAATTACTAATAAAATGTTTATCCCTTTTTACCCCTTAGGATCAAAATTATCAAAGTTTTATATTCATATTTTTTCGAGACCTGTCGAACGCAATATAAAAATATAATTTGAGCCCTTTTTTCTTTTTCGGTTCCGAAGGTACAAAATGGATATAAGCCGTTTCAAAATATGGTTTTTTACCCTGTCTCGCCTCTAATGGTCTAATATTTCAAAAAAAGTACGAAAAATGCATTCATTACTTTGAAACCTGTCGAGCATAAATTAAATTTCAATTCTATCTTTTTTAAGTTCAGAAGCTACAAAATTAACCAATACATATTTCAAGTCTTGCCCTAAGCACTTAGGCTATGCAATGATGAATCTGTCCGTCAGTTAGCGAGTCATTAACGCAATTTTTTTCTATACTTTATTTTGTAAGCACAACAAACATTTAAACAAATTAAAAAAATTATTTACAAGTGGCGGATAGGGCTACAAAATAATGAAGCCATTATAAACTGAACTGTTTGTGAAGTTTTTACTTGGTAATAGCTTCCCATCATGAAAGATGCGATTGGCCACAGCTTTTCTATTCCCGCTTTATCAGTAATTTTCAGTAATTATCGAAGAAACAAACAAACATGTTTATAACGTTATTGACATGCTATTAAGGCATGCTGATTATATATATTGTTAGGCAATACGTGTTTGGAGATACTCGATGCTTGATGTATTGAATAAAATGGCAAAAACGAGGCTTGCAGCGTGCACACATTCTTATTTGGTTAGTCGAAAAAGTTCGACCCGACCAGATAGATGAAATTATAAGTGCCGAGATCCCTGATCCCGAAACAGATCAAGAAATACATGATGTGTTAATTACAAATATGATTCGTGGTCGACGGCAAGTGTTCCAAGCATTATCTATGAAAATTGACGGCGAAAACTATCACTGGCAATAACGGTTATCCACTGTATCGGCGTTAAACGCCCAATGACAACGATCAAACTATTACCAAAAAAGTAAAAGGAAACGATATGTGATTGACAACAGTTGGACTGTGCCATATTTGCCACTTCTTTCCAAATCATTTAAGACACATTGCAATGTTCAATATTCTATTTCAGTGAAGTCGATCAAGTACATCTGCAAATATGTCACGAAAGGCAGCAATATGGCTGTTTTTAGCATCCAAACCTCCAATGGCAACGATGAAATTACGCGTTATTAAGTTGGGCGATATGTGAACTTCAATGAGGCGGTTTGGCGTATATTCTTATTCCCTATTCATGAACGCCATCCCACTGTTGCACATTAAGCAGTGCGTCTCGAGAATGGCCAACGAGTATATTTCACTGCGGCAAATGTTGTTTAACGTGCTCAAATACCTCCAGCGAAAACATTGACAAGTTTCTTTGCTGTTTGTCAAAGCGATCCGTTTGCACAAACTTTACTTTACTCGGAGATGCCACGGTATTACACTTGAAACGCTTCTTCAAAAAATTTTTAACGTCGAAAGAAAGGCTTTTATTTGCGGTTGTTGCTGGTGAATGTTCGTGGTCCAACATCATTTGCAGCATTTCGTACTGTTAATGGTATAGTCTGCCCAACATTTTGTGCTGCATGTCAAGAATTCAATTTGCTTGAAAACGATACTCATTGTGATACAACAATCGCTGAGGCATATACGAACATTATTTGCTTAAACATGCTTTCCGTCAAGTCCAAGTCACCTGTGGAACAAATACAAGGACAATGAGTCAGAAGAGATTTTATATCAATAACGTGTCAGCTAGAGAAATCCAAATCTTGAAGCCAATGAGAACCTAAATTTTGGTCTGGTACTGACTGGACTAATATCAATTACATAATTTTATGATTTGAATACTTATTGTTAGTTCGCATTAGCGAAGGTTTAATAACAATAATATGGAGAAAAAAAAGATGCATAACCGGGCCTTGCTCTTAATTGAAGACATGTGTTACCTTATTTGCGGCAGTTTAATAGTCAGGCTCGGACTGCCAGCACCAGAACATGAAATGAGTGAGCTTCTAAATCGAGAATTGAAGCGTGGACGTGAATACGATCGACTTGAGTTGAACCAATTAGTTCAAACTAATGTTTCCCTCTTAAACCTCCAACAGAAGGAAGTCTATGATATAATATTGAAGGCAATTGATGGTGAAAATTATGTTTTCTTTTCTTTGATGCCCCCGGTGGAACTGGGAAGACATTCGTCATGTCATTGATTTTAGCTACTGTTCGTGCGAGATCCAACATTGCTGTAGTGGTAGCTTTAACTGGAATAGCGGCCACATTGTAAGAAGGATGCCGCACAGTTAACTTAGCGTTAAAATTACCATTAAACCTTCAAAATATAGAGCAGCCGACATATAACATTGCGAAAGAATCCGCCACGTCTAAAGTTTGAGTAGCGTGTAATGTCATTATCTGAGACGAATGCACAATGGCACACAAACGCGCAATAGAAGCTTTTAAAAGAACACTAAGAGACCTGCGCAGTGACTCAAGATGTTTTAGAGGTGCAATGATTTAACTGCCTGTTAATTTCCGCCAAACACTACCAGTCATTCCAAGATCGACGGCTGCTGATCGAATAAGTGCTTGCGTAAATCCTCAATTCCGTGGCGTTTTGCAAAGATACTGCAGTTGACAGAAAATACGAGAGTTATATTGCTCAACGACCAACCAATTGTTGACTATCGGTAATGGCCGTATTCCTGTCGACGAATTAAACGGATTGATTTTGTTTCCTCAAAATTTTTGTAATTTTGTATCGTCAAAAGAACAGCTTATCCAGAAAGTATTCCCCAATATAATTGCTAACGGGAAAAATTATGACTGGTTGAGTGAACGGACAATTTTAGCTGCTAAAAATATAGATGTTGATGATTTAAATAATGTATATAGTTCAGAATCAAATCGTTGGCACTCTGCATTCTTTTAAATCCATTTATTGTGCAACAAACGAAGATAAAGCCACCAACTATCCAACTGAAGTTTTAAGCTCCTTGGATGTGCCTGGCTTACCACCGCACAGCTTACAACTGAAGGTAGGCTCGGTAGTTATCGTCCTTCGAAATTTAAACCAACCAAAACTTTGCAATGGAACGCTTGGTAATAACAAAACTGATGGTCCATGTTATTCACGCAATTATACTTAGAGGAAAATTCAAAGGTGAATACCGAGAATTCCGATTATACCAACCGATATGTCTTTTGAGTTTAAGCGAACTCAATTTGCTATTCGTCTTGCATTCACAAGAACAATCCTTGAGTATTTGTGGTCTTAATTTAGAGAATTCATGTTTTTCTCATGGCCAACTACACGTTTCATGTTCACGTGTGGGCTAACCATCTACTTTATTTTTACTTGCGCCTAATGTCATATATCACAGGGTACTGCACTGAAGGCAATTAACCTCAAGCACGAAAATACAGAGCTTCCTTATTTTTGTAATCTTTTTGATATTTTGTTTTCCTTATAAATATATTCTAATAAACTATTTGACTAAATAAGCTTTGTACTCTTTTTAAAAAATCCATATATTCAATAACTGTTAGGTGGTACGAAGTTCACCGGGTCAGCTAATAACATATAAAATTTACTTTTTTTATTAAGTTTGATCCGTAAAGTCAAAATATGTACATCATCTCGCAAAATTATTTTTTCCAGCAGAAATTAATTTGTTAATTCTGGTTAACTTATATTAAAAAATTTTGTATTTATTCTCAACATATTTTTTATTTAACAAGCTTTTTGCTTTTCCTGTAAAAGTTTTAACTTGTAAGCTAAGGTATTTTGCATGTTCTATGACCAAATACTTACATACAAAAACTGATGAAAAGAGAAGACGAAAAATAAAGGTAAAAAAATGGCCACCAAATTTTAAGAATTGAAACCAAGACATATCGATACAAGGTGGCCGCAAGAAAAAAAATAAGAGAGTCGTTCTTTTAAACCTTATTTTTTTATATGGAGCTTGACACTAAAATTGAAAAATAATTTCAATTATAGTTTCAAACTCCATATAAAAAATAAATAGAAGGATAACGGCTCCCTTATTTTTTTGCAGCCACCTTGTATCGATATGCCTTGAATAAAAACAAAAACATAAGTACATCGTACACGTCCATACAAACATTAATACATTTGGGTGTACATATTCACATTGTTATTCTTTTTGTTTGTTTTTATATATGAATTAAGGTAAAATAAGTTATGTTTCAATACAGTTTATGTGCAAAAAGCCGTGATAGTAGCAAATAAATTTCAATGCGTAGTTATAGGGCAACAATACGTATTCTATTGTTGTATAAATGAAACCAAGTCGATTCGCAACGATTAAAAATGCCATTATTATCAAAATGAAAATAACTGAAGAAAGAAATAGTTTTTCTGAAAACTTTCAAATCATTATTCTAAGTAGAGAGTACTAAAATACCGCCCTAAATATAATTATTGTTCGTTTACTTTGATTAATTGAATTTAACAATAACAAAAAATCTTTAAGGATAATTTTACTTATTTAAAGTTTTTAGTTTTAAATTTTTATACCCTTCACATAGTGACAAGGGTATATATCACTTTGTCATTCCGTTTGTAATTTCTTTATTATTCATTTGCGACCCCATAAAGTATATATATTCTGGATCCTTATAGATAGGGAAGTTGAAATAGCCATGTCCGTCTGTCCGTCTGTCTGTCTGTCTGTCTGTCTGTCTGTCCGTCTGTCCGTCTGTTGAAATCAAGTTTCCGGAGTCAGATAAAAAGATACAGATCAGTAAATGGTGTCAAACGATTACAAATATCCCGCTAACAATCGCTATTTAAAATCAGCAAAATCGGTTCACTATTGACCGAGATATAAGCGAAAACCCAGAGTAACCCATTTTTTTTAGGACAAAATCCGTGCATATATCCCTATATATCTCAGTAAGTATAATCACTTTTGCCACAAAACTTGGCACGGATACTCCTAAAGAAAGGACCTAAATAATGGAAAAAGTTTTTTCCGATAGGACTAGGGGAAGGGGTATTTTTCCTACAATTGCATAAATTTGGTGAAATGTTTTATGCGCTATATCTCGTAAACTATAACAGCTATCGACTTAAAATGTTTTACAAAAATTAATTGTACCCTAAGGGCTACACTTTAAAAAAAAATTTTTTTGAGTGGGGGCAAAAAAAGGGGTAGCTCCCATACAAATTAATGATTTGTATGAAATTTCCGATACGCTATATCTCGGAAACTATAAATGACATCGAAATGAAATGTTCTACATAAAGTAATTGGGCAATAAGGGCTACGCCTTAAAGAAAAAATTTTTTGGGTGGGGGCAAAAAAAGGGGTAGCTCCCATACAAATTAACGATTTTTATGAAATTACGATACGCTATATCTCGGAAAGTATAAAAGATATCGAAATGAAATGTTCTACAAAAAGTAATTGGGCAGGAATGCCTACGCTCTAAAGAAAAAATTTTTTGAGTGGGGGCAAAAAAAGGGGTAGCTCCCATACAAATCGACAATTATTATAAAATATTCGATACGCTATATCTCGGAAACTATGAAAGATATCGAAATGAAATATTCTACAAAAATTAATTGTACCCTAAGGGCTACACTTTAAAAAAAAATTTTTTTGAGTGGGGGCAAAAAAAAGGGGTAGCTCCCATACAAATTATTGATTTGTATGAAATTTCCGATACGCTATATCTCGGAAACTATAACAGATATTGAAATGAAATGTTCTACATAAAGTAATTGGGCAATAAGGGCTACGCCTTAAAGAAAAAATTTTTTGGGTGGGGGCAAAAAAAGGGGTAGCTCCCATACAAATTAACGATTTTTATGAAATACCGATACGCTATATCTCGGAAAGTATAAAAGATATCGAAATGAAATGTTCTACAAAAAGTAATTGGACAGGAATGCCTACGCTCTAAAGAAAAAAATTTTTGAGTGGGGGCAAAAAAAGGGGTAGCTCCCATACAAATTGACAATTATTATAAAATATTCGATACGCTATATCTCGGAAACTATAAAAGATATCGAAATGAAATGTTCTGCAAAAAGTAATTGGGCAATAAGGGCTACGCCTTAAAGAAAAATTTTTTTGAGTGGGGGCAAAAAAAGGGGTAGCTCCCATACAAATTAACGATATTTATGAAATACCGATACGCTATATCTCGGAAAGTATAAAAGATATCGAAATGAAATGTTCTACAAAAAGTAATTGGGCAGGAATGCCTACGCTCTAAAGAAAAAATTTTTTGAGTGGGGGCAAAAAAAGGGGTAGCTCCCATACAAATCGACAATTATTATAAAATATTCGATACGCTATATCTCGGAAACTATAAAAGATATCGAAATGAAATGTTCTGCAAAAAGTAATTGGGCAATAAGGCCTACGCTTTAAAGAAAAAAATTTTTGAGTGGGGGCAAAAAAAAGGGGTAGCTCCCATACATATTAACAATTTTTGTTAAATTTTCGATATGCTATATCTTGGAAACTATAACAGATATCGAAATCAAATGTTCTACAAAAAGTGATTGGACATCAAGGGCTACGCTACAAAAAGTAATAATCAAATAATTCATACATTTTGGAGAAGAGCAGGGGGACTAGAACATTTAATAAGCTTTATTAACCTTTAAATATGAATAATGTCGAAAACTTTTAAAACTCTTGACCTCAAACTTTCCTCATCTATTTATATTATTCATACGAACGTTAAAATTTTGTATATTTTTCTATGGACTTTAAAACTTGCACAAGGTTTTTTATTATATTATTTGCAGTACAAAATTACTCGGCTGGGTATATTTAAAGACCAATGTGAAGGGTATATAAGATTCGGCACAGCCGAATATAGCGCTCTTACTTGTTTATTCTACATTTATACTCGTATAAAAAAAATATTACTTTGTTAAATTTTCATTACAGGCGAATTGGTTCAATTTTATTGTGATAAGATTTTTATTGAAAAACTTATTTTTATACCCTTCACATAGTGATAAGGGTATATATCACTTTGTCATTCCGTTTGTAATTGCTTTATTATTCATTTGCGACCCCATAAAGTATATATATTCTGGATCCTTATAGATAGGGAAGCCGATTTAGCGATGTCCGTCTGTCCGTCTGTTGAAATCAAGTTTCCGGAGTCAAATAAAAAGATACAGACCAGTTAATGGTGTCAAACTATTAGAAATATCCTGGAGACAATCGCTATTTAAAATCAACAAAATCGGTTCACTATTGACCGAGATATAAGCGAAAACCCAGAGTGACCCATTTTTTTTAGGACAAAATCCGTGCATATATCCCTATATATCTCAGTAAGTATAGTCACTCTTGCCACAAAACTTGGCACGGATACTCCTAAAGAAGGGACCTAAATAATGGAAAAAATTTTTTCAGATAGGACCAGGGGAAGGGGTATTTTTCCTACAATTGCACAAATTTGGTGAAATATTTTATGCGCTATATCTCGTAAACTATAACAGCTATTGACTTAAAATGTTCTACAAAAAGTAATTGCACGCTAAGGGCTACGCCTTAAAGAAAACATTTTTTGGGTGGGGGCAAAAAAAGGGGTAGCTCCCATACAAATCGACAATTATTATCAAATATTCGATACGCTATATCTCGGAAACTATAACAGATATCGAAATGAAATGTTCCACAAAAAGTAATTGCACGCTAAGGGCTACGCCTTAAAGAAAAAATTTTTTGGATGGGGGCAAAAAAAGGGGTAGCTCCCATACAAATCGACAATTATTATCAAATATTCGATACGCTATATCTCGGAAACTATAACAGATATCGAAATGAAATGTTTTACAAAAAGTAATTGGGCCATAAGGGCTACGCTTTAAAGAAAATTTTTTTTGAGTGGGGGCAAAAAAGGGGTAGCTCCCATTCAAATCGACAATTACTATAAAATATTCGATACGCTTTATCTCGGAAACTATGACAGATATCGAAATGAAATGTTCTACAAAAAGTAATTGCACGCTAAGGGCTACCCCCTGAAGAAAAAAGTTTTTGGGTGGGGGCAAAAAAAGGGGTAGCTCCCATACAAATCGACAACTATTATAAAATATTATATACGCTATATCTCGGAAACTATAATAGCTATCGACTTAAAATGTTTTACAAAAAGTTATTGCACGCTAAGGGCTACGCCTTAAAGAAAAAAGTTTTTGGATGGGGGCAAAAAAAGGGGTAGCTCCCATACAAATCAACAATTATTATCAAATATTCGATACGCTATATCTCGGAAACTATAACAGATATCGAAATGAATTGTTCTACAAAAGGTAATTGCACGCTAAAGGCTACGCCTTAAAGAAAAAATTTTTTGGGTGGGGGCAAAAAAAGGGGTAGCTCCCATACAAATCGACAATTATTATAAAATATTTAATAAGCTATATCTCGGAAACTATAACAGATATCGAAATTAAATGTTCTACAAAAAGTAATTGCACGCTATGGGCTACGCCTTAAATAAAAAATTTTTTGGGTGGGGGCAAAAAAAGGGGTAGCTCCCATACAAATCGACAATTATTATCAAATATTCGATACGCTATATCTCGGAAACTATAACAGCTATCGACTTAAAATGTTCTACAAAAAGTAGTTGCACGCTAAGGGCTACGCCTAAAAGAAAAAATTTTTTGGGTGGGGGCAAAAAAAGGGGTAGCTCCCGTACAAATCGACAACTATTATAAAATATTCTATACGCTATATCTCGGAAACTATAACAGCTATCGACTTCTACAAAAAGTAATAATCAAATAATTCATACATTTTGAAGAACAAGTTGGAGAAGAGCAGGGGGACTAGACATTTAACAAGTTTTATTAACCTTCAAATATAAATAATGTCGAAAACTTTTAAAACTCTCGACCTCAAATCTTCTTCATCTATTTCTATTATTCATACGAACGTTAAAATTTTGTTATTTTTTCTTTAAAACTCGCACAATGTTTTTTATTATATTATTTGCAGTACAAAATTACTCGGCCATAGCCATAACAATTGATAACACAATTGATTTCCGATTAGATTCCAACTGGATTCAATTGGATTTCAGTTGGATTTTTAATAGGTACGGTTATGGCGTTACGGTTATGTTACGTACAATTCAACCTTTAACCTTAAAATCTATCTATATATATAAAGGAATAACGTTACTGACTGACTGACTTACTGACTGATTCATCATCGCACAGCCCAAACGCGCAGAGCTATAAACCTGAAATTTCGACTGTGGGTACCTTTCCTTATGTTTAGATCCACTAAGACGGGATTTCGGGAAATTCGGACCCGAAGGGGCTTAAAATGGGCCAAATATGGAAATATCCGAAAGTTAATATCTCCTAAACTACAAACGATAGAAACAAAATTTAAAATAGATCGTATTTTACTCAAAAAATAAGCAGACCCGTGTCTGGCATTTTTTCAAAATATTAGACCCTTAAGGCTAAAAAAGGGTAAAAACTAAATTTTGATAGTGCCTAGGTCCACTTTGTAACTTCTAAACGAGTAAAGGTACACACATAGTTCAAAATGCAATCGACAGATACTAAAAAAATATGAATACGTTTTTGCCACTTTTTTAAAATTTGGACGTTGAGGGATAAAAAAAGGGTTCAAAAATGGGTAAAAATTCTATATTGGTACTTTTTGTAACTTTTGAACCAATAGAGATAAATACGTAACATAAATTACGTTCGACAGGTATCGACAAAATTAGAATATGCTTTCGATACTTTTTAAAAATTTTGGACCCTTAGGCACAAAAAAGGGTACAAATTACGTATTTGTAATTTTTTGGTACTTTTTGTAACTTCTTAACTAATAAAGGTAAAAACATAGTTTAATTTGCGTTCGACAGGCCAGGACAAAATATGAATATTTTTTTATACTTTTTGAAAAACCTAGACCCTAATGGGCAGACAAAAGGGTACAAATTTGTAAAGTGGTACTTTTTACGTACTTTTTGTAGCATCTGAGCCAAAAAAGATAGAAATATAATTCAAACTGCGTTCGACAAGTATTGACAAAATATGAATATTTTTTTATACTTTTTACAAACTTAAGACCCTAGGGGATAGAAGAAAGGGTACAAATTACTTTTTTTGGGACTTTTTAGGTACTTTTTGTAATTTCTTAACCAATAAAGGTAGAAACTTCATTTAAATTGCGTTTTGCAGGTCTCAAAAAATTAAAAATATATTTTTAGTACTTTTTTAAAATATTGTTCCTTAAGGGGTAGAAAAAAAGAGTACAAAATATATATAATATATTATATATAATGGTACTTTTTGAATATTTTTTGTAACTTTTAAACCAAGAAAGGTAGACACATAATGTAAATTGCGGTTGGCAAGTCTCAAAAAAATATGAATATGTTTTAAAAACATTTTAAAAATTCTGGACCATAAGAGGCATATAAAAGGGTACATATCATATAGTGGTACTTTTAAGGTACTTTTTGTAGCATCGAACCAATAAAGGTAGAAACATTATGCAAACTGCGTTTGACTTGACACAATATGGATATAGTTTTGGGACTTTTTAGAAATTTGTTACCTTGAGGGGTAGAAAAAGGGAACAAATTTCCAACTGGTACCTTTTAGGTACTTTTTGTCACTTCTATATTAATAAAGATAGAAACATAGTTCAAATTGCGTTCGACAGGTCTCGACAAAATATAAACATTTTTTGACAACTTTTTGAAATCTATCTATACATATATAAAGGAATAACGTTACTGACTGACTGACTTGAAATTTTAACTGTAAGTACGTCTCTCGATACATTGATCCACTAAGCTGGAATATGGAAATTTCGAACCTTTAGGGGTTAAAACATGCCAAATAAGAAAAAATCAATATGTTATTATCTTCTCAACTATACACGATAGAAACAAAATTCAAAATTTTAAAAGCATCGTATTCTTCTTAAACAATAAACGGACCCGTGTCTGCCACCTTTTCGAAATTTTGAATCCTAAGGGGAAAACAGGGTAAAAACTTTATTTTGATACTGCTTAAAATAATAACAAAAAATCTTTTCTTTTAAAACAAATTAACTTAAAATGAAAAAATTTTACTGCGTTGGTTTTGTTTAATAATACGCAGAGTAAAAAGAGAATGTAAATCATCTGTTTAAGCGTTTCTTTCCTCAGTCAGTAAAGCCAAAATTTTAAAATCAATTCACTACTTTAACGCACGATGGACATAACTCAAACTCAAAACTAGGTAAACCCTACAAAAATCCTACGGGTTGAATTCTATTACATAAGTATTTACTTCGTTTAAAATCCTTAATATTTTCGGAGTTAAACACAGACTTAGAGACTTCAAGTTTAAAAATAAGGTTTCTTCTTATGTTTTATAAATAAAAAAAAAATGCAGCCAATATAAACGGCACTCTTAGGGAAAATAATTTCTTCTTTCTCATTATAGGTATTCAACTAATATTTTCTCTAGAATTGTCCTTACTTATTATAAAACTTGTAGGCAAATAAAAATTTTTTCGTGCTAAGCCACATTCTTAAAAATAATTAACAAAGCAATAAAAAAAATATGTACCTAATGTAATTAAAGGGCCCTTTACAATAATATGTTGTGAATTGTGAATTGTGCATGATGCATTTTGTTGTTTGGGTTTTTTTTAGCAATTTGAATGTTTTTATTGCCTACCTGCCGCCCTATTTTGTAACTCGCTAAAGCTAAAACTCTATCGCTAAAAATCTAAACAAGCTTTTTGGCAATTTTTAGCTACGAGTGCAATTCTGTTATTTATATCGCCTAATTTAGCATAGTCCTAAATTTTAATTCGCCGCAAATAAAGCTTATATTTCTATAGCTAAAATTTTCTAATATCGAATTCTCTAATTTAAAATTAGCGATTTGATCTCTAAAATTTTTAAAATTTTAGCATAAAAGATATTAAAAATATACTAAAAACTCAAACAAAAAAAAAAACGATACAACAAAAAAAAAAAGACAAAACAACTAAAATAAATAAATATTTACATATCTGTATACATATATACATATATATAAAAATATACATGCATATTTCAATGTGTTTTTAATTTAATATGAAAATTGTGGTTCCCTACCTTAAAAGTTAAAATAAAATAACACACAAATATTAATCAAAAATATACAAAAATTAGATTAGAACGTGAAACGTGAATAAAAAAAATTAATTCTAATGCGTTTGGAAATAACACCAAATAATAAATACATAAACAAAAATAAAAAACTAATAATACGTTAAAAAATTTTTAACAAACTTTGAAAATTACAATAAACATTTAACAACATTTTAAAATTCTGTTTGCTAAACCAACATTTGTAGCATATCATCTTTACACGATTTGGCGCACATTGCATCATGCTGGTATGTTTGTTGTACTTTTAAATATAAGATTTTAATAACAATAAAAATCAATTTAATAATACATTTAAATCCCTATTTTTATTTTAGGCATTTTTAACTATCTAAAAATTTATAGTTTTAACTAAAGATTCTGATCAAAATTTTATTTTCTGTAATTATATTTTCGAATTATCATCTTTATTTTAGTAATTTTTATCTTTTTAAAAGCTTTTGATTTCAATTAAAGATCTAATAAGTGTGTTTTATCAATATTTTCGAATTCCTATTTTCATTTTAAAAACTTTAAAACTTCTTTATAAAAAATTTCGTATTGCTTTTTTTATACCCTTCACATAGTGAAAAGGGTATATATCAGTTTGTCATTCCGTTTGTAATTTCTTTATTATTCATTTGCGACCCCATAAAGTATATATATTCTGGATCCTTATAGATAGGGAAGTTGATATAGCCATGTCCGTCTGTCCGTCTGTCCATCTGTCTGTCTGTCTGTCTGTCTGTTGAAATCAAGTTTCCGGAGTCAAATAAAAAGATACAGACCAGTTAATGGTGTCAAACTATTGGAAATATCCCGCTAACAATCGCTATTTAAAATCAGCAAAATCGGTTCACTATTGACCGAGATATAAGCGGAAACCCAAAGTAACCCATTTTTTTTTGGACAAAATCCGTGCATATATCCCTATATATCTCAGTAAGTATAGTCACTCTTGCCACAAAACTTGGCACGGATACTCCTAAAGAAGGGACCTAAATAACGAAAAAATTATTTTCAGATAGGACCAGGGAAAGGGGTATTTTTTCTACAATTGCACAAATTTGGGGAAATATTTGATGCGCTATATCTCGGAAACTATAACAGCCATCGACTTAAAATGTTCTACAAAAAGTAATTGTACGCTATGGGCTACACTTTAGAGAAAAATTTTTTGGGTGGGGGCAAAACAAGGGGTAGCTCCCATACAAATTAATGATTTGTATGAAATTTTCGATACGCTATATCTCGGAAACTATAACAGATATCGAAATGAAATGTTCTACATAAAGTAATTGGGCAATAAGGGCTACGCCTTAAAGAAAAAATTTTTTGGGTGGAGGCAAAAAAAGGGGTAGCTCCCATACAAATTAACGATTTTTATGAAATATTCGATACGCTATATCTCGGAAACTATAACAGATATCGAAATGAAATGTTCTACAAAAAGTAATTGGGCCATAAGGGCTACGCCTTAAATACATAAGTTTTTGATAGGGGGCAAAACAAGGGGTAGCTGCCATACAAATTAACGATTTTTATGAAATATTCGATACGCTATATTTCGGGAACTATAACAGATATCGAAATGAAATGTTCAACAAAAAGTAATTGGGCCATAAGGGCTACGCCTTAAAGAAAAAAATTTTTGGGTGGGGGCAAAAAAAGGGGTAGCTCCCATACAAATTAACGATTTTTATGAAATATTCGATACGCTATATCTCGTAAACTATAACAGATATCGAAATGAAATGTTCTACAAAAAGTAATTGGGCCATAGAGGCTACGCCTTAAATACATAAGTTTTTGATAGGGGGCAAAACAAGGGGTAGCTGCCATACAAATTAATGATTTTTATGAAATATTCGATACGCTATATCTCGGAAATTATAACAGATATCGAAATGAAATGTTCAACAAAAAGTAATTGGGCCATAAGGGCTACGCCTTAAAGAAAAAGTTGTTTGGGTGGGGGCAAAAAAAGGGGTAGCTCCCATACAAATTAACAATTTTTATGAAATATTCGATACGCTATATCTCGGAAACTATAACAGATATCGAAATGAAATGTTCCTCAAAAAGTAATTGGGCCATAAGGGCTACGCCTTAAATAAATAATTTTTTGAGTGGGGGCAAAACATGGGGTAGCTCCCATACAAATTAATGATCTGAATGAAATTTTCGATACGCTATATCTCGGAAACTATAACAGATATCAAAATCAAATGTTTTACAAAAAGTAATTAGGCAATAAGGGCTACGCCTTAAAGAAAAAAATTTTTGGGTGGGGGCAAAAAAAGGGGTAGCTGCCATACAAATTAATGATTTTTATGAAATATTCGATACGCTATATCTCGGAAATTATAACAGATATCAAAATGAAATGTTCAACAAAGAGTAATTGGGCCATAAGGGCTACGCCTTAAAGAAAAAGTTGTTTGGGTGGGGGCAAAAAAAGGGGTAGCTCCCATACAAATTAACGATTTTTATGAAATATTCGATACGCTATATCTCGGAAACTATAACAGATATCAAAATGAAATGTTCCACAAAAAGTAATTGGGCCATAAGGGCTATGCCTTAAATAAATAATTTTTTGGGTGGGGGCAAAACAAGGGGTAGCTCCCATACAAACTAATGATCTGAATGAAATTTTCGATACGCTTTATCTCGGAAACTATAACAGATATCGAAATGAAATGTTCTACAAAAAGTAATTGGGCCATAAGGGCTACGCCATAAAGAAAAAGTTTTT
This sequence comes from Melanophora roralis, assembly GCA_963583895.1. Lineage (NCBI taxonomy): Eukaryota > Metazoa > Arthropoda > Insecta > Diptera > Rhinophoridae > Melanophora > Melanophora roralis. Next base: position 73,728,517 of record OY757187.1, on the reverse strand, counting down.
TGGGCGGGGGCAAAAAAAGGGGTAGCTCTCATACAAATTAACGATTTTTATGAAATATTCGATACGCTATATCTCGGAAACTATAACAGATATCGAAATGAAATACTCTACAAAAAGTAATTGGGCCATAAGGGCTACGCCTTAAATAAATAATTTTTTGAGTGGGAGCAAAACAAGGGGTACCTCCATACAAATTAATGATCTGAATGAAATTTTCGATACGCTATATCTCGGAAACTATAACAGATATCGAAATAAAATGTTCTACAAAAAGTAATTGGGCCATAAGGGCTACGCCTTAAAGAAAATTTTTTTTGGGGGGGGGGGGGGGGGGGGGGCAAAAAAAGGGGTAGCTCCCATACAAATTAATGATTTGCATGAAATTTTCGGTACGCTATATTTCGGAAACTATAACAGATATCGAAACCAAGTGTTCTACAGAAAGTGATTGGACATCAAGGGCTACGCTCTTGAGAAATAATTTTTTGAGTGGGGGCAAAAAAAGGGGTAGCTCCCATACAAATTAATGATTCGTATGAAATTTTCGATACGCTATATCTCGGAAACTATAACAGATATTGAAATCAAATGTTCTTATAAAAGTAAGCACATCAAGGGTTATGTTTTAAGGAAAAAATTTTTTGGGTGGGGGGTGAACAAGGGGTCCCATACAAATTAACAATTTTTATGCAATTTTCGATATGCTAAATTTTGGAAACTATAACAGAAATTGACTTCAAATGTTTTGCAAAAAGTAACAGGATAAGACCTACATTCAAGAAAAAGTTTTTTTGGGCAAGGGCAGGGGAAGGGGTAGCTCTAATACAAACTAAGAATTTTTATGAAATTTGCGATACGCCACATCTGGAAAACTTTAACAACTATCGACTTCGAATATTCCACAAAAAGTAATAATTAAATAATTCATACATTTTGGAAAAAAAATTTGGAGAGAAGCAGGGGGACTAGAACATCCCATAAAAATTAACAACTTTTATTAACCTTTTAATATAAATAATGTCAAAAACTTGCATTACTGTCGACCTCAAACGTTACTCATCTATTTCTATTATCCAAACGAACGTTAAAATTTTGTAAAGTTTTCTATGGACTTTAAAACTCACACAAGGATTTTTATTATATTATTTGCAGTACAAAACTACTCGGATGGGTATATCTAAAGACCAATGTGAAGGGTATATAAGATTCGGCACAGCCGAATATAACGCTCTTACTTGTTTTTTTTAAATTTCCAATTATTTTAAATTTTTTTGTTACAACTGCAGGTTTTATTAATTTCAGTTTCTTTAATAAAATATTTTCGAATTCTTATTTTTATTCCAGAAATTTTTATCTTTTTAAATTTTTTAATTTTTATTGAAGACTAATAGAAATTTGATTTTTTAATAATAAAAATCTTTCATTGAAGAGTAGTGAATTTATTTTGATCATATTGTTAATAAATTTAATTAGGTACTAATTCTCGCAGCAAAGAGAAAATATGTCTGCAAAAAAAACTAGCTTTTCATTCACAATCGGTGACTTTTAATTATTTTTTATTGGTGGTGGGCATGTAAAATGCATATATATTTTACTTAAATACCTGTACAGCATTTTTTGTATATTTGCCTTTGATAATTTTAAAAGTGCAAACTTATATAAGTACTTGGTCTTCAGAAATTTAAAACTTGGGTTAAATAGAAGATATTTACTACCAATGCTCAGTACCGAACAAAGAGTGCTGATGAGGAGTTGTAGCGGGCTCTGAAAATGCATTCCACTCGGCTAGTGTCGGGAAACTAAACTTTTTCTGAATATTTCTTCAATGAAAATCTTATCACAATAAACTTGAACCAATTAGCCTGATAAATTATAAAAAGGAAATTTTAGAAATAAAAATTGTTCAAAAAATACGCTAAAAAAAATAAATATGTATTAAATAACACTAGGCATGGTGTAAAAAAACACGTCCGCAAAGTTAATAAAACATGTTCAACAACTCGCTGACGACTGATCGTCAGCAAAATAAAATTAAAAAAAAAAAAAAAAAAAAAAATATAACAAAAAGCGAGACAAAACTAATGCATGCAAAAGCATGCTGCCTTCATACTCATCTAAATAGAGATGAATAAGGCAAAATTAAAGTGGTGAGATGAAGAATAAATAAAAGAAAAGGTGTTGCCGTGATATAAAAAATGGCAGGCCGTAAATTTCGTTCTAACCCAAGAATTAACAATTGCTAATGAGAGTATGTGTAAAATACAAACTAGTATTTCCGTATTCAAATTTCAATTAAAACTTGGGTTAAATAGAAGATATTTACTACCAATGCTCAGTACCGAACAAAGAGTGCTGATGAGGAGTTGTAGCGGGCTCTGAAAATGCATTCCACTCGGCTAGTGTCGGGAAACTAAACTTTTTCTGAATATTTCTTCAATGAAAATCTTATCACAATAAACTTGAACCAATTAGCCTGATAAATTATAAAAAGGAAATTTTAGAAATTTTTCATTTTAGTTTGACGTTTTTTTTTCATAATGGATTTTGAAATACTTAATATTAATGGGACTAATCAGAATCATTCCATAGTTGAGGTTCTAAAGGACGGTTCTTGCCTTTTCTCAGCTTTGTCATATTTAATGTACGGTCACCAATTATTTAGTCAAGAAATTCGAGATGAAATTGTAAGACATGTAGTTAATAATTGGGAGGGTTTTAAAATAATGACACATAATTATTATGGAGATAACTATTTAAATGAGAGCCAGTATATAGACGATATGTCACTAACAACTACCTATGGTAGTTTATGTGAGATAGTTGCTGCGGGGCAAATATACCCTTTTTGTTTTGAGGTTTATCGGGACGGACAGCTCTATGTTAGATATGGTACTGAAGGTAATCCAATAAAAAGATTAAGATTTACTGGAAACCTTTCAGGGGGACATTTCGACGTGTATGAACCCTGTGGTTTACAAAACACTATTCATGGATCATCGATTTCCAAGTCTTCGAGAAAACGCCGTGCAAGATTTACACCCAATGTAAGAAAGAAACAAATAAATCTAGCTGCTAAAAATATGCGACAGCACATCCTGAGGTGCACAGAGCTGCAGTGGCATCCTACCAAAGAAATAATCCTGAGAATAATCGCAAATTTTTACAAATATATTTTGTAGGGGAGGATGAGAAAGAAGCTCACCTTAGGTGTCAGAATTTTCCAGGCATTAAGCAGGGTTTGGTTAAACAGCTTCAGACAATGCTATATAGTGTAAATTCGTATGTCAAAGAACTTAAAACTACTATCGAAAGTGTTTCACAAGGATGTACAAATTTTCAAGTAGTTATTCGTGCTGAAAAGAAGACCGCTGAAGGTCACCCTGGCCGTTACAATGCACCATCATGCAGGGAAGTAGCATTGGTTATTGTTGGACAACAATTTGAAAAAAGAGACATTATTCTTCATAGCCACGACAATAAGCTGCACCGCATTAGCGAACTTCATCGATCTTATGACACTTTACAGTATCCTCTTATATTTTGTAATGGAGAAGATGGGTATTCAATCAATATTCCCTTGCGAGATCCAATTACCAAAAGACCTCTACATGGTAAAAATGTATCTGCAGCAAACTTTTATGCATATCGAATTATGATTAGGTCTAATGATGATTTTATATTCCGATACCGCTCTTTGTTTAGCCAATATTTAGTGGACATGTATGCTAAAATCGAAACTGAAAGATTACATTACATAAGGTCCCATCAAAAAGAACTTAGAGCTGAAAACTATGTCCATTTGCGCGATGCAGTTGAAAGACAAGACGTCAATGCTTTTAGCATGAGACAAATTGTTGTGCTTCCATCAACATTTACAGGGGGTCCTAGGTATATGCACGAAAAGACTCAGGATGCCATGACTTATGTTCGCAAATTTGGTCGTCCTGATCTTTTTATAACGTTTACATGCAATCCTAAGTGGAGTGATATATCAAATGTCCTTCAATCATCACAAAAACCTCACGATAGACATGATGTTATTGGACGTGTGTTTCACTTAAAAATAAAGAAATTGATGGCTCTATTAACAAAAGGAAATATTTTCGGAAAAATAAGATGCCATATGTATTCTGTAGAGTGGCAAAAAAGAGGTCTGCCTCACGTTCATATTTTAATATGGCTGGAGCAGCGAATTTCGCCTGATTCAATTGATCGCGTAGTATGCGCCGAAATACCAAATCCTGAAAAAGACCCAATACTGCACGACATAGTCAAAAGTAATATGGTTCATGGTCCTTGCGGTTCAATTAACATCAACTCCCAATGTATGAAAGACGGGAAATGTACAAAGAAGTACCCAAGAGAATTCATTAATCAAACACAGACAGGGGACGATGGCTACCCGAAATATCGAAGAAGAGCCCCCGATTTTGGTGGCTTCTCTTTTAAAATTAATAATATTGAAGTTGACAACCGATGGGTTGTTCCTTATAACCCAGTGCTTTTACGTGTTTTTAGGGCTCATATAAATGTTGAAATATGCAATTCTGTTAAATCTATCAAATATATATGCAAATATATTAACAAAGGTAGTGATCAGGCTGCATTCGCATTAGAAAATGAAAACGATGAAGTATCTGTTTATGAAAATGGTAGATATATAGCAGCTCTGAAGCAGTGTGGAGGATCTTAAGTTTTCCAATTCACGAAAGATATCCTCCGGTATTTCATCTAGCTATACACCTTGAAAACGGTCAGAGAATATATTTTACTTCCAGTAATATAATGTAACAAATAAATAATCCTCCTAAAACTACACTTTTGGGATTTTTTGAACTATGTGGGTCTGATAGTTTTGCTAAAACGCTACTATATCCAGAAGTCCCTGCATATTATGTTTGGAAAAATAGTAAGTTTGAAAGAAGAAAACGTGGAAGAAATGTAAGCGGCTGGGTTAATCTTAAAAAGGATGACGTTTTGGGGAGAGTTTATACAATTCATGCTTTTACATGTTGTGAGGGGTCCGACATCATTTTCTGACTTAAAGACTGTAAATGGAGAAGTACATAATACATTCCAGTCTGCATGTTTAGCCTTAGGTTTGTTGGAGGATGATAAGCATTGGGAGAAAACGCTTGAGGATGCAGCATTAAGTGACCACCCATATAAACTTAGAGACCTCTTTGCAATTATGTTGAAAAACTGTCAAATTTCAGACCCCGATAAACTTTGGCAGAAATACAAAAACAATTTTTCGGAGGATATTAGAAATGGGTTAATGCTGCAGTTGGAAAAAGAAATTTGCAATATGGAGGAAGTTTACAACAAATGTTTAATACTGATTGAGGATACTTTACTATTGATGGGTGGGGAAAGCGTAACACAGTACGGTTTACCAAAAACACGTAGAACAGAAAATACACAAATAAACATAGATTACTTTGTGGAAACCAATTATAATATCCTCGAGCTGGAAAGGGAGACTTTAATTCAGGAAAAAAATCTCACAGATGAGCAAGAAAAAGTGTATTGCCAGATTATGCAAAGCATAAAAACTGAAAGTGGCAAACTTTTTTTCCTAGATGCTCCTGGAGGTATTGGGAAAACGTTTCTTTTAAATTTACTTTTGTCAAAAGTTCGTAGTAAAGGCAATATTGCATTAGCTGTAGCATCGTCAGGTATTGCAGCAACTTTGTTAGAAGGCGGCAGAACTGCTCATGCAACTTTTAAAATCCCTCTTGATTTAATCCACATCGAAACTCCATTATGTAATATATCAAAGCAGAGTAATTTTGCTCAAGTTCTACGCGATTGCAAACTAATTGTCTGGGATGAAAGCACAATGGCTAACAAAGGTGGATTTGAGGCACTTAACAGAAGCCTCCAAGATATAAAATCTAATAATTTGGTCATGGGGGGAATAACGGTTTTGTTAGCAGGAGACTATCGCCAAACCCTGCCCGTGGTTCCTAGGGGAACTCGTGCAGATGAAGTAAAAGCTTGCTTAAAATCATCACAACTGTGGCCCTTTATCACAAAGCTATCACTAACAAAAAATATGAGAGTTCATTTAAGAGGGGATACCACGGCGGAAAAATTTTCACGAACACTTTTAAAAATTGGAAATGGAGAATATCCCAATGTTGAAAATAAAATAGTGTTGGGCGCAGAATTTTCGACTGCTGTAAAAACTTTAGATGAATTAATTGAAATTGTCTATCCAGGTATTCAACAAATTAATACGAAGGCTAATGATTGGCTATGCGAACGCGCTATTTTAACACCTAAAAATGAGAGGGCAGAAATAATAAATAACAATATTTTATCATCATTTAAATCTACAGAAAAGGAATATCTATCCATCGATTCGGTGCTACAAATTGATGATGCTGTACACTATCCATTAGAGTTTCTAAACTCTCTAAATCCTCCAGGATTTCCTTCCCACAAACTAATTTTAAAAATTAGAGCACCGGTTATGCTTCTTCGTAACTTCAAACCCCCAAAGCTTTGCAACGGCACTAGATTACGTGTCAAATCACTGCAAAAGAATGTGATCGAAGCTACTGTGTTAACTGGTTGTGGACAAGGTGAGTCAGTTTTTATTCCACGCATACCCCTCAAATCTGATGGCTACCCATTTGAGTTTAAAAGACTTCAATTTCCACTAAAAGTATCATTTGCCATAACAATAAATAAGTCACAGGGGCAGTCCCTAAAAATTGCGGGCATTGATTTAAGTGAAGACTGCTTCTCTCATGGTCAATTTTATGTGGCTTGCTCTCGAGTTAGTTCACCAAGAAATCTTTTCATATTAACAAACGATGGGAAAACAGCTAACGTTGTTTACAAGGAAGTGCTTCGCTAGAACAATTCAGACCAATCGTATAATACTTTCCGAAAAATACCAGGCCCCCCTGAGCGTCAAGCTGTTAAAACTTCTTAGCATCGAATAAATTCACACCCATTTTTCGTCATGATCAATTCATTTGCGTAGAGCCAATCCGAGTACTCTCAAAGAAATATGGCAACTGTACAGTTAAAAAACTGAAATCATGTCAAAACATTATTGCTATAATCCTTATCATAACGTTTTCTTAGGACGGGCAACACTCAACGCAAACCAGCAGAACATTTACATCCTTAAGCAAAATCCCCTATAAGCTTCAATAAACTTACTATCATTATATCACCCACAAATCGTTTATATCCTTAAGCCAAGCCCCTTTAAAATCTAATAAACCTTTACATCACAGTATCATGTCATCACCACTTCAATTTCTCTTATGATGGTCAACCCTCAGCGCATACCCGGAAAACTTTTTATCCCAATAAAAAACAATTGTCCGTTTTGCGCGCTTTCACAGAAAACTCCTGAAATTTGTATTAGTTTCCAATAATATTCCTATTTAATTTTTATGTCAAATAAAATAAACCAAAATTCAAAAAAAAATATTTAAGCAATAGCAAAAATTTTTTTTTATTGTAAAACAAAATTGTGTATCTGATTGTACAGTTTTGTTTACAAGGCCGAAATTAGATAATAAAATTATTAATTCTGTTAAATGTTTTACTATTTTCGGTCCTATAAACAAAATTGTAAAACCAGATACACAATTTTATCAGAATTTAAAAAAAAAGTTAATAGTTTTTCTTTTGGTTTTGTTTTTTTTTGTTTGACATAAAAATCAAATAGCAATATCATTAGAATCTAATAAAATATATACTGAAGAAAACTATTATTTGAAAAAACTATTTGTTTTAAAAAAAATTCTGGAGTTTTTTTGTGTACTGCTTATTTGGTAATAGTTTAAGAAATAAAGGCACAAAACATCACCTACAGTTGCTCTCTTAATCTCGTAGTGTACGGACGTGTCTACGCGAGTGTATATTTGTAGTAGGTGATATTTGTAATAAGTTACAAAAAAAAATTGTTAATATACATACCTACAGGACATAAGTGAGAATCGAAAATAAAAACAAACTAAACAAAACAAAAAAACCAAACGGTTAATGAGTAACAGTAATCGTTGTGACAGTGGGCCTAATAGCCGAAATGCTTACATTGTGTTAAGCTCAGCAAGCGTTAGCAATGAAAACATTAGAGACCCTGAATATAATAGAAACTACTTAAGTGCAAAACCGAAAACAAATACAAATAATTTAAGTGCAAGTGTGCCTAATTTGAATAAATGTACTGAACAAGGGACAAATTTAGCCCAATCTCTGTTTAAAAATTATAAAAAAATACCGAGGTGCCATCTTCATCGCGGTCTTCTTTATCAAGTTCTGGTGTCGCACCAACAGCTGCTAAAGGCGCTACGGGCCTAATTTCTGCGTGTGCTCCTAAGATCCAGGTAGGGATGGACAGGTACGTAACAGTTCTTAAAAGGGGAAGGAGCCCTAAATCGGCAGAAGCATCTCAACCTGCAAAAATTTTAAAAGACGATGAAAGGCCAACCTCATCGCAAAATCGTTTTGCAATTTTGCAAGAGGATAATGAGGCCCCTGTTAGTGAAAAAAAGTCCTTTAAGCCACCTCCCATTTATTTGAGGGAAAAAAACTCAAACGATCTCGTCAAGTTTTTAGTCGGTTTGATTGGGGAAAATAACTTTTATGTTTCAAACGTTAAACGCGGTAACATATTTGAGACAAAAATTCAAGTGAACCATGAAAACGCCTACCGCGCCACGGTTTCGGAGCTCGAAAAACTCAGAAAAAACTTCTATACCTACCAATTCAAGACCGCAAAAGGCCTTCAGGTAGTTATTAAAGGCATTGATTCTAACGTTGACCCAGAAGAGATCAAGACCAGTTTGCTAAACAAAGGGTTTATGGTTAGGACGGTATCGAATATGAGAAATAGGGAAAAACACCCCCAACCATTATTCCGAGTGGAGCTTGAGCCTGGTGATATCAAATTGAAAAAAAAGTGAAACTCACCCCATCTACGATTTAAAATATATTATGCACCGACGAGTCACTGTGGAAGTGCCACATAAGCGATCTGGGCCCGTACAGTGCTTAAACTGCCAGGAATATGGCCACACTAAAACTTATTGTAAGTTGCCTACTGTTTGTGTTGTGTGTGGGGATCTGCACGATACGACCAAGTGCGACAAGCCAAAAGATGACCCTAGGATAAAGAAATGCAGCAACTGCGGGGGAAACCACACTGCCAACTATAGAGGTTGTCCTGTTTTTAATTCAGTTAAGTGATCAACTAAGCCGAAAATAGTTCCTGCCCCTCCCCAGCCTTTAAATATACCAACTACAAATATGCCTCCATTGGCACAACCAACTACAAATCAAGTTTCTTACGCCGCCGCATTAAAGTCTAACCAGCCTAATTCACGTAAGTCTACCCAGCCTACAACACAACAAGAAGTGCCAACTAGCGAACCCACCGGGCCTAATTTTAGCCGCCTGGAAGCCGTAATTGACAATATGGTCACACAATTTACGCAGATTATGGCGCAAATGGCCAACATGATACAAGAAATGCAAAAAATGCAGTCTGCTTTTCTGCAGGCTATGCTTAAAAGACCATGAACTGCCTCAAGGTTTGTTTCTGGAACGCAAACGGCATCCGCCAACACAAAAACGAGCTCGAATATTTCTTGATGAACCAAAAAATCGATGTTATGTGTATTTCTGAGACTCACATGACATCTAGAAGCACTTTTAAAATTAGTGGTTATTCTTTTTACGATTCAAAGGATCCTAGGGATAGATCATGTGGAGGCTCGGCTATTCTAATCAAATCTAGAATTAAACACCAATGGTTGGGTGGCCTCTCGGAATGTTATATCCAAGCTACGAACGTCTGCATTGATGAATTTTTCCATAACCTTGTTATTTCATCAGTTTACTGTCCACCCAGATTCTCCATTACGAAGGATCAGTACAACAGTTTCTACAAATCATTAGGTCCCCGCTTTATAGCTGCTGGAGACTATAACGCTAAGCACACATACTGGGGCTCCCGCCTAATTAGTCCCAGAGGTCGTGTCTTGTATGACTCAGTGTCGGAAATAGGACTTTTCGTTATTTCAACTGGACAACCAACCTATTGGCCAACGGACAATAATAAAATTCCAGACGTAATAGATTTTGGCGTGGCAAAAGGTATATCCCCGGACCTTATTGAGGCTGTAGCCTCCTTGGATTTATCTTCTGACCACTCACCCACAATTATCACTATTTGCAGTCCTCACCAAATAGCAACTAGTGATTTTTTCTTATCAAAAAGAGTAAATTGGTTAAAATATAAAAAATATATCAGCTCTAACTGCTCGGAACACATACCACTAAAAACTCCCCAAGAAATCGATGATTGCCTAAATATCCTAAATGAAAACATTAAAGAAGCCGTTGAACATGCTTCTTCAACATACCGTCAGGTCAAATACAACAAAATTTTTTCTGTCGATGTTGAGGAGCTTTTATCTGAAAAAAGGAGAGCGCGAAGAGAATGGCAACAGCATAGATCGCCCCAACTTAAAACGAAGCTAAAAGAGTGTACAAATCGCTTAAAAAACTTGCTGGAGGTACACAGAATTGCATCAATTAAAAAGTATTTGGAAGGTCTAGACGCAACCCCTCAAACAAATTATTCTCTATGGCGATCAGCCAGTCGTCTCAAAAGACCCGTAATCGCAAAACCACCACTGCGCAATCTAAGAGGATCCTGGGCTAGAAATGATGAAGAAAAATGCGATCTGCTCGTAAACCATTTAAGAAACGTGTTCACTCCTAATACATGCACTGACGTGAGGGAATTACCGCCTGTTGTTTCTAGGCGTCCTATAGAAATACGTTTCCGATATTCAGATGTGGTAGAAGCTATTTCTAACCTTAATGATAAAAAAGCTCCTGGCGTTGATAAAATAAGCAACAAAATGCTCATTGAGCTACCTTTTACAGCAAAAAGAATAATTCTTTTTATTTTTAATGCCATAATACGGCTTGAACATTTTCCACCAATATGGAAAGTTGCCTTAGTTAAGATGATTCCTAAGCCTGGTAAATATCCTTCTAAGGTGGAGTCTTATAGGCCTATAAGTTTGTTACCAACTTTGTCAAAACTGTTTGAAAAGCTGCTTAAAAACAAGCTTAATCCGATCCTGAATGAAAACAACTGCATTCCAGATCACCAATTTGGCTTTAGAAGTCAACATAGCACAATAGAACAAACTCACAGACTGGTGCAGGTTATAAGAAAAACTTTCGAGGAAAAAAAGTACTGCTCCGCGCTTTTTATAGATGTCTCTCAAGCTTTCGATAAAGTATGGCACGAAGGCCTGTTAAACAAACTAAAGCTAAACCTTCCAGCTAATATTTTCAACCTACTAGAAAAGTACATAACCGGTCGACAGTTTAAAATCAAAGAGGGAAACCAAATAAGTTCTTCTCAAACAATAGGGGCTGGTGTACCTCAAGGGAGTATACTAGGTCCAGTTCTGTACTTGCTTTACACAGCAGATATGCCAACCAATAGTTTTACACACACGTCGACATTTGCTTATGATACTGCTTTTCTTAGTATTCATAAAGACCCTAAAGAGGCTTCAAACCAATTGCAGCAACACGTTACTCAAGTTGAAAAATGGGCAAAGTTATGGGGAATAAAAATAAATGAACAAAAATGTACCCACGTAACTTTTGCTTTACGCAAAGAAACGTGCTCTCCAATTCTTATTAACAACCATATGGTGCCTCAACGAACCGAGACAAAATACCTTGGCATTCACCTGGACCGCCGCCTCACATGGAAGCCTCATATAGATGCGAAGTTGACGCAAATGAAACTTAAAGCTACACAAATTCATTGGCTAATCGGTAGAAACTCTGTCTTCGTCTTGATTGTAAACTTCTACTCTACAAATCGATTTTGAAACCAATTTGGTGCTACGGTATACAATTATGGGGCACTGTTTCCGCATCCAACATAGAAAAAATTCAACGCAGGCAAAACAAAATCCTAAGAATGATAACTGGTGCTCCTTGGTATGTTAAAAACAGCAACATCTACAAGGATCTACAAGTTCCACTAGTTAAATGCGAAATCCTGAACTATGTGGACAAGTATTTAAATAAGCTGGAAGCTCACCCAAATCCGCTCGCCCGAAACATCCTGCAACATAGTGGGCACACCCGCCTGAAAAGGAGGGATACTATTGCGCTTATATGAAGCTTGATAATTAATATGAGAACTTAAATTTTAGTCTGGCACTGGCTGGACTTATATTAACCACCTAGTTTTAAGATTTGAACACTTATTGTTAGTTCGCCACAGGCGAAGATTCAATAATAAATATATGAAAAAAAAAAAAAAAAAAAAACAAAACATCACCTTTACTTAATAAATTTCTAAAACTGCGCTTACAAAGTAGCGGGTCACGTGCTAGTATCTAATAAAACAAATATACTTACCCTTTCAAGCGCATAGGAGTCTCATTGAAACAAGTTTGGCAGAAATTATACTTGGCCAATACTCGTTTATTTGCCATTTTCAATGAGCCAAAAAACTCCCAAACGGCAGATCCGTTACAGTTTTTTTTTTGTAGATGACAATTTTAGCTTTTTCTTTAATATTATTTTTTAACATATTTTCATATTCAATTATATCACCATACCCAAAATTTAAAGAGCTTTCAGGTTCATCAGAATCTGAACTTTTTTCTTTAAAATAATTTGTAATTTTACCATCCATTTTAATATATTTTAACTTTACGCTGCGTTTAAGTTTTCGCTTTTAACTTGATCACACATATTGGTTGTCAAATTCATTCGAATTGATGATGGTGACGTAGGCTGCACGCAACTTGATAATCAACTTGATCATTGCTTAAGTACAAAACAGTGAGTTCGGCCTGTAATAGGTTAATACTTAGCCTTTTATAGTTTATTACATTAACCGCTAACGGTATTTAAATATTGTTGGTTACCTTTTTATAAAAGTATACATAAATAATAACTAACTCGTTTTTGGTTATCAACCACGACACTACGTGCAATATATTATCTTCATACAAAATCACATTTTTAAGGTAAATTTCATAATAAAAATAAAGATTGATATATTTAACACAAACTCTTAACTGGTGTTGTTTGATTTTTCATTCCCCTACGAAATAATCGGATATACGCCGAAACATTGTTCCTTACGAACCGGATTAATAAACAAAAAGAAATTGAAAAAAAAAATTAAGTTAATTTAATATTGCAGCCGTGTGAGCACAAAATCAACGGGGGTTGCAACAAAAGGAAATAGTTTACATACATACGTACACACACATATGTATATATATTTTGAAAACAAACTAAATAAATTTATTTAAAAATAAGTTTTAATAATTTAAATAGTGGAAAAAAAAATATTGTGTTTTTATTTTGATTTGTTTCTTGAATTTATTACAATTATTGTGCAGAAAGTTAATAAAAGGTATCTTCTTCTTCCCTTGTACTGGAATTGCAATAGTCACCCTACGGTCGGTTGAATTGACTATATAAAATTGATTCGTAATTGTAATTTGAACATGTCGTTTTAACTGCTCGAAGGGTTTACTCACGCCTCAGATGCTGTGTTTAAATTTGAAGTAAATTTAAATAAAAGTCGTGAAGAAGACTAGCATATATATTATATAGAGGTATTGAGTGATGAATTAAAGAAGTTATGGGAAAAGATGAAGGATAAATATAAATAATGCTTATCTGATATTGATGCTTGTTTGAAGACAGCACCGGAGGTTTCTGAAGTGGTTGCTGGAAAATATCAGAGCACGTTTAATACCTATGCTAGATGTTTAAATGCTATGCGTATTAAAATTGATGAGTTACAAGTCAAATCTAAGGCAGCCGAAAATCCGACTATAGGAAATGTTGCGTCAAATAATGATGTTTGTCACAGTTTACCGCATCCAACATGTGATACGGATATCTTTGATGGTGATTATCTTTCATGGCCGATTTTTAGGGATCTTTTTGCAGCTTTGTATATTAATAATAGTCGTCTTAGTAACATTGAGAGATTGTGTTATTTAATTAAGAAGACCGGTAAGGATGCCAAGGATATTGTATCAAAGTGTCCGTTGACAAATTCTGGGTTTGATGTAGCATGGAAGAATTTGAAGGACGCATACGAAAATCCTCGCATGTTGGTCAATAATCAATTAAAGTGTTTGTTCAGTTTAGAATCGGTCGCGAAGGAGACTAGTTCGGCTTTAAAGACGATACAACGTGGTATTAATTGGTTTTTGACTGAGAACTGGGATCCACTAACTGTATTTATTTGTATACAGCGGTTACCATCTCAGACGGTCACGCTTTGGGAACAGACGATAAGGGACAAAACTGTCTTATCCTTGTGGAAGGATTTGGATCTGTTTTTAACAGAACGAACTCAGACTTTAGATTGTATGCGCGATTTAACGAATATGGAGTCTGATAGAGAAGTTAAAGGGCAGATGGTAAAGTCTCATTTGTCTAGTACCAGTTTATGTCCGAAACATAATCATGTGTTGCGACCTTGTCGCCGTTTTAAGAATTTGTCTGTTTTGGACCGCTTTTCGAACATTAAGTAATTTCATTGCTGCGTTAATTGTCTTTCAAGGTCACATGAGGTGAAGGATTGCAAGAGCGAACATAGTTGTTTTATTTGTAATAAAAGACACCATACCTTGCTTCATCGGCAAGTGTCTGGATCTACCGTATCGACGCCGAGCATGGCCGATACAGCTAGTGCGAGGCCAGCTGTTCAGTAGCATGGGATCGATCCACAGTTGCCTTCAACATCTGCCACTGCCCGCGCTAACTCGAGTCGTCAAGTTTATCACATAGCACAGAATTCGTCTGTTATTGGAAGCTTCCTTTATTTCTGAGCGTTTGCGAAATCAATTGCGACTTCCGTCACATTCTACGAATGTTAAGATTTCCGGCGTTGATTCAGGGGCTTCTACTACTTCTACAAAAATTTGTTCGATTAAAGTTGGGTCTCCGGTAGACAATCGAATTAATTTATCGACATCGGCCCTTGTTTTATCTTCGATTTCGGGTAATTTACCGTCCTTTATTTGTCCTTCGGATACAAGGGGTGAATTACCAAATTTACAATTGGCGGATTACAACTTTTACATAAGCAGACCAGTAGATCTTTTACTCGGCGCTGACTTATACCCCGAAATCATTCTTGATGAAGTTCGTCGAAATATTTTTGGATCGTTTATGGCTCAGAAAATCGTTTTTGGATGGATTCTGACAGGCCCAACAAATTCTGTAAGGGTTGATCATTTTCGAGGAAGACAGCTTAAATCAGAATCTTTTAAAATTTTGAAAAATCGAGGAGGCTCCACAGGGTTAGATTGTTTCACTTTCGGATAAGATCTGTGAGGAAATATTTTTGGAAAACTACCAAACGTGATGCTTCTGGTAGATATATTGTGCCTTTACCTTTTAAACCAGAGTTTCCCAACGAGTTGAATTTGGGAATTCCGAAAACGGGTGCTAGGAAACAGTTTTGTAGGATTGAATCTTTTCTCGTTTGTAAGCCTGAGATAAAGAGTATGTATGACGAGGTATTAATGGATTATTAAGCGTCGGATCATATGCGTCCTGTGGAACCTACGAGCCATTACCTTGTCATGCTATTTTCCCCATCATCGGGATTAAACCTGAGAGAAATAGTACAAAACTGAAAGTGTTTTCAATGCGTCAAATAGGACGTCTAATGGTAGTAGTTTGAACGACTGTCTTTTTGCAGACTGATTTAGTTTCATTAATTGTGCTTTGGCGTTTATACGAATTTCTGTTTAATTGTGATATTTCGAAGATGTACAGGCAAATTCGTGTTCATCCAAATCACATCCCTTTTCAACGAATTATATATCGAAGTTCGTCCCAGGAACAGTTATCCAAGTATGAACTGCAAACGGTAACCTTTGGTTTAAATTGTGCTCCCTACCTGGCCATTTGGACTCTTTTGAAGTTGGTTGATGATTGTCAGGAAGTTTCCCCTCCCCACCCCACGTCGATGACGTGTTAACCAGAGCGCACGATGTCTCGAGTGCTATGGCGGCCCGGGATCAAATAAACGCTGCACTGCTGTCGGCTGGTTTTGAATTCAGGAAATGGACCGCAAATGATAAATCGATTTTGGAGGGATTACCGTCTGAATACTTAGTAGATTCAAAACTGTTGGTATTTGAAGAGACCAGCAGTTTGGAAACCTTGGGAATTCTCTGGAATGCACAGTTGGATTCATTCTTTTTTAAAGTTTGTCCGCTAGAGGTCAAACTAGAATATACAAAGAGGGAAGTATGGTCTACTATCGCGAAATTTTTTGATCCAATTGGTTGGTTAAGCCCAGTTATAGTTATGGCTAAGATGATTATGCAGCGCATTTGGCTGGATAACATTGATTGGGATGATTATCTTCCTGCTTCAAAGAAGGAGGAATGGTTGAAGTTTGTTTAAGTTTTGGATAGAGTGAACTTTATTAAGGTACTACGATGTGTTAAAAATTATGAAAATTCGAATACTGAACTTCATGTCTTTTCGGATGCTTCTGAAAAGGCATACGCTGGGGTAATTTATATCCGTATTGAGTGTCCAATTGGGGAATTCTAGTTTGTTATTATCAAAGACGAAGGTAGCTCCAATTAAGTCAGTTTCTTTGCCGCGACTTGAATTATATGGTGCGTTTTTGGCTTGGGAGCTGCTGAAAGGCGTACTTAGTGAGATTGATATTTGTCTTCAAAAAATTTATTGTTGGACGGATTCTGCGATCGTCCTTGCTTGGTTACGTAAACCTCCTTGTTCTTGAACCACCTTCGTGGCAAACAGAGTGTGTCGTATTCAATTGGTTTCACGTTCGTTCTGAGGATAACCCTGCCGATTTGGGCAGCCGGGGGGTAGATCCTCTCAGTTTATCGAATAGCAGTCTTTAGTGGCATGGTCCGTCGTGGCTCAGTAAGGAGAAATCGCAGTGGGACACAGATGATCTTCGGGATCTATATACTGACATTGAAAGTCGCAAAATTAAAGTGCATGCTTCATTTTTCTCGAAATTTGAAGATGTATTGGATAGGTTTTCTACATTGGATAGAGCTTTGCGTGTTATTGCGTATATTTGTCGCTTTTTTCATTCCACACCTTCTGCTTATAAAGGGCGTTTTAAATATAGAACGTGTGTTGTGTCCAGTGATGAACTTAATATGGTCAAATTACGTTTGGCTATTGTTGTTCAGAAAGCGTTTTACGCTGAGGAGTATAAATGTCTTTTGGATAAGGGCACGTTACCATCGAAAAGTTCATTGCTACCCTTGAATTCCTTTCTTGATGAACAACAAGTTATGCGTTTGAATGGCCGACTCGGTTAGTGCCCTTCGTTATCATATCATGAACAATATCCCATTATTCTTCCGTATGAATGTCGTTTTTCTAAACTGATGGCAGAGTTTATACATAAAATGTCTATTCACGGTGGTAGTCAACTGACGTTGTCTTATTGATCGACAACGCTCTTGTAGTCAAATAATGGCTGCTCTTCCCCCTGAACGTACAAGTTTGGATCGGGCCTTCACTACCACTGGGGTTGATTTCGCCGGTCCTTTCGTTATAAAAATTACAATGGCAGGTCTTGTGAGATCACGAAAGGGTATGTTTGTATTTTCGCTTGCTTTTCTACAAAGGCAATACATTAAGAAGCAGCATCGGGTTTGTCAATGGATACCTTTTTGGCTGCGTTTAACAGGTTTATTTCTCGTCACTGTTGTCCTAGAACCATGTTTTTAAATAATGGTACAAATTTTGTGGGGGCGGAGAATAAAATTTCAAGGGATTTTAAAACGTTTTTGAAAGAATGTCAGGCCAGAATGCTTTCTACGGTGGGTCATCAGGACTTATAATGGCGATTTATACCAGCTGGGGTCCCTTACATGGGGGGTCTTTGGGAAGCTTGGGTAAAAAGTTTCAAGCTTCGTTTTCGAAAGGAAATGCAGGCGTCTAAATGTACCTTTAAGGAATTATTTACGAGCCTGACTAGAATCAAAGCGTGTTTGGATTCGCGTCCGCTTTGTCCAATGCCTGATAATCCCGATGATCAGGTGGCTCTTACCCCTGGTCATTTTTTGATTGGATCCGCTATCCTAGCTCCCCTTGAACCTACAATTTATGACGAGGCTATGATTTATGACAAGGCTATGATTCATCAATTTTGCAAAAGATGGAAAGAAGAGTATTTGGTCACTTTGCACAAACGCTATAAGTGGAAACATCCACAAAGAGACATTGCTATCAATGATCTATTAGTTGTCAGAAACGAACAAGTACCAGCCACTTCATGGAAATTAGATATTGTAGAGAAGGTTTATACCTGTTCTGATGGTCACGTTCGTGTGGCTGATATTCGTACTCAGAATGGGATAATGAATAGACCAATAACCAAGCTTGTAGTTTTGAATGAATTATACATATATAGTTTTATATCACTTTTTATCAATTTACAAGTACTAAAACTTTCCTTTCCTAGAGACAAATGGACCTGAAAACTCAATTAAGTGTTTCCGTCGTGTCTGAGATTGAGGATGACGGTCTCCTGGATTATGAGGAGGCCATGGACACCATCGAACCTGGTGCATCGTCGGCGACAGTTGCAGAAGAAATAACTGTCGTTACGCCGTCGGTTGAATGGTCTTAAGCAATGGGTGACTTGGTGTCCGAGTCAACTACAGCACAAGTCGTTAACGCAATTAAAGTGGCATCTGCGTCATCGCCTCCAGATGACCCAACCACGATGCAAGTGAAGACCCCTGGTTCTGATTCGTTGAAAGTGAGCGGGCGCAAGTGTCCCATTTGTAGCAAGACTCATGCCCCTCGGTTTTGTTATAAGTTTAGAGACATGAGCTTGGAACGACGACTTCGTATGGTAGCCGTTTGTAGAATTTGTGGTCGGTGTCTGACAAGTGGTCACGCCAGTAGCCACTTAATATATATAACACAAACTCTTAACTGGTGTTGTTTTATTTTTTATTTCCCTACGGAATAATCGGATATACGCCGAAACAATCATCAATTTCATTTCTTCAGATGGCGTCGTCAAGAAATAAATGAAAAATGCTCACTTTGCTGCCGAAACGAAACATTTGTTTCAAATATTACATTTGTTATTTTATTACATTTTTTATTTATTTGCGACTGAATTTTGGTACAACGACACACTAGCTATTTGCATTAATTTATTTATTTATGTTAATATAGGAAACATACACGAATATTAGTTAAAATTATTTGCGATAGAATATTTGTTTAAACCAACAATTGAAAAAACAAAAATTTTTGAAAGAATGGTATAATTATCTCTTAACTTGCCCATCAAGTTGAAAGGCGAGTTAATAAGAAAATTGATCAAGTTGCTTTCAAGTTCGAAAAGTTTGAGTGGGTTAGTAAAAATTGGTGAGTTTATTGCAACTTGAGAGGCAAAATAGAACGTCTGGCTGCTAAGTTATAAGAGTAACCATACAAACAGGAATAACGGTAAACTCTTCATTAAAATTTACAGATTACCATACTTTATTTATTAGTTATAACCATGATACAACTAATCAGGTAATCTCGTCTCTGCAACAACTACAAATTAGTACCAACGTGTCAAACAACAGCTCATAGAAAAAAAAAACGATGAGTAATAATTTTTGTTGTTATATTTTCACAGGAAGAACATAATCTTGACATTTTGGCACTAATCAGCTGGGCCGACGAGACTACCTGGTTCTTTGTATCACGGTTATAACTAAATAACTTATAGTCTACACGAGACAGAAGTTTGGAAATTTTTATGTTCGCAATTGTCAAAATCTGTTGCTAACACAAAAAATGACCGTGTGGACCCCAAATTTTAGTGTTAGAAAATAAGTGTGAAAATAAGTTTTCCAGCACAGAGCTGAGCAATTTTGTTAGGACACAAACTGTCAAATAACGTTGTTGTTGTTGTTGTTGTATTAATTTGAGTAAATAAAAAATTATTAAGAAAAAAAGAACAACTTTAACAACAATGATACATAAACAAAATAAATTAATAAAGAAACATTTTTAATTAAACAACAAGTGAGAAAAATGTCAATAACAATAAATATTATGCATTTATTGTTGTTGTTTACAGCAACCTTTCTCAACAAAAATTTTTTTATTTGTGTTTACGCTCATTTACATCCCTGTCGGACATTCAGTTAACTTAAAATTAACTTGAAGCTAACTATTTCTCAAGTAGTGGTGGTTGACACTTGCATTATTTTTATATTTAATTAACTAACTATTTTAACATTGCGATGTCCTAGGAAGTAGTTAATTGTCCGATTCTGCATTACTTTTAATTAACTTGAAGTTAGTTACATAGCTGTTAACTTAAAGCTAACGTTTTGTAGCTAGCTATAAACTTACTACTTTAAGTTAGCTTTAAGATTTTTTTTTTTAATTAACTATAAGTTACAAATTTCTTACTTTTAGCCACAATTAAGCCAAAAAAGGATTGATTTAAGTTCGAAACCGTACTTGATTTAAGCCAAAAAAGATTGATTTAAGCCGTAAACGGGATTATTTCTAAAACTAAATGTCATATTTTTGACATATGGGGAGCTTTATTAAAGAAGAAGAACTTTATATTTTATTTATATTTTATTTATAATTAATATTTACAATTTAAAAATTTAATTTTTTGTATTTACCGACGCTGAGATTCGAACCAGGGATTTCTGAACTGCAGCACAAGCGCATTACCTCTAGGCCACCGAGACACTTTGTTTTTAAATGTAAAATAATATATTGAAAGAACAAGTTTTCTTCTGCTTGATTTGTTAAAGCAATCTAATCTTATTTGAAAAAAAAATACTGCGCAGTGTTTGTATACGTTTTGGTTAATGCAAATTTTGCATTGCGTAGTAGTTGGCTTTAAGTTAGTCTATAAAAGCTAACTTAAAGTTAGTTTTTTTTGTAGTTAGCTACTCATTTGACGGCAGGGATATTCCCCACTCTGAACACAAGCTTAAACACAAAACATTTTTGTGACGTCATTCTGCCGACGTTATTGCTTATGTTCAGAAATAAAAAATGCACGTCTAGCTCCAGCGTAAAACATTTTAACCAGCGGCTTAATTTAAGCCAGCACGAAGCCGACAAAATCATCGGCGGCGTCGGCTTGATGAGACTGATCGGCGGCCTGGGTTGCCCAGCGTTCAGCCGTTCGGCGCAGGGCTCTGTGCCGGCATCGTGAAACAAGCGCTTTTTTTAAGAAAATGGCGATGAAATCTGTTTTATATTTCGTTTTTAATAGAACTATGTGCAACGTTGTTCCAAATCAACAGCTAGCTTTTCTGCATACTAGTGCAGTTGTAAAAAAAGTCGAAGACCGCAAGGAAATGCTGGCATCTATGCCAGCTAAGGACGAAGGAACGGCTGGCGAAAAATCCATTGATATTGATACTTTTTTGGGAAAGTAAGTGTTTAGAGCAACTCATAACAAGGTTTAAATGTTGATTTGTTTAGGAAACAAAAGTTTTTTCCCGATGCTGTTACATATTCTCAATTATTTAATGGCTTGCCATATAATGAACTCCCAGTTGCTCATGTGCGTGTATCACCTAATAATACTATTATCTCGTTTGCAGATAGTAAAGGTTTGTTTTCTAATTTGACTTTATATACACACATATGTTTGTATATGTAATTGAAATCTTAGGTGTCCCTCGTTTAATTCGATCTTGTGGCATTGAGGGTTTTAAAAATACTCGAAAAGGAACGAATATTGCGGCTCAGGCCACAGCTATAAGTATAGGAAGTGTAAGATATGTATAGCATAAAGTAGTTTTGGTTTTTAATTAATGTTATTTTAGCAAGCCGTCGAATTGGGCTGGAAAACTATCAGGGTAAAAGTTCGTGGACTAGGACCAGGAAGAATGGTAGGTAACTGGCAAAAATTTTGCTGTTGTTCAACGGTTCTGTATATATATTTTAAAATTTATTTATTAATACTTAAACCAAGGTTCGCGCTAAAAAAAATTTAGTGTTGGCATTAAAACATCTTTTATATAGTAGGTACATACTAGAGTATTGCACATGCCAACGTTTTGCTCATACATGTCGCTGTTAAAAATTTAATGCTATGATATGTTATGCCTTTTCAAACATTATTGTGTTGTGTTGTGCTAAATCAGGGTACACTTATCAGGTAGGAGCGGTTCTACAAAAACAACTAAAACCGTCATAAGAATGTCAGAGACCAATAACAAAAACTCACAAAATTTTTCTTTTTCTTTTTGAGCTTTTCTTACAATACTACAGTTGTTGTTTGTATAAAAGGAAGAAAATACATAAACATAAACAAAATTTGACATTAATATTATGAAATACCGTTACTCAGCTGTTTATCTGAGGCTACCTGTTAAGTGTACCCTGTGCTAAATCAAACCAACTGTTTTGGCAAGTTATTATAATGATAATAATAATCCTAGACCGTTTCACTATATTCATATAATTTTGTCAAAATAAAATTTAAAAATCCTAGTTTTATCTACATATTATATAAAGAAGGGGTGTGTGTATGTATGTATGTATGTTTGTATTTTATAGCTGGCCACACCAGTGGATCGATTTTTGTGAAATTTTTACAGAGAGTTACTTCAAGTCTAAAAGGAACAATAGGCAACTTTTTTTGGAAATTATTGCTGCCACGCCCACACTACGCCCATTAGTGTGGGAAGGTCAAGTAACAAAATTACCCAGAGCCATACTGCTCAAAAGCGTAGAGCTAAATACCTGAAATTTACAACACGTGTTAAGCTTTACATGTTTGTTTAAATGCACATTAGTTTTTAAACATTGGGCCCGTAAAGGGATAAAAAGGGGACAAAAAGGGAAAAATCGGTAACCTATCTTTTGATGTATATAAGATAGAAACAAAATTTAAAAAGTTTAGCGTTTTCCTTAAGAAATGAACAGGCAGGTATCTGGAGTTTTTTTTTAAATTTTGGTCCAAAAGGCCGAAAAAAGGGGTTAAAATTATATTTTGGTACTTTTTGTTACTCTTAAACCAATAAAGATAGAAAAATTTTTCAAATTGCGTTCGATAGGTCTTACAAAAATATGATTATGTTTTACGTACTTTTTTTTTAGTTTTGAGCCCAAAGGGGGAAAAAAGGGTAAAAAATATATTTTGATTTTTTTATGCGTTTTTTGTAACTTTTAAACCAATAAAGATAGGAACATTATTCAAATTAAGTGTAACATGCCTAAAAAATATGAGTACGTTTTTAGATACTTTTTTAATTATTAGACCCTAAGGGGAAGAAAGGGTTAAAATTATGTTTTAGTACTTTTTGTAACTTTAAAATCAATTATGATAGAAACATAATTTAAATTCCTCTTCCAGACCGATTTTTGGAAATTAGTTCGCACATAAACAGCTTTTAAAGTTAAAATTTTGAAGGTAAAAAAGTGGGCGGTGCCACGCCCATAAAAGTTAAACTTTTTATGCTGGTACTTTAATTGCACTGATTTTTTAAAATTGGCACACATATAGAAGGCCTCTAATTCCGAAGTTCAAAAGGACAAAAATGGAGGATTGCAGCGCCCACAGAAATGTAAGTTTTCATACTGGTTCTTCTATTGTTGCGATTTTTATGAAGCTCAAAAATAGACCGATAATGTTTATTTTCGGTACAAAAATGGGTGGCATAAAGATAGACAAACGTACAAAATTATGTGAAGATAAGGCCATATTCTAGCCAGTTAGAGGCCAAAACGCTTAATCCGGGAGGACATTTGTATGGGAGCTCTGTCGAAAAATTAATTGATCATCACCACAAGCAACATGCTTTTTTCTTATGTCAAAAAACTTATCTGTTCCAAATTTCATCGAAATATTGGCAAACATGCGGTCTCTACTTTGTTTACAAGAATACATTAAGTCTGAATTCCAAAACGCAGTTTGCTTTGCATTACAAAATTTCAAGATTTTTTTTAAAAGCAAAGATGAGGTTTTTGATAATATCTTTTACTTCCAAATGAGTGATTGCAGCTATATTAATGTCCTGGAAGCAAAAAACGTTGTCAAAATTGTAAGGAGTGTATAAGGGAAGAAGTTGAAAATTTGTAATGCAAAGCAAACTGCGTTTTGGAATTCAGCCTAACTCCCAGCCGGACGGATGGACTGACAGATTTTAATCGACCCAGGAAGTGATTCTGTGTCGATCGGTATAATTGGAGGTGGGTCTCAGACCTTTTTCTTTGGTAAGGTACAACAATTTGCACAAAAGCATAATAAAATTTGGATATAACAATATAAGAGAAGTTTGAACTTCTTTTGAAAAATATTTGAAATGTGATCTCTGTATCTATCTATATTATATAAAGAAATGTTGTTTGTATGTATGTATGTATGTATGTATGTAAGTATGTACAATGTATGTATGTATGTAAGTATGTATGTATGTATCTATGTACATATGTATGTATTTATGTATGTATGTATGTATGTATGTTTGTATTTTATAGCTGGCCACACCAGTGGAACGATAGTTTTGAAATATTTTCAGGAAGTTACTTTAAGTCTGGAAGGAACAAAAGGTTACTTTTTTTTAAATTATTTCTGCCACGCCCACACTACGTCCATTTGTGTGGGAAGGTCTGGTTATGAATTGCCTAACCAAATTACCCAAAGCCATACTGATCAAACGCGTAGAGCTAAATACATGTTTGTTTAAATACATACGAATTTTTAGAAATTGGGCCCGTAAGGGGATAAAAAGGGGACAAAAAAGGAAAAACCTGTAGCTTACTATCTTTTGATGTATATAAGATAGAAACAAAATTTAAAAAGTTTTGCGTTTTCCTTAAGAAATAAACAGACAGGTATCTGGAATTTTTTTTTCATTTTGGTCCGAAATGGGGAAAAAAGGGGTTAAAATTATCTCTTGGTACTTTTTGGTATTTTTTGTTACTTTTAAACCAATAAAGATAGAAACATTATCCAAATTGCGTTCGATAGGTCTTAAAAAAATATTATTACGTTTTTCGTACTTTTGTAATTTTCGACCCAAAAGGGGAAAACAGGGTTAAAAATATATTTTGATTTTTTTATGCGTTTTTTTGTTACTTTTCATCCAATAAAGGTAGAAACATAATTTAAATTGCATTCGTCAGGGTGCCAAAAAATGTTAATATGTTAATAAGGGGCTAAGATTATATATAGAATATCTCCAAAACTGAAAGCTTGGTAAATTTCCAATTTTTATGTGCTAAGTAAATATTAGGGCTGACTTATTATTTATTGCAACTTATGTGGGGCAACCAATAAATTAAAAAAATATATAAATTCTTTTGTTTATGGTACCGTGAAATAACTCCCAAATGAAATAACTCCCAATGGAAAAAATGAAATAACTCCCAAATGAAATAACTCCCAATGGAAAAAATGAAATAACTCCCAAATGAAATAACTCCCAACGAAAATGAAATAACTCCCAATCTCATAATGAAATAACTCCCAATGCGTTGGGAGTTATTTCATTATTTTTCATTGGGAGTTATTTCATAATGAAATAACTCCCAAATGAAATAACCCCCAATGAAATTTTGTTGGGAGTTATTTCATTTTTTCAAAGTGTTGGGAGTTATTTCATTTTTGTTGGGAGTTATTTCATTTTCTATCATTGGGAGTTATTTCATTTTTATTGGGAGTTATTTCATTTTTATTGGGAGCTATTTCATTTTTGTTGGGATTTATTTCATTTTTATTGGGAGTTATTTCATTTTACTAAAAGCAAGTGTATATATATACCAGAGCATTTAAAAAAGTTTAATCACGCTAGTATACAAGGTGACATTTATTTAAAAGTTTTGGGGTTTTAAAACCGTGGGTATATAGCCGGCCTTCGGCCGGGTGCAAGGAAAAAAACTCTAGTGGATTCGATCCGCCGGCTTCGCAGTAGCCTTCGGCCGGGGAATATACTTTACACTGTAGTGCATCGGAAGTATTTGCAGCTTCATAACTAAAGTGTCATAAAATTCATGTTTTATTTGGCGAAGCTTTATATGGAAAGCAGTAGAGCTTAAAGTCCATTGCCCGGCCGAAGGCTACTGCGAAGCCGGCGGATCGAATGCACTGGAGCAAGGTATATTCAACAAGGTAGGAATAACTGATCAGCTGACTTCTATTTCCGCCATATGACTTCTAACTTAGCTTAGACACTTGTTTATGTTATACAATGGCTGTGTATACTGTGTGTATGTGTGTTCGCTGCATTTTCGACAACCAAGCTGGAATTAGCAACAACAAAATACATGCTGAAATTTTACAGGAAGTTGTTGTTTTAGGGACGTTCCCACCTTCTTATTCCACCATGCACTGGAGTTTTTTTTTCCTTGCGCCCGGCCGAATGCCGGCTATCTAAATAACTCCTTTTTATTAAAAAAATTATTTAACCAAAAAGGTGCTTAAAGTCCACGCGCCTGTGCTAAAGCTGTAACGAAGCTGGCGGTTTGATCCACGAGAGTTTACTTATCCTGCGTCCAGACGGAGGCCGCCAGTCATATGGTTTGTTTGTTTAGAAAATAATTTTACGTTAGTGATATCTAATTTATGGATACAAAAGGTGACAATGAATTGAAAATTTTGTGTTTAAAAAAAAGTGGCATATATAGCCGGCCTTCGGCCGGGTGCAAGGAAAAAAACTCTAGTGGATTCGATCCGCCGGCTTCGCAGTAGCCTTCGGCCGGGGAATATACTTTAAACTGTAGTACATTGGAAGTATTTGCAGCTTCATAACTAAAGTGTCATAAAATTCATGTTTTATTTGGCGAAGCTTTATATGGAAAGCAGTAGAGCTTAAAGTCCATTGCCCGGCCGAAGGCTACTGCGAAGCCGGCGGATCGAATCCACTGGAGTTTTTTTTCCTTGCGCCCGGCCGAAGGCCGGCTATCTAAATAACTCCTTTTTATTAAAAAAATTATTTAACCAAAAAGGTGATTAAAGTCCACGCGCCTGTCCCAAAGCTGTAACGAAGCTGGCGGTTTGATCCACGAGAGTTTACTTATCCTGCGTCCAGACGGAGGCCGCCAGTCATTTGGTTTGTTTGTTTAGAAAATAATTTTACGTTAGTGATATCTAATTTATGGATACAAAAGGTGACAATGAATTGAAAATTTTGGGTTTAAAAAAAAGTGGCATATATAGCCGGCCTTCGGCCGGGCGCAAGGAAAAAAAAACTCCAGTGGATTAGATCCGCCGGCTTCGCAGTAGCCTTCGGCCGGGGAATATACTTTAAACTGTAGTACATTGGAAGTATTTGCAGCTTCAAAACTAAAGTGTCATAAAATTCATGTTTTATTTGGCGAAGCTTTATATGGAAAGCAGTAGAGCTTAAAGTCCATTGCCCGGCCGAAGGCTACTGCGAGGCCGGCAGTTCAAATCCACTGGATATTTCTTTCCTTGCGCCCGGCCGAAGGCCGTCTATCTAAATGACTCTTTTTTATTAAAAAATTATTTAAACAAAAAGGTGCCTCAAGTCCACGCGCCTGTCCTAAAGCTGTAACAAAGCTGGCGGTTTGATCCACGAGAGTTTACTTATCCTGCGTCCAGACGGAGGCCGGCAGTCATTTGGTTTGTTTGTTTAGAAAATAGTTTTATGTTAGTAACATCTAATTTATGGATACAAAAGGTTTTCGCATTATTTATATGTATTTTAATTGGGAGTTATTTCGTTTTCGTTGGGAGTTATTTCATTTTCGTTGGGAATTATTTCATTATAGTTGGGAGTTATTTCATTTCCGTTGGAACTTATTTCATAAAACAATTATTTTTTTTGTAATTGGGGGTTATTTCATTTTTGTTGGGAGTTATTTCATTTGGGAGTAAACTCTCGTGGATCAAACCGCCAGCTTCGTTACAGCTTTAGGACAGGCGCGTGGACTTTAATCACCTTTTTGGTTAAATAATTTTTTTAATAAAAAGGAGTTATTTAGATAGCCGGCCTTCGGCCGGGCGCAAGGAAAAAAAACTCAAGTGGATTCGATCCGCCGGCTTCGCAGTAGCCTTCGGCCGGGCATTGGACTTTAAGCTCTACTGCTTTCCATATAAAGCTTCGCCAAATAAAACATGCATTTTATGACACTTTAGTTATGAAGCTGCAAATACTTCCGATGCACTACAGTTTAAAGTATATTCCCCGGCCGAAGGCTACTGCGAAGCCGGCGGATCGAATCTAAAGGAGTTTTTTTTCCTTGCGCCCGGCCGAAGGCCGGTTATATATGCCACTTATTTTTAAACCCAAAATTTTCAATTCATTGTCACCTTTTGTATCCATAAATTAGATATCACTAACGTAAAATTATTTTCTAAACAAACAAACCAAATGACTGGCGGCCTCCGTCTGGACGCAGGATAAGTAAACTCTCGTGGATCAAACCGCCAGCTTCGTTACAGCTTTAGGACAGGCGCGTGGACTTTAAGCACCTTTTTGGTTAAATAATTTTTTTAACAAAAAGGAGTTATTTAGATAGACGGCCTTCGGCCGGGCGCAAGGAAAAAAAACTCCAGTGCATTCGATCCGCCGGCTTCGCAGTAGCCTTCGGCCGGGCAATGGACTTTAAGCTCTACTGGTTTCCATATAAAGCTTCGCCAAATAAAACATGAATTTTATAACACTTTAGTTATGAAGCTGCAAATACTTCATTATGAAATAACTCCCAATTTGTATGGAAAAAAATTGGGAGCTGATTTAAATTCGTCTTGAAATTTTGTATTTTGTGAAAGTGATTGTCAGATTTATTAATTTTATTTGAAATTGAACACTTCTTTGACATTTAATTTTTCAAGCACAAAAGGAAATGGAGAGGGCGAGTTTTTTGAATTTGCCTTAAAACGACCTGTATTAGTGTACCCTGAAATAAAGTAATTTTATGTTGATTTTACAAATTGGGTCATTATTTATTTAAATATTAAAAAGAAAAATAAATGGTATTATACGATTTTTTTACAATTATTAACTAACCTACTTATACATTGATAAAAAACAGTCGTGCAGTCTGTTTTGCACCGCATTATTTTTAGTTTTTCTTCGTTTATAAAGTTTTTTGTTTTA
This sequence comes from Melanophora roralis, assembly GCA_963583895.1. Lineage (NCBI taxonomy): Eukaryota > Metazoa > Arthropoda > Insecta > Diptera > Rhinophoridae > Melanophora > Melanophora roralis. The sequence continues at coordinate 73,699,388 of OY757187.1, read as the reverse complement.
CTTCATTTAATTTTTGACATTTGTGGGCGGAAAACTCGATTAAATTTACAGATGACATTGTTTTACTCATATACTTATTGGCAGGGTACACTAAACAACCCAGTAAAAACTGCTGCTTCGCCGTAAGTAGGTTTGTAAGGGAATATCAATACAACAAAGCTTACAAACCTGCTTACGTATGACATGTATTTATTCGTGATGTCCCACTTAGTTGCATTTCATGTTAAGTGCTTATTTAGGCGCTATAAATATCCAGTTAATTCATGTAGTTTTGGCGCTTCTTTAGTTGTTTAAATTTATTGCGTCATCGAAGTAAATGTTTTGCCGTGTTTTTATGTTCGTTACTTGACGAAAAAAAATGTTTCTTTTACTCACTGCCTTACAGTAGTGCTCCTTAGTATGCACTTAAGTAAGCGAAAGTGTAAAACAGTAAAAGTTTTACATTTACTGCCATACACTATTGCATTTATTAAGGGAAAAGATAAGTGCCTGCTGCGAAGCGCATTAGTATACTAAAAAAAGTATTTACTGCTTACAAAATCTCGATTATTTTTTGCTGGGAAGGTAGCAGCAATTCGCCCTCTGCATATCCTTTTTGTGTTGGAACGGTGGAATGTCAAAAAAATAAACATTTTTATACAAAATTTAATATTTGTAACGTGAAAATGTCGAATTTATTAAAACCAGCTGGGCTCTTAATATTACCTTGTTGAGTGTGACCTGCATATTGGTAATCCAAACTCAATTAGCTGTAAATTTCATTATTAGCTCTCAAAAATTTGCATTGAAAACAACGTAATTGCATTGATAATTAGGGGTCAAATTGAGTGTACATTTTTAAAACTTCTCTATAGCTTTTTACAGAAATCAATTTACCACGGCTGGTAACAAAAATATTTATTGTATTTACAATTTTAGTTGGATGGAAGTACCAATTCAACAACAAGATAATTGTATTTAAAATTTTATTATGAATATTTAATATGAATATTTAAATGTTAATGTACTACTTGTAGAAAAGTGAATGTGAGCTTCTACCATTTCTTTCAAGGAACTCGGACACATTTTCTTGATATTCAAAACGAAGCGAGAAAACTTTCTGTCTGTATTTCTACAAACGGAAAACTTTTTGAGGATTTTAAATCTCTTGGTAACTTAAAATCACCTGCACAAGCTTCACCGAAGCGGCGAAAATCATCTCGAAAAAATAACAGAGAAAAGGATGTCCCTCCCGTCACAGCTAATCTCAATGCTGTATCCGTACCGGATAGATCTGTAACTGCTGATTCCGAACCAAATACTGTTTCAGTTAATTCAAATGAGATCTCACCATAGCTTGTTGATAACATACCTCAATCAATCGTGGCTCATAAAAATCAACGTGCTTCTAGCTTTATTGGAATGCTCCAACGGTTACAAGAGATCTTCGAGTAATTCCTCCCAGAAAGCACATTTTTATTTCCCGTTTGGCATCTGATACAACCGTGGAGGAAATTGATTATTATATTAAAACGAAACTTAGCACAAATGCTGATATCGATGTAAAGAAATTCTCCTATTCTCAAGCAAGAAGCATAACATCATTTAAGGTTTCTGTTCTTTTTGACAGTTTTAATCAAGTATTTGATCAATCTTTCTGACCGCATCATGTTTTAGTTCGTAAATATGTGTATAATCAACGCACCTACAACATTGCCCGGATTCCTCCCCGTAAGCCTACAATTTCAAAAAACTAGTTAGTTCTTTCGATAATCAACTTTTTATTATTTATCAAAATGTAGGTGGTATTAAAACTAAACTTCCTAACTTATTTTTGCAAAGTTTTAATTTTAATCATCATATTATTGTTCTGACTGAAACCTGGTTGAATAGTACCTATTTAATACTGAAATACTTTGCGATAACTTTCAAATTTTTCGTCGTGATAGAATTACATAAACAACTGGTGGTGGAGTATTAATAGCCATCTCTAAGCTTTATTCTATGAAAGAAATCAAAACAGACTTGCCACTTAATATTGAATTCATTGCAGTTGTTTTGAAAGTAAATCACAAAAACATCTATATCACCTGTTCCTACATTCCGCCAAATTCTGCTCCAATCATATATAATTATCATATTGAGGCAATTAAATTCGTCATTTCTCAAACTAATCCTGTTGATTCAATTTTCGTTTTTGCCGATTTTAACTTACCATACATCGCTTGGGAATTTTGACCCGATTCTTATTATTATTATTTACCTACTTCAACGGACACCAATGCCGATGAAATTTTTTAAAATATTTCTGATTTAAACCTTAACCAAATAAATGGAATTCCGAATACTTTTGGAAAATTACTGGATTTAGTTTTTTCTAATGAGCCAAATGAATGTACTGTGTGCCGTGTTGAACCTGTTACTGAGGACCGTTACCATTCTACTATCGAAATAAGCATTAATTTAAACGTAGATAATCACGTTAAAAACAAAATAAGTTTCAATAAAGTTTATTGCTTCAACCGAGCTAATTACGCTGATTTAAATAATCTTCTTTGTAATACCAACTGGCTGGAACCGCACTTAATTGATGACATGATCGATATTTTTTACAAAATCCTGTTTGAATATATGGATGAATGCATCCCTAAATATACTCCGTGTATAAGGTCTGGCCGACCTTGGAACTGCAAGCAACTTTCAACGTTGAAGAATTTAGGAAATACAAAAGCTCTGGATAGTCTTTTTATTACAGTAAATATTTAGTTCTTCGTGCAGAATATAATTTGTTAAATTTACAAATGTACAATAACTATATTCAAAACATAAAACGAAATTTAGTTTAAGACCCAAAGTGTTTCTATAAGTTTGTAAACTCTAAACGCAAGTCGTCTGGGTTTGCAAAAGTCATGAAATATTTTGCAAATGAATCAAGTCATGAGAACATAATTAGTAACGTGTTTGCCGACTTCTTTGCTTCTACATACTCGAATGCATTTTATAGCACTAGTACTATCTATCCATACGGAATTATTAGTTATCAAAATATTTCTGCGTCTACAATTTCCACCACTCAGATCCTTGACTGCTTAAAAAATTTCAAATCATCTTTTTTAAGTGGACCTGATGGCATTCCAAATTGTGTTTTGTTGAACTGTGCTGCAGCTTTAGCTGTACCTTTATCTATAATCTTTAATAATTCTTTAAAATATGGATATTTTTCCAAAATCTGGAAAGAATCATATATTATCCCGCTGTTTAAATCCGGAAACAAATCAGTTATAACTAACTACAGAGGTATAGCAAAACTTAGTGATATACCAAAACTCTTTGAAAAATGCTTAATCGATGGTCTTTTTCACAAAATTTTCTGTCTACTGAAACCATTTCAACATGGATTTCGAAAGGGATTATCTGCTATGACTAATGTTCTACATTTAACAACATTCGTGAATAATGCTTTTAATAATGGCCACCACACTGACGCTGTTTACACTAAGTAAGGCGTTTGATGAAGTAAATCATATTCTTTTATTGGAAAAATTGAACTTAATGGGGTTCAATAGTAACTTCTTAGGCTGGCTGAAATCTTATCTTTTATGTAGAACGCAATCTGTCAAATTTAATTCTTGCTTTTCAAGAAAATTTCTTGTAAACTCTGGTGTACCACAAGGTAGTCACCTCGTCCCGTTATTGTTTTTACTATTTATTAACGATATGCCAGAGGCAATTAAACATTTGGCCAATTCACAATTGCTTATCGTTTAAAAAAATACGACTCAAGTAAATTCACTTGTGAATAGAGAAATTTATTGTATTGTTACTTTATTGTATGGCAAATGCAGAATGGAAAACTTTTATATATTTTTCTTCAACTAAAGTTGGAATTCATGTAATTTGATAGCATTACACCAAACCCGGGAGTGGGAGTTTCAATTTGAGGCGAATTGGTTATAAATATTAAAAAATGAACAATCTTAAATAAAATACTAAAAACCTAATTTAAATTTAATAAAAAATATATTAATCATTAAAAATAAATAATTTTGTGGTGTTATCCATCACATACTAAAAAGATTTTATCAAACTTATGATACAAGTGAAAATTTTCCAGGTCTGAAAAAAATACAACATATTTAAAACATAGGAAAAACAATCGTAAAATTAAAACACTTTTTTTATGAAAATTTTTAACAACAAATATACGTATTGTATATTTATATAATTAGACGACGCATACGACGATAACATGAGCTTGTGAATTTGACAATTGTAATATATCGATGTATGGCGATGATGTCAAAATATTTCTGGATATTAAAGAACCGTCTGATCATATTCTTTTGAGGAGGACTTAAATAATTTTAGTAATTGTTGTAAATTTACCCTTATGGAATTAAACCTTGAAAAATGTCAGCATATCGTCACAAGATTAATAAATAACAAGGTTACGACATAACAAATTGAAAACTTGCATTTTCTGCGCATGTGGTCAAATGACGTCACGAAACAGTCTCTCATTTAAAAATAATGTAAACATAACAGTGGGACAATTTCCTAACTTTTGGAGAAAATGTTTTCTAATTTGTTTTTTGTTAATCGTGTTATACAAAAATTAAATGTTCAAAGAATTTATAATATTAAATAACATTTAGAAAAAAAAAATTAAAACATTTAAAATTAGTTTATTGTTTTACTAAATTTTCGTTTTTGGTTATTTGTGTTTTGCTTGATTTCCGCATTAAGCGATCTTATTCTAAGGTTTATCCACAAAAACCAAAATTCTTCTAGCTTACCCATTTCATATTTTAAATTTTATTTCAAAATCTTCCTGTTTAAAATGTAATAAGCAAATTCTCTCCCTATATATTTTATTCGGTGTGACCAGATTTCAAGTAAAGTTAACAAACAAAAACTTAAGGCCAAAAAATAAATCTAATTTTTTAATGCGTTTTTAAAAAATTTCTTCGTTATTAAGATATTTTTCATAATATGGACGAAACGCTTGTGTGCTAAAAATATTTAAAAAGAAAGTTTGTTTTAAAAATTTTGATTTTAATACAAATTTTTGATTTTCAGTTCGGCTCTAGTTCATATAATTTCTTTTTATTAGAAGAAATTATTATTTTCCGTTAATGTTGAAAGAAACTTTCAATTTGAAAAAAGCAGATTTTTCTACCGCTACTAGCCGAGTAGAATGCATTTTCGAAAGCAGCTACGCAATTTCATCATCAGTACTCTTTGAACGGTAGTAGTGTATATGGTTGTAAACATCACCTATTTAACTTACATATAACAGAGAAAAGTATACGGTATCAGTGTTTTCCTTCTGTTTTTATTTTGTAAGTTAGGACGAAGTTTATTTTTCATATACACTATGCTTTTTTCCATTAAAAGTCTCTTTGGCAACACTTGACTAACGGACACGCATTTGTCCATCTCTCAGATGGAACGAAACGCTTTTTATTATTGTATATCATACAATATGGGTATTCACTTTTTTTTTAATTTTTCAACATTAACGGAAAATAATAATTTCTTCTAATAAAAAGAAATTATATGAACTAGAGCCGAACTGAAAATCAAAAATTTGTATTAAAAACAATTAGTTCAACAATAAATGAAAATTAACAATCTTGATTTTATTTACAAAAACTTGGTAACCAATACCTTAGGTAAGAAAAAAAATAATATGTGTTCATATACAAGAGATTTTTAAAAAAGTTTTTAGCAGCAGGTGTTAATTTGCTGCCTGTTTTGGTAAAAAAAAATTTGTAAGATCCCTGCAGGAAATGTCAATAGAGAATCACTAGAAACTCACTACTGACATTGTCACCAGTACTACTGTTAAGCTATACCTCAGGCAATGCTCTTTGCTATTAACAAAAAATCAACTGCTGACATTGGTACTATTGACAAGGTGCTTCTTTTGGGGTCATATGTACACATTGAAACCAGCGATTAACTAGTACCTTTTAGCAATTTTAGTATACAGTACTACTGATAAGCTAAACCATTGTCAATGTGTTTTTGCAATAGACATTTAACATGCGTCTGTCATTGAAAACAAGTATGATTTGTGTATATAAATCACTTTTATAGCACAGCAGAAAAAATAAAAAAGGCCATAATGTTGCTGATACATTTTGCATTTGACGGCAAACTGAAGCATTAATTTGCCGCTGACAGTTTTCTTTTCTTCTTATCAAAGCTTAATATAAAACTGTAGACGTACTGTTGACAATGTCGCCAAAAAGGCAACAGAATAGTCGATAAAAGTGTTGACATGGGGACACTTGTTCCCAAGTTTCCTTCAGGGATATATATAAAAAAAAAACAAACATTTGTTTTTGTTTTAAATATAAACACTCACACACTATTCGTTAATTTTTTTACAAAAACACGTAAAACTTAGTAGTTTATTTATAAACTTTTTTCATATAGACAAACACTTGAAACCAATAAAAAATCGAAACTATAAGATTACATTTACATGATGCAATTTTTTTAATATTCCTTCAATAAAATTTTTGTTTGTTGACAAAACGAGTTAAAGTGACTACTTTTCAACACAGTTCGTTAAAAACCGAAAATTTTCATTCAAGTTCATACTTACATGCATATATCATGAAAAATGCCTTCATGTAAATTTTGTTCAAGAAAAGAAAAAAAGATAATCTTTAATGTAAAAAGTTACATTGTAAGAAAGCATTTTTAAAGGTATTTTTATTTTTACATGTGTGCCTCAATAGGTATTTAAAACCAATGGCTGTTACAATGAAAAAAATGAAAATCAAAAAATAAAAAATATTATTTTTTTAAACTTATCTATAAAAATAATATTTATCGTTTTTATCCGTTTTTATCAAAATTAAAAAAAATGACGGTCCTACTAAAAAAACAAAATTTACAGAGAACATGATACTCAACAAATATAGTTTAATACTATCAATATTGTGAGCTTTACTTGACCCTACGATGTTTCTTTGTTCCTCCTTTTTTCTTGAAAAATTATTTCGGTCCTGTTGGATTTGATTTTTTGACAAAAATACACTTAAAAGTTCTTATTAAATAAAAATATAAATATAATAATTTGTTTAAACGAAAGACATAAGTGTTTTTACATTTTTAAGCAATATATTAAATATTTTTTAATTTAACCAAACAAATTTTTTATTACTGTCAGGCCGATTGCAAAATTTTATCCAAAGCTTTTTTTGTTGTTCATGGTTTTTTTGGGAAAGAGTAAAAGGACACAGCTAAAATAAGATTTGTTAAAAACACGCTCACAATTAGTTTTAGCACAATTTCTCACTTGAATTTTTCTGATCGTTTTGCATGAATTGCCCCACTACATACTTCATGTTTACGATTTGCTTCGAAATTTTAAATACGTTTTTTTTGCTCTTATAGCTTTCAAATACACTTCGCACACAATTTTTATAATAACTATTATTTTTTTGCACTATATTTAATAAATTTAAATTAAAAATTCTTTTTAATTAACGAAATTCAACAAATTAATTTTTTGGAGAAATGTCAGAGTGATTTCAGTGCAGGGTTGTCAAATCTCACATAACATATAAATCTTTTCCGGCAAAATTAGGAATTAATCTAGAGCAATAATAATTTCAATTTTAGTGTCAAACTCCATACAAAAAAGCAAAGAGTAAGAGAATGACTGTCTTAATTTTTTAGGGATGTTGCACCCAAGGCATATTTATATAAGGTGGTCGCATTAAAAAAATTAAGAGAGTCGTTCTCTTACTCTTTATTTTTTTTATATGAAGTTTGACACCAAAATTGAAAAATTTTTCGAGTTTAGTGTCAAACTCCACGTAAAAAAAATTAAGAGTAAGAGAACGACTCTCTTAATTTTTTTATTGCGGCTGCCTTGTATGGATATGCCTTGGTTGCACCTAATGAGAATAACAGACAAAAATTGGCGCCATGCTCATGGTTTAACGTTAGGTGACGTAGTTTTTTCTCTTTAACTTTGCCAGCCGTGTATAGCAAAGGCTTGCTATAGTTCTTGTCATATTTCTTGTTAAGCACTAAAGGTTTCAAAAACAGTGCTAAGTGCTGGTTTTCTTGTGGCTATAAATGCTTAAATAATTGTGTTAAAATTTATTCAGCATTATGCATAATTAACAGAAAGTTAATATTATTTTAAACGTTTATGGATACAAAAAAACAAAATTTTTTTTGGGTAAAATTCAAATTAGATGATGTAGTGTGATTTAGTTGTTTTTTAAATATCTAGCGCTTTGTTTTTAAGCAATTAGAAAATTTGTAATATCAACTGATATAGCTTTGACAAAAGTATTCACACATTGAATTAATTCACAATGAATAAATTCATGCATTGACCAAACGAAGATAATTTTATTCGAGGCAGATTTTTGTTCAACTCACTGAAATCGCTTAAGAATTTAACACCAGATAAGATCAAGAGAAAACGTAATTATGCTATTCTCTGGTACGTAAACATACTACTACGCCATTTTTCATTGTTAATGAAAATTACAAACGAAAAAAAAAAATTTATATTAAAATAAGATTTGTTTTCAGACAATGCCTTCTACCACCATCGCATTCAACTAATTTTTAAAACGCTTCATCCACGCGTTAAAAATAAAGCGCATTCTTGCAGTGCTTAATTTATTAAAATTATATGGTTGGAGAAAAAAATAATGTTTAGGCAAAGATAAATGTACCACACGTCAATCTTCTTCAATGTGGGAGAGCAAAGGCTCGCTATTTAGAAGAAATTAAAACGTGTGTTATTACCACAGATTGCATATCACAACATTAAATTAGTTTTATTTGGATCTGAAAGATAGGCCAGAATATATCCCTGCTACGTATTTAATAAAATTGCCTACATAGATTTGTATTTACCTTCCCATATTTTTATTTATGTTGCGTTATGAATGTATTTATGTTGTACGTATTTTATGTACGTTCATACTAATTTTAAATAAAATTTTATTTGGAATTTTCTCATTTCCAATTGAAATATTCTCAATTTCAAATGCAAATTCTCAAGTTCAATATAAATTTTCTCATTTGCAGCAAAAAATGAACAAAACTATTATATAGAACATTTGTTCTTGGCTTCCAAAAGGGCTTTTTATAAATTCAATATTGAGTAAGTAGCCAGGTTGACACCGGCTTCGGCAATGTGTTATCTTAATTTCTGGGGTATCTTCAGCTTAATATATTGTTGATTGGTTCCAAATATATTATATCCATTGTAACTATATAGAAATGCATGCATACATCCTTATTTCATTAAAATTAACGCATTACAAATTATTACGCTCATTTTCATATTTTAAATTTAAAATATTCTCATTTGGACCATTAATATTAGTCATGCAAATTTAAGTTTTCAATACAAACAAAGCCCTAAATGATTTAAAAATACAAAGAATAGGCAACTCTTGCATGGGTTAAACTACGTCATCAGAGAGGCAAACATGCGCAAGTCGCAATCTCTTTGTCTATCATTCTTGATATCGTCACCTAATATGCAAAAGGGCGCAACAACACTTAATTTTTTTATAGGAGAGGCAAAAAACGTTGTAGAATGAAACATATTTTAGATTTAAAAGACATATTTTATTGTCTGGCTTCAAACACGACTACAGACTTATTTCTTAAATTTTTTTATTTTTTGTTAATATTTTTTAAGTTATGGTTGTTACGCCTTTTTGGCATTCGATTTTCTGAAACAAAAAGACGTAACAACATTAAACATGAGAAATGGTGATTTTGTTTTTAGAATATAAGTATTCTTCCCACTTTATTAAGTAATAAACAAAATTTATTAAAATTCATTTTTTTACACAGTACATAAATATTTTAAAATATCTATTAATTTAATATTTCAAATGATAAAAAACTAAAAAAAATATTAAATTCATTAAATATGTATGTAATAATTTATTTTAGAATTATATTTTGAATTTCGTTTGTAAAATCGTTTTTTCTTGACGTATAAGTTCAAAATTCTGGAGAGACATGTAATTTAGTTTAGTGCATTAAAATCAATCAAAAACTAAATTTTATTTTTTTTTTACGCCCTTTTGCATATTAGCTGACGATATGCAATTCTCAAGAGTACGCATTACTCCTTATTGCATTAAATACATTCAAGCTACAAGAACACAGGAACACACAAACACAAAAGTTGCTTGCTACATTTGTGTCCGGGTGGCTGCTACTAAAATATTTACTAGACTACCACTACAAAATAAACATATGAGCAATATGACTTTCAGTGGTGCCACCAAAAGTCTTCTTGTATTGTTTAAGCTATATTTTTTGTATCTTACCGTACTGGCAGCACTAATCTATTAACTGTCGCGTAAAAAAATAGAAATTAGTTTAATTTCGACCACGCCACAAAATTAGCATTGACAGCAACCCGTAGTGTTGCTTTGTAGCCATTAAAAAATTATTCTCATAAGCACACGTGTATTTTATTTTTGCCTGGTTGTGTTCGGTAGCCTGTAGCGAGGAATGTATTTAATGCTTATACCTACATACTTGGTAATAATAACTTAATAAAGTCTGGTGATGCGATTATGGATTTGGGAATACTGTAAATAATAAGTTTGTTAGTTACCTTGATTTAAAGGAAAGCGGATGAAACGCTCCCAAGTAGTGTTAAGCAAGAATTGATTTCTTTATTGACAATTTTCGATTTTTATACATAATTGTTGCTTACATAGCTATTTTGGTTACAGTGGAATGTGTAGCATGGTTTTAGTGGGTTTTAATTAATGTTGAAACACTAATCAGTCCAGTACTCAAAGTATTGCCTGTATGATTATGTTAACAGTGGAACCGCCAACATAACTGCACTTAACTAATGTAGAAGACATCAGTTCTTTGTTTCATGTATTGAGTACTGACTGTTTTATTGCTGTGTGTAATATGATATTATATTTTGTTCAACGCAGCAAAATATTTATTTGAGTGTTTATTTGTTATTGCGCGTGCTATATGCGTACGCTATGATATACACCGCGACATGTACACACTACACCTCCCTTTTTACGGAAGAAGCATTCTTTTAAAATTAATATGTTTTGATACTTAAAACTCTCTTGTGAGCAATTTCCAAACTATATCTAATTTCCTTAACATAATCTTCTATCTATTATATAAAGAAGGGGTGTATGTATGTATGTATGTTTGTATTTTATAGCTGGCCACACCAGTGGATCGATTTTTGTGAAATTTTTACAGAGTGTTACTTCAAGTCTGTAAAGAACAATAGGCTACTTTTTTTTGGAAATTATTGCTGCCACGCCCACACTACGCCCATTTATGTGGGAAGGTCAAGTAACAAAATTACCCAGAGCCATACTGCTCAAACGCGTAGAGCTAAATACCTGAAATTTACAACACGTGTTAAGCTGTACATGTTTGTTTATATGCACATGAGTTTTTACACATTGGGCCCGTAAAGGGATAAATAGGGGACAAAAAGGGAAAAATCTGTAACCTACTATCTCTTGATGTATATAAGATAGAAACAAAATTTAAAAAGTTTAGCGTTTTCCTTAAGAAATAAAGAGACAGGTATCTGGAGTTTTTTTTTTTAATTTTGGTCCGAAAGGCCGAAAAAAGGGGTTAAAATTATATTTTGGTACTTTTTGCTACTTTTAAACCAATAAAGATAGAAAAATTTTTCAAATTGCGTTCGATAGGTCTTACAAAAATATAATTACATTATTCGTACTTTTTTTTAATTTGGGCCCAAATGGGGAAAAAAGGGTTAAAAATGGGGAAAAAAGGGTTAAAATATAGTTTGATTTTTTTATTAGTTTTTTGTAACTTTTAAACCAATAACGATAGGAACATTATTCAAATTAAGTGTAACAGGCCTAAAAAATATGAGTACGTTTTTAGATACTTTTTTAATATTATAGACCCTAAGGGGAAGAAAGGGTTAAAATTATGTTTTCGTTCTTTTTGTAACTTTAAAATCAATTATGATAGAAACATAATTTCAATTTCTCTTCGAGACCGATTTTTGGAAATTAGTTCGCACGTAAACGGCTTTTAAAGTTAAAATTTTGAAGGTAAAAAAGTGGGCGGTGCCACGCCCATAATAGTAAAAATTTTTATGCTGGTACTTTTATTGCACTGATTTTTTAAAATTGGCACACATATAGAAGGCCTCTAATTTCGAAGTTCAAAAATGGAGGATTGCAGCGCCCACAAAAATGTAAGTTTTCATACTGGTTCTTCTATTGTTGCGATTTTTATGAAGCTCAAAAATATACCGTTAATGTTTATTTTCGGTACAAAAATGGGTGGCATAAAGATAGACAAACGTGCAAAATTATGTGAAGATAAGGCCATATTTGAGCCAGTTATAGCCCAAAACGCTTAATCCGGGAGTACATTTGTATGGGAGCTCTGTCAAAAAACTAACTGATCATCACCACAAACAACATGCTCTTTTCTTATGCCAAAAAACTTATCTGTTCCAAATTTCATCGAAATATTGGCAGAAATGCGGTCTCTACTTTGTTCACAAGAATACATTAACTCCCAGCTGGACGGATGGACTGACAGGTTTTAATCGACTCAGGAAGTGATTCTGTGTCAATCGGTATAATTGGAGGTGGGTCTCAGACTTTTTTCTTTGGTGAGGTGCAAAATGTATGTATGTACATATGTATGTATGTACGTATGCATGTATGTATGTATGTATGTATGTACATATGTATGTATGTATGTATATATGTATGTACATATGTATGTATGTATGTATGTTTGTAATTTATAACTGGCCACACCAGTGTATCGATTTTTTTGAAATTTTTACAGCGAGCTACTTCAAGTCTGGAAGAAACAATTGGCAACTTTTTTTGGATATCTTTGCTGCCACGCCCACACTACGCCCATTTGTGTAGGAAGGTCTGGTTATGAATTGCCTAACCAAATTACCCAAAGCCATACTGATCAAACGCGTAGAGCTTAATACATGTTTGTTTAAATACATACAAATTTTTAGAAATTGGGCCCGTAAAGGGATAAAAAGGGGACAAAAAAGGAAAAACAGACAGGTATCTGGAGTTTTTTTTTTCATTTTGGTCCGAAATGGAGGAAAAAGGGGTTAAAATTACCTTTTGGTATTTTTTGTTACTTTTAAACCAATAAAGATATAAACATTATTCAAATTGCGTTCGATAGGTATTAAAAAATATTATTACTTTTTTTGTACTTTTTTAATTTTGGGCCCAAAAGGGGAAAACAGGGTTAAAAATATATTTTGATTTTTTTTATGCGTTTTATTTTACTCTTCAACCAATAAAGATAGAAACAGTATTCAAATTGGATGCGGCAGGCCTAAAAAATATGAGTACGTTTTGGGTCTTTTTTAAATAATTGGACTCTTAGGGGGAAATAAGGTTAAAATTATGTTTTAGTACTTTTCGTATGTATCTTTAAAACCAATGAAGGTAGAAACATAATTTAAATTGCATTCGTCAGTTTACCAAAAAATGTTAATATGTTAATAAGGGGCTAAGAATATATATAGAAGTTTATAAATAATTTTTGCTTATTAAAGCTTTCTGAATATCTCCAAAACTTTAAGCCTGGTAAATTTCCAATTTTTATGTGCTAAGTAAATAGTAGGGCTGACTTATTATTTATTGCAATTTATGTGGGACAACCAATAAATTAAAAAATATATAAATTCTTTTGTTTACATATTTTAATAATTTTACTATGATTGGGGTAGCGAAGCACACCGGGGCTTAGCTAGTATTATATAAAGCTGCTATTTTATCTACCTCATTAAATTGGAGAAACCCATTAGGTATTTTCTCAAAGACTAGTTCGTATGGACAATACTGGTGTACTGAGGATGTCGAAGTATTGAAACAATACGTGAAATAACTAAGCCACTCATCCCAATCGCTTTTGTCAACGGATATGTAAGATCTTATGTATTCGTTGAATGTCCTGTGACTTCTTTCAACAGTACCCAGCGTCTGGTGGTGGTGAGCTGTTGATGTCGTGTTCGTTATTTTGAGGAGATTACATAACTCGTTTATAATACAATTCTTGTATTCTGTACCGATGTCCGAAATGAACGTTTTCTTTGGTCCATAGGTAAGAATGAATTTGTCAAATATGGCTTTTGCGACCGTATTCGCACTTTTGTCTTTTATAGGTATTGTCACTAAGTACTTTGTTAGGTCACAAATTATTGTAACTGCGTATTCATTTCCTTGAATCGATCTTGGAAATGGTCCTACAGTATCTACGAACACTGTATCAAACGCTTGGTTTGGTGTTTGTGTAATAGTCATTGAACCTTTCAAATGTTTGAGGTGTTTGGCATTTTTGACATGTTTTTACGTATTTAGAGATATCTTTTGTCATATTCTTCCAATAATAATAACGTTTAATTTTCTCTATTGTTCTACGTATTCCGCAATGTCCTCCCTCTAAAGGGTTATCGTGGTATTTGTGCATAATTTCCTAAATAGTTCTCTCATCATTTATTGGGGTCACCTCGTTTAGTAGCGCTACCTTAACTTTATTTAATTTATTATTGCCCATCTTTTTAAATTCATTAATCGAGTTAAATTCGAAAATTTTCTCGCTAGGTGCCACCTGTAACTTATTTATATTATGTTTACCGGCCACTTGTTCGAGCCTAGGGAAAAATTGTCCTAAGTCAAAATTCCTGTTAGTAAACAAGTCATTAATTTGTATATATGCTACAATAGACTTTCTCCGTTTAATGTAACATCTTTCGGAAGAAATCTTTAATTTAAAATGTTTTCTGACGTCAGCGTTATTTAAAGGTACATATATATTGGGCTTATCATTATTTATCTCCTGTTGCCTATTCAAGTTACCACTTTTCCTTGCACTGTTCTTTTTATTTGTCATCGATCTGGTTGTGATTTTGATCACGTTATTCTTTAAGTCAGTAATAGTTATACGTGATAATGCGCCTGCTACATAATTTTCTTTTCCCCTAAGATACTCTACAGTATAGTTATACTCTTCTAAATCCAGCCTCATTCTCGTCAATTTTAAACTTGGGTTTTTCATGGAAAATAAACAAGACAATGGTCTGTGATCGGTTGGAACAAGAAAATGCTTTCCATATATGTACCTAGTAGGGACATAAATATTGTTACTACTTTGAACATACCCATTAGAATAGTAAAATTGAACATACCCTTTTATTATCACGTTTGCACCAGCTCATAAGGCTAAAACAACACAGACCTGGCTTCGAAACAATTTGCCAGCTTTTATATGCTCTAAGGATTGGCCATCTGGCAGCCCTGATTTGAATCCTTTGGATTACAATTTGTGGACGGTTTTAGAGGATATGGTCTGCCACAAAAGATTCCGTAACATTGAATCTCTTAAGAAAGCTCTGGTTCGTGCTGTAGCCAATTTTCCGATGGATAAGGTGCGTGCAGCTATTGATGAGTGGCCAATGCGACTTAAGGCGTGTGTTAGGGCCAAGGGCGAACATTTTGAATAAAACTAAGATTTTTGTATACAATACATATCAGTAAATGTATAAACAAAATTTGTTCCAAAACCATTCATTAGTTTTTGTTTTATAGCCCAAAATATTAGTAACAGTATTTATGTCCCTACTAGGTATAGTCTAAAATAAGTTATGGCCCAATGAATCGCTGTCAACTCTTGTTCGATTGTTGATTTGTTACTTTCGCCTTTTGTAAATGCTTTTGAGGCATATACGATTGGCAGTTGTTTTCCTTCGTATTCTTGGCTCAATACTGCGCCACAAGTCTGTTTACTTGGGTCTGTTGTGATACAAAATTTCCTTGAAAAATCTGGATATTGTAATAGTGTGGGACTCATCAATGCCTTTTTCAAATAATCGAATGCAAAATCACACTCCTTAGTCCATTCTAACTTTACACCTTTTCTAGATAGTCTTGTGAGATGTCTGGAATACTCTGAAAAGTTTTTGATAAATCTTCGATAGTAATTGCAAAAGGCTACAAATCTTTTTGCGCTATCTGCATTCTTTGGAGTAGGATAATATTCAATTACCGAATATTTGTTATCATCAGGAAGTATTCCTCTATCTGTACATTTATGACCCAAATAGGTTACTTCTCTCATAAAGAATGAACATTTTTCGGGGTGCAATTTAAGGTTGTGTTTTCGGCATAGTTCAAAAACATCCGTTAAATTTGAAAGCATATGTTTTTTTCCGAGCATCCTAGCACAACCAAGTCATCCATGTATAGAAATGCCTGATCTGGTTTCAAACCACTAAATGCAAGTGCCATCATTCTCTGAAAGGAGTTAGGCGCTATTTTTAAACCATACGGAAGTCTGGTGAATCTATAAGACCCATTGTTCGTTAAAAATGACGTTAAGTCTCTTGAATTTTCCTCTAGTTTTATCTGGTGGAACCCAGACATTAGATCCAGACGTGAAAAGAACTTGGCTATGCCAAGTTGATCCAGAATGTCATCAATTCTAGGCAAGGGTAATTTATCTGCCATTAGCCTTTTGGTAATCTGTCTGTAATCTGTTACGAGTCTCCATCTTTTTGTCTGTGAACCTGGGAGAGACTTCTTTGGAACTAACAAGATTGGGTTATTATATTCTGATTGAGATGGCTCGATTATTCCGTCTTGTATGAGTTTCTTAACCTGTCTTTCAACTTCATCCTTGTGTGTTTGTGGTATACGGTAGTTCTTAATGTATACTGGCTCCTTATCCCTCACTCTTAACTTTTGTTTGTAGAAATTATTAGTTGTTATTGTTTCAGTTTCTAAACCAAAGATATCAGTGTAGTAAGAAAAAAGCTTAGTCAATGTGTCGTTAAGTTGTTCTGGAAAATTTTTCTTTAAAATTTTTAAAACTTCTGACTTTCTATTTTTATGTGAATCATTTTTAACTATATCATAGTCACTAATGTCTTCGGTTTTTATTTTTTCATGTCTAAATGTAATAATTTTGTTGTTTGTGTTCAAGATACGAATAAATGCCATGTTTGCCTTTACTAGCACATTTGCTATAAAACACCTCGTTCTGGGTCTTGATTAGGTATCAATAATTCTTCTGTTGCTTGGTGTAATCTTATTTGGCGTATGACTTTTGATCTGGGTGGCAAAATAATATTATCGCATGTATTCGCAATTGCTATTTCTATTTGATGTGTTAGATTATTAGGGCGTAGGACAAGGTAATCATAATTTTCGTTAAAATCTAAAATGCAGTTATATTTTTTAATGAAATCTATTCCAATGATTCCATCGCAAGGTATTGGAAAATTATTTTGTACTACTTGAAAATCGTGAGGTATTAAATAATTTTGAAATTCTAAGTCGAAAAATATGCTGCCTATTGATTTTATTCTACCATGTCCTATTCCACTCAATGTTGTTGTTTTGTTAGTATTTATTTCTTGTGTTTTAAAATATTTTGATTTGATTATTGATATATCAGCACCTGTGTATATTAATAGTGTTATTTTTGTATTTATGTTATTTATATAGGTGTTGATAAAGAAACATAGATTGAGGTTGTAAATTTTGTTATTCACTGTTCTTGTCTTAGCGGGTCTTTCAAGTTTTCCGAACCCGTACTATCTGAAGTCATTGCTCTAGCGTAGTTTCTTGCCCTACGGTTTTTGTAATATCTCCGTAGGTTTCTATTATCGTTGTTGTAATTACTGTTATTGTAACCATTATTATTTGTGTTTCGTGGGTTATTATATCCTCCACGAAGTTTCTTATTATTTCCACGGTAATTTCCGAAATTAGGTTTTCGTCCATAATGTAGTATCGTGTTTTGTTGTCCCGTTGCTTCAGTACAACCATTTATAAATTTACTAACAGTTATTCATACTATTGAATTGGCCTGCTTCCATTATCAGCTTTACTATGTCTATTGTGCAATTTTTTGTTAGTGCTTTTCAGCTACCTGTGTTGAATATTTGTTAGCAAGTTCGCTTGGCAATTCATCTAAAATATAAGCATTTTCTAGGGATTTTGTAAGAGATTCAGTCTCTGAACAATAGTTATTTGCTGTTTTATTGCTTTGTCGTGTGTTCATTATTTTTGCTGATAAAACCGCAACTGATTCACCTTTAACATACCTTTTTAATTTGTCTATTATATCTTTTATGGTGGATTCAGTGTTAATAAGGTTCCTAGCACTTCCCTTAAGTTTAGTTTTTATTAAGGATATTGCAACTTGTTGGTGCGTATCCTCTATGGAGTCAACCAATTGTAGTGAGTCTATGAATGCTGTTAGATTCTCGGGTTTTCCATCAAACTCAATTATCATGCCTGTGTCTGTATCGCTTTCGTTTTCTGAACTTTGTTCAAATTTTTCCGAATAAATTATTTCGATGTTTGTATTGATCTTTATCGTTTGCTCTATTAAATGTGGTACGATTTGGTTTATATTATATTTATCAAGTTTTTTTATTAATTGATCTCTTAAGGTGCTTTCGCACGATATGTATTTTACACATGACTTGTCAAATTTTGCAGTGCGAAATTGATATCTGCCGTCTGAACGCGTTTGAACATTGCATGTGCTAAACACATATGTAAATGTCATATGACAAATTTGTAATTAGAGCGTGCTCTATTTTCATCTGAAAAAGCATGTGTCATCAGCTGTTTTTAGAATAACAACAAGGAAAAGTAGTTGTTTATTTTGGTTTGGAGGTTATGTCAGATGTAATTACATATGTACATGTGAAAGCAAAAATTATAAACCGCCTGTAAAATAACAATTTTGACAGACATACGCAAATACATGTGGATTGCAAAAATGACAAGTCATGTGTAAAATACATATCGTGCGAAACCCCTTTTAAAGACCAATATATCTCAAATGTCTGTTCCCTGTGTTCTTTCGTAAGTTTTTCCTTGTTCGTATTAATTACTGCCCTTATTGTCTCTAAAGAGTCAATAATGATATATAAGTGTTTCTTAATAGTTTCTTTCTTTATGTAAGTATTTTTGTTTATGCATTTGTATGATTTTCTAAACTTGTCCCTTTCTACTGAGATTATTTGTTTAATTAAATCCCATTTCTCCATTTATATTTTATCTAGGTCATTTGCTTTACTAAAATATATCTTTTTCAAATTTTTGTTGTGTTTTAAATATATGTGATACAAAAAGCTTACTCCTATTATTATTGTTATAACGATTAAGCAAATTTCTATAGTTTGTTTTCCTACCTCTATTTCATTTATGACGTTGGCATTTGGGTGGTCTATGTTCATCTTTGACCTACACATTATGAGAAAGATTTCTTCCTTTTTTTTTCTTTTTGTTTATTATCTATTTAGTACTCCTGCTTTCCTTATTGCCTAGATCATTTTCAGTTCATTTCTAGATAGAAGAACCGTATAATGTCTACAAGATATTTTGTGTAATATAGTATATATGTCTAATGAGCCTTAGCTAACAAGCGTATTATTATTAATATTATTAATATTTGGGGAAAAAAAATTTTAAATATTATTTGCCTCGAGCGAAACTCGCTTACAGGCCCTAAAGGTGCATATTGGTGCACTCTTTTGAAAAATGATTATTAATTTTTACTTATTCTACCATTTTGCCTTTCAACCTCTTTATTGGCTAGGTATGCCTTAAGCAGTTTTTCTATGTAGTCCACCTGGTGCCATAATCTGGTTGCCTGTTCCCAGCTTGGAGGGGGATCTGAGTGTATTTGCCTTAACAGTATTCCTCTTTAACTTCTGCGTGTAGCCGCTTCGCCTCTTACGTTTTTGTACTTTAGGTATTTTTGGCTCAATCTGCCTCTTTTTTGTGTTCCGTTTTAAGTAATCTTCGATGGTTAGGGGTTTTGGTCCCTGTTCCATTCTATGTCCTTTGGGCGGACGGTTTTTTTTCACTCGCTGCTGACGGACTTACCGCTTGTCTCGTCAGGACAAGAAAAAATTTTGGTCTTCAGGGTGCTTTATTTCTATCTGAGCACTTTCTCTTTTTTCTATTATCTTGCCTGTGCGCTTTTGTTGTACGCTTCAGGATTCTGCGTGCTTTTTATTTGTCTGAGCAATAGCAGAATTTTGGCAGGATCGCCATGTAGGTTAAAAGGGCATGCAGTGAGAAACGCTCACCGCATCACCCAGAGACAATTTGTCCATTATGATTTTCCTATAAGAAAGAAAGAATAAAGGAAAGAGTAAATAGAAAAGGTATGCCCAGATATAGGAACATGAAAGATATAGGTAGAAAGGACAGAGGTTAGAGGAGTAGAGTAGTAGTAAGTAAGTGAGAGTGTGGCAGTGTCCGTCACGAGTCGTTGCCGGTTGTCCATTTGGCACGTGTTTTGCCCCGGATATTAGTTGCAACCTCTCGCCAGCCATGTCATCCCTCTCGCAAATCCTAGTAAGACCCTTGGGTCACAGTCGGCGATCGCAGAGAGGTGATCATAGTAGGGTACACTAAAGTACCGGTTCCTCCTCCTAGCGATTGCCGGGCATCGACACAACAGGTGCTCCACAGTCTCGATCTCCTCTTCGTCTTCGCATAGTCGACAGAAGTCGACCGAGTTTGGCTTCCAGTTTGCCTCCAACGATCCTATACTGCAGTGACCGGTCAGAAGGCCGGTGATCAGCTTAAGGTCCCTCTTACCCAAAGATAGAAGGGTTTTCGTCCGGTTTTCCGAAGCTGCTTTCCATAGGGATTTTGAGACTCTACATCCAGCAGTATTCGTCCATTTCTGGTTCGCCAGGACTCTAAAGTACCCATCGATTATTTCGTAGAGTTCGCACAAGGGGGAAGGATCGATGTGACCGCCCTAAGTGGCCGGTAGTTCGGTTCCTTTCCGTGCCAATTCGTCGGCATATTCGTTACCGGGTATCTCGGAGTAACCGGGAACCCAGCACAGCCTTACGGCCCTGCCAAGCTCCCGAAGCGCCGTCCTGCAATCTCTAACCGCCTTCGACCTTACAGAGTTTGAACCCAAAGCCTTTAGGGCAGCTTGACTGTCCACGTAAATGGCGACCCATTCATTACGGCCTTGATTTGTGCGTCCAATCAATCTTGCGTCCTCCTGTATCGCAAATATTTCCGTTTGGAAGACACTGCAGGGATCGCCTAGCCTGAAAGACTCCGCAATGTCAAGTGCTTCGCTGAAAATACCAGCTCCAGTCTTCGATCCATCAGTATAAACGACTACTCCTCCGTACGGAACGTGGCCACCATCCCATACCGACCTTTCAGGAATGGTTATCACAGCGGCGGAGTTGAAGTCCAGGTAAGATGGCAAGTAATCCGTCCTCCCGGCTAGGTCTCCTAGCTGCTCAAGCCTCCCCATCTCGATCAAAGTGCTGGCATGTCCTGATTAAGAGTCGCGCCAAGTTCCTGATTCCCGAAGTCTCAAGGCTCCTTTAACCGCAAACCGCTTCACAAAAAGTGCCAGAGGTAGAAGGTTCAGCGGTGTATCCAGTGCAGCCTGTGGGGTGCTCCCGAGCGCTCCCGTGATGCAAATAGAAGCAGTCCTCTGCACTTTGTTCAGCGCTTTGAGGAGAGAGGTTTTCGTTGTGGCGGTTTGCCAAACCAGGCAACCATAGGTAACAATGGGTCGGACAATTGCCGTGTACAACCAATGGACAGTACCAGGCCTTAGTCCCCAACTCTTTTCTATTGAGTTCCTGCACGCATATAGAGCACTCAGCCCCTTCTTAACTCTTTCCTCGATGTTCCTTTTCCAGTTAAGTTTCTGGTCCAGGATAACGCCAAGGTATTTAGCGTCCGGAGACAGTTGTAGCTCTACTCCATCCAGTACCGGTCCACAGAAATCCCCGATCTTCCGCTTGCGAGTAAAGAGAACTATTTCGGTCTTCGTAGGATTTACTCCGAGTCCATTGGATTTGGCCCAGTCAGACAGTGATCTCAATGCATCTTGCATCAAATCAGTTAATGTAGACAAGAACTTTCCTCCAATAAGTATGACCACTTCATCTGCGTATGCCACGACTTTCGTTCCTTCCCTCTCGAATTTTTCCAGTATTCCATTTATCACCAGAAGCCACAATAGAGGTGAAAGGACTCCACCCTGTGGTGTGCCCCTGGTAACAATTCTCCGTATGGAGCCTTCGCCCATTTGCGCACTGATAATTCGGCCCTTCAGCATATTATCAATCCAGCTTATCAGGAAAGGGGAAACACCAGTTGAAACGAGGGATTCATGTATCGATTCCAGCTTCACATTATTGAAAGCCCCCTCAATATCCAGAAAGGCCGCCATCGTGAAGTTGGAATTCGCCATATTGTGCTCGATAGTCCTAACTACACCGTGAAGCGCACTCTTCACCGACCTACCCTTACGGTAAGCATGTTGACAGGCACTTAGTGACGTAATGTTCATCGAACTCCTGATATGAAGATCTATCAGTCTCTCCACCGTCTTCAGCAGAAAGGAAGACAGGCTGATAGGTCTAAAGTCCTTCGGCTTTGAGTGAGACGTCTTCCCTGCTTTCGGAATGAAGACAACGCTGACCTCTCGCCAGGCCAAGGGAATGCACGATAGTTGCAGACAGGCCCTAAAAATTTTTGACAGTGATGGTAACAGCATTGGCTCTGCCATTTGCAGCATTGCTGGGATGATACCATCCGGCCCAGGTGATTTGAAGGGTTGGAAGGAATCCAGCGCCCACGCAATCTTTTCATCATCCATTATACAGTCAACTAGGGGTACCCCCATGCTCGGATCGACCATAAAAACGTCCTCCGTCTTGGTTTGTGCCTCATCCATTTCCATGCATCCAGGAAAGTGAGTTGCAGCAAGTAGATCCAATGTCTCGTCTCGGTCCATGAGCCGTCTTCGCGTTGGATGCTATCCAGGGTCTTCGGGTCCCTAGAGAGCAGCCTGCGGAACCTCGCCATTTCATTTACGCCTTCTATCAATTCACAGAATCTTAGCCAGGAGGCTCGTTTCGCTCTTATAGCGATTGAAACTTATAGTCGTCCCAATCCGATCTCTGCTTGGTCTTGCTGGCCCTATTATACAATCTCCTCGAATCCTTCCTTAAAAAGCCCAGTTCTCGATTCCACCATACTGGCTGTGATCTTCTACCTGGGTATGACAAGGGACAGGATTCTTCAAAGCTCTCTGTAAGGTAGCCAGAGAGTCTATCAACCGCTAAGTCAACCTCCGTTTTTGTCGTGCAGGCGTTGACCGGATCCGACTCAAGACGAGAGGTAACTAGTTCTGAAAACCTCGACCAATTCGCCCTTCTAGGGTTCCTAAAGGGTTTTTGCCGGTTTTTCCTAAAGTCTAACTCAAAGAGTATCTTCCTGTGATCCGAAAAGGTGCACTCGTTGGACACTCCAATTTTTTATGCGCGATTCGTCCAGGTTAGTTAACGTTATGTCTATCACTTCAGCCCTATCTCTAATTTGAAAGGTGGGGGTATTACCCCTATTACAAATACGAAGACCTGAGCGTAAAATGAAATCAAAAGTTAACTCACCTATTTTATTAATGTCCTTGCTACCCCATTGCGAATGGTGAGCATTGGCATCGCATCCAAGGATAATATCCCTACCGTGCAAGGCGTT
This sequence comes from Melanophora roralis, assembly GCA_963583895.1. NCBI lineage: Eukaryota > Metazoa > Arthropoda > Insecta > Diptera > Rhinophoridae > Melanophora > Melanophora roralis. The sequence goes on along the minus strand of OY757187.1, from coordinate 73,675,809 downwards.
ATTCCCCAGATTCCAGACATTAATATTTGGAGGATCGGGCTCATCATACGGCATATAGACAGATGCCAGGATTAGTGGTCGACCAGCAACATTTTCTAGGCATACTGCCGTCATATCTCCACTACTGTAATTAGAGAGGTGGATTAAGCTTAAATCTTTTCTACCAATTACACAAGTTCTCACCTTGTCCCCATTAGAGGATGCGTATAGACGGAAGTTGACATTGCTTAGCCCAGCAACCTTATTTCTAAAGATATAAGGCTCCTGGACTAGAGCAATGTCTACTCGGGCTTTTGTGAGGGAGAGTAGGAGTTCGTCAGAAGCTGCTTTGCAGTGGTGCAAATTAATTTGCACTATGCGCAGCTTCTTCTGAGTTCCTCCTATGTAAATAATAAGTTTGTTAGTTACCTTGATTTAAAGGAAATATTTATTTTAGTTGTTCTTGCATAGAGCGGATGAAACGCTCCCAAGTAGTGTTAAGCAAGAATTGATTTCTTTATTGACAATTTCCGATTTTTATACATAATTTTTGCTTACTTAGCTATTTTGGTTACAGTGGAATGTGTAGCATGGTTTTAGTGGGTTTTAATTAATGTTGAAACACTTATCAGTCCAGTACTCAAAGTATTGCCTGTATGATTATGCTAACAGTAGAACCGCCAACATACAAATGCACTTAACTAATGTAGAAGGCATCAGTTCTTTGTTTCATGTATTGAGTACTGACTGTTTTATTGCTGTGTGTAATATGATATTATATATTGTTCAACGCAGCAAAACATATGCGTACGCTATGATATACACCGCGACATGTACACACTACAATACTTTTAGACAGTTAACTGAGGTTTGTCAAACATATAACGTTGAGCGTTAATAAATCTCGGCGGACGTTGGCTTTTGTTAAGAGGTGGGCCAAGGAATTCAATGATCCCTGTATTACTCTGCGTTAATATACATCCCTGGTGAGACCCATTTTGGAGTTTGATTCAATTATTTGGGACCCTCAATATAATTTACACAGCGATCGTATTGAATCCGTTTAAAAACAATTTCTTATTTTTTTGTTTAAGGAATAATTATCGTAATTATACTGGGCTCCCTTCATACATCATAAGATTAGCGGAGATCAATTTACCAACTTTAAAAAGCCGGAGAATCATGCTGAATATATCGTTCATGGTTAATCTTATTAACGGTAAAATCTATTCGGAGTTTTTGCTGGGTAACGTTACTTTCAATATGCCTCAACGCACATTACGATCTTTTCACCTGCTGTATGTAAAAACATCGTACTAACTTTGCCATGTCAGATCCGTTTCAAAGACTGTGCTGTTGCTTTAACGAAATGTACAACTTAATTGATTTCTCTTTAAACATTGATGCCATTAAAAGAAACATTATTGTGTATTTAAATAATTTTAATAATTAATTTTCTTCACCAATTTGATTGTTATTTTATTTTTTTGTTTACTTTGTCTACTATAATTACAAAATTTTTAAGTCTGTAAGGAAATTATCCATAGACTCATATTATAAATAAATAAATAAATAAATAAGAAATGACAAACCTTGAAATCGATACTTTAAATACAGGAAGATACTTTTTTATAGGAGCAAGGACAGTGGTATCCCCCCTACAATTGCAAAAAATTTATAAATTTTACGATACGTTATATCAATGAAATTGTAGCAGCTATTTATTTATTCTGGATCAAATTTGTTTATTAATTTTTTTTTTTGTTATAAATAAATTAGTTTTTAAATATTGGTAATTAAATGAGTTATTCAAAAAGCAAAGTTTGTCGACTTTAGCTGAAAAAATGCTGACTGAAAATCTGTAGCTAGCGTCGAAAGAGTATTTTACTCGGCTAGTGCTAATAAATATTCATATTTTAAATTATTTTTTTTAAACTTTTCTAAAACAAAATTTATGAAAAAGTTTTTTTAGATTTAGCTTTTTCCATACAATTGTTTTCGTTATTATGCGTTGCGTTTTACGTAATTAGGCCCTAAGTTAATGAACTTGTACCAGACTAAATAGGTACATATGTATATTAATTATTATTTTTTTTTTCATTTGCAGTCTGCCATTAAGGGGTTACAAATGAGCGGCTTGAATATTATATCAATAACTGATAACACAAGAGTATCATGGAATCCACCACGACCACGTAAACAGAGAAGTTTGTAAACACACTGTTGAGTTTTGAAATATTAAATCAAAAAAAATTCAATGTAAAATAAAAAAATGTTATTATTTTAAATAAAAAACATACATGGTTTGAAATTCAACTCTATTTCAGTTGAAATTGTTAAATTTGGTGTTTGCTGTTAAAAAAGTCTTAGTTGAAATATTATTCAGGCATGTTCTGAAAATCAGTTTTTGTGAAAGTGATTTGAAATCACAAGAAATTTACAAAACTTTAAATTTTTGTGATTTTTAGCTAGTCAGCCTGCCGATGTAGAATCAATTGGTTATATATTCAATATCCTTATTTTGAATTTTGCAATAAATTTAATTAATGAATAACGTAAAATCATAATTGTGATTTTAAAATCACAAGTGATTTATTTATAACATGATTTTCATAACATGCCTAACTGTCTTAAAACCTTGTTGTTGTAGTATGATTTACAATTATTTAGATCGATTGAAAAAACGCACAAAATATTTACTTATGAAAGCTTTCTTTTAGTAAACTTTCGTTAACGTTACTAAAATTTCTTTTCTAAAATGTTTTGTTATTTAATTATTCGTGATCTTAATCTCGTAGTGTGCGGACGTGTACGCGAGTGTTAAAAAGAGCGAATATACATATTTTTAATAGGTGGCAAAATTTTTTTATTAATATACATATAAGTATACAAAAGTGAAAAAGTAAAAAAACAAAACAAAAAAAAAACTAAATAAAAAAGCAAACGGTACATGAGTTACAGCAATCGTCGTGAGAGTGGGCTTAATAGCAGAAATGCTTACATTGTGTTAAGCTCCACAAGCGTGAGCAATGAAAACATTAGAGACCCTGAATACAATAAAAATTATTTAAGTGAGAAATCAAAAATAAATACAAACAATTTAAGTTTAAGTGCACCCAATTTAAATAAGTGCTTTGAACAAGGGTCAAACTTAGCCCAATCCCTCTTTAAAAATTATAAAAAAAGTACCGAGGTACCATCCTCACCGCGGTCATTTTTGGAATTGAAGCTACAGTAGCTAAAAGCGGTCCCAGCCCAATCTCTTTACAAGTTCCAAAGGTCCAGGTAGGAATGGACCGTTATATAACAGTTCTTAAAAGGGGCAGAAGCCCAAAATCGGCAGAGGTTACCAACCCAGCAAAAATGTCGAAAGATGAAGAAAAACCAACCTCATCGCAAAATCGGTTTGCAATTCTGCAAGAGGAAAACGATGCCCCGCTAACTGAGAGGAAGACATTTAACCCTCCCCCAGTTTATTTGAGAGAGAAAAATTCAAACGACCTTATAAAGTTTTTAGTTGGATTAATCGGTGAAGACAACTTTTATGTGATGAACATAAAACGTGGTAGCATTTATGAAACTAAAATTCAAGTGTATCACGAAAATGCTTATCGCACCACGGTTTCGGAGCTTGAAAAACATAACAAAAACTTCTACACCTACCAACTTAAGAACGCAAAAGGCCTCCAAGTTGTTATTAAGGGCATTGATTCAAATGTGGACCCGGAAGAAATTAAGGCTAGTTTGTGCAGCAAAGGCTTCAAAGCCAAATCTGTGTCAAACATTAAAAACAGAGAAAGGTATCCGCAACCATTATTCCGAGTTGAGCTTGAGCCCGGTGATATAAAACTGAAGAAAAACGAAACTCACCCTATCTATGACCTTAAATATATTTTGCATCGTAGAGTCGTTGTTGAAGTGCCACATAAGCGATCTGGGCCCGTACAGTGCTTGAATTGCCAAGGGTATGGTCACACTAAAACTTATTGCAAGTTGCCTGCTGTTTGTGTTGCGTGTGGAGACCTGCATGCTACGACCAAGTGCGACAAACCGAAAGATGATCCTCGGGTGATGAAATGCAGCAATTGTGGTGGAAATTACACTGCAAACTATAGAGGCTGCTCTGTTTTTGATTTAGTAAAGCGCTCGTCAATGCCAAAAGTAGTTCCTGCCCCTCCTCAGCAGGTAAACATAACCACTACTACAATGCCCCCTCTAACACAGCCAACAACGAGTAAAGTTTCTTATGCCAACGCCTTAAAGTCTAACCAGCCCAACGCAAGTAAGCCTAACCCGCCAACAACACAACACGAAGTGCCAACAAATGAACCTATGGGCCCCAATTTTAGCCGCCTGGAAGCCGTAATTGACAATATGGTTAAGCAATTTACCCAGCTTATGGCACAAATGGCTAGCTTGATGCAGGAAATGCGAAAAATGCAGTCTGCTCTTTTGCAGGCTATGCTTAAAAGGCCATGAACTGCCTCAGAGTTTGTTTCTGGAACGCAAACGGCATCCGCCAACACAAAAACGAACTCGAATACTTTTTAGTTGACAAAAAAATTGATCTCATGTTAATTTCCGAGACTCATATGACATCTACACCATTTCCAATTGTATTTCAGAACTTTCTAATTGTATTTCAGAAATTTCTAATTCAATTTCAGAAATTTCTAATTCAATTTCAGAAATTTCTAATTCAATTTCAGAAATTTCTAATTCAATTTCAGAAATTTCTAATTCAATTTCAGAACTTTCTAATTGTATTTCAGAAATTTCTAATTCAATTTCAGAAATTTCTATTTGTATTTCAGAATTTTCTATTTGTATTTCAGAATTTTCTATTTGTATTTCAGAATTTTCTAATTGTATTTCAGAATTTTCCATTTGTATTTCAGAAATTTCTATTTGAATTTCAAATGAAAAATTCTGAAATACAAATAGAAATTTCTGAAATACAAATGGAAAATTCTGAAATACAATTAGAAAATTCTGAAATACAAATAGAAAATTCTGAAATACAAATAGAAATTTCTGAAATTGAATTAGAAATTTCTGAAATACAATTAGAAAGTTCTGAAATTGAATTAGAAATTTCTGAAATACAATTAGAAAGTTCTGAAATTGAATTAGAAATTTCTGAAATTGAATTAGAAATTTCTGAAATTGAATTGGAAATTTCTGAAATTGAATTAGAAATTTCTGAAATACAATTAGAAAGTTCTGAAATACAATTGGAAATGGTGTAGAAGCACTTTTAAAATAAGTGGCTATACTTTTTACGACGCAAAGGATCCTAGGGATAGATCATGTGGTGGATCTGCTATATTAATTAAATCAAGAATTAAACACCAATGGTTGGGTGGCCTATCCGAACCTTATATTCAAGCAACAAACGTCTGTATTGATGAATTTTTCCATAATCTCGTTATTTCGTCAGTATTGTCCGCCCAGATTTTCCATAACGAAAAATCAGTACATCAGTTTTTACAAATCGTTAGGTCCCCGCTTCATAGCTGCTGGAGACTATAACGCCAAGCACTTTTACTGGGGCTCCCACCTAATAAGTCCCAGAGGTCGCGTCTTGTATGATTCAGTGTCTGAAATGGGACTTAACGCTATTTCAACTGGACAACCAACCTACTGGCCAACGGACCACAATAAAATTCCAGACGTAATAGACTTTGGCGTAGCAAAAGGCATATCACCGGAGCTTATTGAAGCCCAAGCCTCCTTGGATTTATCTTCTGACCACTCACCCACAATAATCACTATTTGCAGTCCTCACCAAATTGCAAGAAGGGAGTTTTTATTAAATAAAAGAGTAAACTGGTTAAAATATAGAAAATATATCAGCACCCACTGCTCTGAAAACCAACCGCTAAAACACCCGTAGACATCGGTGATTGTCTGAACGGCTTAAATGAAAACATTATAAAAGCCATTGAACATGCTTATTCTACTTATCGTCAGGCCAAGTACAACACAATTTATTCTGCCGATGTGGAAAAACTTTTATCTGAAAAAAGAAGAGCCCGAAGAGAATGGCAAAAGCATAGATCACCCCAACGTAAAGCCAAGTTGAAGGAATGTACAAACCGATTGAAAAATTTACAAGAGGTTCACCGATGGGCATCTCTTAAAGAACACCTCGAAGGTCTAGACTCGACTCCTCAGACGAATTATTCACTATGTCGATCAGCGAAATATCTTAAAAGATCCGTTATCGCGAAACCACCTCTACGTAATCTGAGAGGATCCTGGGCAAGAAGTGATGAAGAAAAATGTGATCTGCTCGCAAGTCATCTAACAAATGTTTTCACTCCAAATACATGCACTGACATGAGTAAATTACCACCTGTTGTTGCTAGATGCCCTATGGAATTACGTTTTCAGTTGTCAGATGTCGTAAAGGCTATCAATAATTTAAATGCTAAAAAAAACTCCTGGCATTGATGAAATCAGCAACAAAATGCTTATTGAGCTGCCATGCACAACAAAAAGAATAATTCTTTTTATTTTTAACGCCATATTTCGGCTCGAACATTTCCCGCCAGTATGGAAAGTTGCCTTGGTAAAGATGATCCCTAAGCCGGGAAAACATCCTTCAAAGGTGGAGTCTTACAGGCCAATAAGTATGTATGTTACAAACTATGTCCAAATTGTTTGAGAAATTGCTTAAAAACAAGCTGACTCCGATCCTGAATGAAAACAACTGCATTCCAGATCACCAATTTGGATTTAGAAATCAACAAAGTACCATCGAACGAACCCACAGATTGGTACAGGTTATAAAAAAGCCTTTGAGGAAAAGAAGTACTGCTCCGCGCTTTTTATAGATGTCTCTCAACCGTTCGACAAAGTATGGCATGAAGGCCTGTTAAACATATTAAAGCTCAACCTTCCATCTAATATTTTCAACCTTTTAGAAAAATACATAACCGGCCGACAATTTATGATTAAAGAGGGAAACCAAATAAGTTCTTCTCATCCAATAGGGGCTGGTGTACCTCAAGGGAGTATACTAGGTCCGATTCTGTACTTGCTTTACACAGCAGATATGCCCACAAACAATTTTACTCATACGTCGACACTGGCTTTCTTATTATTCATAAAGACCCTAAATTTATGGGGTATTAAAATAAACGAACAAAAATGCACCCACGTTACTTTTACTTTACGCAAGGAAACGTGGCCCCAATTTTGATTAAAAACCATACAGTGCTTCAACGCATTGAAACAAAATATCTTGGCATTCACTTGGATCGCCGCCTTACATGGAAGCCCCACATAGATGCAAAATTGTCACAATTAAAACTTAAAACGGCCCAAATCCACTGGCTAATTGATAGAAACTCTGTGCTACGTCTTGATTGTAAACTTCTGCTCTACAACTCAATTTTGAAGCCAATTTGGTGCTACGGGATACAATTATGGGGCACTGCTTCCGCCTCCAACATAGAAAAGATTCAACGCCGTCAAAACAAAATTCTAAGAATGATAACTGGTGCTCCTTGGTATGTTAAAAGCAGCAACATCCACAAGGATCTAAAAGTTCCACTGGTAAAATGCGAAATCCTAAACTATGTGGGCAAGTACTTAAACAAGCTTGAAACTCATCCAAATTCGCTTGCTCGAAACATCTTGCAACATAGTGGACACACCCGTCTGAATAGGAAGGATACTATTGTGCTTAGATGAAATTATTTATTTCCTTATGATAACTTAAATTTTAGTCTGGCACTGGCCGGACTAATATTAAATATATAGCCCTAAGATTTAAATACTTATTGTTAGTTCGCCAAAGGCGGAGATTCAATAATAAAAATATGAAAAAAAAAATTTATCGGAAAATATTTAACACATTCTTATTGTTACGCCTAGCTGTTTAATAAGTTCACGTACAGAAACAACGGGGTATATTCGTAAACAATTTTTATATTTATAGTATGTAGATTTTTCAAAGGAAATTTTCATAAAAATTGTTTATGGAAATTAATAAATTTCGTTTCAAAATTTTACTAGTAACAAAAACATGTTTTCTGATGTAAATAAAAGAAAGTGAAAAAACAAACAGCTAACAAATTAAATAACGAGAAATATTAAGGTGGTATAAAAAGAAATTTTCGCCCATGTTCTGACAATCGCATTTCGCAAAATATTGGCGATGCGATTTGAAATCGCATGACAGGTGTTCTGAAGTTCACAATCGAAAGAAAGTTTGCGACTTAAAATCGCAAGAGGTAAATGAGGTGAACTGATGTATTTTGCCCAAACTAAGTTAAAAACAGCCATTTAAACTATAAACAATTATAATATATGGGGTTTTTGTTATAATTTTCACAATTTGTTTTATTTTTTGTAAAAAGTCTCAATAAAAATTCAATTTTAGAAAACTGTTGGTTATGCACATTTTCTTTTTTCAATTGTTTACTTTTTTTATGTATAAACTTTATTGAAAAACAATAAAATAAAAATGTTGCAGAAATAGGTACAACTTGTTACATATTCATTGGTTTTTTGTTTTGTATTTTTAAAAGAAACATGTTTTTATTATCAAATACATCACCGAAAAATAACAAAACGCAAAGAAAACGCGTGAACTACAGAACATGCAAAAAAAATTTTTTCGATTTACAAATCGCATGTGATTTGACAATCGCGTGAGAGTCAGAACATGGGCGTTTATGTTCACAGGCGAAACAATGGAACAGCTAAGAGATATACATACCTAGTACCTCAAGTTTAGGGAAAGAGTAAATGTAACTAGACATGGTTAGTTTTGCAAAATGCAGTATTGTACCTAATACAGTCGTTATCTGAAAGCGAAGATAAAGAAAATATAATTTTGTTTAAAAAAAGCGAAGATTATTTCACCCTTAACTTGTGCTTGAGAAAGGAAAGAGTATTACGCAATTCTGCTAAAAGCTACTTCCATTAAACGGTCCCGACCTATACGGATGTTAAGTTTCGAACACATTTTAAAAAATCCAAATCATTGTTTGAAAGCTTAAGCAAACGATTTCCTGATTGGAATATTTTTAAAAACCTGCGCCCTGATAAGAAAGAGTATAAGTTCGTTAGTTTACTCAGAGTTTTTAAAAATTTTTTACTAGATTGCGTTCGTTTACACAGAATCAGTAAATGAGGAGACAAATTGAGAGCGCAAAGTGACGGTTGTCTTACTGAGCATTTGAAAGTTTTTACTAGACAAAATTTTCCTAGTAAAAAAAAAACATGTTTTCTGATGTAAACAAAAGAAAGTGAAAAAACAAACAACTAACAAATTAAATAACGAGAAAAATTAAGGTGGTATAAAAAGAAATTTAATGTTCACAGGCGAAACAATGGAACAGCTAAGAGATATACATAGCTAGTACCTCAAGTTTAGGGAGAGAGTAAATGTAACTAGACATGGTTATGTTTTGCAAAATGCAGTATTGTACCTAATACAGTCTATACACGTGCACAAATAGAACAAATAAGTATTGCAAAACAGGTATATCTTGTACATCCATGTACATACCAGTTCTTTTTGGTGTAAGTGTGTGAATAAGTGTAAATGATATGGTATGGTTTTGCTTTTGCGCACTTACTCTACCTTTATAAACAAATACTGTTGTTTATGGTTTTGCATTGAGTGTGGAATGTATTGGTTTTTTTTTGTGCTGAATAACAATGGTATAATAAATATTTTCTTATTACTGTTGATACAACAAATACACAAGATCGTTTATATAAAAGGTTGTGAATGAAACAAAAATTTGATTTTTAAAGTTTATTGTAGCTATAGTGTTTAAAAATGAATAAAATAAATTTAAAAAAGCATTTTTTATCTCAAGCTCAAAAATTAAGATAAAATAATATATATTTATTTTGTATTTTTAATAATTTAAATTTTAATTTTAAATTTGACTTAAATGTATATAGTTACGATGCAGTTTTAATTTTTTTTAGCTAAATTTGTTTAATTTATTTAAAGAAAATTTAAAAAATAGAAAAACTGGCTCATGTAGCCAGAATAAGAAAACACACCAAAAGTACATATGGTTAAACATCATTATATGTATGTAACTGTTTCAACGAAACATAGAAAAACAAATTTGTTGCTCTTGCTCTTATTTTACCAAACCACACCATATTTAGTTAGAGAGCACACCAATACCAACTTATAACAAAAACACAAAGCTACTTATCAATACACACTAAAAGCTGAAAAACACACAAACTGGTTGTTAAAGATATAACTTTGCAAGAGTTTAATACAGTCGTCATCTGAAAGCGAAGATGAAGAAGATATAATTTTGTTTAAAATGTTTAAAAAAAGCCAAGATTATTTTACCCTTAACTTGTGCTTGAGAAAGGAAAGAGTATTACGCAATTCTGTTAAAAGCTACTTCCATTAAACGGTTCCGACCTATACGGATGATGAGTTTCGAACACATATAAGAATAAACAAATCATTGTTTAAAAGCTTAAGCAATTTCGAAAATAAATGTTTTTTTTCCAAAAGTCCAAGTTAACCCCACTCACAAAAGTCAGCTTGTTTTTGCTTAAAATATTTTATTCCTGTTTTAGGAGTAATCAAGTAATTGCAGTATATTTAAATATATCAGCTGTTTTGAGTAGTTACATTTTGTGTAAAAATTTTCCGTTCGTTTTTTACTTCAAAAATTGGTTGTTTTCCTAAACGCAGTATGCTTTACATCACAAAAATTTCAACTTCTTCCATTTCACACAACTTACAGTTTTAACAATTTTCTGTGTTACAAAAGCATTAACATGGCTTTAAACACTCATTTGGGAGCAGAAGATATTATCAAAATCTTCAGCTTTGCTGTCAGAAAGAATTTGAAATTTCGTGATGCAAAGCATACTGCATTTAGGTAGCAGCCGTTTTAAGTGAGAAGGGAAAAAACTTCGTGCCCACTCACCTCGTCACATAGGCCAGTGGGTTAAACGGCTGATGTTTATAACCAAATTAACAACTAACAACCGAACAAAGAGTACTGGCCATGAAAATCGTAGCTGCTTTTCGAAAATGCATTCTACTCGGCTAGTATCGGTAAAAAACTTGTTTTTTCAATAAAATTTTCCTTTCATAACTAACGCTAATAAAGTAGTAAAAACTAAAAATATTAATTTCTTCATTTGCAATTAAATGAGAATTTAGTAAAGTATTGAACTTGAGCCTGATAAGGAAAATAAAATTGTCTTAAAACAAATAGTTCAACTAATAAATAAACGAAAACGTGAGAGAAATTTCGTGAAATTACTCAGTATTTGCGACTTTACTGGAAAAGTATACGAATCATAAATTATTCAACTAGATAGGACACGCGCCATTTTGTTTAAAAATTACAACTGTGTTTTTTCAAGATTACTGAAAGTAGAAAGATAGATTAAAAATAATATGGCTATCCCTTTCATGTAATGATGAAATTTGTTTACATTTTGTTAAGCAAATTAAAAATAATAAAAATCGGACGCGGTGTTTTTTTTGCCAAAAAAAATTAAAATATTAAGAATTTCGGGCTAATTTTAATTAATTTAGACGCAATTTTCTTTATTTTTTAATTGGCAGTATTTTTTGTGTACCACCAATCTGTTTCTACTGGTCTGGAACTTAAGCCAGCACCTCAGTCAACATCCTTCTTGTGTATTAAGATTAAAGCACCTAGGAAACGCAAAATTAAAATTAGTTTTAATATTTGTTTTATATATTTTAATTAAACAAATGTGTAAAAGCACTTTAACTTAAAAAAAACAATATATTTTTCATTGCTTTATTATTTTAGGGTACTTACAATTGATTCCAGAAGGAATCTCGGCCACCTGTTGCTATGTAAAATTGCCAACATTTTAAAAATGTGTGCCTGTCCGCAAACAGAGAATTATAAAAAAAACATTATGTAAATTATTAAGCTTGCTTTTTTTGCATTTGAATAACTTACCTTGTATCCGTATATTGTTAAGTTTGAATCAATTTTGGAAGTTTAAGGGGCTTAAAAAAAACACATATTAGGCATTGTCCAACGCAGCCGCCTGCCTGTAAGTAAACAAAACAAGAGAAATACACTTATAAACATAATTAAGGCAGGGTTATTTCAATTAAAACAATGATAGCAATCAGAATACACTTGATTTTATATTAATTTTAATTTTTGTTGTGACTTTTCATTTAAAAATTAAAGAAATGAAAATTTTTGTAATTTTTTTAACCAAAACACGCAAGCGTCTGCCTGTTAGAAAATGAAGCACCGAAAAAACAATTACAAACAACATAAAACCAAAGATTTTTCAACTAGTACAGCACCGAAACTCACAGTGTACTTGGATTTAGTTTAATTTTTATTAGTTTTTAAACTTTTGATTTAAAAAATAAAAATGTTGGCAAATTTTTTTAATCGCCAAATAGTAATTTGTAAAAAGGTAGTGTATGTCTGCTTGCACCAACCTTTGTTTGTGCTTATGGCGATTTTATTTTTTCTCTCTATCGCAACAACTTGAAAAAATATGATTTCGTCAATTTGGAAACGTCAAAGTTGGCATCTCTGGTTACTTTGTGATACGAATGAACCTTTTGTGAAAGATTACACATCAGGGTACACGTTTATCAGGTAGAAGCGATTCTACAAAAACAACTAAACCGTCATAAGAATGTTGTAATGAATGTATGTGTCATAAAAGTATTGCTTAATATTTAGGGAAATTGCGGAAACTTGAGAACGATGCATATTTAGGTCACTTGTAGAAATAACGTAAGAATGAATGTGTCATCAAAGAATTGCCAAATATTTAGGGCAATTACGGAAACTTGAGAAAGGTGCATATTCAGGTTACTTGTAGAAATAATTGTTTAACAAAGAGCATTAGTCATCACATGCATTCATTGCACTTTTTATTGAATATAAGCTTTAGTTTTATGAATTGTATTATTATTATTACCACTGTCATTATTGTAAGAACAAGTTAATAAAAGTAATATAATAAACTGATTGAATAAATTGTCATTAATAAAAGTTATATTACAGCTTTATAATAAGCTGGTGTAATAAACTGGTAAGATGGCGACAGTGACAGGACCCATGTACGAGTAATTAAAACAAAAGTGTAAACGTGAAAGTGAAAGTAATAATAATAAAAATAAAAAAAAAGAAATAGGATGGGTTGGGATGGTGGTCAAAAGTGCTCCAAACCGTACCCGCCATATTTGCGGGATACGAAGTTGGTAAGGGTGTTGGAGAGACTAGAGAACAAAAGGAGGTAAAGAAGGATGACACCAATACCCACTTAATTATAGAAGGTGGTTTAGGCCTAGTATTAGTAATATTAATCTTTGCCTATTTCTTTAAAAAACTAATGACAATAAGTCAACGGCCTCAGCCCCGTATATAAAAAACATTAAGACAAAATAAAAACAATAGTAATAAAAGGAAAAAAACACACACAAACAAAAAAAAAACATTTTTACAAGGAGCAGGCAGTCATGAATAATACGCTTGTGTCAGGGAGAGTGTTTGTGAATAGGTGCAACATACAAACTCGTTTCCTCAATCAACATCAACAAATAAGGTCATCAAACATCTGGTATTTCAGGCCAAGTTCCCAAAATTTGCATATCATAACTTGACAAAATTATGTTTACAATACACGGACATTTTTGGGTTAGAAAATAAAAAAAATTCATGTAATAACTTTAATAAGCAAAAATTAAGTTTTAAGGACAATACACCAGTTTACTATCGGATCCTAGAATCACAAAAGGCCGAAATAAATAGTCAGGTAGAAAAACTTATAAGTGATGGCATCGTAGAACCGTCTGTATCCGAATTAAATAGCCCAATATTGCTTGTACCAAAAAAATCATTGCCAAATTACAACGAAAAGAGGTGGAGACTAGTCATTGGGTCTCATGCATAAAAAGTGAGCTTGAGCTCGGACTCGATTTTTTGAGTAAAAGGTGCTTGTCGTATGCATAATAAAATTTGATGTATTTGCTTTTACTCACTGCTCACGTTTAATCTCGTCTTGCTCAGTTTGAACTAAGGTAGATGAGCTTGTACTCATTTTCATATGCATAAAAACAAGCCTTTGCTTCATTTTGTGAGCTCTGGCTTAAATTTTGTTGAGCATGCCTTTTAGTTGACTCGCGTACACTAAAAAGGAATCATGGCTGAATATTTTGTGCCACAAAGAAATACAAAATATTACCAACAGCGTAAAACAAATTTAGCAAGTGAGGATAAAAAATTATATAGGTTTGTATTTTTAATTATTAATTTTTTTTATATAATTAATAATCATTATCAGTGCAACGGCGCTTTCTTTGCTGTTTTGCTACTGATGTATATTTTTAAATAGACAAACCCTTGATAAAGTCAACATAAAATTGACGAAACGTTGGGTAAATATGTAATAAAAAGTTTTTTATTGACATAGAACAAGATAGGCCAAATTAGCTAAAGACTAAAAGTCAAAACCAAAAAAGAATCTTGAAGTGGCCAAATATATTTTTAAACTATATATATTTATTTTTTTATATTGTTGAAAAAGAATTTTCCAATATTTCGGTCAACTTTGTTGACCATCATCAGGGAACTGACAAAATACAATAACAAAACATTAAAAACACTTTTTTTAAAATTAATGTTAACTATTTAAACATAATATTTTTTAATATTTACTTTTAAAAACTTAAATCAACTTATATTGATATCACGTCTGTGTTCAAGTATGTTTTTTGTCAACTGATATTTGTTTTCGTTTTACTGAGCTTGTCTACTAGACATCTGCATGACTATATTCATTTGATTGCCTATACACAACAAAAACAATATTCATTCAAACATTTTTCATTCTATGGGAGATAAATAAAGTTAAGCCAGTAACAACACAAGAAAGAATGTATTGTGTGTTACACTCAATGATACAAGAAGAACACATTCATTTTACAGTTTTCGTTTTGAATGTGTATAACACACACTTGAAAATACAAAAACATAGCAAAGTCTCATTACAGTTAGAGTTTTTATAAAAACATTCAGGTGTTTTTTCGAGTTAATGAATGTTTAACAACAACAATAACGACAAATTTGCAAACACAAATGAATAATAATTTTTTACACCAATAATACAGCAATATTCACACATTCTATTCAGTATTTATTTATATGAATGTATGGGTAATATTTTGTTTTCGGTTGAAGTTGTTTTTTATTTGCTTTTGCTTGTGGGTTCACTCATTTAGTTTGTTTAACACTGAATGAAAAACACTATGTTGTTGAAAAACAAACGAATGTATTTAAACGGCATTTACGTGTAGTCAAGCAGACCTCTATTGTCTACTATATGCCTGTACAATTGAGAGCATTTTTCTGTGTCTGTCTTATAGTTGAGTCTTTTGTTTGGCGTGGTGTATATTATATGCAACATCTCAGGCATAAATCTCTTCTTATAGTTGCTCTCTTCCTGTAAAACTCTCATGTTATTAAAATCTGCTGTATGGCCTGTTCTCGCACAGTGGGCTGCTAGTGCGGTTTTTTGCTCCATAGGTTTATCTTTTGCCTTCTGGTACGATTTGTGTGAAGCAATCCGTGTTTTTAGTTTTGTTCCTGTTGTGCCTATGTAAACCATATTGCAATCGTTAATTTTGATTAAGATTTAACTTTTCATCCTTGTCAAGTTTGGATTTTGTTTTTCTAAACAGTCCGCTGACACTGTTGTTTGTTTTAAACGCTAGATTATATTTATCTTTATATTTATCTTGGTCATAAATGTTTGAGTTTCTAATTCTCTCTGATAGCACAGGTATATATAGCATCGATTTGTAATTTTTCGTTCTGTCATTGTCATTCGGCTCTTTTCGTTTTTTGTATTTCACGAAGTGTATAAGGCCTTTTATAGTTTTATGGGGAAAATCGTTTTGCTTCAATTTGTTATTTATCATCTCTATGTTTTTCTTGTGAAAGTCATTATGACTTTTTTCCAAAACTCTTTTTATGAAATTTGTGACCGTAAGGTAGGTTTTTTGTACCAATTTAGTTTAAGTACTTCTCCTGTACGAATTACTTTACAATCCAAGTAAGGTAATTTATTGTTATCTTCCTTTTCCATCGTAAATTGTATCTGTCTATTATAAGAATTGAGTATTTTTAATGTATCGTCAGCTGAGTCAATATTTACAATTGCAAAGATGTCATCTACATATTTTGTTAAAATCTTTGGTTTTATCCATTCGTTCGATTCATTGATCTAGCAACTCCTCCATCACAATATCCGTGATTATAGAAATGGCAGGTGATCCCATATATAGTCCTTTTCGTTGTTCGTAAACATATTTGTCATACTTGAAATATCTTGTGTCCATTATACAGAACTTAAGCAACTCTATAAATAAATGTGTGTTTTTGTATATTGTTCCACACAGTTCCACTTTTCTTCAATTATATTGAGTGATAATTTTATTGGGAAACTAGGAAACAATGATACAACGTCAAAGGATATCAACATTTCGTTGTTTTCTATCCTAAGGTCACTCACTTTTCTTTTAAATTCTATAGCATCCTTAACATTATATTTAGAATCTTTTGTTAGATTCTTTAAAATATAAGTCATGTACTTGCATAACTTATATCCCGGGGAATTCATTGAGGAACAGATAGGTCTTAATGGTGTATTTTTGTCTATAAATATATTGTTTTTACTTTATAATTTGTCTATAAATATATTGTTTTTATTTTGAAATATTGAAGTTGGGTCTTTTTTTAAACGTTTGTACATGCATAAATCAATTAATATATTTCTCATTTTACCCTCATATTCTTCCTTTTCCAGTGCTACAGTTTTGTTGCCTTTGTCTGAACTTAAAATTAATATGTTGCCATTTTGTTTCAAATATTGCGTCGCCCGTCCCACTGTGTTAAGTACAAACCTATTTCTCTCTGTTAAAAACTGTTTGTTCATATGATTGTCGTTAGTTTATTTCTTGATATTTCTTGCGTTTCTCTGTTTTCTACTGTTTGTATTATGTCTTCCCCATCAGAAATGCAATTGAATAAGGGAAAGGTTGATTTTGTGGTTGGTAGTGCATGCTTCGGTCCCAACGAAAGTAGCGACTTTACATTTGTTGGTATATTTTCCCTTGTTTTGTTTACATTTATTTTAATGTTATTTGTTTTCATCTGTTCATCCTTTAATGTTCGGAGTTTCTTTATGTGCGTTAGTTTTTGCGTGTTCTCAATATTTTTGTAAATTACACAAGTATACACGGTTTTGGAGCTGAGCAACTGCAAGTTATTCCTAAAGCTATTTGGAGCGCTGAATTCGAATCCGGGTTCCGTTTTTCCAGATTGGTTTTAGTTTTCGAGATATTGCATAACTACCGTTATTTGCGTTTTTTTAAAAGATGATGTTACTTAAATGCAAATATCTTCAAAAGTATTTGTCAGTTTATGCAATTATTATTTTTTATTGAAAGATAATAAAATTGCTAAAACAACCATGGATTGTTTGTGAATATTAGTCAAGAAATGATTGTGTTACAGTGGACACAATTTCAAAATTCATGAAACATTTTATGATATTTTGAAATTTTGCCCTTTTCAACTAATTTTTTTTTTCACCAGACAATTAAAAGTTTGCTATTTTATCACATAAGACATTAGTTTATTTCAATACGCACATTTTGCGCCGAACAAGACCCAGATTGGTGCAAAAATGACAAAGCACCAGAAGATTTAGTAAATAAACCCACTTTTTGCTTCCAAATGATTGGCGGTTATATACAGTGACTTTTGTTTAAGTGTGAAGACAGTTTCACTCCTGCAACCGTGATGCTAGCAATTCTGCTTCTTGTTTCGATAAATCTAAATCACGAATCAAGTCATTTATCATACTTTGCGATATTATGTGTATTTCTTCCATGCTAAAATCTTCGGTCGGTGACGAACAGTTCGTCGGTGACAAACTGAAAGTTCACCTAGCATTTGCACTCACACCTGGGCAAATTGGCAAAGGGTCATTGTTCGTACGGGGAAGTAGCTTGTTTACTGATGACACGTCAGCATATTTATACTTTGATAGTTTTTTAGCATTAAGACCGATCACACTCATCAAGCAAAAATAACACTCATCTACATGATTTTTCGGCTGTCTCTATAATATTGGCATTAAAAATAAAAAGTACACTTCTTGACCAAGTGACCAGTTGTACAGGTTTGTGCTACACGCTTTACAAAATAATTTCGGTACCCACGGCTTGTGAGTGTTTTCCACACAGATACCAAAATAATAAGAATATGCATCTCTCAGCGCTTTTGATACATTTCTTCCACTTTTTCCGATAATATAACATCCCCAAACATAACAAAAACGCTTAGAATCAACTTTGCCCTTTTTTCTTTCCATTTTCTCATGTTTTGGAAAAAAAAAATAACTTTAAGTTTACAATTGAATTGGCGTTTCCACCGATGCCAACAGCTGATTGCCGTTATTACAGTGCAGTGCAGCCAAGATGCAAGAGCCCGAAAACTAGAACCAATCTTGATGAACAAAAAACGGATTTGAATTCAGCGCCTCAAGTAACGTTCAGATTTGTTCTCATCGGCTAAGCTCCAAAAGTTGACCGGAATTTGTAAACTTGTGTTATCTGTTCACTTTCAAGAAGTAATTTAAGGTGTTGTGCACCCAATATATTAGTCATTTTTTCAATTTATAAATTAGATTTATATATTAACGCAAACGTGCCACAAAAAAACAAAAATACTTTTGTGCATACGAGTATTGACACAAGAACTGGTAGTAGTTTTTATTTGTAGTTTTTATACCCTTCACATAAATGATAAGGGTATATATAAGTTTGTCATTCCATTTGTAATTTTCTTATTATCCATTTGGGACCCCATAAAGTATATATATTCTGGATCCTTATAGATAGGGAAGCCGATTTAGCGATGTCCGTCTCTCCGTGTTATGGTTGAAGCCCCCTGATGTCGCATAGACCCGTAAGTGGTATCAAACTGTGTGATGGCGACATATACTAAGTGGAGTAGAATCACTTTTGTTGTACTATTTCCACCTTTGCTAACATTTTTCTGGGTGTATAATAATACACCATGCATGTTACTTGAATAATTTTATTTTTGGGTCGAGTTACCATGGCATAAACTTTAATTCGTTCATGTTCAAATTTGACAAATTTTTCAATCATAGAGTCAAATTTGAATTAAAAGTTTTGTACTTAACATACAATTTCTTTTAAATAATTTTAATTTTGGTCAAGATACCATTGCCTTAAACTTTTATTATTTAAGGTTCAATAATTGAAAATTTTTCAAAAGGAAAATTAAAGTTGAACGGAACGGTCGCATAAGCGGCAAAATATAATTGAAGTTTTTTTTAAATTTGGTGAATAGTGTTCTCAGTGACCAAAATATAAATTATTTCGCAGTTTGTTCACTTTGGAAAAGATTCTGGGAGAATTACTTCGTTGGTTGTGGCAAAGCCCGAAATTGTATTTGGAATCCGTTGTCTCCTGTTTGTATAGGTAAGTGTAATTGTTGTCGTGCATTTATTAGTGTGCCCCTAAAGTTGAGTTTTATGTTTGTATAGTACCAGTGGCCTGGAAACAGTAGTCCCGTGAATTTCGGGGAAGCTGAGCGTTCCGCATTCTGCCCAGGAACCACTTTTAAACCAGCTTCCGAGGCTACCAAGCGGACTCAGATGTTTAATATTTGTGTGCACGAAATCCAAATCTTAGTAGGATCAAACGCAGCAATTTAATTTCAAAGTAGCTTTAAATATCTACAAACTAGTGTCTCCGGATTGGGCCGGATCGGCGTTGTTGGTTCGGGTCATTCACAAAAGAAAAACAATTACATTATTTCAAATTACCTGCAGCCTATTTGAACCAGTTTACCTCGGACCCCATCTTTAATTTAGAATTGTTCCGAGTCAGTTGAGCCCCTACGGGTCCCAAATATTGCAATTACGTATACGTATATGGTTCTTTTGTTAAATTGTTGGTCATATTAAACTCTACATTCGCATCAAACGAATATTATTTTTTTTACTTTTGCTTTTAAATGTGAAACTCAGCTGCACCTAACTTTACCCACATCTACCTCTCCCCTACCCTTACACACATACACCAATGTTTTTACCTAGATAAAACCATTAAACCAGTCTAAAAATCTGCACAATCCCTACATGACAATACATGTAATCAAGTGTAGGAAAATTGTAAAAAAATATTAACGTAAACTTATACCTACGAAAAAGCTACAGGAAGTCTTCAGTCAACCGGCGCCTGCTGACTACGTGGGACCAAAAGAAAATGTAAGTGGCCTTAATATTTTCTTCACTTAAATATAACAATCATACTATATATACTATTACCTAAAATATACGATTTAACCCGATATTAAAAATTGATGCTGAACCTCAATTAAAATTGTCGCTTAAAAGTTCGTTATTAATTTTTAACGAGGGTTGATCAACTTAATTTTACTTCATTATTTACACCATTGTTTTGTGTTGCGTTTTTGGTTTTTTTGATACCCTACACTTCTCGTTAATTCATATCGCGTTATCTTCTAGCACAACATATCTCACATCGATATTTTTTATTGTATAAGATATTCACTTTGTAAGTTTTTTTTTTCATTTAATTAAAAGGCAAAGTAGTTTAATTTTGTCTTTATATTCAAAACTTATTATATAGTTTCTAGATTAGTGTCAGTGTTGCCTATAAATATTTTTAAATGTTACTCTTCGTTGTTTTTAAATAAATTGTTGAGATAAAGAATATGAGAAAGATGGAATTTTAATTTTGTGTATCACGAAAGGTGAAGTAGACGGTATGGGTATCTATAGATAATTTTTTTTTTGGTTTTTTTTTATTTCGGATGTTGGGCTGACAAACTACCCATAACTTCGGTCAGCATGGAGGGTGGGCATAGGAACCATGCAGTGAGTGACATCTTTCGCTGCTCTCCAATCATCAACCTATACCTCCTTACCTTTTCCTACACATATTTGTATTTTTTTTTGTAGTTAGCTTGCTACCTAAAGTAATATTCTCTTGTAACGATGGAGACTTTTATTTTGGTATTGGGAACACCACACCCCGACCCAACGACGAGCACAGCCGGAATAGTAGGTAGCACCGTTCCCAAAAGCAATACACCTTTTACAGGAATCGTTACAGAGATATATGGCGCCCAACGTGGGGCCCCAGTGTTCGTATTTTTTTCAAACATTTCGTGCAATTTCCATCCGGAACTTGGGGACTCTGAATCTTCTATGGGGATAAAAATTTGCAAATATTTTGAAATAATTTTTTTTTATTTATTCCTCCCCCAACTATTCAACCCTATTTGATACTTGTGGACATATGTGATTGTTGCCAGTGTGACAATCATTTCCTGAGTGGATATGGGAGGTTACAGTTTTTCATGTAGAGTTCGGATTTTAACTTGAGAAGTATAGCTGGTTTGTATCGGCTACATGCTCGTTAAACCGTACTCCACGTCTACCCTTTACCTATTTTTGTTATTCCTTTCAAAAAAGGGAAAAGTTACTTAGTTATTGCCTGGATGAAACGGTTTTGGATTCGTATCAAATGTTTCCCACAGTAAATAGTAAACTTTGTCCCATATTTTCCTTTAATTCTGAATGCTATGGATCTACGGCGTTTTGGCAGGTGTCAACGTTTCCAGCATCAGATTAAATTCCACTGTCCTTATGTTTAATTATGTTGATGATTGGTAGTAATTAGTATTTGTTTAGAAAAATAAACTTTTTATTTATTTGTTTTTATTTAGGATGTTGTCCTGTAAATATTTTTTTTTTTTTGTGTAATACTTTGTTTTATTATTTTTTTTTTGTTGCATTTATCATATTTACCCTTACCAAGCTGCTTCACTGAATAGTGATATTTACTACTTTCGGGACAAGCAAAGATTAGATACATTTATACGTCGAAATTTTGACGTCGTGTCGATAATTCTATAATTTTTTTTTTTTTTGTTGTGTTGTTCTTTTGCCATATCAAACTGGTTTAACTAAGATTTTTTTTTAGTTGGTCTTTTAAGGCTGGATTAGCCGAGCGCAACCGTACTGTAATGTATCAGCTGTTGGCTTTTGGCTTATGAGAAGCAATGCAAAAGCTTAGCGAAAAAAAACGTACTGTAACCGCAACGTACCATTCTGTATAAAATAGAATTTTCTTACGTTGTTGCGTGACATTTGTATGCCAGTGATGGGCTACTTGTTTGTTTTATAATTTGAGGGTATTTTTTGCTCTTTTTCATGGTACTTTTTTTATATACTCTTATATGCGAAAGAAATAATAAATGTAAAATATATAAGGATTTAAATTGTATAGAAATCTATTATTGGGTATACACATAACTAAATAAACTATAACTTGGTTATTATATTTAAATTGTAGATGCTTAATAATAAATAAAACATATTTATAGACATACATAAAAATAGACACAAAATATTCTCTAATGTCATTAGGTACTTTCTCTTCATAACGAAAACCCATTTGAAAAATTTTAATTCCCATCACTGTCTTTTAAACAGCTGTTTATTTTTCATACCAAAATCAAAAATAAACTAGTCAAATAAAATAAGTTTTTAATTAATTTATAAATTTAAAGTTTTCGTGCAAATTAAAATAAAAATGGACGACGAAAATCTAATTTTACTTGTTCAGGCAAACGAGTGCCTGTTTAAGGTGGCTTCAGACTATAATACTGGGTAAAAACACTTGTCAAAAAACTCAAGTAAAATGAGAAAATATAATAGTGTGAAGACATTATGTTATGAAATGTCAAAAAATACCTAAAGAAATTTGACAGTAGTATGGCTCTCTTCATTTTTAGAAATTTTTCTAAACCATTAGATTTTGCATGTATCAGAGTTGCATATTTACAGCAGCCATAAAGAAAATCAGGCATGGAAAGTTTATATAAAGTTTAGTATTGTAAAATAATTTTTAATAATATTTTTATGAAATTTATAGTTATTTACTAGGAAATAAAATATTTTTAATTGAAATTAAATTTTTTTTCATTAAAAGTGTTGTAAAATTATTACTTTTGATATGTATATTTATATATTATTTAAAAAATCGATAGGTGTCATAAAATGGAGTCTTTTAGCAAAATAAACTCACTTTGTATAAAAAAAACAAATTTTTTTGATTGAATTTATTATATACAAGCGTTTTATTAATTAACCCGCAAAAGCAAATCAAGAAAATTTTTAAAACATTGTTTATTTGTTTTAATCAGTTATAAAGTCTTAACAAATATTAAGCGTGTTCCAAAAGATCTCGATTTTGCTACGACATATGAGAGTAAAGAAATTACTCTCCAAGCTTACCAAAGTTGCTCAAAATAGCTGGAACGCAAAAAACTATAATTGAAAAATTTTAAATGCTTTTATTTAGACGATTACACCCCATAGAATTTTTAAAACATAGTATATACATCATATATAAAATGTATCTAAATGTTCTAAATCGAATTTTATATTAAAGAAATCTACAGATTTTTATAGAAAAATGTACCTACAACAAAAATTTTGTTGAAACCTTTCTACAGAAAAGGAAATTTATCTCAAACGTTCTCTTTACTGAGGAAAATTTGTTACCTGAAACGCTTTTGGGTAGGTTTGGATTAATTTGTGTGAGTTTGGACTATTTTGTTATGTACCTGAAACACAACTTTTAATAAATTAAAATGCCTTTTTTTAATTTTTAATAAATTCTAACCTTATAGTAATTTTTGATATATGAAAACTATGCGAAAATACTTATGGTTTATTTATTAACAAAAATGTATGTAATGTCTGACAAATATGGTCTTAGTAAAGTTACGATAACTATTATACATTTTTCCACTAGATTTTATAGCTCGCTTTTAAAAACCAGTAATATTATAAAAATATCACATAAAAACTTAAAGGCATATACGGGCCTAAGTTTCAACCTCCTTATTTAAAATAAATTATAAAACTGTAAGTACAAATACAAAAAAAATATACAAAACGTCGCAGAATTATTGGTTTGCTTCATATCCAATGCATTTTTCTATGTTTATGCGGCAAACCAATAATCACCCGAAGAATGTGCAAAAGTTTAAAATATTACTAAAAGTTCCATCCCTGATGAACAGCTGTTTAATGATATAGCGCCAGCAAAAATTTTTACAAATAGTAAATATTAAAAGTGAAATTAAGAATTTATTGCAGAAATGAGTTAAAAAAACATGTCGATGAACTAACTGCAAGTCTGAACGTCACTTTTTATTGCCTAAAAGTATTTTTTCACCCTTTTGTTAAATTCAAATAAAAAAAATACTTGCTTTAAAAGTTAAAGTTTTTTTTTTAACTCAAAAACAGATGTTTAAGTACTACACAGATTTTAATTTTATTTCAAATGTGATAGTGTAAAGACAAAATGTAATGCGCATTATTTCTTATTTGATTTTTTGACAGTCAAACCAAAAATCATTTTATTTGGCTCTCTCAAAATCCAATGAAAATCTAAACACTTATAGAATAGTGTGAAGGTAGCTTTAACAATACCTTTACTAATGCTATTTTGTTTATGAATGCAAAAACATATGTCACGTTTTTAAATATTCTATAACTGCACCAACGTGCTTACAGTACGTAACATTACAGTACGGTTGCAGCAACGCTCGGCTAACTAAGGCTTTACTCATTGCCTGGTTATTTAACAAAGAAGAACATATTATAGTGCAACTAACATGTTTTGCTGAAAAATTAAATATGTAGACTTAATGTTAATAATAAACAAATATATAGCAAAAATAAATTTAATAAAGAAAATATTTTTAAAAATTGTGCTCGAATTACACCTATTGGGGCCGAAAGTGATGGGTTCAGATCTGAATGCTGTTTTATAGTAATAGTTTTTAAATACTTCTTCCTTGATGTAATGCCCACAAGCAATTATTTACAGTAAATTTGCAAATCCTTCTATTAAGATTTTATCTATTACAGTTATCTAAGAAACGAGTGAAGGATTATTATAAAATTTTGTATAATATAACCGCCTTGCTTCGGCTGGTCAACAAAAAGGCCCAGTTGTTCATAAAACTTAATTCCTATTTAACATCTTTTCTTTTACTTCTTCCTTTGCACTGCCACCTTTTATTTGCCATTTCTGTAGTTCCAATTTGTATGCTATATATGAAAAATATTCATAACATCTAATATGTGCGTGTAGCACCGAAATCCCATACTTAAAGGTGTCTTTATTATAGACTTTTTTTTAAATTTTTCTAAATCTTTTAACTCCCATGTGTGTAATGCACATTGCACGCTTGTGAGCTTGCAGTATCACTCAAAATGTTGGCCGTCTTTATATTCAGCATTGCACATATGTATAGGGATATGTTTAAATTTTATTTTCTTACCGCCCAGTACAATTGATGTGGGATTCAATTGCAATATGTATTTGGTTTTGAATTTCATCATACTCTTGTTTTACGTTTTCCTTTTTTATCTTGAATTAGATTGGTCGACGATGGTGACACATATTCTTTCACACATTTGCAGTGGCACAATAGAATCTAAATTATATTATAGTCCGCATATGCTTAATTATTTTCAAAATTTTTTTTAAATACTTTGTGTTAAGTAAATAAAAGAGATGGCAAACAATACAGCGCAGCACTCACAGTTGTGTGTGCACACGTGAAGTATATGAAATGAATTAAAAAACAAAGATGATGTTTAATTTAACGACGTCTTAACGCTGGGGCTAGACGTGCATTTTTTATTTCTGAACATAAGCAATAACGTTTTTTTTCTATGAGCTTTTGTTTGACACGTTGGTACTAATTTGTAGTTGTTACAGGGACGAAATTACCTGATTGGTTGTATCATGATACAACTAAAGGTACTTTTACATGGTAATACATGATTTGTCAAAATATGTTGTAGAATAATACAAAAGTAGTTGCTGCAGGTACGAGTGTACCTGTTTATTGTATCATGGGCGGCATCTTAGTGGTTATACCAGCGTTGCCAGGGTAGCTAGCAAAAAGTTACGTTTTTTCGTTCGAAAAGTTACACTTTTTTGTAAAAATTTACATAAAGGAAAATAAGCTATATCATAAAGAGCTTTGTTTTTTAACAAAAATTTCAATACATTTCATTTAATTAAAAATGATTTACCCCCATATTGTATCTGAAAGATGGATGATGCTTGACCGTTTGTCAAGTGTTGCCGAAGAGACTTTTAATACAAAAAAGCATAGTGTATATGAAAAGTAAGCTTCGTCCTAACTTACAGAATAAGAAAAGAGGTATCCCTTTCTCTGTTACATGTAAATTAAATAGGTGATGTTTACAACCAAAGACACTACTACCGTTCAAAGAGTACTGATGATGAAATTGCGTAGCTGCTTTCGAAAATGCCTCCTACTCGGCTAGTATCGGTAGAAAATACTGTTTTTTTTAAATAAAAGTTTCTTTCAACATTAACGGAAAAATATTAATTTCTTCTAATAAAAAGAAATTATATGAACTTAAGCCAAACTAAAAAGCAAAAATTTGTAATTAAATAATTAACTTTAACAAATGTTTGTTAAATCAAAAGTTCTCTTCTAAACATACTTGTTGGGTTTTAAACTTGCCGCATTGTTGAAAGGCTTTTAAAAGAAGTTACTTCATTCGGTGCAAGAAAAAAGAGGGGAGTGCTGGAAAACATGCCGCGATGTGTAAAAAAAGGGCTACTATAGTTTTTTACCTGTACAGTTATAATTGATTTTTTTATAAAAGTATATACTATAACTGCTAACAAATACGGTAAATGTGCAGGTATACAAAGTCCACTTAAAAAACTACTTTAAAGAGCAATCACTGAAAAAAATGTTGCGAAGTTAAGTTAAAGTGAAGATAACGTTGATTTTTCTATAAAAATTGTTTTAGAATGCCAGAAATTGTCGGAAATTTTTTTAATAATGCAGGTATGAAAACCGGGTACCGTGAAATAACTCCCAAATGAAATAACTCCCAATGAAAAAATGAAATAACTCCCAATTTTTTTCAATAAATGAATGAAATGAAATTTTGTTGGGAGTTATTTCATTTTTTCAAAGTGTTGGGAGTTATTTCATTTTTGTTGGGAGTTATTTCATTTTCTATCATTTGGAGTTATTTCATTTTTATTGGGAGTTATTTCATTTTTATTGGGAGCTATTTCATTTTTGTTGGGAGTTATTTCATTTTTATTGGAAGTTATTTCATTTTACTAAAAGCAAGTGTATATACCAGAGCATTTAAAAAAATTTAATCACGCTAGTATACAAGGTGACATTTATTTAAAAGTTTTGGGGTTTTAAAACCGTGGGTATATAGCCTTCGGCCGGGCGCAAGGAAAAAAACTCTAGTGGATTCGATCCGGCGGCTTCGCAGTAGCCTTCGGCCGGGGAATATACTTTAACTGTAGTGCATCGGAAGTATTTGCAGTTTCATAGCTAAAGTGTCATAAAATTCATGTTTTATTTGGCAAAGCTTTTTATGGAAAGCAGTAGAGCTTAAAATCCATTGACCGGCCGAAGGCTACTGCGAAGCCGGCGGATCGAATGCACTGGAGATTTTTTTCCTTGCGCCCGGCCGAAGGCCGGCTATCTAAATAACTATTTTTTATTAAAAAATTATTTAAACAAAAAGGTGCCTTAAGTCCACGCGCCTGTCCGAAAGCTGTAACGAAGCCGGCGGTTCGATTTACGAGAGTTAACTTATCCTGCGTCCAGACGGAGGCCGGCAGTCATTTGGTTTGTTTGTTTAGAAAATAATTTTACGTTAGTAACATCTAATTTATGGATACAAAAGGTTTTCGCATTATATATATGTATTTTAATTGGGAGTTATTTCGTTTTCGTTGGGAGTTTTTTCATTTTCGTTGGGAGTTATTTCATTATTGTTGGGAGTTATTTCATTTCCGTTGGGACTTATTTCATAAAACAATTATTTTTTTTGTAATTGGGGGTTATTTCATTTTTGTTGGGAGTTATTTCATTTGGGAGTTATTTCACTTTTTTGTGACTTTTATGAAATAACTCCCAAACATTGGGAGTTATTTCATTTTTACCGTTGGGAGTTATTTCATTTTTTTCGATTGGGAGTTATTTCATTTTCGTTGGGAGTTATTTCATTTGGGAGTTATTTCATTTTTTCCATTGGGAGTTATTTCATTTGGGAGTTATTTCACGGTACCTGAAAACCGTACTTAAAAATGGAATATGTGTAAGCTTTGGAAGAATAGTGATACAAATAAACAATTTTGTGTATATTAATCAAAAGTTAATCTAAAAATAAGGCAGGTGAATCAAAACCACTGAAACAAAAAATTTTTTGAATATCGGTTTTCTACCATCCTTAGGAATCATTGACTTTTTTATAATTTAGAATTTAAAACTTTTGATTTTTAACCAAAAAAGTAAATAAAATGGTCACACGCGTCATAGTGAAGCTTCCCATTTGAGGTTGCTTCATGTCAAAAACTACTTTTATATGATTTAGTAATGCCCTTATAATCAATAATGTACATTAAAAGATCTTAAAAATATCTGCTACACCAAAAGTTATGCTTTATTGTATGACATGAGTAGTACAAAAAGTTACGAAAATTAGACAAAAACCGTTAAAATTATACATGTTACGTAGAGGGTAAAAAAGTTACATAAAATGTAACAAATGTAACCAAACGGCAACGCTGGGTTATACAGCTTTGTAAAACTTTTAAATTCTCACCAGTGATTACTCTTTTCAACCAAATCATACCAATTTTTTTATTTCTATATAATATATTAATTGAAGTCTTATTTTTTCGACTTTTTTCATAATACTTTCATTATTTTGTTGAGTTTGACGTCAATTTTTTTTTTATTTTCTGATATGTATTTCGGTTTCAAAAAATGAGAAGCTTCTTTAGGCAGGGGGTTTTCAAATCGGAAAGCTTGACAAATTGTTAAAAGTATTGTTGACATATTTTTTTACCAACAACAAAAAACTACTTAAAAAGCAAAAGAAACTACGTGATTAAATTCATGAACTTTTAGATAGTAAATCAAATATGATTTTAAAGTGATGATGACATAAATTATTTGTTTTCACCCTGTTACATTACATACATATTTGTTATGTCACCGCAGGTGCATCGTTTTTAACTCTCACACATTTTTTAATGCAAGCTTTTGCTTGTTTAAGGAAATACTTGCAATTCTAGTTGCTTCACGCAATCTGCGTGGTCTTACACAGAAGCAGTATATTAATTCCTGCCCAAAACTCAATTAAAGTCGCGTTAGTCGCGGCCAATAAAAACTTAGACAATTAAATTACAACAAATGCAATGCATTTTAGGTTGATTATGTTTCTTTAAATTACTTTAATATTATGCCTTGTAAAAATAAACGAATTGGTAACGTAGTTGTTTTCTTTTAAAATTCTTATATCACTACTCGATTACATTTCTAGAAAGCTATGTTTTCGAAAGTTTACTACATATATGTCTGTATATCACATAGATATTATGAACGAATTTATTAAAAAGTTCTAAAAATCATATTCAAATTAAAATTTTCTGTCCCTAGCTTATTGATAAAAGTTGGCTGGAAAATTTTAAAATAGTTCTAAACAAGGTACATTTAACAAGGTAGGAGCAACTAATCAGCTGCTTTTATTTCCGCCATATGTTTTCTAATTTAGCTTGGCAAATTTTTATTATTATGATTCATGTTGTGTATACTGTGTGTAAGTGTGATCGCAACCCAGCATACCATTATCGGAGCGCTCTTATATATGAGCTCTTATATGAGCGATTTTATGAGCTTCTGTGAGTGTTTCCTGCGTGCATATTTCTGAGCTCATAAACTATCGATTATATGTGCTTTTTATGAGTAATTTTTGCACTCTGACAGATAACGGTAAATTCCAGCTAAGCAGAAGAAAGAAGTTACACAAATTGATTTATTAGTGAATATTTTTGGAAGCGTAAGGACAAAATTGTGAGTTATCTTATAATAAATAAAAAAATAATAAATAACTAAAATAATGAAAAGAGCAAGCTAAAAAAAAGCAAATCAATAATAAGTGAACTTCGTTCAAACAAATTAAGAAAAGAAAATCCAGCATTAAGTATTAAAAATAATAGTGTTGTTGAAGAAAATAGTGACAGTGAACGTATTTTAGAAAGAGAGAGTGTAAACGAAAACTGGAATAAGAGCTCAAAATGCGTTTTAAAAAAAGAGTCATAAAATACTCTTTTATGCATTAAATTTAGAGCTCTTCCATGAGTGACCAGTTTAGTGGAAAAAGCCACTCAAAAATGAGCGTTTTATGACTGTTTATTATTATTTTATGAACTCTTCATGAGCGTCAGCGTTCCGACAAAAGAGTCTTTATGAGCTCATTTAGAGCGCATATGGTATGCTGGGAATATATATGACAACAATATATAAACAACAAAATACACGCTACATTTTAACAGGAAGTTGTTGTGGGGACGAGGTCACCTTCTTGTTTCGCCATGGCTCTAAATTGGGGAATTCATACAAGGTGAACGCAGCAAAAACGGAGTAAATTTCGTACAGATAATGTCAAAATACATATATGGCATTATTAAAAAAAACACAAATTATATGCAGAAGAAAAACGTAAATAAAACTAATTTTACACTGTTTTTTTTTTTGCACAAAGCACAGGAACGAATCATTTGGTTTTACTATTGTTAATTAAGAACACTTTTTTACATATATTAAAAAAACACAAATTATATGCAGAAGAAAAACGTAAATAAAACTAATTTTACACTGTGTTTTTTTTGCACAAAGCACAGGAACGAATCATTTGGTTTTACTATTGTTAATTAAGAACACATTTTTTACATTTATAGTTAAAAAATCTAACCGACGCGTAGAGTTTTTAAAACAAGGAGAAGCACATGGGCAAACTTTTGTTATATTGTGAGGAAAATTGCACGAGCAAAACATAGTCAGCTGATCAGTCGAGAACATCTCTATGAATTTGCCTTGGCGAAGGGTGTACCACCATGGTGAAATTATGTGACCAGGTGTTGTTACGAACACCGCTGATCTACTTTTTCATGCATATATCGAGGCTGGGTTGTTAAAGTTGTTTACTCTTACATATCTTTTTTTGACACATGAGCCAACGAAAACTACAACTAAAATGATAATTTTATTCACCAAATTATGTGAAGTAGAATCACCACCACCTGATACATTATTGCGCTATGGGGTACCACTGTCCTTTTTGCGCTTCTTAACATGTACCAAAAAAGTACCTAATTACTAAAAATGGCAACCCTGATTCTCACGTGTTTTGCAGGGAATTGAATTTCGGATATAATACCACAAAGTAACCAGAGATGCCAGCTTTGACGTTTCCAAATTGACAAAATCATATTTTTCAAGTTGTTGCGAAAGAGAGAAAAAATAAAATCGGCATAAGCGCAAACAAAGGTTAGTGCAAGCAGCCATACACTACTTTTTGACAAATTGGAAATCAAAACATATAATTATTTGGGGGTTGAAATAATTTGCAAAAATTTTCTTTTGATGTTTATTGAATTAAAAGTTTTAAAAAAAATAAAAATTAAGATAAATTCAAGTTCATTGTGAGTGTCGGTGCTGTGTGAATTAAAAAATCGTTGGTTTTATGTTGTTTGTAAGCGTTTTTTCGGTGCTTTATTTTTCAACAGACAGACGCTTGCATATTTTGGTCAAACAAATTACAAAAATTTTCTTTTTTTAATTTTTGAATGAAAAATTATTACAAAACTGAAAATTGAAATTAAATGAAGTGTATTCTGATTGTTAGCATTGTTTAAATTCAAATAACGCTGCTTTTTTGGTATTTATAAGTGAATTTTTCTTGTTTTGTTTTCTTACAGACGGCGACTGTTTTGAACATTGTCTGATATGTGTTTTTTGGGAAAACCCTTCAATTTCCAATATTGGGGTAAATAAAATCATCTAGGGATGCAAGGTAACCTATTAAAATGCAAAACTAAATATAATTTTGCGTTTCCTGGGTGTTTGCTGCTATTTATTTATGCACAAGCGAGATGTTGACTGCACTTAACCGTTGAAAGAGTGACAAAGGAGCTGCTGGGTCAGGTTCCGGATCAGTGCAACAGATTAGTGGGAAAAGTCTCTTAAAACGTTTTGTGAAGTGTGCCACGAATGTCAAAAATAGAATATAGAAATAGAAAATGTTAATGTAATTTAAAATTTAGAATGGTTTTGCATTTCTGCTAACAATATACATATCTAGGTATATAATGTTTATTATTTAATGTTCAAAGTAATTATAGATGTGCAAATTTGTTTACCATTTCATGTATTAGCCGATAAATGCTTCCTATGTATTAAGAAAAACTAAATAAACAATAAATAAATGTATTTGTTTTAATGAAACAAAAGTATAACTCTTTTTGTAAATAAAATTTGTGGCCCTGAAAAGAGCCTATATAAAGGTTGTTTAGAAGAAAATTAGAAATCCTTGAGTGATTGACCTTGGTGTTTCCGGCGAACTTTGTGACTGACGCATCAAAATTTGGACCTTTATAACGGGTAGATCTCTTGTTAAACGTTGTTGAGTTCTTAGCCGGTAAAGAGTAAGAAGTATCCATGTGATCTATAGAAAAACAAATTAGTATTAGAAACTACAGACACAAAAATGTTAAGTTGCATATATACATATAAAGTTTTTTATTTTTAATGTTAAACGTTTCTATGTAACAAAAAACTAAAACAATTCAACAAAAGTGTTTTCCTGAATGAAACAAATTTTTAACTCTTTTTGTAAATAAAAATTGTGGCCCTGAAAAGGGCCTATGTAAAGGCTGACCAAATTCGCCTTAGGGACGACGGGCTGATTGCTGTTTGCGAGGCACGGCGTCTGGTCGATGTTTCTGGTGATATCCTTGCCAATAGCGGCGATATTCTCGGCAGAGCAAGCGCTCCGGGGCTAGCCACTCTTGGCAGCGTCTTGTGTGGTCCCATACTTTTAAGGTTGGTGGCCAAACGCCGCAGTGTTTCCGCAGTCGGTGCCGGACGACCGGTGAATCGGCAACAAATAAGTAAACAACAAATTAATAGGCTTGCCAGTTTAATTAAGTTAAGCTAAAAATGAAAATTTTTCGTAAATTTTTGCATACATACATAAGTTGTGTTCAATAACTTTTTCAGTAATTACTAGCAACGAGAGATTAAAAAAAAATACTTTTAAAATTGCTCTCAAAAATATTTAAAATTAAATGAACACTTTTACAGTCAAAACTTGCAAGCAAATGTATTTTGTTATTGTAAACTTATAAAAATTTAAAACTAAAATTTTTTTCAAAGCATAATGACAGCAAGACTGTTTGAATAATTTCTGATAGTAAAATTTTTACTAATAGAAATTATCAGAAACATTTTCGTTTCAAAACATATTACGCTCTTTTTTGGCTCTCTAGCTACTAATTTTTTGTGTACGTGAACACTTACTAGTAATAATTATCGAAAATTAGTGATAATTTTCTGTAAATGAACACACCTATAATGACAGAAAGACTCTGATAGTAAAAATGTTTCTGATAATTAATAAAATAAGTTTACAAAAACAAAACACATTTTCTTGCAAGTTTTGACTGTAAAAGTGTTCATTTAATTTTAAATATTTTTGAGAGCAATTTAGAAAATATTTCTGTTTAATCTCTGCCTGCTTTTTTTAAGGTTGCAAGTTAAGGGTAAGAGCCTTACACTGTTGTTTAGGTTTAAAATTAATCCCTTACCGTTGAATTGAACGTTTAAAATTTTCTATTTGTTGTTAGTAAAATAACGATTGATTTGAAACAAACGTAAACATTTTCTAATTTTTTAAGTCTATTTATGATAAACTACCAAACTAAATTAAATAAAAAAACAATATGTGAGAAAACTGCTTAAATACCAAAATTAATAGAAACTTCGAAAAGTTTGTTTAATTTCGATAAGTCATCATTTAGAGATTTCCTTTAGTTTTAGTTGTTTTCTATTAGGCAACTTAAACTTAAGCCACCGTGCTTTTATAACTTATTTACCTTGACAAAATTAGCACGGTTTTCAAAATGATTTCGTGATTTTTCCAAGTATACTTCTTTAAAGGATTCTACAGCATCTATAAGGTTATCAAACTTTTCTAGCTTGTTTCCTCCAATTGTTGTACCTATGCGATCTCACGACCTAAATACCCAATACCTGCAAAATAGATAGGACCTTACTATAACTGTTTCCCAAGTGAGCTGTATCCTTTCTTTCAACGGCTGCCTGTTCTACCTAAGACCTACCTAAGATAACTGTATTAATTTTTAATTTTTGACTTACTTGTTCATGAGCAACATCTTCTAAGCCACCATCTGGGTCAACAGCAAGGCCGACTTTTATTTTAAGTGTTATTGACTTGGGCACCGACTTTGTATAAATACATACTTTTAATTTTAAACTTGTAGTTTCCTCCTGCTGAATTCGTGCAGCAGGGTCTGTACCCCAATCGCACATTGACATACTGCATATATAATTAATAGCGCCGGCACCATTAGATTCGACCGCATCCAAATATTCAATTGGTATTCAATTAATCCCAAACTTTTAGCTTTTTTCATGCGACTTCCCATATGCGAAATTTCTTTTGGTGTAGCCAATATAGCCGTTGTAGTTTTTTCTTTAATAGTAGCGACACATTTGCCGCCAAGTTTAGTCACTCGTTTCGTAACTTCATCGACATTTTCAAATCCAAATAAACAAAATTCCATATTGAAGTTAGAAAGTTAAAGAGGGTCATAACCGACTTGAAAATAGCACATCACAATTTGTTTTACTGTCAGCTTAAATGCAAAACCAAGTAACTAAAAAAAGTCCCAATTCGATCTTTAAAATATTTAAGAATATTTTGTTAAGGTTGGTAGCCGGCGCAGTCGTGCCTTTACATTAAATATTTGGGGCAGTGATCCGCTACCGGCCACAATAACGCACAAAAAATTTGCACAATTACTTACCTGTGGCTTCAGCCGGGAACGTATGGAGTCTTTCTCCTTCTGCTGTACAGCCCATGACACACTTGTGGCTCCTGGAAGAAACAAGAAAATTTATTTAAACTAACATTGTTATTTTTTTGCGCATTGAAAATTTTTTTTAAAACACCATTATAAAAACACTTAAATAAAAAAAAAAAAAACACTTTGCCAACTTAAAAATGAATATATTGAAGAAAATTACGCCAAAATTAATAAAAAATAGCGCAAAAATTCTTAATATTTTCATTTTTGTTGGCAAAAGAAAACACTTCGCTCGTTTTTATTTAACTTTTATTGTTTAACGAAATGTAAACAAATTTCATCATTACATGAAAGGGATAGCAATATTAATTTTGAAATTTTCTATCCACTTTCAATAGTCTTGAAAAAACAGAGTTGTAATTTTTAAACAAAATGGCGCTGTCCTATCTAGTTGAATAATCTATGATAATACGAGGTTTTAATAAAAGCAAAAAAGCTAAAAGCAAAATATGGCTTTGAAACGTTTGAAAAGTAAGTAAATTGATAAACAGAAGTACTTTTCTGATTGTAATTGTTACGATTGTAGCTAAAAGGTCAAAACGTATGACGGGGAAACTTAAGCACAAAATTGAGAAAAAAGTCCGTGAGCACAACAGAAAAATAAAACGGGAAGCGAAGAAGAATTTTAGAAAGGGCAGCAAGAAACAAAAATTGATACAAATTCCAAATATCTGTCCGTTCAAGGAAGAAATCTTAAAAGATGTAGAAGAAGTCAAAAGGCGTAAGGAAGAGGAACGCTTAAAAAGCCGCGCAGATTTTAAGCAAGAAAAAGAGTTTAACAAATTTCAAACTCTTGAGTCATTGGTGAATGATGCTGATATGCGTGGAACAGTGCATTCAATAATGCATGAAAACGATACTGAATGTAATGAGGTAACCCAATAGAAAACAAAATGGTTAAGTGAAATCAATTTAAATATCTGTACCAATTTTTAATGTAACAACTAGGTACAGTACAAATCCGGGCCTAAGGAACAATCACTTAAACAATATTTTAAAGAGTTTAAAAAGGTTTTGGAAAATGCTGATGTTGTTTTAGAAGTTGTAGACGCTCGTGATCCTATGGGTACACGTTGCACCGAAGTTGAAAGTGCTGTTCGTGCATCTTTTGGTAACAAACGTCTCGTATTAATATTAAACAAAGCAGACCTAGTCCCTAAAGACAACTTAAATGCATGGTTAAAATATTTTCGACCACTAGGTCCGGTCACTGCATTTAAAGCGTCTACTCAAGACCAAAATACCAAGTTGGGCCGACGTAAATTAAATGAAGTGAACTCTGAAAAGGCTATTCATGGATCTACGTGCGTCGGTGCTGAATTGCTTATGTCCATGTTGGCCAACTACTGCCGAAATAAAGGCGTTAGAACGTCAATACGCGTTGGTGTCGTTGGCATACCAAATGTTGGAAAAAGTTCTATTATAAATTCATTGACTCGTGGCAAAAGTTGTTCAGTTGGATGTACACCTGGCGTTACTAGGTAAGTATGCATGATAAATTAGTTTACATGATAAGAAACTCCCCTACAAGAACAGTGACGGTCATATGACCGGTCACTGATGATATTACCGGTCATTATTTTATATAATTTTCTTAAAGGCGATGTTAAAAACTTTACCAAAACTTTTGTGTACGTGTGATTTTGCATCTTTTCCGCATCTTTGGATTTTATAGACTAAAAACCATATATCTTAACTGCTTATTCTGCTGATGTGTACTAATCAATTATGACATATGTATACCTATATTAGTCACAGTTATCTAGTCACACTTTACCAAAATATGTACCATTAAACGCCTTGACAAAACTTTCAGTTCTGCTATGCTATAATTTTCACTTTGCAAAGTTTTTGGCTTCTGAAAAATTGTATTTTTGTAAGTTGCGTCGTTTTGCATTTCAGCTAACGATATATTGTTTTGGGACTTTAATTAATGTATGTATGTATGTATGTATGTATGTTTTATTTTAGAATAAATTAATATTTTCCGTTAATGTTGAAAGAAACTTTTATTTGAAAAAAGCAGGTTTTCCTACCGATACTAGCCGAGTAGAATGCATTTTCAAAAGCAGCTACGCAATTTCATCATCAGTACTCTTTGAACGGTAGTAGTGCTTTGACTGTAAACATCAGCTATTTAACTTACATGTAACATAGAAAGGAAAACGGAATATCTATTTTCCTTCTTTTGTTCTGTAAGTTAGGACGAAGTTTACTTTTCATATACACTATGATTTTTATACCCTTCACATAGTGATAAGGGTATATATCAGTTTGTCATTCCGTTTGTAATTTCTTTATTATTCATTTGCGACCCCATAAAGTATATATATATTCTGGATCCTTATAGATAGGGAAGTTGATATAGCCATGTCCGTCTGCCCGTCTGTTGAAATCAAATTTCCGGAGTCAAATAAAAAGATACAGACTAGTTAATGGTGTCAAACTTTTAGAAATATCCTGGAGACAATCGCTATTTAAAATCAGCAAAATCGGTTCACTATTGACCGAGATATAAGCGAAAACCCAAAGTAACCCTTTTTTTTTAAGACCAAATCCGTGAATATATCCCTATATATCTCAGTAAGTATAGTCACTCTTGCCACAAAACTTGGCACGGATACTCCTAAAGAAGGGACCTAAATAATGAAAAAAGTTTTTTCAGATAGGACCAGGGGAAGGGGTATTTTTCCTACAATTGCACATATTGGGTGAAGTATTTTATGCGCTTTTTCTCGTAAACTATAACAGCTATCGACTTAAAATGTTCTACAAAAAGTAATGGTACGCTAAGATTTACACTTTAAAGAAAAAATTTTTTGAGTAGGGGCAAAAAAAGGCGTAGCTCCCATACAAATTAACGATTTTTATAAAATATTCGATATTCTCGGAAACTATAACAGATATCGAAATCAAATGTTCTACAAAAAGTAATTGGGCAACAAGGCCTACGCTTCAAAAAAAAAAAATTTTTTTTGAGTGGGGGCAAAAAAGGGGTAGCTCCCATACAAATTAACGATTTTTATGAAATATTCGATACGCTATATCTCGGAAACTATAACAAATATCGAAATCAAATGTTCTACAAAAAGTAATTGGGCGACAAGGCCTACGCTTCAAAGGAAAAATTTTTTGAGTTGGGGCAAAAAAAGGGGTAGCTCCCACACAAATTAACGATTTTTATAAAATATTCGATACGCTATATCTCGGAAACTATAACAGATATCGAAATGAAATATTCTACAAAAAGTAATTATGCAAAAAGGTCTACGCTTCAAAGAAAAAATTTTTTGAGTGGGGCAAAAAAAGGGGTAGCTCCCATACAAATTAACAACTTTTATAAAATATTCGATACGCTATGTCTCGGAAACTATAACAGATATCGAAATCAAATGTTCTACAAAAAGTAATTGGGCAACAAGGCCTACGCTTCAAAGAAAAAATTTTTTGAGTAGGGGCAAAAAAGGGGAAGCTCACATACAAAGTAACGATATTTATGAAATATTCGATACGCTATATCTCGGAAAATATAACAGATATCAAAATCAAATGTTATACAAAAAGTAATTGGGCAATAAGGCCTACGCTCTAAAGAAAAAATTGTTTGAGTGGGGGCGAAAAAAGGGGTAGGTTAGGTTGGGTTACGAAGTGTAGTGGCGAGTCCAAAAGACCGCCACCTCCACTCGGAGGCCCTTAGGCCCATTGTGAATCCTTTCAGAAGAGTCGAGAAGAAAAGAAAAACAGTAAGTCAAACGATTCATAGGTAAGAAAAAAGAATAAAGAAGCAAGAGTACCGTCCGCAGGATGTCTAAGAAAGTCAGTAGTCCTAGGATCTGAATCACCTAGCTGCCCAACCACCCAACCTCCTTAATGAAGCCTATTATGCTCCCCAGCCCACTGCCAGGGACCTCACCAAGTCCATCTAAGAAGCGTCCTTCAAACCACCTCTATCGGCGAATCTGCAGCCCAGGGCAGTGGCAGAAAAGATGTTCCACCGTCTCTAACTTCTCCTCGTCCCCGCATACCCTGCAGAAATCTGGAGAGTTCCAGTCCCATTTGTTCGTCATGTATCTCACATCGCAGTGCCCTGTGAGAGTCCCAAAAATGCGCCCCCTGCTCTCCTTGAGCAGCAGGTTATCCAAGTCCCTATCAGTCCATACCAGAAACTCAGTGGTGGCCTCACCGGCTCACAACTAAGTTCAATATTCCGGGCCGATCCCCTCCTCGCCAATTCATCGGCAATCTCGTTCCCGGAAATGTCAAAATGACCCGGAACCCAGCAGAGCCTGACCCTGCGTGTACCCATAATCGCTCTAAAAGCACGTCTGCAGTCGCCCACGAGTCTAGACCTGACAAAATGTCCCTCTAGAGCCTTAAGCGCGCCCTGACTATCAACGTATATTGTAACGTCACCTCTCCCACTCGCGTCCTCCCCTATCAATTCCGCGGCCTTCATCACCGCCAGAATTTCAGCCTGGAAGATCTTTCTTCCCCAGTGTCCATTATAAAGACACCAGCCCCGGTGCCTACCTCCATATTCGACCCGTCAGTAAAGACTGCACTCCCCTCATACAGCCTCTCCGTTCCCTTCCATGCCTCCCTATCGGGAAACAATACTTTGGGCGGGATCCCGAAGTCAAGTTCCGCTACCATGTAGTCCGTCACACATGACTGCCCCAGGAGTCGACCATCTGCGACCCTTCCCAAAATGCCGGCATGTCCCTCCAGACATACCCCACGCATACCTGACTCACTAAGTCTAAGCAAACTCCTGGCCGCCATTCCAGCAACAAAGTCCCCGATGGGAAGAAGATGCAGAATAATATCCAGCGCTACCTGTGGTGTACTTTTCCTGGCCCCTGTAATGCCCAGTACCGCACATCTCTGGACCTTAGTCAAGAGCTTTCCTATGTCGCCCCTTTTCAGGGCTCTCTACCATACAAGGCAACCGTACGTAAGAACTGGTCTTACAACGGATGAGTAAATCCAATTCACCATAGCCGGCTGTAACCCCCAGTTCCTACCTATGGCGTTCCCACAGGCATAATAGGCATTGAGAGCCTTCCTTACCCTTTCCTCTGCGTTCGCCCTCCAAGACAACTTGCAATCCAGGACGATACCCAGAAACCTGGCCCTATCTGCTAGCTCCAGCTGAACCCCGTCAAGCCTTGGCAGCTCAAACTCTGCCACCAAAAAGGGGTAGCTTCCATACAAATTAACAATTTTTATAAAATAATTGATACGCTATATCTCGGAAACTATAACAGATATCAAAATGAAATGTTCTACAAAAAGTTATTGGGCAACAAGGCCTACGCTTCAAAAAAAAAATTTTTTTTGAGTGGGGGCAATAAAAGGGGTAGGTCCCATACAAATTAAAAATTTTTATTAAATTTTCGATATGCTATATCTCGGAAACTATAACAGCTATCCACATCAAATGTTCTACAAAAAGTAATTGGACAACAAGGCCTACGCTTTAAAGAAAAAAAATTTTTGGGTGGGGGGTGAAGAAAGGGTAGCTCCCATACAAATTAACAATTTTTATAAAATTTTCAAAACGCTACTTCTGGAAAACTATTACAGCTATCGACTTCGAATATTCTACAAAAAGTAATAATCAAATAATTCATACATTTTGGAGAAAAAGTTGGAGAAGAGCAGGGGGACTATAACATCCCATAACACTTAATAAGTTTTATTAACCTTTAAATATGAATAATGTCGAAAACTTTTAAAACTCTCGACCTCAAACCTTCTTCATCTATTTCTATTATTCATACGAACGTTAAAATTTTGTATATTTTTCTATGGACTTTAAAACTCGCACAAGGTTTTTTATTATGTTATTTGCAGTACAAAATTACTCGGCTGGGAATATTTAAAGATCAATGTAAAGAATATATAAGATTCGGCACAGCCGAATATAGCGCTCTTACTTGTTTGTATTAAAAGTCTCTTCGGCAGCACTTGACTAACGGTCAAGCATTAATCCATCTCTCAGATGGAATGAAACGCTTTTTTATTATTGTATACCATACAATAGGGGCATCAAATCTTTTTAATTTCTTTTTTTGTCAACGACAAATGAACTAAAATTTGAAGATCATTTTGCACCGTGCCATGTGTGGTTTATATTAGGGACTGGTAAACCGACTTCGATTATAGTCCCCAAAAAAAAACGATTTTTCGTAATCGGGTTTTTGTTGCCGATTTTATACTGAAATCGATTATTGAGCCCAACAAATCGATTTTACCTAAAAAATTTTAAAATGCTATTAATTTTAAGAACTATTCTATTAACACAATTTATTTCAAACTATCTGCACCGAAAACTCAAGTGTTAATATGAAGCGTTAGTGTATTATTTTTTAAAATTTGTAAAATTTGACGCCGAATGTTAATTAAAAATGCAGTCAGATATGGAAAAATGTTTAAACAATTAAAAAATAAAAAAATAGTTCAGTACGCAGTATACTAAAAATAACTTATCGTCTTTAAAAATTAAATATGTAGATCTGTTGTGTGTGCGTATTAAAATGTTAACTTATTTAATTTTATACATTGAAATTATAATGAATAGTTGCACTGAAGTATATAATTATGTATGACGTTCTTTGTAATTATTAAATTGGTACGTACATACATGCACCTTTTCCAATAATACCTTTCTTTAGGAAAAGTTCAATTTACGTACTTAAAAATCATTTTTGAGGGTATCTATTCATTTCAATCTAGCATCAAAATAAAAGTCGACTTTGAATTATAATCGATTATCAGCTCCGATTAATCGACTTTGAAAATCGAGATTAAAATAGTTGATCGTAAAATCGATTTTCGGCTTTGCTTACCATTCCCTAGTTTATATGCTATTTTTATTAAATATTTTAAATTTCTTCTAATAAAAAAGAAATTATATGAACTTAAGCCAAATTAAAAAGCAAAAATTTGTATTAAAAACAATTATGTACATACATACATAGTTCAACAATAAATAAAAATAAACTTGTAAAAAATTTAAGAATTTTGTATGTAGTTTACATATTGTGTGAAAGCACTTTAAATTCCAACGTTTTAGAAAATTCTCATAAAACCAACATATGATAATATGAATTTTAATAATAACCTTGATTTGAAAAATAAATTTTTTTTACAAAACAAATGAATGTTTGCTAAAAAATCAAACTTACCGTTGACAAAAAATAAAAAATAACGCCCTGTTCTGCAAACCAAATTCGAGAAAATTTCTTGTTTCGAGTAACAAGCGTGTTTGCATTAAAAAAAATCAATTGATTTACAGAACACCATTCGTTCATTTTATATCAAGTAATGTAATCAAATAAAGAACCCTTATGACTTGGCTCATTTAAATTTACAGATAGGAAAGTTCCTTCTTTGATAGGTTTATTGAAAAGAATATTCACAATTTGGATGACGAGCTAAGAAAACTTCGTCATCTTCGCTTATCAACTGCCCTTGACTATCTAAGTTATAAAGAATTTTGGTAAAAATGTCGGATTTTTTAGCGCTGTGCAACAAAAAGAAATTCGTTTTTATATATGTATATAAACTTAATTGTGCTTACACTTTTTGTCTGTAAAATACAATTTTTGAATAAAAAAACCAGGCGGCAAATTAAGGCATTCGATTCGAATTGAAATCTAAAAATTCTATTTAGAGTTCCTATATTAAAAGCATTGGCAACTCGATCGATCGAGTAGAATTTTGATTCGAATCGAATGCCGTAGTTTGCTCCCTAACGATTTTATTCCTTAAAATATGATTTTATTTTTACAAAATAATGATTTTATTCTCAAAGCTTCCGGCAACCCTGTCTGTTATTCTCATTGGGGGTTTTCACACTAATTGTGCTGGCATAAAATCGCAGTTTGTTGGCTTTTTCGGTGAAGAGAGTGGTTTTTGGTTGGCACAATTTTTCAACCAGCATCAACCCCGCACAAGCAGAACAAAACTGACACATACACACTTATGAAAAAGAAATAAACAAAGAAAATACTAACACACACAAAGCTGTGTATACGTGCACAATTTTATGCCAGCATAATTAGTCTTGTGTAAATACGAAAGAACAAAAGTTATGCGGATTAAAAATTAGTCTAGTGTGAAAACCCTCATTAAGTGCAACATCCCTTAATGCCAGGGATGTCAGATCTGGCGATTTCTCGCTAAACGTGGCGATTTAAAAACTTGTTTGGCGTCCTAATTTTTAATTTGGCGATATGGCTATTTTTTTGGCGATTTTGTTGGCTACTTTTTAAAGTCATGAATTTCACAGTGCAACACAAAAAAAAATAACCATATACGGACATCACTACGTGAAAGAAAACCAAAAAAGAAAAGACCCGTGTCTCCCAGTTTTGCCCAAAGTCATGCACTTTTTTTTATGGGCCCCCAAAGATTTGGGGCCTTGGTGCCATTTTTGCAAAAAGTGATAATTTTCTCAGGCTCATATCTTGCAAACCGTTCGGAATTTTAATTCACTCTTTGAGGCAAAGTTGTAGCCCTTTTTATAAAGAAAACAAATTATGAAAATAAAAAATTAAAAAAAGAATAATTTTAGATCAAAATCGCAAAAAACTTTTTTTACCTTTTTCCCCCTGTTCAGGTCCATAGGTAGCAAACCGTTCAAAATTCAAGGAAACAGTCAACTACAAAAATTTACCTAACATCCCAATAAACAACTTTTTAGAACATATAAACTTCCTAGGAATGATTCTTAACACCGTTTAGGTAGCGCTTAGGTAGCCGCAAAAGTTAAAAATTTTACGAAAATTTTTGAATTTTGTTTGTTTTTTATTTTCTTCAACATTGAGATACTGTGCTGTCTAATACAAACAAAAAAATAATAAAAAAAAATATTCGTATTATTTTTATAAAGTTGATGGCCCTGGACTTGCAAATCGCGCTCTCTTAAGTTGAGGATCCAAATCGTCGTCCGAATATGACTCTG
This sequence comes from Melanophora roralis, assembly GCA_963583895.1. Classification (NCBI taxonomy): domain Eukaryota; kingdom Metazoa; phylum Arthropoda; class Insecta; order Diptera; family Rhinophoridae; genus Melanophora; species Melanophora roralis. The sequence continues at coordinate 73,631,704 of OY757187.1, read as the reverse complement.
AATCAGAACTTACGGTGTCCACAGGCACGTTGCTTCCGGACTGCCTTCCATCATTAGCTTTTTCTTTTTCACATACCTTATTAACATCATAAAGGGTTATCTTGTGACTGCACCAACATACCTGAAATGAATTGGAAAAGAAATCAAAAATAATGCAAAACCATGCAATAATAAAATTGATATTACCTCTGCAAGCAATTCGTCGAAATTTTTGCCTTTGTACCGTTTTTCCATGGGCATTGTGGTTTGGTGAAACCGTTCTCCTTGCTCACCGGATTCGGTAGGGAGTTCTTTAATAAAGTCGTCAGAATGAAAATAAAGAAAATGCAGCTTTAATGTCATCAATATGCCAATTTTCTCAAAATAATACAGCATTTCTTTCACCCATTCTCTTGCTTGCGGTTCCGCGTCTCGATCCGCTCCCAAGACTCTGGTGCATACACGCTGAAGGTTAATCCGTGCCATTGAATGATTTTCATCAAGCGATGAATCAAATTTGCTCTTGAATAGCTTTCTAATGTCACGGCCATTAATTACGCCTATTAAATGAAGACAAATATAAGGGCAGAAAAGAAAACATTAACATAGTGTAAATAGCTATAGTACAACGAATTGAACAAAAAATCGTTCTAAATTTACTGCAATAGCTTTTTTAATTTTGTCATCGCTACGCTTTGAGAAAACGCTTTTCAAATAGTCGAATGCGCTTGAACAATTAACAACGGCCACTTCAATGAATTTTTTAACAATTCCTAATTTTATATGGAGCGGTGGCAGCAAAATGTCTTGAGTATTGTCAATTAGAGGTGCATTCTTAAGTCTATGTTGTTTCATTTGTTCCTGCACACTTCCTCTTTGGCTCCATGAATTACATTGGAATTGATTAACAGGTGAGCGCAAATCCCAATTACAAAGAAAACAAACGAATTTTGGAAAGCCGCCCTTATCGATGATTCCATGCAAAATATTGATGAGCTTCAAATCACAGCAAATCTTTCATTTATTTTCGTAGCATTTGATTTTTTATTAGTCATTAGTTTTGGTCCATCTCTTCCCTGTTGGGGCTCATAGTCGGTATCAAATCGATCTCGATTAGTAACACCACTTGCTGTAGTCATTTCTGTAAATTCTGTCCTACGATCTGGAGTTTGCGGCCTTGGGAATACAAAATTTTCAGGTGCAAGCACTGGTAGTGTGGCTGTTACAGTTGCTTTATAAATTTTGTTCTTCTCATCATGTCTATTTAGGCAAGATGTGTAATTAACGCATGCATAAGAACTGGTTGCATCATGATCACCTGGGCGATTAATCCAGCTTACCCGCTTACAATATTTCATACTATGTTTGCCTCCATTCAACAATGCTATGAGATTATTATAACATTGGCGACACACTGCGTTAGGTGTGTAATTTTCACTGATCAAATCTATTTCATCGAAAAATAACTTATATGCTCTTTGAAACTCACTAGTTAAAAGATTCTTTTCCTTTTGAAATCTTGTAGAATTATTTTTTCTGATTTGATGACCGCAAATGTAGCAAATGAAATAAATCTTTTTACACTGCATATTGAAATTGTCAGTTGCCAATGTTGTGTGCATATTATGCTGTAGAACTTTTTCTATAATTTTCACCGCTGAGATCGACGTCGCGCTGTGTAATGCCTCGATGTGAGAGTCGCGTCGCTTTTATATTGTGATCTGCGTTCCTTGATGCGTGTGCGATCGGTGCGTGATCGCGTGAGCTGTTTACTGAAATCTTAGGTAAATTTTTGTAGTTGATTTCTTGATAAGTTTGGGTGCAATAATTTCTTCTTTTATAATTTATCCAATTGCTATTTTATGAGGACACTTATTAAAAAAATTGGTAGTAGGTACTACATATGTAGGTAATTTATTGTTGATATAAACAATAATTAATAAAAAGTAATAACAAAGCAATAAAAAAAGTATGTACATAATTTAATTCAAGGCCGTTAACGATCTTTATTGCGATTTGTGTATGATGTATTTTGTGGTTTAGGGTTTCCAGCAATTTTAATGTTTGCCTACCTGTTTAGGTCGCAAGACTTTTCGCGGCTATCTCACATGCATATACACATATTTATATGCACTAGAGCTCTCTATTACACAAAAGACAGATACAATATATGTAATTAAAGCAATTTGATTAAACGTAAGGAAGAGATAGCTTCATAACTACATGTACGTACATACATACATTTTGGGGAAATTTTTAACTTTTGCGGCTACCTAAGCGCTACCTAAACGGTGTTAAGAATCATTCCTAGGAAGTTTATATGTTCTAAAAAGTTGTTTATTGGGATATAAGGTAAATTTTTTTGGCAGATTGTTTCCTTGCATTTTGAACGGTTTGCTACCTATAGACCCGAACAGGCAAAAAAAATTTTAATTTTTAAAAGTTTTTTGCGATTTTGATTTAAAATTATTGTTTTTTAAATTTTTTATGTTCATAATTTTTGTTCTTTATAAAAAGGGCTACAACTTTGCCTCAAAGAGTAAATTAAAATTCCAAACGGTTTGCAAGATATGAGCCTGAGAAAATTATCAATTTTTGCAAAAATGGCACCAAGGCCCCAAATCTTTGGGGGCCCATAAAAAAAAGTACATGACTTTGGGCAAAACTGGGAGACACGGGTCTTTTCTTTTTTGTTCTTCTTTCACGTAGTTATGTCCGTATATAGGTGTTTTTCCATGACTTAAAAAATTACACACAGTGTTTGCTTTAATAGTCGTTTTGCTAATCTAGCCGAACATTAAGCCAAAATGGAAATTTAAGAAATGTAAAAAGTTAAGTGCGTAGCTCGACAGATAACAAAATTCTGTATCGGATAGTGAATTTTCAAATCTTTTGCTTGCAATTTGTCATTTTGAGGCACTGTCAAAATCGGGAAAGTTAAGTAACTTTTTATGGTTTTGAGAGGTTTACAATATATTTTTTTGTAGCTAAACAAATAAAGATTTTACATTGATTTTTTCATTTTTTGATTAAAAAAATAAAAGTATAAAAAAAAGTGATGGCAGTCATTATCCTAAAAATCTTTTTCATTATAATAAAACCTGAAATCTCTACTTTTAGACGAAAAAAGAAAACGTTGCGCGTTTTTGCGCCATTTTTTTGGCGAAATTTGAAAATTTCACTTTTTTTCTCATCTTATGTGTTTACATATGAGTAAGAAACTTTTTTGTGGATCATAAAACGTTTTAATAATATATTGTTTTTAATGTTTTTTATTTAAATTCGTTAAAGGTTAATTGAAATTAATTTTTAACAGGTTAAATTGGGTTTTACACTGACATTGCATGTATAAAAAGGAATGTGCGAGGCAGTGGTTTTTACCAACCCCAAACTGTAAATGTATATCTGTGCGATAGCTTTCTTAGTAACGCTATTTTATGCAACAAAATAAATGTTCCTGTCTAAAAAACCTTTAAAAATTGTTAAAACAAAATTATTCTTTAAAAAGAAACATACCTGTGCTTCAGGTGCTCATTTTTTGGGGTATATACATATATTGTGGTTATTGCACGAAATTGTTTTCAGAACCCTTTTAAAACTACAGGATTAGATTTATTACAAATTGTAAGGGAATGTAAAGATAAATTTGTTAAAGAGAAATTGCGATTTTTAGGTAGAAAATTGTGTGAACTTTCAAAATGTCAAGGAGATGGCGACATGTCAGCGGTGAAACAGTGTTTATACAGTTTCAGAAAATTTTTTTAATATACAATGCACAGGCTTAGGCACGAAACAAACATTTTCGGATTTACAGGCAGAATTTTGATTTTGAAGAGAATTTAGATTTAGAAGAGGTCTTTGAACAAACAGACGAAGAACAACAGTAGCACTCCTGTTCTTAGTGCAAAAGGATATTTTTCTTAATAAATTAGTTTTTGTTTTCATACTTTAAATTAATTGTTACTTCTATAAATAAGTTATTGATACAAATATATTTTACTTATTTTCAGATAAATTTAATACATCAAATTACAAAAAAAGCGACAAACAAGCTTAAAATAATTTTTTTGTGAAAATTAGCAAAATATATAAAAAAAAATTTTGTACAGGGCCGTTTCAGGGGTGGGGTTTGGGGGCATTTCTGTCCCTACCCATAAAAACTTAAAAATTATACTTTTATAGTATTTAGGCCCAAGTTTTCCATTATTTTTATTATATTAATTATTTTTGCAAATTTTACTTTATGCCGCCACCTAGAAAGGGGAGAGGACGACACTGTCCAAGTGTAGATTTTTTAGCTTTCGCTTTCGTTTAAAGTTGCATTTGCATAGAAATAGTATTAAAAACTTAAAAAAAATTTTAATTTTTCAGAGGTGGTATTAGTTCTTCTTTAATCCTTAAATGCCTATAACTACAATACATGTTTCTGCTAAGTTTCATCAATCTAGAAGCACTCAGTAGTTTTTAAGAAGCTTTATTTCTTTATTTTTTATTTATATAAAAGTAATGTCCGGCTAGAATGGCAAAATACCCCTATGTGAGTCGTTAAATGTAATACGAACAAATAATAATTTTATTCTGGTATTTTTATATAACATTAAACGCGGTAACATATACGAGACAAAAATTCAGGTGAATGACGAAAACGCTTACCGGACCACTATTTCGGAGCTCGAAAAACTTAAGAAAAATTTCTATACATACCAACTTAAGAACGCTAAGGGCCTCCAGGTAGTTATAAAAGGTATTGACTCTAATGTTGACCCGGAGGAAATTAAAACCAATTTGTGCATGAAGGGCTTTAGAGTCAAATATGTATCAAACATAAGGAACAGGGAAAAATACCCTCAACCATTATTCCGGGTGGAGCTTGAGCCCAGTGACATTAAATTGAAAAAAAATGAAACACATCCGATATATGATCTAAGATATATTATGCACCGTAGAGTTATAGTGGAGGTGCCACATAAGCGATCTGGGCCCGTACAGTGCTTAAACTGCCAGGAATATGGCCACACCAAAGCATATTGTAAATTGCCTTCTGTTTGTGTTGTGTGTGGGGATCTGTACGATACGACCAACTGCGACAAGCCAAAAGAAGATCCTAGGGTGAAGAAACGCAGTAATTGCGGGGGAAACCACACTGCCAACTATAGAGGTTGCCCTGTTTTTGACTTGGTTAAACGCTCATCCAAGCCGAAGGTAGTTCCTGCCCCTCCCCAGCCGTTAAATATACCAACAACAAACATTCCCCAGTTAGCACAGCCAACTACTAGTCAAATTTCTTACGCCAGCGCACTAAAGTCAAACCAGTCCAATGCACAAAGGCCAAACCAACCAACCAGACAACAACAAGTGCCAACAAGTGAACCAACTGGTCCCAACTTTACCCGCCTGGAAGCCGTAATTGACAATATGGTCAAACAATTTACGCAGATAATGGCGCAAATGGCTGGCATGATGCAGGAGATGCAGAAAATGCAGTCTGCTCTTCTGCAGGCCATGCTTAAAAGACCATGAACTGCCTCAGGGTTTGTTTCTGGAACGCAAACGGCATCCGCCAACACAAAAATGAGCTCGAATGTTTTTTAATACACCATAAAATTGACGTCATGTGTATTTCCGAGACTCATATGACATCTAGGAGCACTTTTAAAATAAGTGGATACAATTTTTATGATTCGAAGGATCCCAGAGATAGATCATGTGGTGGCTCGGCTATACTAATCAAATCAAGAATTAAACAGCAATGGTTAGGTGGCATCTCCGAATGCTATATTCAAGCAGCAAACGTCTGCATTGATGAATTTTTCGCTAACCTAGTTATTTCGTCAGTGTATTGTCCACCCAGGTTCTCCATAACGAAGGATCAGTACAACAGTTTTTACAAATCTTTAGGTCCCCGCTTCATAGCTGCTGGAGACTATAACGCTAAACACACCTACTGGGGTTCCCGCTTAATTAGTCCCAGAGGTCGTATCTTGTATGATTCCGTATCTGAAATGGGTCTTTGTGTTATTTCTACCGGACAACCAACCTATTGGCCAACCGACCACAATAAAATTCCAGACGTAATAGATTTTGGCGTAGCAAAAGGTATATCCCCGGAGCTTATTGAGGCGCAAGCCTCTCTGGATTTATCTTCTGACCACTCACCCACAATTATCACTATTTGCAGTCCTAACCAAATCGCAACTAGTGATTTTTTCTTATCCAAAAGAGTAAATTGGTTGAAATATAAAAAATATATCAGCTCTCACTGCTCGGAACACATACCACTAAAAACTCCCCAAAAAATCGATGATTGCCTAAATATCCTAAATGAAAACATTAAAGAAGCCGTTGAACATGCTTCTTCAACATACCGTCAGGTCAAATACAACAAAATTTTTTCTGTCGATGTTGAGGAGCTTTTATCTGAAAAAAGGAGAGCGCGAAGAGAATGGCAACAGCATAGATCGCCCCAACTTACAACGAAGCTAAAAGAGTGTACAAATCGCTTAAAAACTTGCTGGAGGTACACAGAATTGCATCAATTAAGAAGTATTTGGAAGGTCTAGACGCGACTCCTCAAACAAATTATTCTCTATGGCGATCAGCCAGTCGTCTCAAAAGACCCGTAATCGCAAAACCACCACTGCGCAATCCAAGAGGATCCTGGGCTAGAAATGATGAAGAAAAATGCGATCTGCTCGCAAGCCATTTAAGAAACGTGTTCACTCCTAATACATGCACTGACGTGAGGGAATTACCGCCTGTTGTTTCTAGACGTCCTATAGAAATACGTTTCCGATATTCAGATGTGGTAGAAGCTATTGCTAACCTTAATGATAAAAAAGCTCCTGGCGTTGATAAAATAAGCAACAAAATGCTCATTGAGCTACCTTTTACAGCAAAAAGAACAATTCTTTTTATTTTTAATGCCATAATACGGCTTGAACATTTTCCACCAATATGGAAAGTTGCCTTAGTAAAGATGATTCCTAAGCCTGGTAAAGATCCTTCGAAGGTGGAGTCGTATAGGCCTATAAGTTTGTTACCAACTTTGTCCAAACTGTTTGAAAAGCTGCTTAAAAACAAGCTTACTCCGATACTGAATGAAAACAACTGCATTCCAGATCACCAATTTGGCTTTAGAAGTCAACATAGCACAATAGAACAAACTCACAGACTGGTGCAGGTTATAAGAAAAACTTTTGAGGAAAAAAAGTATTGCTCCGCGCTTTTTATAGATGTCTCTCAAGCTTTCGATAAAGTAAGGCACGAAGGCCTGTTAAACAAACTGAAGCTAAACCTTCCAGCTAATATTTTCAACCTACTAGAAAAATATATAACAGGCCGACAATTTAAAATCAAAGAGGGAAACCAAATAAGTTGTTACCAACCAATAGGGGCTGGTGTACCTCAAGAGAGTATCCTAGGTCCAATTTTGTACTTGCTTTACACGGCAGATATGCCAACAAATAGTTTTACGCACACGTCTACATTTGCTGACGATACCGCTTTTCTTAGTATTCACAAAGACCCTAAAGAGGCTTCGAACCAGCTGCAACAACACGTAACCCAAGTTGAAAAATGGGCAAAATTATGGGGAATAAAAATTAATGAGCTAAAATGTACCCACGTAACGTTTACTTTACGCAAAGAAACGGGCTCTCCAATCCTTATTAACAACCATATTGTGTCGCAACGATTTGAGACGAAATACCTTGGCATTCACCTGGACCGTCGCCTTACATGGAAGACGCATATAGATGCGAAGTTGACGCAAATGAAACTTTAAGCTACACATTTTCATTGGCTAATTGGCAGAAACTCCGTGCTTCGTCTTGATTGTAAACTTCTACTCTACAAATCGATTTTGAAACCAATTTGGTGCTACGGTATACAATAATGGGGCACTGCTTCCGCCTCTAACATAGAAAAAATTCAACGCCGTCAAAACAAAATCCTAAGAATGATAACTAGTGCTCCTTGGTATATTAAAAACAGCAACATCCATAAGGATCTACAAGTTCCACTAGTTAAATGCGAAATCCTGAACTATGTGGACAAGTATTTAAACAAGCTGGAAACGCATCCAAATCCGCTCGCTCGAAACATCTTGCAACATAGTGGACACACTCGTCTGAAAAGAAGGGACACTATTGAACTTAGATGAAACTGTTTAAATTAATTTACTTTGTTATGAGAACTTAAATTTTGGTCTGGCACTGACTGGAATAACATAAATTACTTAGTTTTAAGATTTGAAAACTTATTGTTAGTTCGCAAAAGCGAAGATTCAATAATAAAAATATGAAAAAAAAAAAAATTTTTTTTATATACATACATATGTACATATGAAGTTTGAGGCATATACACGAACAAATTATTATATTAATATTATTCCAACTAGTAGTGCCTGTGTTGAAAGAGTATTTTTTAATAATGAACTACACTAATGTGCTGTTTTTATAAGCCAAGTGTACGAATTATATGTATTTTGTTTTTGTTTACAACTTCGCCAAAGGCGAAGATTCAATAATAAAAAATATGAAAAAAATAACGCATCAAGAAATTCGTATTGCATTCTGTTTCGAAGACGAATCGTATGTGTTGTTGTAAACAAAAACAAAATACATATAATTCGTACCCAGACGATCACTACTTGGCTTATAAACACATAAGATTCGTTTTCGAAACAGAGTGCAATACGAACTTCTTGATGCGTTATTTTATTTTTGTTTTTGTAAACAAAAACAAAATACATAAAATTCGTACTCAGGCGATCACTACTTGGCTTATAAGATTCGATTTCGAAACAGAATGCAATACGAACTTTTTGATGCGTTATTTTTTTTTCATATTTTTTATTATTGAATCTTCGCCTTTGGCGAACTAACAATAAGTATTCAAATCTTAGGGCTATATATTTAATATTAGTCCAGCCAGTGCCAGACTAAAATTTTAGTTATCATAAGGAAATAAATAATTTCATCTAAGCGCAATAGTATCCCTTCTTTTCAGACGGGTGTGTTCACTATGTTGCAAGATGTTTCGAGCGAGCGGATTTGGATGAGCTTCAAGCTTATTTAAGTACTTGTCCACATAGTTAAGGATTTTGCGTTCTACCAGTGGAACTTCTAGATCCTTGTGGATGTTGCTGTTTTTAACATACCAAGAAGCACCAGTTATCATTCTTAGAATTTTGTTTTGACGGCGTTGAATCTTTTCTATGTTGGAGGCGGAAGCAGTGCCCCATAGTTGTATCCCGCAGCACCAAATTGGCTTCAAAATTGAGTTGTAGAGCAGAAGTTTACAATCAAGACGTAACACAGAGTTTCTATCAATTAGCCAGTGGATTTGGGCCGTTTTAAGTTTTTATTGTGACAATTTTGTATCTATGTGGGGCTTCCATGTAAGGCGGCGATCCGAGTGAATGCCAAGATATTTTGTTTCAATGCGTTGAGGCACCGTATGGTTGTTAATAAAAACTGGGGGGCACGTTTCCTTGCGTAAAGTAAAAGTAACGTGGGTGCATTTTTGTTCGTTTATTTTAATACCCCAAAAATTTGACCGTTTTTCTACTTGGGATACGTGATGCTGCAGTTGATTCGAGGCCTCTTTAGGGTCTTTATGAATACTAAGAAAGGCGGTATCAGCAAATGTCGACGTATGAGTAAAATTATTTGTGGGCATATCTGCTGTGTAAAGCAAGTACAGAATTGGATCTATTATACTCCCTTGAGGTACACCAGCCCCTATTGGATAAGAAGAACTTATTATGGTTTTCCTCTTTAATCATAAATTGTAGGCCGGTTATGTATTTTTCTAAAAGGTTGAAAATATTAGATGGAAGATTGAGCTTTAATTTGTTTAACAGGCCTTCATGCCATACTTTGTCGAACGCTTGTAAGACATCTATAAAGAGCGCGGAGCAGTATTTCTTTTCCTCAAAGGCTTTTCTTATAACCTGTACCAATCTGTGGGTTTGTTCGATGGTACTATGTTGATTTCCAAATCCAAATTGGTGATCTGGAATGCAGTTGTTTTCATTCAGGATCGGAGTCAGCTTGTTTTTAAGCAATTTCTCAAACAATTTGGACATAGTTGGTAACAGACGTATAGGCCTGTAAGACTCCACCTTTGAAGGATCTTTTCCCGGCTTAGGGATCATCTTTACCAAGGCAACTTTTCATACTGGCGGGAAATGTTCGAGCCGTAATATGGCGTTAAAAATAAAAAGAATTATTCTTTTTGCTGTGCATGGCAGCTCCATAAGCATTTTGTTGCTGATTTTTTCAATGCCATGAGCTTTTTTAGCATTTAAATTAAAATCTAGCAACAACAGGCGGTAATTTACTCATGTCAGTGCATGTATTTGGAGTAAAGACATTTGTTAAATGACTTGCGAGCAGATCACATTTTTCTTCATCACTTCTTGCCCAGGATCCTCTCAAATTACGTAGCGGTGGTTTCGCGATAACGGGTATTTTAAGATATTTCGCTGATCGCCATAGTGAATAATTCGTCTGAGGAGTCGAGGGTAGACCTTCGAGGTGTTCCTTAAGAGATGCCAATCGGTGAACCTCTAGCAAATTTTTCAATTGGTTTGTACATTCCTTCAACTTGGCTTTAAGTTGGGGTGATCTATGCTTTTGCCACTCTCTTCGGGCTCTCCTTTTTTCAGATAAAAGTTTTTCCACATCGGCAGAATAAATTTTGTTGTACTTGGCCTGACGGTAAGTAGAAGAAGCATGTTCAATGGCTTTTATAATGTTTGCTGCTTGAATATAAGATTCGGATAGGCCACCAAACCATTGGTGTTTAATTCTTGATTTAATTAATATAGCAGATCCACCACATGATCTATCCCTAGGAACCTTTGCGTCGTAAAAAGTATAGCCACTTATTTTAAAAGTGCTTCTAGATGTCATATGAGTCTCGAAAACTAACATGACATCAATTTTTTTTGTTAACTCAAAAGTATTCGAGTTCGTTTTTGTGTTGGCGGATGCCGTTTGCGTTCCAGAAACAAACCCTGAGGCAGTTCATGGCCTTTTAAGCATAGCCTGCAAAAGAGCAGACTGCATTTTTTGCATTTCCTACATCATGCCAGCCATTTGTGCCGTGATCTGAGTAAATTGCTTAACCAAATTGTCAATTACGGCTTCCAGGCGGCTAAAATTGGGGCCCATAGATTCATTTGTTGGCACCTCGTGTTGTGTTGTTGGCGGGTTAGGCTTACTTGCGTTGGGCTGGTTAGACTTTAAGACGTTGGCATAAGAAACTTTACTCGTTATTGGCTGTGTTAGAGGGGACATTGTAGTAGTGGTTATGTTTAACTGCTGAGGAGGGGCAGGAACTACTTTTGGCATTGATGAGCGCTTTACTAAATCAAAAACAGGGCAGCCTCTATAGTTAGCAGTGTGATTTCCACCTCAATTGCTGCATTTCTTCACCCGAGGATCATCTTTCGGTTTGTCGCACTTGGTCGTAGCATGCAGGTCTTTACACACAACACAAACAGCAGGCAACTTGCAAAAAGTTTTGGTGTGCGTTATAACGAGTCAAAAATTATATGAATATAAATGGAACATGTTGCACCTTATTTGTACTTTCGCAAGATATGCGAATAAATTTGATTCCCACAAAATGTATTTCGAACAAAAAGACAACTAGCAATGCCTTGACGATAAGTATATCGTTATCGATATATAAAAGGATTGCAACTACGCACATACATATTTTTGTATTAGAGGCCAGCTCAAGACGTGACTAAATTAAGCATCATCTTGATTTTTCAATTCATTTCATTTATCTTACGTGTGCACACACAACAATAAGTACTGTGCTGTATTGTTCGCCATCTCTTTTATTTACTTAACTAAAATAAAAAAATTTACACTTAAGCACACTTAAGTTAACAACAACCGCACATCAATTCATCATGATCACACATTTCAATTTCAATTCATCTCGAAACTTTACTGTTGACGGGATGTTCCTGGTGTGAAAATTTTAAAAACGGGGGTTGATTTTTAATGTATGTAATGTAATTTACATACGCACGAATTTTATATTGATTTACATGCTTGTATATGGGTTTGCTTATGTATCCATTCAACATTGTGTGTAATACACACAGTTTTGTTGTTGTTTTCCACGCATCATCACAGTCATTTTTTTGTCGACCACACATCATGACAGTATATATGTAAGTTGCATCAACAACAACGCATTACACCACTCTTTATTCTTAACAACACTACATTGCATCACACAAACTGTGTAAGCTACTCTACACTACAGCACTTAAACAGTTTAATCGCACAACAGCACAAGAACTAGAAAATCATCCGGGTCTTGAATTAGCTTGAAATAGGACTTGATGCAGGCCTCTATTGTGTATATACAGTATGCGACAAAACATATGCACGAGATTGTACTTACAATGAAATATCTTTTTAATATAGAAAATTTCATTGGTATTTTTACTTGTGTTATTTTTTTGTAATGATAATAGAGTCCTCTTACTAACACAAGACAAAAGCAAAGGAAAATATGTTTAACAAAAAAAATTAATAATAAATCTACAAAACCGCTATATTACATGCGACAAAACAAATGCACGAAGTGGTTGGTATTTATGTTCTTCATTTTTTCTAACAAATTACCAACAAAAAGAATCGTTAAATGAGATGCACAATTTTTTAAATTTTAACGGAATAATTTGAAAAATTTTGCACGCGTTTATTGTTATTTATATTCATTAAAAGTCATTGGTCATAGTTTGCAATATTTTAATAAAAGGATGGCTTACAGCAAATATTCCGATCATTTAAAAGAAAAAATTCATTTCTCGCATTGTAAGCCGTTTCCGTTCATCAGGATCGTTGGCAACCGTACACAGAGGTGGTAGACCCCGGAAAACCAGCAAACGGGACGACCAGGCAATACTGCGCTTAATAAAAATGGACACATTTATTTCAGCAAGATATATTGCAAGTCAGTTAAACTTAAATGTCTCGATTAGATCCATCCAAAGACGATCTGTTGAAGGTGGGTTAAAATCATGTAGAAGTGCAAAAAGACCATTTATTTATGCCAAAAACAGATTAGCTAGAATCGAATTTGCAAAGGAGCACATCAACTGGACCACAACCTAATGGAAAACCGTACTCTTCCCTGATGAGTCTTAGTTCAATATTAAAAGTTCTGATAGATTTAAGCTGGTACGTAGACCAAAAGGAGAACGCCTTAACCCTCGATATACCAAAGGTACGGTAAAACATGAAGGAGGAAATTTATTGGTCTGGGGATGCTTTTCTGGCCATAGAATCGGACCAATTCATGAAAAAAATGGTGTAATGGATCGATTCATTTACAAGGATATCCTACAAAACATAATGCTACCACATGCAGAGGAGGAAATGCCGCTTAAGTGGAGGTATCAACAGGACAACGATCCCAAACATACGGCTAAATGCATCAAAGAGTGGTTTGCAGTTAATAAAATTAATGTTTTAAAATGGCCAGCGCAATCGCCAGATCTTAATCCCATAAAAAAATCTATGGGATATTGTAGATCGTAAAATTAACCGTGATAATTGCAGAAATAGGGATGAACTTTTCCGCCAGGTGGAAGTTGCTTGGAATGAAATTTCTGGAGAAATTTTATCAAACCTAATTGAGTCCATGCCACGAAGATGTGAAGAAGTTTTTAAAAATAATGGCTACTCAAATAAATATTAATATTTTTTTTTAATTTCCTTAAGACGTGCATATGTTTTGTCGCATATAAAAAACTGTTTTTTATTGTATAATATGAATTTTTTTAAGTGTTATAAGAATTTTTATTTTTTTTAATATATTTTATTGAATTTAGGTTATTAACTTTATAAAAAAAATAAATAAGTCCAAATCCAAATGTGTTTGCTTTTGTTTTTGAGACATATTCTACTTAACAGAAGTTAGTGCATATGTTTTGTCGCACACTGTATAAAATTTGGTCAATATTTATTACAAAAATTAGGTTTTTCTTCTTTAAGTAGATTTTTTTTTAGCAAACATTGCACCTTTTTTGTGTTCACTAATAATTTTTCATTGTTTTTAATAAAAATTTAATAAAATATGTATCATGGCGACCTTTTGTCCATTTTTGGCGAATTTTAGCGATTCAGAACAAATTTATATTTTAGGATTTAAAAAAAAAATATTTTTTATTATAAAAATACATACATACATATTTTATTCTCAAAAAAAAAAAAGAGGGCTTGGTGAATTTTAACATTGAATTTAGCGAAAAAGTTCAGAAAAAATCTGACAACCCTGCTTAATGCTAAGATTTTTTTGTTCAGTTTTGCTAATTGTTGTTTACACGATTGAATTGATGTTAATTTTTTTGAGCAGTGAATAAAATCAAAAAGTCAACAACAACAGCTCGAGTGAAATGATTTTAAATAATGAATTGTGTAACGAACCTTTTTCTCAGCTGGGGTACAACTCACCGTTGTCCAGCGTTCTGTCACAAAAATTTATTTTCTCGTGACCGCTTAGAAGGAAAAAGCAGGATATTTGGCAAGTTCACAAATTTTATTCTCTTATTTAACTTCCTAAAGCTACTTTATACGGTACGATACATTAACGATGGCGGCTGAACGTTGGCGTGATTATGGCTTGGGCAGGTATAACGACCGTAGACAGACCATCTTTACACGATTACTGGCCTCAACCGTATTCAACCTACTTACACTGCGATCCTGTGCGTTGACGAATCTGCGGGATAACCACGGAGACGTCAACCACATTACACGCACGGTCACACTAGTGTATTTGCTAGGTAGGCGAGTCTGCGGGATAACCACGGAAACGGCTACTTCACAACGACGCTAGCGTTTTTACTGCCTAACTTCTATTACGGCACTGTGCGTAGACGAATCTGCGGGATAACCACGGAAACGTCAACCACATTACACGCACGGTCACACTAGTGTATTTGCTAGGTAGGCGAGTCTGCGGGATAACCACGGAAACGTCTACTTCACAACGACGCTAGCGTTTTTACTGCCTAACTTCTATTACGGCACTGTGCGTAGACGAATCTGCGGGATAACCACGGAGACGTCAACCACATTACACGCACGGTCACACTAGTGTATTTGCTAGGTAGGCGAGTCTGCGGGATAACCACGGAGACGTCTACTTCACAACGACGCTAGCGTTTCTACTGCCTAACTTTTATTACGGCACTGTGCGTAGACGAATCTGCGGGATAACCACGGAGACGTCAACCACACTACACGCAAATACAATAGTTTCTTTATTAGGCAAGAGACTCTGTAGTATAACCCCGGAGGCTCTTACTTCACAAAGCGACTAGTTAACTACTACTACTGTTCTACTATATGATCTTACCTGCTCAACCGCCAGCCAACAATTAATTCTTTCTACCGCGAGGCCGCCTTTTTATACTCTTCATATCGGTTGCACATACACACAAACCCACATCAACAAACACAGCATACACGCTAACAATCAGCGTGTTGCTGTATCTGTCACCGCATTGGCCGAGAGGTGCTGTGCTTGTCAAAGTGTAAATCGAGCTGTGTTTAATTGGATGTGCAAACCGACACGGCCACGCACTGTTTTATCTATTTATACTATAAAAATGATAAAGCCGTGCTTTATATTAAATACTTAAACTTGTGAATATAATGTTTTTTTTTATACAATTAAAATTAATAATTCAATACTTATAATATCCATCATTTATATAAGAATATAATTAATTCGATTAAATAATATACTGTCAATGTCTAGGATATACAATATAAATGTGTCTGAGAAATATATACATACAAGAATATTTTACAAATGTGTTATTGTTATGGTGTGCCATAAAAATGAGGCACGATTTTTATGTCGTCACACGCCTTCCCTACTTCGCCGAGGTTAGCGTAGCTCGTACCTTTTGGGTGGTAGCCTGAACGTTAGCTTTTGCTGTTTGCTCGCCGAAGCGGAATCAACTATATCCGCTTATGCTATCGAGACTGCCTCTGGTTTGGAAGTCTATACAGGTGGCGGTAGTTGTTGTTGCGGAAAACTACTGATGTGCTGACTGTGTTATAGCTGTATGACTTACTGATGAGGATGGGAGGCTGGAGCTGCCACTGTCGGATCTGGGCTCTCGTCTTTTTGAATGTTGTTGGCCCATGTCACTCTTTGTTGTTCTTTTTATTTCTTATCTGGGAATGAATGAAATGAAAATTATTAATTACCTAATTGTGAATGGTAGGATTTAATGTCACTAATGTGAGCAATTTTTTTTTTTTTATTGAAAATGTGTTCTAATTCTACAATAACAGGTGGTTTAAACGATTTCACAGTGTCGGGGCCTCCAAACTTTGGAGCCAATTTAGCGTCGAACTTGTCGACCGCTTTTAATAGGGGGTGCTGCTGCAGCCATACGGTATCTTCTACTCGCGGCTTCCAGGGACGTCGTCGTAGGTTATAGTGGCGCTTCTGATCTGCAGAGGCCTTAACTAGATTGCTCCTGACGATGTTGAAGATTTTCTGCCTTTCTGCAAGGCGATCTTCTGGTCGTACTATTGCTGCTCCTGTGTCTGCCGTCACCTCGTCGTTCAAGGTTTTTGGTAAACGGGGTTGCCTACCCTGCGCGAGGAAGGCAGGTGAATGCCCAGTGGATTCTGGCACACTCGAGTTTATGGCTAGCATTATTTCGGGGAGGTACTCGTCCCACGTATTGTGCCGTTGATCTGACAGTTGGGCGATGATGGTTTTCACAGTACGGTTGGTGCGCTCGGTGGGGTATTCCTGCGGCATATATGGTGCAGTTAGCTGCTGCTGAATCCCCGTGTCCTGCAAGTACCGTGTGACCAGCCGGGAGGTGAACTGAGTGCCATTATCGGAGATCAGGACCTTGGGCACCCCATACCTAGCCAATATGCGTTCTCGTAACGCCTTTATGACTCCCTTTGCGGTGGCTTTGCGCATCGGCACCAATTCGGTACACTTTGAGAATCGGTCGACAAAAACAAGTAGCATTGTGTTACCATGCTTGGACCGCGGCAATGGTCCCACGAAGTTGGCACACACGGTGGCCCATGGCTCCTCTGGGACTCTGCTTAGCATTTCTTCAGCTGGCTTCAATTGGCTTACTTTAAATTTCTGGCAGGACTGACACTTTCGCACATAGCCTCTTATGTCTCGAAACATCCCTGGCCAGTAGTATCGACTAGCGACCCGCTGTATCGTTTTTCGGACGCCTAAGTGTCCTGAGGCGGATCGATCATGGTTCTCTTCCATGACACGTTTTCGATCTGCGGTTGCCACACAAATTTTCCACGGCGTATCTTCTTCATTGTTGACTTGCCGGGGAAAACGTCGATACAATTGGCTGTCGATAACAGCATAATCGGCGTATTTCTGTGGCTGATCGTGCACCTCTTTGATTTTTTTCTGCAGCCACCCGTTTGGCGCTGCTTTGCATAAAGCTAGGTTTGCGGCTTGCTCTGATATCTCCGGTGAATCACTACTTATTTTTTTATCCCCGACTGTTAGAGGCTTCCTGGTATCTATAGTGTGCACCTGCCTGGTTGAAGGAATCTGCTGGGAAGGAAAACTGGATGTGGACGACTCGTCGACTGCCAATCTACGGGCTTCGACACTGGAGCAGTCCAATGTCAATCCAGCGATTTGTATGGTGGTGTTAAATTGCCGCAAAAAATCGAGGCCTATAATGATGTCTTCAGTATTTGGCTTTGGTAAAATAAAGAATCGAGACTTTTTCGTCAGATTTCCAAACTGGATCGGCAGTTCCACGGCTTGCGAAACCTTACAGGTGGAGCCGTTGGCTAGGATGACGTCTAGCTGCTCGGATATTAACCGCGGTGGCGGCCGAAATTTGCGAACGAAAGCAGGATGAATAAAATTGTGACTGGCCCCGGTGTCGATGATGGCGGTTACGCGTGTATTTGCAATTCGCATTGATGCGGTTAATCGGGTCTCTTCGCTTCGTAGATGTGTAGGGCGTGATGAGGATTTACGTTTTCTCTGGGGAGGCCCGACCATCCTCAATTCGGTCGGCCTCCGTTGGCATTTTCCACCCGGCGGTTGTCGCTTTGAGGGCAACGTGCGGCATGATGCCCCTGGTTTCCGCAGCGATGGCAACGATTTTGGCTGTTGGATGGTACATTTGGCGTCTGGCGACCGGCACCGGGCTGCGCAGGGAGTTCGAACCCTGGAATGCTCTCCAGATCTTCTGCCATTTGAATGAGTTCGGTAAGGGAGACAAAATCTTTTTGGCGGATGTACCACTGGTACTCCGCGCGCGAGTTACGGAAGATACGTTGTAACTTTTGGCCCTCGGTCATCTCTGAATGCCTCATCAAGTTCTGGAGGGCGAGTGTGTAGTCCTTAAAACATTCGCCAGGGAGCTGCAACCTAGCACGGATGTCATCTTCCAGTTTCTCAAAGTATCTACTAGGGAGAAAGAAAGCGAGAAAATCAGCTTTAAATACTTGCCATGACTCCCAGTGGGCGTTATTGTTGCGGTACCAAACCAGAGCTCGCTCGGATAAGAATTCGGGCATCACTCGGGGCAGGTGGTCAAGTGTGACCTCGTAGATTAGCGCCAATTCTTCAAGGCGTTCGATAAACGCCAGCGGCTCACTGCCGCCAATGTACGTGAGACCCCACTTTCGAACTTGGTCGAGGAGTTTGATTCGTGCTTCTACCCCTGAGCCAATAGGAGCTGGAACGCCTCCTGATGGGCGTCGTACCCTTTGCTGATGTTCACTTCTCGACGGGGAGGTATTGGTAGTACTACCTCCGGGCACTTCTAGTGTACTTACGGTTTCAAATTTCTGTTGCAATTCCTGGAGCCGGGTGGTCACCTTGCAGTCGTGTTCGCTACCGATGAATTGCGCAAATTTACGGCGTAGTTCTTCAACCGTACCGGTGGTGTCGAGTGCGAACTCGCTCATATATGCCAGCAACTCATCTCGTTTTAGCGGGTATATCCAGCCTGTTCGTAACATCTTATTGTTGATTTCTAAATCTTTACGAGTCTCCGTCATACTGCTCAAGAATTTCTAAATAGATTTATTATTATTGTTAAAAAATTTTCTTTTTTTTTTAAGTAATATATTTCGACGGCAACCACGCGATTATTCTGCCGATTAACGAAATCGTCTATTAGCGATAAATGTTTTTCACTACACGCGGTAGTTTTATTACCACTGCAGGCACAGTTTTTTTTTTTGTAAATTGTCCCTAATTTTCCCGACGGCACGAACGCGTTTATAAAAAAAATTGTTTTATCTTTTTATTTTATTGGTTTTGTTTTTTTTTTTTTTTTATATATAGTTTCCACTAAGTTTTCTTCTCTTTACATTCAGTCCTTTTTTTTTATTTAGTTTTCGGTTATTTAATCTTTTTTTCTCAAAATTTTGTTTCAGTTTTTTTTTTTTTTTTTTTTTTATATTTTCTTAAAATTTCTTTTTCAACAACGTTTCTTTTTGTGTCAAAAATTTTTCACAATTATTTTTATTTTAATTGAAATTCCCCTTTATTTTTTTCTTACACTTTGTTTTATTTTTATTCCGACGGTATATTTAATTATTATTTTTTTCTCACTCACTGATCACTGCTTTTCTAAGCGGTCCCTGCTCGGGCGCCATTGTAACGAACCTTTTTCTCAGCTGGGGTACAACTCACCGTTGTCCAGCGTTCTGTCACAAAAATTTATTTTCTCGTGACCGCTTAGAAGGAAAAAGCAGGATATTTGGCAAGTTCACAAATTTTATTCTCTTATTTAACTTCCTAAAGCTACTTTATACGGTACGATACATTAACGATGGCGGCTGAACGTTGGCGTGATTATGGCTTGGGCAGGTATAACGACCGTAGACAGACCATCTTTACACGATTACTGGCCTCAACCGTATTCAACCTACTTACACTGCGATCCTGTGCGTTGACGAATCTGCGGGATAACCACGGAGACGTCAACCACATTACACGCACGGTCACACTAGTGTATTTGCTAGGTAGGCGAGTCTGCGGGATAACCACGGAAACGGCTACTTCACAACGACGCTAGCGTTTTTACTGCCTAACTTCTATTACGGCACTGTGCGTTGTACCCCAGCTGAGAAAAAGGTTCGTTACAATGCTCGGCCACGCACTGTTTTATCTATTTATACTATAAAAATGATAAAGCCGTGCTTTATATTAAATACTTAAACTTGTGAATATAATGTTTTTTTTTATACAATTAAAATTAATAATTCAATACTTATAATATCCATCATTTATATAAGAATATAATTAATTCGATTAAATAATATACTGTCAATGTCTAGGATATACAATATAAATGTGTCTGAGAAATATATACATACAAGAATATTTTACAAATGTGTTATTGTTATGGTGTGCCATAAAAATGAGGCACGATTTTTATGTCGTCACAATTGGTATATGTATGTCATGTGATGCGTTTGAACAAAGAACAAAACTGAATAGGTTTTCGTATCATGGTTTATTAAGAAAATAATTTTATTCTGAGTAAAACAGTCTCTAAAGTATACGTTGATGTTCTTATTCAAATTCGTTCGCCAGTGATGACACTAAAATAATCGAAAGGTGTTGAGTGAGACTAAACAATTTTGGAACATCTTTTTAAGATGTTGAAAAATATTAACACACAAACCTTTATAATTCTTATGGGAGGATGTTAGCGTCTTTGAAAATTGATGGTAGATGTTAGATGTTGGTCAGTGTAAAAAGGCTGTAATTATAGATTAAATGAGCAATTTGTTTTTCCTAAAATGGCAATAACTTAACATTTTTAGAAAAAAGTTGCTAATTTTTCGTTTTGTTTTAATATTTACTCTCTCTGTAAATTGTTAATGTACCAACCACATTTGTGCATTGTAAAATGACGGATGGTTATTAGCCACCACTTTTTTCCCACTAATATACTGATGAATTTCTCTAACATCACTTTCTGTGCGACACAGCATAAAGAAATTAGAATTTTTTGTATTTGTATTTGTATTATTTATTGGGTTTCTGATACAACAAGACAAATTATCTTATAAATTATAGTATCAGAATCAGAAAAGTTATTCAATAACACTATTTAAAGATATTAAAAATAAAATAAAAACAAGAAAAAAAAAACATTAATGAGTAATAAAATATTAATACATTAATAATATGAAAACTAAACAAAACTAAACAATATTTATGAAAATAATAATAATAAAAATAATTATGAAAAATATTCAACAAGTAATCTACGAAACCTTATTGTGTTGCTAGTGATCTGCAAATAATTAGGAAGTTGATTCCAGAGACGTATAGTAAATATAAAAAATTGACATTCTGAAGCATGGTCACGATGGCGAAACTGAACTATACTTCTTCCCCTTCTTGATTTTGAAAACTGTAATCTATCATACAGATATTTTGGCTCCTTTGTCGTTATAATTTTGTGAATAAAAATTATATTTTTGAATTTTAAATAAGTGGGAAAAGACATGTTGAATATACGGCATGAATATTGAGTGATATGATCAAATTTTCTTAGACCATAAATGTAACGAATAATGTTATTATACGTCATGGTGAGTTTTCTCATGTCATTTGAGTTGCAACCAGAAAAAATTTCTGATGAGTAGAGAAGTGTTGGCAGTAGATATGCTTTTGCTAAAAGGATTTTAACCTTCAACGGGGTAAATTGTTGAGTGGCCCATAAATTTCGCAACACACTGTATGTTCTGCCACACGCCTGGCTAATTTGATCCGACCAAGTTAAAGATTTGTTAAATGTTACACCCAAATTTCTAGCTGTGTTTACTATGTCTATTTTTGAGCCATCAAGAATAATATTAATGCCATCATCAATGAGTGTATTCTTTTTTCTTATTATTATGCATTTTGACTTCATTGGATTAAGGCGTAATCCGTTTGCAGAGGCCCACGTAGAAATTTTCTCCAAATCATTATTCAATTCCCAAATTTTCTCAGTGATTAATTCCTTGGAACAACTAATATACAACTGAACGTCATCAGCATACATATGTATTTTAGAATATAGTAGTTGTTGTGGTAAGTCATTAGCATATAATGAATATAGCAACGGTCCAAGTATGGAACCCTGTGGAACACCTCTTGTAATTTGAAGCGGATGTGAAATTAAATCACCACTTATAACCGATTGCGATCTACTAGTAAGGTACGATGAGATCAGTCTAACAGCAAGCGATGAAAAATTAAATAATTTCGATAATTTTAGGCATAACATTTTATGATGCACAGTATCAAAGGCCTTAGAGTGGTCCAATAACACCAAAAATGATATTCTTTTATCATCAAGATTACTACGAATTTCCTCTATGACATCAGATAATGCTGTTATACAACTACGTTGAGGTCTAAATCCTGATTGACGATCAGTAAATAGGTTATTGTCTCTAACATACTCATATATTTGTTTATGTAATAAATGTTCAAAAACTTTCGAAAAATAAGGAAGAATTGCTATTGGACGATAGTCATTTCCTGATTTCGGCACCGGAACAATTTTGGCATATTTCCAACACATTGGAAAGATATTGGTTGTAATTATTGTGTTAAAAATGTGAGTAACAAATTTGATAATCCACGGCAAAATAATTTTTATAAATTTAGGGTTTATATCATCCAAGCCGACAGAAAGAGATTTCACTGCGTTGAAACCATCAACAACATCTAACACATTAAGGCACTTAAAATTAAATTCAACAGTGTTACAAGAGGGATAATGATCGTAAAAATCAGTTTGAACAGTTGGCATAGGAATATTGATAAAATTTTCATTGAGCAAGTCAACATCAGAAACCACAGTATGACTATCTGAGTTACCAATACCTAGCTCACGTATTTGTCTCCAAGTCTTCTTACTGTCAATCGCAGTATTAAATTTATGAAAGTAGTATGCAGATTTATCACGTTTTATTTTGGAAACAACAGCTTTTCTAGCCAGGTGATGCTCATGTTTTAATTCGGGTGTCCTGTAACGTTTCCACAAATAGTAAATTTTATCACGATGTTCAATTAATAATTTAGTTTCAGTTGTAAACCATGGCTTTACTTTATTATTAATTATTTTATTTTTAACTGGCACATGTTTATTATATGTTAGCAATATAAACTTATTCAAGCAATTCAGTTGCTCATCTACAGTTGGTAGATGGAAGATCTGATTCCACATGACGTTTTCAAGATCCCGCTGCAGTTCAATAGTATTAATGCTATTAAATTCACGAAAACTGTAAGTGTGAACATTATCTGTAGTTGCAAAATTGTAGGATAAAAAAATTAAATCATGTTTAGAAAACGAGGATACAGATAATTGCTCATAATTCAATACATTACTCAAATTGCTTAGAAAGAACACATCAATTAACGTGCTTGTTGTGGATGAAAAATGTGTTGGACTGTAAGTATTTACAGCAAATAAGTTAAAAGAAGACATGGTGTCTGTTAAATTTGTATTCCGAAGCAGATTACAGTTGAAATCGCCAGTAATAACTACCTCAGAGTATTTAATTGAGAAAAGTTCCAATTTCTCAACTAGAATTTTTAATATTGAACTTTAGATGTAAAAAGTTAAAAGACAAGTTGAATTCGCTAGGAAATAACCAAATGTAAACAATTGTTTTTAATTGATTTTCATACATTTTATTTAAATTTTTTTGATTTGTGTTCTAGTTTTTACAAGCAATACCTTATATAAACTAATTGATATCACATTTTAATCTTCTCACGCTTTAAAAAAGGTTTTTAATCATGGATTTAAAATCTTCCCATGTTACACACACGTAGCATCGAAAATAAAGACAGAGCTATTAAATCTAAACAAGGGTCCAACACTTCTTTAAGCGAAAACTATAACACTTTCCTGACGTTTAGGTATTTACCATTTCTCAATCATACGATTTTAATTCATAAAATTAAAAAAAAAATCATTTGTTTACAAACATTTCAACTTTTTATTTCATATTTTTTAATATTGAATCTTTGCCTTTGGCGAACTAACAATAAGTATTCAAATCTTAAAACTATTTAATTTATACTTTGTGCCTAGTTTCTTCGATCTCTCTTTGATATTCTTCTTGTTTCCTTTAAGCTTTAAATCTTTTTGTTTTTTATATTTTATTTTGGAATGTAATTCTAAAATTCCATATGTAGATACATTGGTAATTAGAAGAGGTAATTAGATTGGTACCAGAAACCAACATCATCTGGGAGAATAATTAATTATTATTCGATTTTAAAAATAAGTGATATAGAATTTCATGAGAATAATATAGAAAAGATTAAAGGTATTTTAATTAATAATGATTTTCCAACTAAGCTAGTTTGTAAATTGTTAGGCCAATATAGAAAACGAACTAATTTAAACGCAAGAACGATAACTGAACCTAAAGTTTATAAATCACTGACTTATGTACCTCATTTATCTGAAAGATTGAAAAACTCAAAAATTTATGACAATAAGAAATATACTATGGCACACAAAACATATAACACGTTAGGTAGATTATTTAGCAAGACAAACGATAAAATAGAGAAATTCGAAAAATCAAATTTAGTATACAAGATAAAATGTAAAGGTAGTGATAACGAGAGTTGTGATAAGGTTTATGTAGGTACAACAAAAAACAAGCTAAAAACCAGGATTGCTGGACACAAATCAGATCAAAAATATAAAAACACTAAAACATTACAAAAAACAGCATTATCATTACATTGCACTAGTTCAAATCATTATCCAGATTTCAAAAATACATCAATTTTGAATTTAGAAACAAACCATAAACGCAGATATACATTAGAAATGTTACAAATTATAAAAGTTCCATCGCACGTTGGTCAAAAATACATTTTTTTGGCCAAAAATATTTTTGTAAAATATATCAATTTATTTTGTTAATGACTTAGTTATTGTGAATTACTGTAACAATGTTTTATCGAATATATGAAATTTATGCATTAAATATTTAAAAATTTATTAAAATCCTATGTATGCCTAAGGACCTTCAAGTTTGTTTTAGACAGACATATTTGTTTGCTTCAAATGAAAATATATTAGATAGGATTAACATGTTTTAGTCAATACAATACATAAAAATTAAAAAAAAATATTAATGTTAAATAAAATACTTATTAAATAGTCTAGCTTTAATGGCCTGCAATATCAAGTTCATTGAGGAGTAATATTACACCATAAACATTTTCCTGAAGTATCGATTAATCTTAATGGTATTACAGTGGTTGCAAAGAGGTTGTAATCAGCATTTTGAGGTGAGCTTGAATATTTAAAACCTTGCTTAAATTGAGCTTGGCCACTATTACCGTCAAATCCATAACTTAAGATTAATTCTGACGAAATTAGTGCTCTATTTTCAATATTCATTACACCTAAAATTACTTCTTTTTGCGATTCTACAATTCTTGCTGCAGTATGTTGCAACAGCATTTGTAAAGGTATTTTTGCAACTTTGTCACTTACAAATATATTGCTAGGCCTACAGAGAGCTTTCACTGCCAAAAGTCTATAATAGGGTAAAAATATGTTGCAATTTCTTTGTATCTATATTCTCCATGCGAATATTAGAAGTCGTTTTCAAAAAGAAATGCAAGAGCTTCCTAGTCAGAAAGTTAAACAGGATCTTTGGAATTTGTACAGCATACCTTTCTGATTTTAAATGGAAACGTTGAACTTTTAATATTATTTTTTAAAACAGCAGCTAAATCATTTTTCCCCTTTTTTCAAAATAAAAGTCGACTTTGAATTATAATCGATTATGAGCTTCGATTAATCGACTTTGAAAATCGAGATTAAAATAGTTTATCGTAAAATCGAAAATCGATTTTTGGCTTTGCTTACCATTCCCTAAGAAGAACTAATACCACGTCTAAAAAATTAATTTTTTTTTTAAGTTTTCAATACTATTGTTATGCAAATGCAACTTTAAACGTAAGCGAAAGCTAAAAAAAATCAACACTTGGACAGTGTCGTCCTCTCCTTTTTCGTGGGCGGCGGCATAAAGTAAAATTTGCAAAAATAATGTATATAATAAAAATAATGGAAAACTTACGCCCAAATACTATAAAAGTAAAATTTTTAAGCTTTTATGGGTAGGGGCAGAAATGCCCCCAAACCCCACCCCCCGAAACGGCCCTGTACAAAAAAAAATTTTTTATATATTTTGCTAATTTTCACAAAAAATTCATTTTAAGCTTGTTTGTCGCTTTTTTTGTAATTTAATGTACTAAATTTATTTTAAAATAAGTAATTTATACATATATAACAATAACTTATTTACAAAAGTAACAATTAATTTAAAGTATGAAAACAAAATCTAATTATTTAAAAAAATATCCTTTTGCACTAAGAACAGGAGTGCTACTATTCTTCTTCGTCTGTTTCTTCAAAAACGTCTTCTTAATCTAAATTCTCCTCAATATCAAATACAGGGGGAAGCATTAAAGAAACTGCTCCTTTCGTAAATTGCAATGACTCTTTTTTTGAGTTTGTCTTATGCTAGTCATCAGTGGGTCAGAACTGAGCAAAAGTCTATTAATAATATCTACGTTACACTGATCTCTTGAAAACTTTCTTGCAAAATTCTGCCTGTAAATCCGAAAATGTTTGTTTCGTGGCTGAGGCTGATGCTTCTTCTGATAACAGTCCAATAGGCAATTGATCCATGTATTAAAACCCTGTGCATTGTAAATTAAAAAATATTCTGAAACTGTATTAGCACTGTTTCGCCGCTGGCATATCGCCATCTCCTTGACATTTTGAAAGTTCACACAATGTTCTATCTTAAAATTGCCATTTTTCTTTAACAGATTTATCTTTATATTCCCGTACGTTACACTGATCTCTTGAAAACTTTCTTGCAAAATTCTGCCTGTAAATCCGAAAATGTTTGTTTCGTGGCTGAGGCTGATGCTTCTTCTGATAACAGCCCAATAGGCAATTGATCCATGTATTAAAACCCTGTGCATTGTTAATTAAAAAAATATTCTGAAATTGTATTAGCACTGTTTCGCCGCTGACATATCGCCATCTCCTTGACATTTTGAAAGTTCACACAATTTTCTATCCAAAAATTGCCATTTTTCTTTAACAGATTTATCTTTATATTCCCGTACTATTTTTAGTAACTTTTATCTTGTATAAACTCTTTCCATTTTACTCTCGTATTTTTAAAAGGGTTCTGAAAACAATTTCATGCAATAACCACAATATATTTGCGCAAAAAAATTAGTACTTGAAGCTCAGATTTGTTTCTCTTTAAAGAATAATTTTGTTTTAACAATTTTCAAAGGTACATTTATTTTGTTGCATAAAATAGCGTTATTAAGAAAGCTAACGCACGTATACATTACCAGTTAGGGGCGGGTAAAAACTACTGCCTCGCACATTCCTATTTATACATGTAATGTCAGTGTAAACCCCAATTTAACCTGTTAAAAGTTAATTTCAATTTACCTGTAATAATTTAAATAAAAAACATTGATGCTATGAACACATAGACACCAACAGGCTATCGACAGCATTCTCTCAAAAATAAAACACATGCATTTAAATGTACACAATTATTTTGACGGCTACACAGCAACACGGCACCATAACTACAATTGCAACTGTGGCATGATTAAACTAATTTCTATTTTAATAGGCGGCAAATCAGAAAACTGAGAGAAAATATGTAAGAGTGTAAAACAGTGCTGCCAATCGAGTTTCTATTTCACTCAGCCGTAGCGACTTAGATATTTTTAATGATTTTGTAACTACAAATTAAACAAAAAAAGGACATTTTTATTTAAAGTAGTACAGCTAAATATGTTGTTAACCGCAGATTCGGACATGTATTATTTAAATCCACTTGTATGTATTTAAATTCTGCCACGATCTTAATTTCATTTTTGTTGCTTAAAATATTAACTGTAGTGCGTACATACATACATATTTACCTACATGCAAGCATGCATATTTACGCTACACAAAATCGTTTGCTATTGCCTATGTACATACTTATTTTCGGGCTCATAGTTTTGTAAAAATATTTATATGTATGTTTGTACGTATGTTTGCATTAGCATGAATATTATTAACGTAGTTATGCATCTATGTAAGTATGTTTGTTCATCCAACTCATTTTGTAATAAAAGGTACATGTGTACTTAATATCTTGTGTGTAACTCTTGCATTACTTTCCCGTATTTAAATTTTAAGTCGTCTTAGAAAAGTTTAATAAAGAGGATAATTTAAACGAAGTAAAATTATTTGCTTTTGTCTTAATTTCGATTTCGTTTGCCCGCAAAAAAAAGATTGCAGACTCAAAACATTTGTTTTAAATTGCTGAATTACAAAACAACAATATACAAATCTTATATTTATTGACTAATAATACTGTCTAAAACAAATTAAGCTTTTTATGTATACACTATATTTAAATGTGTTTTTATTAGTGTTTATAAACCTTTTAAGTCAAGATAATTACACAATTTCCAGATAAATGGCATTGCATATATTTTTTAATGATAAAATAGCAAAACACACGAAATATTTTACTGTCTAAAAATTTAACGAATTTAAAATTGTACCATTATGGAAATTAACAGCACTGGTGTATGTATGCAGCCGCAGCCTTCAATATAACTAAGTCGCTAACTGCATGGCAATAATTCAGCCAGCTGCATTTGAAGTCGTGTTGCTGTGTTGCTTGTTGTCGTCTATGTGTTCAAGGCATAAAAAACAATTAATTATCAAAACGTTTTATGACCCACAAAAAAGTTTCTTACTCATATGTAAACACAGAAGATGAGAAAAAAAATTAAATTTTCAAAAATTCGCAAAAAAAAAATGGCGCAAAAACGCGCAACTGTTTCTTTTTTTGTCTAAAAGTAGAGATTTCAGGTTTTATTGTGATGAAAAAGATTTTTAGAATTACTGTCATCAGTTTCAAAAACCTTTTGATTTAATTTCTTTTAATCAAAAAGTTAACAAAAAAACCTTTTTGTTTAATTTCGAAGGGATTTTTTTTAAATAAAACTGAAAACAATAAATAAAAAAAAAATTAAAATAAGCTAGTTGCTTATATAGTCTTTCGTAAAGGAAAAAAATCAATGTAAAATCTTTTTTTGTTTACCTACAAAAAAATATATTGTAAGCCTCTCAAAACCACCAAACGTTAATAAATTGCAGGCAAATTCACTTAACATTCCTGACTTTGACAGTGTCTCAAAACGACAAATTGCAAGCAAAAGATTTGAAAATTCACTATCCGATACTGAATTTTGTTCTCTGTCGAGCTATGCATTAAATTTTTATATTTCTTTAATTTCCATTTTGGCTTAAAGTCCGGCTAGATTGGCAAAACACCCCTATGTGCGTCTGTTGCAGTTTTGCTTGGGACGTGGCGGTATATTTGATCGTTTCTAATTGTGAAATCTGCGTACTTTTCCGGCTCCTCCTGAACTTCCTTACGTTTGCGAGATATCCATGCGCATTCCTGCTGGTTTTGCTCCACGCCTATTGTACATAGCTGGTTCAGGGGTTCTCTAGACAGAGTATCCGCTACGATGTTATGTCTACCTTTCCTATATTCCACCTCGAATGAATATTGTTGCAATTCTAAAGCCCATCTAGCGACTCTACCGCTGAGGCTTTCTATGCTATTTAACCACTTTGATGAGAGATGGTCTGTGATAATCTTGAAATGGTAACCTTCCAGAAAATGACGCATCTTTCTAAAGCCCCACACTATTGCCAGACAATATTTTTCTGTTGCCGAGTATTTCGTTTCGATTCGCTCAAGCGCCGGCTAGCGTAGGCAATAACTCTTTCTCGTTTGTCGATATTCTGGGTCAGCACTGCTCCTAACCCGAAATCGCTTGCATCTGTTTGCAGAATGCATTTTTCCGTAAAGTTCGGACAAGCCAATATTGGTGCTTTCGTCAATGCTTCCTTTAGTTGAGTGAACGCCTGTTGTTGTTCATCACCCTACGTGATTTGTGATTGGTGTTCTTATTTTAGCAAAATCTGGTACAAATCTACGATACCAAGAAGCCATACCTATAATTCTTCTAACGCCCTTCACATTGGTGGGTGGTTGCATTTCCTTAATGGCTGCTACCTTATCTGGGTCAGTCTGGATTCCTTTTTCTCCAATCACATGTCCAAGATATTTAATTTTCCTTTTCATAAAGTCACACTTTTCGGGGTTTATCCTTAGATTTGCTTCTCGTAACTTGTGAAACACCTTCCTCAAGTTTGCCATATGCTCTTGGAGAGTTTTTCCGGTCACGATAATATCGTCTAGGTACGCAAATGCATATGGTTCCATTTCTGGTCTAATAACTTGATCCAGCGCTCTTTGGAATGTAGCTGGCGCTATGTGTAGCCCAAAAGGCAATACTTTCCATTGGAAAAGTCCTCTTCCTGGGATGGTAAAAGCGGTAACAGCCCTACTTTGTTCTTCCAAAGGTATTTGCCAGTATCCATTTTCCAAATCCAAAGTACTAAAGTATTTTGCCTCGCGTAGCCTCTCTAGAATACTATTAATTCTGGCTAGTGGGTAAGCATCTGTCACTGACTTTTTATTCAATTGTCTAAAATCGCAACAGAGTCCTCCATTTTCCGTTTTTTTTGGGTACTAGAACAATTGGCGAGCTATACGGACTGCAAGAAGGTTCTATACAACCGTTGGATATTAATTCGTCAACAAGCTCGTTGATAATCTTTTGTTTTGCTGGATTGATAGGTGTATAGCGATGCTTAAAAGGTATTTCATCTTTCATTGTTATTCTATGCTTTGTGATACACCAGACAATGTTGCGAACTGGGTTAATTCATTTTTGAGAAATTCCTCTATCTGTTCATCTTCACTTGGTCCAGGAGTAGTGTTTTTTTAATAACGCACTCTAATCTTACTTTTGGGGAAAAATGCATCCCCAAACTTATATTTTGTTCCACCAAAGTTTAGGGTTGCCTTTGCTTTTATAAGAAAATAAATGCCAAGAATGATATCATCCAGAACGTTAGGTAATACTAACATGCATAATTCTACGGTTTGTTCGCCACATTCCACTTTTCCATTCACTTTTTTTGTTCCATCAGCCAGTGCCACGGTTGCTTGTATTCGTTTTCTTTTACTTTCCTTGCCTAGTTTTTTAGTGTGTGAACTGCTTATAAAGCTATTGGTGGCTCCAGTGTCGATCAACGCATTCATCGGTGCACCCCCTATCCTTTTTTTTTATTTTTTATTTTATATGTATTTTCGAAAAAAAAATTAAATGATTACAAAAATTGTAGTTGCCTCAGCGTCCGTGGGAACATTTTTGAGGCCAGTTGGCAAGTTATACAAAAAACTTATGTAAAAATTCAAAATATATTTTAGAAGAAAAAATAAAAAATAAAAAATTTTTAAATGTAATGGTATTACAATAGAAGCATTTCCATGTTATCAAATAAATATTCTTTAACGCATTTCTTAAAAATTGAAATTCTTTCGATATTTTTTATGTCTTCTGGCAGCCTATTATATTCCAAACTACCCATATGAGTAACTTTTTGATTAGTTTTTTCCAAACGGCAAAAGCTAACACTCAGATTACTCGCGTTTCTTGTATTAAAATTATGTTGATTCCGTGAAAATTGAATAGTATGGTGGCCAATATTAAGAATAGATTTATAAACGTACAGTAAAAGTTGCATTTTGTGTAATCCATAAATAGGAAGAATTTTCGATGATACATCTTTATGTAATCGTAAAGTTGAAAAGGTTAATGGCAGATTGAAAACTGTTTAAAGCTTTATTCTGAGATCTTTGCAGTGATCTAAACTCGTTGCTTTTATTCCATGAATACACAATAGCTAAATAGTTTAAATGACTCTGAATTAAGGCTTGATAAATCAATAACTTCGTTTTAATATTAAATTTGTTTTTAAATTTATAAATCAATCCAGTAGCTGAAGAAATTTTTGCTTTCAAAGATTTTATATGTAAATCCCATGATAAGTTGTTTTGCAGATGTACACCAAGATATTTCGTTGAGGAAACTTCTTGCACAAGTTTACCATCCACAAAAATACTAAAATTTTGGCCATGAACCATATGGGGCCTAAATCTTAAAACTTTTGTTTTTCCAGCATTTAAACAGAGTCTATTTATCCTCGCATACTCCATAATCATTGCTGCATCGTATTCCATATGAACTTTTAGAGCAGTTTCATGTTTATATGGATAAAAAATACTCATGTCATCAGCAAACATATACAGTTCTCCAAAAAGTTTTAAATTTTTTAAATCATTGAGATATATACTAAATAGTAATGGGCCCAATACACTGCCCTGCGGAACTCCATACTCAACCATGCCAACCGAACTTTTGTGCCCATTTACTTCAACATATTGTTTCCTGTTGAACAGATAACTTTTTAACAAGGCTAGCGCTTTACCTTCTACTCCATAATATACAAGTTTCTCAAAAAGGATTGAATGATCTACAAGATCAAACGCTTTTGAGAAGTCATAAAAGATACCCGCCACACCACTGAATCCTTCATCTAAACCTTTACATATATTATTTACTACATTTACAACTGCTTCCTCTGTACCAGACCCTTTTCTGAAACCATATTGTCGTTCATATAACATGTTGTTATTATTAAAATATGAAGATAGTTGTTCATGAAGTATTTTCTCAAAGATTTTGTCAACAATTGAAAGTAAAGCTATTGGCCTAAAGTCTTCCACTCTCACAGCATTCGGTGTCTTGGGTATCGGTACAATTTTTGCAATTTTTAAATCTTCGGGATATGTGCCTGCAGCAAGCATATTGTTAATAATATTGTTGTAAGATGAGGAGATAAAGTTTCTTTACATTGAAATAGAATTTTTGCTGAAATTCCATCAGGTCCACAGCTTTTTTTTCAAATCAAATTCTGTAATAGTATTTATAATTTCAACCTCTGCTAAATACGAGAATTAAATACGTTATGATAATATTGTATTGATCGTAGGCTATTACACGAATCTCCAGGTAAGCATAAAATTTCATCTTTTAAAGTTTTTGGAATTTGAAGAAAATATTTGTTAAAGGTATTACTTTTTTGGTAACCAGTAATAATAACACCACTATCGTCAATAACATTAATTTAATTTTCTACTTTCCGACCTAGGTTTTCGTTTAGAAACTTCCAACATTTTTTTGGATCTTGTTGAATTTGATTTAATTTATTGTAATAATAATTATTCATTACCACTCTACAAGATTTCCTTACAACGCGACTGATTCGTTTCAGTATGTCTTCTACACCGTGTTTCCCTTGTTTTCTCATTTTTAGCAGTTTTTTCTTATAGTTTATTAAATGTAATAAGTTTTTATTCATCCATGGTGTCAGTTCATTTTTGATAATCTTTCGTTCTCTCTTTTCTTTAGTAGCATTTTCGACTGTTGATGAGATAATCTGTATCAATTTCGAAATATCTTCCGAAGGGTTTCCAGTCTCTTGAAATAATGGAAGAATATTATTAAGTCTACGTCTCACTTGTTCATAGTCACAAGTTTTCTTTATTGCTTCAACATAATCATGAGTATTGACATTTTTGTTTAATTTGACAGATAATATATAATGATCAGTTAAATTGCAAGCAATAGTATCTGTGAAAATATCCTCTGTGATGTTTTTATAAACATGATCAATACATGTACCAGATTGTGGACGCGTTATCATGTGATGACAATTTTTATAACAGAAGCTTGAAAGTGTATTAATCAAATCAGATTCAGACGAATTTGGCAAAAAATTGATATTTGAATCACAAACAACCATTCCAGGGTAGTGGCCATGTCGTGTTAATAAATTTTCCATAAAACTCAAAAAAGAATTTAAATTGCATTTTTGGGATCTATAAAGTGATGTAAATTTTAAAGATTTTCCATAAATTTTTAAGCTTTCTATCGAAATTGTTATAGCTTCAATGAAGTCTTTGCTTTCGCAGCTTTCTATTTTATATTCAATGCTTTTGTTTATAAAAATCTATGTTCCACCATATCCATCTGTTCTACAGCAATGAATAGCATTATAGCCAAAAATATTTGGTGAATTCACAAGGTCTTGTGAAATCATATATTGTAAAATAATACAACCAAAAAATATGACCGTTGTGAACAACTCTTCGTATATTTGTAGGTGTCGTATTTAAAATCTAAATCAGCTGATACGACCAAACGGTAGAAAAACAAACACATATTTATGTACATAAATCTGGTGCTGCTCTTGGCTTAACTTAATAATTTGTAGAAATTAGACCCATGAAAACACAAAATAGTCTATATCTAACCTGGTTAGAATCTCTAAAATCCATTAAAATAAGCAAAGTTTTAGTAAAAAATCACAAGAATTTTGTTATTTTTTACGTAAACAAAAAACAGCTGATGTGTCAGAGAGCAGTGCCGGCTATTTTTGCCGGCGGAGGCGGCTTAAGGAATCTTCTTTGGCGGTTTTGCCTAAGTTTTTAGTATAGACGTTTTTAACGGATGCGAGTGCTAGCGGCTCTAAAAATAAATTAAAAAACTCGCCGTTTCGTTTTAGGCGCTTGGCGCATGACTGTATATAATACGACATCACAATAAACATATCAAACAAAGTTGTATTGTTTCACAACAAGTTTCGTATGAAAAGCAACAACAAAATTTTTATGCTATTGTGAAATTATATGACAATAATACAATATGCTATCGTATCGTACCTTGTGAATTCGCCAATTGTAAATTTGTGTTGTGTTTGATGAAAACCAAGTTTCTTGAACCGCAATGATGCCAGGCAGCTTTGGAAATTTTGAAATTATTAATTTAAATTGTTAAATTTTCCGATTGAGGAAATGCTTCGCATGTTTACAGATATAATATCAAATAAGGGAACATTTATTGAAGTGTAATAGTTTTTGAAAGAAGTAAAATTTTCAAAATGTTTGTTATTCATATTAAAGAAAAAAAAAATAAATAAATAAAACTTTAGAAACAAATAAAAATATAAATAAGTGAATTTTTATTAAACTGGCGAAACAAACAAAGGATTGCCATCAACATCATTTTCAGTACCTTCCCTCACATCTGGTGCTCGAAACGATCTGCGCTTATTTGGGTTAGCAGTGGCTTCAAATAATAAATCATCAACATCTGTCTCATTTTCGATCAATTTTGGACGTGATATTGCGCTTCGCTTGACGTAAATTTTTCCATTGTAGGTATACACAGAGCTATATCCAACTTTTCTTAGTGATTTCGCATATTCAAAGATTTTTAAGGTTTCACGACTTAAATAGTCAATAATATATATATCTTTGGTATCTTCCTTTTCTTTTAACTTAGTTTTTGCAGCCATTAAAGTTTCCTTTGATTTTTGGAGTTAAACTTAACGATCAGAGTGTGCTTATTTTTTGATTCATTTTTATTTATTATTATTTACGCGTTTTTAACATTTTCTTCTTTAACATTAACTCCAACATTATTAGAAAACTTTAATAATGTATCTATGGCAGTCTCATTTTCATGAACTTCAACACCTCTGATTATACAATTTTTGCTGACATATTCATCACTCAAAAATTTTACAGTTTCCTTCAATTCTTTCACCTCAGATTTTAACAAAATGTTTTCTTTTTTAATAGCATCAATTTTCTTTTTATTTTCAACCCCCCCCTCGTAATATTTCGTCATATTGTTTTGACATAAACGTTATTGAATCTTTCATTTCGGACAGCTGATCGAGCTTAGTTAATTGTTTTTTTATTACATACAATTCTTCCTATACGTCACCACCGCTGGTGCTTTCTTCACATTTATGGCACGAATATTCTTCTTCCTTATTGTTTATCAAATGTAAAAATTTTTTTTTGCTTAAGCCAGTACATGATACATGATAGTTGTTATTGCAATTATCACAAACAATGCTATCATGTTCTTCTTTCACCTGTTTTTTGCATTGATTACAATAAACAATATTTTTATTCAAGCTGAGACGAGCCGAGAAGCCGCCTTAGTTTTTTAATTATTTTTTTAATTTTAAGAAAGAAAAATCGCTCTCTTAATCTCGTAGTGTACGGACGTGTCTACGCGAGTGTATATTTGTAATAGGTGATATTTGTAATAAGTTACAAAAAAAAAATATTTGTTAATATACATACCTACAAGACATAAGTGAGAATCGAAAATAAAAACAAACTAAACAAAACAAAAAAACCAAACGGTTAATGAGTAACAGTAATCGTTGTGACAGTGGGCCTAATAGCCGAAATGCTTACATTGTGTTAAGCTCAGCAAGCGTTAGCAATGAAAACATTAGAGACCCTGAATATAATAGAAACTATTTAAGTGCAAAACCGAAAACAAATACAAATAATTTAAGTGCAAGTGTGCCTAATTTGAATAAATGTACTGAACAAGGGACAAATTTAGCCCAATCTCTGTTTAAAAATTATAAAAAAAATACCGAGGTGCCATCTTCATCGCGGTCTTCTTTATCAAGTTCTGGTGTCGCACCAACAGCTGCTAAAGGCGCTACGGGCCCAATTTCTGCGTGTGCTCCTAAGATCCAGGTAGGGATGGACAGGTACGTAACAGTTCTTAAAAGGGGAAGGAGCCCTAAATCGGCAGAAGCATCTCAACCTGCAAAAATTTTAAAAGACGATGAAAGGCCAACCTCATCGCAAAATCGTTTTGCAATTTTGCAAGAGGATAATGAGGCCCATGTTAGTGAAAAAAAGTCCTTTAAGCCACCTCCCATTTATTTGAGGGAAAAAAACTCAAATGATCTCGTCAAGTTTTTAGTCGGTTTGATTGGGGAAAATAACTTTTATGTTTCAAACGTTAAACGCGGTAACATATTTGAGACAAAAATTCAAGTGAACCATGAAAACGCCTACCGCGCCACGGTTTCGGAGCTCGAAAAACTCAGAAAAAACTTCTATACCTACCAACTCAAGACCGCAAAAGGCCTTCAGGTAGTTATTAAAGGCATTGATTCTAACGTTGACCCAGAAGAGATCAAGACCAGTTTGTTAAACAAAGGGTTTATGGTTAGGACGGTATCGAGTATGAGAAATAGGGAAAAACACCCCCAACCATTATTCCGAGTGGAGCTTGAGCCTGGTGATATCAAATTGAAAAAAAGTGAAACTCACCCCATCTACGATTTAAAATATATTATGCACCGACGAGTCACTGTGGAAGTGCCACATAAGCGATCTGGGCCCGTACAGTGCTTAAACTGCCAGGAATATGGCCACACTAAAACTTATTGTAAGCTGCCTACTGTTTGTGTTGTGTGTGGGGATCTGCACGATACGACCAAGTGCGACAAGCCAAAAGATGATCCTAGGATAAAGAAATGCAGCAACTGCGGGGGAAACCACACTGCCAACTATAGAGGTTGTCCTGTTTTTAATTTAGTTAAGCGATCAACTAAGCCGAACATAGTTCCTGCCCCTCCCCAGCCTTTAAATATACCAACTACAAATATGCCTCCATTGGCACAACCAGCTACAAATCAAGTTTCTTACGCCGCCGCATTAAAGTCTAACCAGCCTAATTCACGTAAGTCTACCCAGCCTACAACACAACAAGAAGTGCCAACTAGCGAACCAACCGGGCCTAATTTTAGCCGCCTGGAAGCCGTAATTGACAATATGGTCACACAATTTACGCAGATTATGGCGCAAATGGCCAACATGATGCAAGAAATGCAAAAAATGCAGTCTGCTTTTCTGCAGGCTATGCTTAAAAGACCATGAACTGCCTCAGGGTTTGTTTCTGGAACGCAAACGGCATCCGCCAACACAAAAACGAGCTCGAATATTTCTTGATGAACCAAAAAATCGATGTTATGTGTATTTCTGAGACTCATATGACATCTAGAAGCACTTTTAAAATTAGTGGTTATTCTTTTTACGATTCAAAGGATCCTAGGGATAGATCATGTGGTGGCTCGGCTATTCTAATCAAATCAAGAATTAAACACCAATGGTTGGGTGGCCTCTCGGAATGTTATATCCAAGCTACGAACGTCTGCATTGATGAATTTTTCCATAACCTTGTTATTTCATCAGTTTACTGTCCACCCAGATTCTCCATAACGAAGGATCAGTACAACAGTTTCTACAAATCATTAGGTCCCCGCTTCATAGCTGCTGGAGACTATAATGCTAAGCACACATACTGGGGCTCCCGCCTAATTAGTCCCAGAGGTCGTGTCTTGTATGACTCAGTGTCGGAAATAGGACTTTTCGTTATTTCAACTGGACAACCAACCTATTGGCCAACGGACAATAATAAAATTCCAGACGTAATAGATTTTGGCGTGGCAAAAGGTATATCACCGGACCTTATTGAGGCTGAAGCCTCCTTCGATTTATCTTCTGACCACTCACCCACAATTATCACTATTTGCAGTCCTCACCAAATAGCAACTAGTGATTTTTTCTTATCAAAAAGAGTAAATTGGTTAAAATATAAAAAATATATCAGCTCTCACTGCTCGGAACACATACCACTAAAAACTCCCCAAGAAATCGATGATTGCCTAAATATCCTAAATGAAAACATTAAAAAAGCCGTTGAACATGCTTCTTCAACATACCGTCAGGTCAAATACAACAAAATTTTTTCTGTCGATGTTGAGGAGCTTTTATCTGAAAAAAGGAGAGCGCGAAGAGAATGGCAACAGCATAGATCGCCCCAACTTAAAACGAAGCTAAAAGAGTGTACAAATCGCTTAAAAAACTTGCTGGAGGTACACAGAATTGCATCAATTAAGAAGTATTTGGAAGGTCTAGACGCAACCCCTCAAACAAATTATTCTCTATGGCGATCAGCCAGTCGTCTCAAAATACCCGTAATCGCAAAACCACCACTGCGCAATCTAAGAGGATCCTGGGCTAGAAATGATGAAGAAAAATGCGATCTGCTCGCAAGCCATTTAAGAAACGTGTTCACTCCTAATACATGCACTGACGTGAGGGAATTACCGCCTGTTGTTTCTAGACGTCCTATAGAAATACGTTTCCGATATTCAGATGTGGTAGAAGCTATTTCTAACCTTAATGATAAAAAAGCTCCTGGCGTTGATAAAATAAGCAACAAAATGCTCATTGAGCTACCTTTTACAGCAAAAAGAATAATTCTTTTTATTTTTAATGCCATAATACGGCTTGAACATTTTCCACCAATATGGAAAGTTGCCTTAGTTAAGATGATTCCTAAGCCTGGTAAAGATCCTTCTAAGGTGGAGTCTTATAGGCCTATAAGTTTGTTACCAACTTTGTCAAAACTGTTTGAAAAGCTGCTTAAAAACAAGCTTACTCCGATCCTGAATGAAAACAACTGCATTCCAGATCACCAATTTGGCTTTAGAAGTCAACATAGCACAATAGAACAAACTCACAGACTGGTGCAGGTTATAAGAAAAACTTTCGAGGAAAAAAAGTACTGCTCCGCGCTTTTTATAGATGTCTCTCAAGCTTTCGATAAAGTATGGCACGAAGGCCTGTTAAACAAACTAAAGCTAAACCTTCCAGCTAATATTTTCAACCTACTAGAAAAGTACATAACCGGTCGACAGTTTAAAATCAAAGAGGGAAACCAAATAAGTTCTTCTCAAACAATAGGGGCTGGTGTACCTCAAGGGAGTATACTAGGTCCAGTTCTGTACTTGCTTTACACAGCAGATATGCCAACCAATATTTTTACACACACGTCGACATTTGCTGATGATACTGCTTTTCTTAGTATTCATAAAGACCCTAAAGAGGCTTCAAACCAATTGCAGCATCACGTAACCCAAGTTGAAAAATGGGCAAAGTTATGGGGAATAAAAATAAATGAACAAAAATGTACCCACGTAACTTTTACTTTACGCAAAGAAACGTGCTCTCCAATTCTTATTAACAACCATATGGTGCCTCAACGAACCGAGACAAAATATCTTGGTATTCACCTAGACCGCCGCCTCACATGGAAGCCTCATATAGATGCGAAGTTGACGCAAATGAAACTTAAAGCTACACAAATTCATTGGCTAATCGGCAGAAACTCTGTGCTTCGTCTTGATTGTAAACTTCTACTCTACAAATCGATTTTGAAACCAATTTGGTGCTACGGTATACAGTTATGGGGCACTGCTTCCGCATCCAACATAGAAAAAATTCAACGCAGGCAAAACAAAATCCTAAGAATGATAACTGGTGCTCCTTGGTATGTTAAAAACAGCAACATCCACAAGGATCTACTAGTTCCACTAGTTAAATGCGAAATCCTGAACTATGTGGACAAGTATTTAAATAAGCTGGAAGCTCACCCAAATCCGCTCGCCCGAAACATCCTGCAACATAGTGGGCACACCCGCCTGAAAAGGAGGGATACTATTGCGCTTATATGAAGCTTGATAATTAATATGAGAACTTAAATTTTAGTCTGGCACTGGCTGGACTTATATTAACTACCTAGTTTTAAGATTTGAACACTTATTGTTAGTTCGCCACAGGCGAAGATTCAATAATAAATATATGAAACAAAAAAAAAAAAAAAAAAAAGAAAGAAAAATGAAAAATTGTTATACAGAAATTACGGTGAATAGAAATGGGGCGAAGTGAAGCCGCCTTAGGGGACTGGTAGCACGGACCCCGCCCTCCCTTATTGTTGGGGTCCTTGACCCTTTCCCGTGTATTTTCTGCAACAATCCATCGTAGAAAATATTTCAAGAAATCACTTTTAAAACAACCCCAAGTTGTCCACTTTTTATTATTATTACGATATCAGGACAGCGCTAAGTCTTTCAATAATTCAAGCATTGTTCGAGGCACTAAGTTTATTTGCAGCTTGTACAATTCGGCTAATTCTTCTATCCTTTCCAGAAACGCCATTGGATCCTTTTTTCCATTATACTTGAAGGGCCACCGTCGGACCTTTTCGATAACGTGTTGGTATTGACTAGCAACAGTCACTCCTTCTTCTGGTGGTATACCCTTACCAACTGGAGGTACTGCGAGTGAAATATGTTCAGGTGTTGCTTTGCTTGTACTTGCCCCCTCCGTAACTAACTGGTTATGGGGTGATGGCGTTTTATAATGCTTTTGTTCAAGATCCTCGAGTCTTGAACGGATTTCCTCTTTGTACTCCCCGTTTCTAACGAATTCGGAGAATCGTCGACGTAGCTCTTCTACATTACCTGTTGTTTCAAGGTCAAAGTCTTCCAGATATAGGATTAGTTCGTCTTTACGAAGACTGTACACCAAATTTGTTTTTACCATGTTGACCAGGTTTTATTTGTATTCTTTGTGCCTAGGTCCCTGCTCGGGCGCCACTTGTAGCGATATTTTTGTCCGGGTTAAACTCAGCCTTTGTTTCAGGTCGCTACAAGAATAACTAAACCGTGATTTACCAATATTTTCTTGATATTTTCTTTATTCTTTATTAGTTTTTTTTGTTTTAGTATTATTTTGTTACAAATTTAATTCACGTTATTTTATTTCCTTAAATTACTCTATTGCTTGATGTGTAGTGTATTCCCCTGATTGTTGATTTTCATGCCGTCACCCTTCTTCCTGGCCTCGCTGATTTGGATCCTGATGATAGTGCTGTTACTGCCGGTATACACCCTGTCCTTATTCATGTAAGAGCAAAACGACCGCGATTACCTGACTTCGTGACTAAAGAGTCATTTAACCAGTTTTTTAATTTTCGACTTTGTGCCTAATCACTCACTAACCAACCGCTATGCACTCCAATCTGGTTTCGTGACTAATAAATCACTAACCAACCGCCCCACGTAGTTATATTTTGGTTTCGTGACTAATGAATCACTAACCAATTTTTTACTGTTTAATTCGGTTTCGTGACTAGCAAATCACTAACCAAAGGTCTACACACTCTAATCTGGTTTCGTGACTAAAGAATCACTAACCAATTCTCTACTCTCTAAATTCGGTTTCGTGACTAGCAAATCACTAACCAAATATCTACACACTGTAATCTGGTTTCGTGACTAAAGGATCACTAACCAATCTTCTATTTTCTAAATTCGGTTTCGTGACTAACAAATCACTAACCAAATTTCTTCACGCTTTATTCTGGTTTCGCGACTAAAATCACTAGCCAAATGTTCCACGTTTTTATATTTAGGTTTCGTGACTAAAGAATCACTAACCACTTTCTACGCTCTAGATTCGGTTTGGTGACTAGCAAATCACTGGCCAAATATCTACACTCTATAATCTGGCTTCGTGACTAAAGAATCACTAACCACTTTCTACACTCTAGATTCGGTTTCGTGACAAGCAACTCACTGGCTAAATATCTACACTCTATAATCTGGCTTCGTGACTAAAGAATCACTAACCACTTTCTACGCTCTTCATTCGATTTCGTGACTAGCAAATCACTGGGTAAATACACACTATAATCTGGCTTCGTGACTAAAGAATCACTAACCACTTTCTACGTTCAAAATTCGGTTTCATTACTAACAAATCACTGGCCAAATAGCTACACACCATAATCAACTCACTGGCTAAATATCTACACTCTATAATCTGGCTTCGTGACTAAAGAATCACTAACCACTTTCTACGCTCTACATTCGATTTCGTGACTAGCAAATCACTGGGTAAATACACACTATAATCGGGCTTCGTGAATAAAGAATCACTAACCACTTTTCTACGTTCTAAACTCGGTTTCGCGACTAACAAATCACTAACCAAATGTCTACATGTTATTGCTTCGACTCACTTACCCTTTTGATTTGTGTACCACTTATTTTCTTAGCAGTCGTTGCTTTTCTTTTATACTAGAATTTTTACTTATTTTGTTGTTGTATATAATTTTAAATTTAATTTAAGATAAAAAGTATATTACTTCCAACAGCACTTAAGTCCCAATCAAAGAGTGCTGAAGAGAAACTGTTGCTAATTTCGAAAACGCATTCCACTTTTTTTTTTTAGGTATTTAGCGGCTTCATACCCATATCCAGTGAGAAGTTCGTTGACAGTGTCCGAAAAAGTAGTAAAAATACTTCTTGGGACTCTTTTCTAGGAGCCACTCTCGCATTCCTAAGTTCGAATTATTTTTTTGTATGAGTAAAAAATGCTAAAGGTTTTCTTAAAATGGTTGTTTCAAGACCTCCAAAGGACACATTTATGTGTTAGTTATTGAAATCTAAAGCAAATGAATGCACATTTTATAAAATAGTTCATCCTAAAATTAAATTCCAATTTAATTACAATTTTGTTTTTAATTATTATTCTTTCTACTTTTAGAGTAATGCAAGAAGTTGAATTAGATTCAAAAATAAAACTTATTGACTGTCCTGGGGTTGTGTTTACCAGTTCTGAAGGTAATAAAAATATACCCGCAGTCTTAAAAAATGCGCAACGTGTGGAGGATGTTAAAGACCCTTTTACGGTTGCTGAAAGCGTTTTAAAAAGAGCGAGTAAAGAATATTTTTGCAAACTGTACGATATTACTGATTATGATACATTTGAGGAATTTTTTGCTAAAAAAGCGTCAAGAATGGGTAATGTTATATAAAATAAATTACTTTAAATCTGATTTGTTAATATGTAGTATGATTATAATTGATTTTTAGGTAAATTTTTAAAGAAAGGAATACCCGACGTTGTTGCCGCAGCGCGTTGCGTATTAAATGATTGGAATACAGGAAAAATCAAATACTGTACGCATCCGCCTTTAGTTGCCGAAAACAAAGATGTTCATGTGAGTGCAGCAATTGTACATGCCGAGGCACGTGAATTTGATGTTGAAAACTTCGAGGCAATGGAAACTGAAATTCTTAATAATTTTAATGGAAAAACGGTTGAAGTAATGGAAATAACGTCCAGCGGACCAATGGAATTAGAAGTCCCGTGTGAAAAATTCGATAAAGAAGTAGACCCCATCATAGTCATTGATGAAAGCAATGTCCATAGTAAAGGAAGAAATCGTAAGTTTAAAGATGATGACAATAAAAGTTCGGGCTCGCATCTAACCATGGAATTGGAAGGTAAATCTTTTAAAACATCTGTAATTTTATACATATTTATTTTTTAGCATATTTTTGAACAATTTTTATTTCTAAAATTTCCTTTATAATTTATCAGGCTAATTGGTTCAAGTTTATTGTGATAAGATTTTTATTGAAGAAATATTTAGAAAAAGTTTAGTTTCCCGACACTAGCCGAGTGGAATGCATTTTCAGAGCCCGCTACAACTCCTCATTAGCACTCTTTGTTCGGTACTGAGCATTGGTAGTAAATATCTTCTATTTAACCCAAGTTTTAATTGAAATTTGAATACGGAAATACTAATTTGTATTTTACACAAACTCTTATTAGCAATTGTTAATTCTTGGGTTAGAACGAAATTTACGGCCTGCCATTTTTTATATCACGGCAACACCTTTTCTTTTATTTATTCTTCATCTCATCACTTTATATTTGCCTTATTCATCTCTATTTAGATGAGTATGAAGGCAGCATGCTTTTGTATGCATTAGTTTTGTCTCGCTTTTGTTATGTTTTTTTTAAATTTTATTTTGCTGATCATCAGTCGTCAGCGAGTTGTTGAACATATTTTTAACTTTGCGGACGTATATTTTTACACCATGCCTAGTGTTATTTAATACATATTTATTTTTTAGCGTATTTTTGAACAATTTTTATTTCTAAAATTTCCTTTATAATTTATCAGGCTAATTGGTTCAAGTTTATTGTGATAAGATTTTCATTGAAGAAATATTTAGAAAAAGTTTAGTTTCCCGACACTAGCCGAGTGGAATGCATTTTCAGAGCCCGCTACAACTCCTCATCAGCACTCTTTGTTCGGTACTGAGCATTGGTAGTAAATATCTTCTATTTAACCCAA
Source organism: Melanophora roralis (assembly GCA_963583895.1). Taxonomy (NCBI): domain Eukaryota; kingdom Metazoa; phylum Arthropoda; class Insecta; order Diptera; family Rhinophoridae; genus Melanophora; species Melanophora roralis. The sequence goes on along the minus strand of OY757187.1, from coordinate 73,586,728 downwards.
GTTTTAATTGAAATTTGAATACGGAAATACTAATTTGTATTTTACACATACTCTTATTAGCAATTGTTAATTCTTGGGTTAGAACGAAATTTACGGTCTGCCATTTTTTATATCATGGCAACACCTTTTCTTTTATTTATTCTTCATCTCATCACTTTATATTTGCCTTATTCATCTCTATTTAGATGAGTATGAAGGCAGCATGCTTTTGCATGCATTAGTTTTGTCTCGCTTTTGTTATGTTTTTTTTTTAAATTTTATTTTGCTGATCATCAGTCGTCAGCGAGTTGTTGAACATATTTTTAACTTTGCGGAGGTATATTTTTACACCATGCCTAGTGTTATTTAATACATATTTATTTTTTAGCGTATTTTTGAACAATTTTTATTTCTAAAATTTTCTTTATAATTTATCAGGCTAATTGGTTCAAGTTTATTGTGATAAGATTTTCATTGAAAAAATATTTAAAAAAAGTTTAGTTTCCCGACACTAGCCGAGTGGAATGCATTTTCAGAGCCCGCTACAACTCCTCATCAGCACTCTTTGTTCGGTACTGAGCATTGGTAGTAAATATCTGCTGTTTAACCCAAGTTTTAATTGAAATTTGAATACGAAAATACTAATTTGTATTATACACAAACTCTTATTAGCAATTGTTAATTCTTGGGTTAGAACGAAATTTACGGCCTGCCATTTTTTATATCATGGCAACACCTTTTCTTTTATTTATTCTTCATCTCATCACTTTATATTTGCCTTATTCATCTCTATTTAGATAAGTATGAAGGCAGCATGCTTTTGCATGCATTAGTTTTGTCTCGCTTTTGTTATGTTTTTTTTAAATTTTATTTTGCTGATCATCAGTCGTCAGCGAGTTGTTGAACATATTTTTAACTTTGCGGACGTATATTTTTACACCATGCCTAGTGTTATTTAATACATATTTATTTTTTAGCGTATTTTTGAACAATTTTTATTTCTAAAATTTCCTTTACCTGTAATTTTGTAGACCAAAGTTCGATGTATTAAAATTTTGTTTTTTTTTTAAGGAAATCAAACGCTCAACAAAAATATAAAGGAAAAATTAAGGAAACAGAAAAAACAAAGTGCACGTAACGAAAAGAAAGTAGAAAAAATTGCAGATGTACTGGATAACTTTAGCATAACTACAGAAAATGATGATACTGATGATAAATACGACTTTGATCAGGATTATGTAATTGTGTAATCTATCGTGCAAAATTTTAAATTACATATATATGTATATTTTTTAGTATATATTGTTACGTTAATAATTTATAATATTATCTTTTATATAAAAATTCGACTTCCGCATAAATAATTTTGAAAATAAACATTGTTTAGTTTTGAATTTAAAATATCACTTCGTCTACAATTGTACTGGGTACACTAATACAGGTAATATCAAAGCGAACTCAAACATTTTCCCTCTGCATTTCCTTTTGTGTTTGAGAAAGTGATTTTAAATTTCAAACAAAATTAATAATTCTGACAATTACTTTCATAAAATTTCAAGACGAACTCATAGTCAGCTGAGGTCTTAACACTACCTGTACCCAGTAAAAAAAGTGAGGAAGAAGAAGTAGAAAAAATGAAAAGGAAACACCTATAAATTTTACATAGGTGCATCATTGGTGGAATGATACTATATTTTGTCAAATTTAAACCAAATTTAATCAACTTTTTCAATGCAAAAAAATTCCATACTAAGATGTTATTTTGAAGTAGATGTAAACTTGAACTTTTTTTGTATTTTATATGTGAGGAAAAAACACTTTTACCACACCAAGTGTAAAGCGTTACTTAATACAAACAAAACAATAACATATACGATCCGTTTCTTATGCCAGTTTTTATTTCTGCTTTTAAGTAATTACTACAAATAAAAAAAAAGCAATAACAAATTTAGTGATTAAAATGTGGTTTGGGAAAAATCATTTACTTTTTGCTGGGTATTAGTGTATCCTGCTATCTCAGTAATAAAATAGATATATTTAGGGAATTCACAAGGTGTTTTGTTATGTCCTAATGCCATAATGTTTTAAAATTTCGGGGGAATTATAAAATTTGACAGTTGTAAATAAAATTAAAAGAGAGAGAGACAGAGAGAGAGAGAGAATGTATGAAATTCCAACGAATTCTGACGAACAGTCTCTCTAGTGAGGCCAGTTTTATAATTCCACCATGGTATATACATATTTTTTTCACTTTTTTGTCGTTTTAATTTAACATTCACTAAAAATAAATAAAACAGAAATATTGTAATCTTATAAAATGAGAGGCAGTGATTGTTTTATTTAACAAAATTATTTTATTTTCTAAATAACAATTTGTTCAGGTCAACAAATTCTTTTCGAATAGAATAAATTTTTTATATTTTATTTTACAAATAATTAACTGATTGCTTAGATTTCAACACCCCTTCTCAATCAGATAATCCAAGATGTCCTCTAACAATTTGGAACCTCATTGCATCTGTAGCTTTCGTAAAAATATCAGCTAATTGATCATTAGTTCCAATAGGCTCTATCTTAATTTTATTACTAGCCACGCTATCGCGAACAAAATGATGACTTATATCAATGTGCCTTGCACGTTTACTTTCTAAATTTGTAGCCATACCAATGCATCCTTGATTGTCTTCATATATAATTACTGGACTATCTTCTGATATGACAGCTAAATCTTGTAGCAAACCTTTTAACTATATTGCTTCCGTAGTAGCTAAACTTAAAGCAATATATTCTGCTTCACTTGAAGATTTTGCTACGGTTTGTTGTTTTTTGCTGCACCACGAAACTGTACATCCAAATATTTTAAAAACATATCCACTTACGGATTTTCGATCAACTACATCCGATGCCCAGTCAGCATCAACATATCCAATAATTGGTTCCTTAACTGAGTTTTCAAACTTCAATTTATAGGTTGCTGCTCCTTTTAAATATCTTACTAGTCGTTTTAAATGTTGCCAATGAGTTTCACTAGGATTTGCTTGGTACCTTCCCATATAACCAACAGGATAACAAATGTCAGGTCTCGAGCACATCATTATATACATTAAGCTACCAAGCAATTCTCTCTAAGGTTGTATACATTCAGTTTCAATATCATGTTGAAGTTGCAGTCCTTTTTCCATGGGGCTTCTGACAGCATTGCACTCAACCATACCAAATTTTGACAACAATTTTTCTATAGCCATTTCTTGTGAAATCAAAATTTTATTATTACAATTTTGAATTTTCATGCCAAGAAAATATTTCAGTATTCCGCAATCAGACATCTCAAAATTTCTTGATAAATCGTCTTTCAATTTCTCAATACTAACTAATTTGTTTCCAGCAATAAGTAGATCGTCAACATACAATATAACAATAAGATCATCGCAGTGATCTAAACTTAACTTTGTATAAAGACAATAATCATACTTAGATCTTTGAAATCCATGGGAAACCAAAAAATCATTAAATTTAATGTTCCAGCATCTTGGTGCTTGCTTTAAACCATATAGCGATTTATTTAATTTGCAAGCCGTGTTTTCTTTTGCTTCAACTCCTTCTGGTATTTTCATATAAACATCTTCCTTAAGTTCACCATGTAAAAATGCTGTCTTTACATCAAGTTGATGAAATATGTACTTTTGTTTTAAGCCAACAGCTAACACCACACGTATGGTTGTTAATTTAGCGACAGGAGCATACGTTTCAAAAAAATCCACACCTCGTTTCTGCTGAAACCCCTTAGTGACGAGTCTGGCCCTATATTTTGTGGGATTTCCAAATTCATCTTCTTTAATTCGAAAGACCCATTTAGACATCAGAAGCTTTACGTTCTTTGAAGGCTACAATTTCCAATACTTTGTTTTTCTTTATTGCTTTCAACTCTTCAGTAACTGCTTCCATCCATTTATCAGCATCGTTAACAGATTTAATATCATTATATGTTTCTGGAGTAACTTTGTTTGACACATTAGCTCCTAACCCAGTGATATAATTGAGTAGTTTTCTAGGTAAGCGACTTTCACGGTTACTGCGCCGAACAGCCACTTCAGAAGAATCTCGTTCTAATACTTCATCTGTTAAATCTAAAGTCTCATTGTTATCAGACAAATTATAAAGCTCTCCATTTTTATTTACGCTGTCTTGGTTTTCACCAATAATTAATTCAGCTGTAGACACTGCTGTCTCACATTCGTTTTCCCCCTCTTGCTCATGTCTTCTTTGAATTGTGATTACTTTCTTGTCTAGATTATCATGTATTTCTCCAAAAGGAAAATTGTTCTCATCAAATTTTACATCTTTTGCAATGAAAACTTTTTTCTTATCTATGTCCCAAAGTCGATACCCATTCGGAGCATACCCAACAAAGACTGATTTCTTACTTCTTGCTTCCAGTTTTTTTCGGCATTAATGTGGAATCCAAGCATAAGCTTTACAACCAAAAACTTTCATTTTATCAAATTTTGGTTTAAAACCTAACCACATCTCTGCCGGAGTATTTAAATTTTCAAGGCATTTTGTTGGACAACGATTTATTAGATAAACAGCAACCAAAACAGCTTCCGACCACATTGACTTTGGAGCTTTAGATTCTATAAGCATTGCTCTTACCTTCTCTGTTATTGTTCGATTGAATCTCTCTGCCACGCCGTTTTGTTGAGGTGAATAGGCAACTGTTGGTTCCACTTGTATACCTTTGCTTTTGTACCACTTCAGTTGTTCTTTTGAAAAATATTCCTTGCCTTGATCCGTTGTTAGTTTTGAAATACAGAAACCACTAAACAAACTTGTTACAACAGCTTCATACTCTTGAAACGCTGTGAAAACTTCAGATTTCTTTTTGAGGAGATATATCATAGCGAAATGGGTATAATCGTCTATAAAGCTTACAAAATATTTCATCCCATTCCATGCGACAGGATCAATAGGGCCACAAACATCAGAATGTATACGTGTTAACACCCTTTTAGCCCTAACACGAGTATCATCAAAAGGTTCACGACATTGCTTACCTTCATCGCAAAAACCAACAGAACTCGACTTCTGATTAAGTCCACTAATGAGATTTGCTTTTTTTCATTTTTTAAGACCACTTTCACCAATGTGTCCTAACCGACGATGCCATAGCACGTCATTTGAATTTGTCAATAAAGCAGCGGAATCGTTTATATTTATCGTAAGCTCATATAAATTTCCACATAGATTAGCACTCGCAATAATTTCATTATCCTTTAAAAGAATAGCTTTATCATTAATAAATTTTACTTCTATATCAGCACTAGTCAGTTTTCTAACTGATAGTAAATTGTCTCGTAAGTCAGGAACAAAAAGTACTTCTTTCATTATTAGTTGAACGCCTTTATTACTTACTCCATTTATTTCACCACAATGGTTTGCTACAATAGAAGTTTTGTCTTTGGCCACATCTATTTGAACTGGTTCATTTAACTTTTTAAAATTTTTTAAATACCGTTTTTCATTTGACAAATGGTCACTTGCACCCGAATCCAACTTAAAAATTATTTCATTAGTTTTATTTTTGCGAATACTTTCTTTATTACTGCTAACCATAAAGCACACATTCTTGTTGATAGCAATACGTGCGTCAGATTTCTTACAATTGCGAGCTAGATGACCAAATTTGTTGCATTTAAAGCACTTACCATTAAATCTCTTTAGTTTATTATTTCTTTTGCTTATAAAGGCCGTTTTCTGTTCGTTACCTTCTTCATTACGGTCAGACAGTTTTGCTTCTTCTGACATTAGCCTTTCCTTAACTAAATTAAACGTAAGCTTATCATCTTCAACATTTTGTAAAGCTGTTACCAAAGGATCAAATTTTTCTGGAAGGGTTAGAAAAAATTGAGCTAACAAGTCACTATCTTCAATGGTAGCTCCGGCCATTTTCAGTTGCCGAATTAAATTTTCAAATGCCATTATATGGGCAGCCACATTATCACCATCATTCATTTGCATTTTTGATAATTTCTTACGCAATAGTAATTGATTCACCAAGGATTTCCTTGCAAACACATACTGTAAGCTGTCCCACATTTCCTTTGCCGTATTCTTTTCACGTACATAGCACAAACAATCTGAGTGTAAAAAGCCAACCAACCGATCTTTAGCCTTCTTATCATTCTTCATAAAATGATCATTACTTCCAGAATCTTGAGGTGGAACACCGGTTAGAACGTCCAGTAATCCCAAGGAGTCTAAATGTGATTCTACTCTAAACTGCCAATCATCAAATCCCGAGCCGTTAAACTGCGGAATTCCATGAGATTCTTTTGAGTCACCCATAACCTATTGTAATCTTATAAAATGAGAGGCAGTGATTGTGTTATTTAGAAAATAAAATAATTTTGTTAAATAAAACAATCACTGCCTCTCATTTTATAAGATTACAATAAGAAAAAATAAATAAATAAATACAAATAACTAAAAAAATAAAAACTAAATTGATGATTGATGTGTGCGTAGTAAAACCGTCAAACACACACGTACACGAGAGTTCCTTGGCAAAAGTTGCCTGCAGTATGTGTCTATTGGTTTCTTGGTGCTTGTTCTTTAAAATTTTTTTTAATAAAATAGCTTCCGCTTAAAAACGTTAAAACTACATTAATATACAATTGGAGCAAAGTAACCTTGAGTAACGTAAAGGATATTTTTATTCCGCTCCAGGACCTTCCCTCACTTAAATTTTTGATTCACTTTTTGCCAAAGGCTTTTACAATAATAAAATATACAATAAATTTTAAAGTTGTTGAACACACCTTATATCAAATGTGCTTATCAAGTATCGGTTTAATTCCTATTATGACTTAAAATTAGTTATGTTGCAAAAGTTTTTATTTATGAATTTTTGGGTGCAAAAGAATATAAACTTATAAAAATTCTTATAAACAAATATAAAGTAAATCATGGACCAAAGATTTGCACCATGTTACTTCACTGTTTTTGAATTTACGTACCGTATGAAAGCTTTAAAATCATTAAGCCAAGAAACTGTTCCAAAATTGCTAAAATTGAATCAAAAATTTTTTTTCTAACTGTAAACTCATTGGCCACGTTTTTTGCAGTTTCCTCAGCTGACCTTATAAAAAACCAATAATATTTTTCGGCTTTAACAAAAGGCAAATAATAACAACACTATGCTGATTATTTCTTCAAATGTGGAAATCACTTTTTTTTACCGGATTATAGTTAAATTTATACTTACTTAGTTTCAGGCATATTATCGGGGACAAAAACTGTGTAATTTACTTTAACATTGGCGCTATCTTTGTAAAGTTCGTTTTCAGTAGATGACAATTTCAAATAGGCTTCGCCAAAGTTATTAGGCACAGCATCTGAAGGGTCACAGATCTTCTCAGGATTGCCTAATACAACGATCTTACATATAAAATTCACCTTAAGTGGCCAACAAATCAATGTCTTTATAATAACTGGCACTTTTTCGGGACAATTTTTCAACGCATCTGAAAATGCTCTTTCGCAGCGAATTTGGCCATTGGACAACTGCTTAAGGCACCGCTTTTTTAATTTGCTTTTATATTGGTTTTCAATATTCTTCGTGTTAGTGTGTTGATTTGTTTTCTTTAAAACAATATTCTGGATTAAGTCACTTTCAGAGCCCATATCTTCCAATACTACCTCCTTGTGCAAAGATTTTGTAACATCCCTAAGTTCATTGAAGGTATGACTTGCATCTTCTACTTCCTCCTTCATATAAATCAACGTCCGCTGGAGTGGTTTTGTCATTAAATTAAAACGTGTGTGCGTCAAATTGATCGCTAAAATTTTATAACATGAAAAAGCACGTACTATTTCACCGGTATTTGAAGATATATTTTCCATTGGTCCTTTTAGACAAGAGATTGTTATTTAAACTAATTACATGCATACATACAGGCATTTATAGAATTCGCACCTGAACCACAACATACCCGATATAATTAAAGCAAAAGCTAACGCTCGCATATAACTACGCCCTGATTTCCCCATTAATGATATGAGCATCATAAGAGTTATACATTTTACAACATCAGTAAAAACGTATCCACTTGCTAAACAAAAGGAAAAAAATTAAATTGTTAAAAATCTCGATATTATCTGTGCACACACATACATACATACATACATACATACATACATACATACATACATACATACATACATACATACATACATACATATAAACATATATACATACATACATACATACATACATACATATATACATATATACATACATACATACATACCCAGATAGCATTTGAAAGATTGTTTTTCGAAAAATCACCTTTCTGAGTCTTTTAAGAGTACTTTTGGTGATCAAAAACTGATTAATCACTTACACGATCAAAAAAGGACTAGAAAATGATTCGCGCTACTGAGTGAAATGAGTTTAATTTTTAATACAATAACAAATTATATAGCAATCGCAAATTAACCATCCATACGTTTAAAATGTGACTACATTTTTCGTCATTTATTATCATTTTCCGCTCACCTTTACGATTGAAAAATGCTTAATCGAAAACAGATCATGCAGGCGCTTAAGAAGTGATTAAAATTATGTATTTTATGATCATATTTTGCGCAGATAGAGGATTGAACACTGCTTGTTAAGTAAATGTCAAACACTTAAACTTTTGTTCATTTAAAAAGTAACATCGTGGTTTTGCTGTGAAAGTGAAATTAAAGGATTAATAATAAAAACGTGTAATTAAATTTAGCAATTATCCAAAAATCCTTAAAGAAAAATATTTTAATCAAACAGTGAAATGGAATATAAGAAAGGGGAAAAAATTTGCAGGAGACAGCTAGAAAACTTGGAAGAGGAAGAAGAACTTAAGCAGCCATATGGGACAAAACAAGAACACGGAGCAATTTTAATTACCTTTTTTTTTGTTTTTTTATGGTATATACATATGTATTTTGAAAATGTCAATAATAATAAATAATAAAATAAATAATAAAATAGAAATATGTGTGATAAATGACAATAAAGTGACTTACAAAAGACTCTAAAGCGACTATAGTTATGACTAAAAGACGACTCAAAAGATAGTCACAAACGAACTAAAATTAGACTTATATATGATCAGAAAACACTTCAAATACTACTTAAAAAGGAGTCGAAAATGACTCTTAACTAATATCAAAAAAGACTCATAAAAGACTTATCAAGAAGGGTCACGGGAAGTTAACTTTTTCTACCGACAAAAGTATCTTTTATGCTCAGAAAATGCGCGCATATTTTGCCTTTTTAATCGCGCAGTGGAGTCAAAAAAGACTCAAATTTGATTAAAAAATGAAAAAATTGCTGGATGGGTACAAACATACATACATACATACATACATACATACATACATACATACATACATGCATACATACATACATACATATATATATATGCATACATACATACATACATATGTATGTATATACGGAATGTCACATATTTTTGCTAATCAAAATATCTTAAAAATTTACATACATACATACTTATATATTTTTTCATTTAACAAAGATCTTAATATCAACAAACCATTTTTGTGTAAATGCACGTTTCAATCGTTCCTATGTATAGGAACATAGGGCCTTCAGACCATACAACAAGAAAGCATGTACATAGATACCATCCCATCCAGCAATTTTTTCATTTTTTAATCAAATTGAAGTCTTTTTTGACTCCACTGCGCGATCAAAAAGGCAAAATATGCGCGCATTTTCTGAGCATAAAAGACTCTTTTGTCGGGAGAAAAACGTAACTTCCCGTGACTCTTCTTGATGAGTCTTTTATGAGTCTTTTTTGATATCAGTTTAAAGTCATTTTCGACTCCTTTTTAAGTAGTATTTGAAGTGTTTTCTGATCATATATAAGTCTTATTTTAGTTCGTTTGTGACTCTCTTTTGAGTCGTCTTTCAGTCATAATTATAGTCGCTTTCGAGTCTTTTGTAAGTCCCTTTATTGTCATTAATCACACATATTTCTATTTTATTGTTTTATTATTTATTATTATTGTCATTTTCAAAATACATTAAAAAAACTATAAATACATACATAAATACATAAAAATACTATAAAAAACAAAAAGAAGGTAATTAAAATTGTTCCATGTTCTTGTTTTGCCCCATATGGCTGCTTAAGTTCTTCTTCCTCTTCCAAGCTTTCTGCTACTTTAAGCTGCAACGTTTATCCTCTTACTATGCATTTCACTGTTTGATTTCAATATCTTACTTTAAGGGTTTTTGAATAGTTGCTAAATTTAATTACACGTTTTTATTATTTTTTTAATTTCACTTTTACAGCAAAACGACTTTTATACCACGATGTAATTTTTAAATGAACAAAAATTTAAGTGTTTGACATTTACTTAACAAGCAGTGTTCAATCATCTATCTGCGCAAAATATGATCATAAAATACATTATTTTAATCACTTTTTAAGCACCTGCATGATCTGTTTTTGATTAAGCATTTTTCACTCTTCTAGGTGAGTAGAAAATGATAATAAATGATGAAAAAAGTAGTCACATTTTAAACGTCTGGATGGTTGATTCTCGATTGCTATACAATTTGTTATTGTATTTAAAATCAAACTTATTTCACTCAGTAGCGCGAATCATTTTCCAGTCCTTTTTTGATCGTGTAAGTGCTTAATCAGTTTTTGATCACCAAAAGTACTCTTAAAAGGCTAGGCAAGGTGATTTTTCAAAAAACAATCTTCCAAATGCTATCTGGGATGGTACGTGGTACCATAAACATACGAACATACTTTTTTGACAAATATTTGAGACGTTTTAATATAAAAATTTATATTTTCAATTTTAATTACCTACAACGATTATGGTTACCAGAAGTATGGAGTTTTTATATTTTTTTTGGAATGATGAATGAAGCAAAAATACATTTGCACATTAGCAATGCACACAATGTCCCAATTATAGCACTGAGGCAGTATCTGGTCATTTTCCATGTATCATTTCTCTTCCCATACCAAATGCAATAGAATGGTTTGCAATATTTTTTTAAAACCGACCGAAAGTTCATTTTGTAAAAATTAAGAAGGTTAAAACATTTTAAATTTGAATTAAAAAAACCCCTTTACAACATACAGGGTTCCACTTTTAAAAAAATAGTTTTACTACAGCAATAATTGGGCTTAGATAACAAAAATTATGCAAACATATTGAAAATTCAAAGGAGATACTGCAACCTGAACTTTTGAGCTCTTTTTACAGCTCGTCCACGGTCAAACAACTATCAGGTCGTATTGGTAAGAAAATATAGTTATAAGCCTCTCTTCCTTTTTTTCGTTTTTTATATATGGAGCTTAACACTTCCCCGGTTACAAAAGAGAAAATTCCAAACGTTAGATTGCCAAGCTCGATATTATAAAAAAGGAACCCACAAAAGAGGCTTTGTTGACTTAGCTTCGTTAGTTAATTTCTTTTTGGATGAACAGAAAAAACTAAGTTTTACTAAATATATAAATATTACATAAAATCCAAGTTAGTGTAATTAACGAATTAGGTATCGAAGATTATTTTTTACTGTTTTTTATTTATTTAGTTGTCAATGGTAAAAAAATGTTTTAGAAAATGAAGATACGTAAAAAAATTATATAAAATAAAATAATCAAACATTTTGAATTGGATTTCAAAGTGATGATAATTAAAAAAGTAAGTAATTTAAGACAATTTTTAGTATTAATTTTTAGGCTCAAGTTCAATGCTTACTAAATTCTCATTATTTTGCAAATGAAGTATTTTAGTTTTTCACTTTATTAGCGTTAGTTAAGTAAGGATAATTTTTTGTATTGAAAAAACGTGTTTCTATTTACCGATACTAGCCGAGAAGAATGCATTTTCGAAAACAGTTACGGTTTTCATCATCAGTTTCAAAATTTAATTTTGTTTCGACGGAACCCAAAAACTTAACAAAAAAAATGCCATTTTACCATGTTTTTTTTTCAAGTTTCGAAAGGCTTTTTCGCGTTAGTTCAACTTTTGAAATTAGTTAAGCTCTTGAACATATCTGCATAAATAAAAGTAAATGTATACTTTTCTAGAATTTTCAATAAAATATTGTATTTTTATTTTGGTTTGGAGATTAGCTAACTTAAAAAAGGGAAATGTTGCTAAAGTTATAAGGGTAATGTACTTTGCTATTTAAATACTGAGTTTTTTATATACTGAGTTTGACGTTTGTCTAGGCATGAATTTGTCTTGTCAAGACGTATAATTAATATTTTCAAATGTTAATTTTCGCCCTTTTTTTCAAAGACGAGCTACACTGTCTTGTTTTTCCTTGTTACAAGGTTTACATTTAAAGCAGATGCCCAGAGAGTTCTCTGAAGGAAAACACTAATTAAGTTTTACACTCACACGAGATACAAATCTTAACAGTAAGACCGAATAAAATAAAAATTGTGTTAACCTTATATGATGCAAGCTTCTAGGATAGGTTTTTGCCACACAGAAAAGTGACATCCGTGCATTCTCATAAAGCGTTTTCCCGTGTTGGGCACCAATGATTTTAAACTTTATTGATAACCGAAAAAATATCATCGCAAAGACACAAATATAAACATTCGCAAAAGCTAGTCTTTTTTTAACATAGTTGTTTGTTAATGAATTTAACTATGATTTCCAATATTATTTCGGATTTGATTCCAAATTAAATTATTTCATTTGTGAGATTTGTTGTATGTTAAGTTTGTCTTTAGGTATTTATTTCATTGGTTCTTCCACCAAATCATTAGTAGACTTTAACCAAATTCTTCAATATTTTCTGCCTTTATGCAATATAATAGCCTCAATAAGCTTATTAAGAATTATTATAAATAAACCAAAACATTTAACAGTTTTTTTTAAAAACCTCAAAAACCATTTTTTGTTATTCAACAGCTTTCGTTTTCTTTTTCCGTTATACATATGCACACAAAAATTCTATTTCCTAAAAACATGGTATAAATTCAACTGAAAAAGGGTAGAATGGTAGTAACTATGTTCCTAACGTAATATGCCTTAAATTTTAGTTGGTTCCCCTGTTCAAAGAATCAACTAAAAAATTAGTCAAAGTTACTTACAAACTATATTAAACTAACAACGATAGCAAAGTACACTACCCTTATAACTTTAGCAAAATTTCCCTTTTTTAAATTAGCTAATCTCCAAAGCAAAATAAAAATTGTTTATTTTGACAAACAATATTTTATTGAAAATTCTAGAAAAGTATACATTTACTTTTATTTATGCAGGTATGTTGAAGAGCTTAACTAATTTCAAAAGTTGAACTAACGCGAAAAAGCCTTTCGAAACTTGAAAAAAACCATGGTAAAATGGCATTTTTTTTGTTAAGTTTTTGGGTTCCGTCGAAACAAAATTAAATTTTGAAACTGATGATGAAAACCGTAACTGTTTTCGAAAATGCATTCTGCTCGGCTAGTATCAGTAAATAGAAACACATTTTTTCAATACAAAAAATTATCCTTACTTAACTAACGCTAATAAAGTGAAAAACTAAAATACTTCATTTGCAAAATAATGAGAATTTAGTAAGCATTGAACTTGAGCCTAAAAATTAATATTAAAAATTGTCTTAAATTACTTACTTTTTTAATTATCATCACTTTGAATTGCTTCTGCAGTTCCTTGAAATCCAATTCAAAATGTTTGATTATTTTATTTTATATAATTTTTTTACGTATCTTCATTTTCTAAAACATTTTTTTACCATTGACAACTAAATAAATAAAAAACAGTAAAAAATAATCTTCGATACCTAATTCGTTTAGTTACACTAAAGGTACCTTTTCACGGTAATACAAAGTAATTAGATTTTGTAGAATCAAAATATTATGAAATTCTCTCCGTGTTTAAAAAAAGAGAATAAAAATCTGTTCTAACTATTTTTCATGTTTACACGGATGAGGTTGGTAAAATCAAAATCGGTTGCTTCTTGTCACTTTCCTTTTGGGGTAACGCCATATGGTTAAGGTTCAACAATATTAACAAAAACAACATGAAAAAAATCTGCTTTCATTTTGATTGTTTGTGTATTGTTTCATTAAGTGTAGCCACCTTCATTAGATGATGTAAGTGCTGCCAATCTTTCACACCTCTGATGTGATGAGAATACACAAGTTTCTAAAATGGTTTAGAAAATAAACATTTACCGAACACTTGTCAAATTTTGCATCCGTATTCTCTCCTACCCAATACATAATGCTTTTACATGATGAGATTTTGTATTATCCCACAACATTTTTTGACATATCGTAATATAAGTATTACCGTGTAAAGGTACCTTAACTTGGATTTTTTGTAATATGCGTTTTGAAATCATCTATTTGACTTATTTAGTAAAACTTAGTTTTTTCTGTTCATCCAAAAAGAAATTAACTAACGAAGCTAAGTCAACAAAGCCTCTTTTGTGGGTTCCTTTTTGGAATTTTCTCTTTTGTAACCGGGGAAGTGTTAAACTCCATATATAAAAAACGAAAAAAAGGAATAGAGGCTTATAACTATATTTTCTTACCAATACGACCTGATAGTTGTTTGACCGTGGACGAGCTGAAAAAGAGCTCAAAAGTTCAGGTTGCAGTATCTCCTTTGAATTTTCAATATGTTTGCATAATTTTTGTTATCTAAGCCCAATTATTGCTGTAGTAAAACTATTTTTTTAAAAGTGGAACCCTGTATGTTGTAAAGGGGTTTTTTTAATTCAAATTTAAAATGTTTTAACCTTTTTAATTTTTACAAAATGAACTTTCGGTCGGTTTTAAAAAAATATTGCAAACCATTCTATTGCATTTGGTATGGGAAGAGAAATGATACATGGAAAATTACCAGATACTGCCTCAGTGCTATAATTGGGACATTGTGTGCATTGCTAATGTGCAAATGTATTTTTGCTTCATTCATCATTCCAAAAAAATATAAAAACTCCATACTCCTGGTAACCATAATCGTTGTAGGTAATTAAAATTGAAAATATACTTAAATTCTTATATTAAAACGTCTCAAATATTTGTCAAAAAAGTATGTTCGTATGTTTATGGTACCACGTACCATGGTATCTACATATGTACATGCTTTCTTGGTGTATGGTTTGAAGGCCCTATGTTCCTATACATAGGAACGATTGAAACGTGCATTTACACAAAAATGGTTTGTTGATATTAAGATCTTTGTTAAATGAAAAAATATATAAGTATGTATGTATGTAAATTTTTAAGATATTTTGATTAGCAAAAATATGTGACATTCCGTATATACATACATATGTATGTATGTATGTATGTATGTATGTATGTATGTATGTATGTATGTATGTATGTATGTATGTATGTATGTATGTATGTATGTATGTATGTATGTATGTATGTATGTATGTATGTATGTATGTATGTATGTATGTATGTATGTATGTATGTATGTATGTATGTATGTATGTATGTATGTATGTATGTATGTATGAATGTATGTATATATGTTTATATGTATGTATGTATGTATGTTTATATGTATGTATGTGTGTGCACAGATAATATCGAGAATTTTAACAATTTAATTTTTTTTCCTTTTGTTTAGCAAGTGGATACGTTTTTACTGATGCTGTAAAATGTATAACTCTTATGATGCTCATATCATTAATGGGGAAATCAGGGCGTAGTTATATGCGAGCGTTAGCTTTTGCTTTAATTATATCGGGTATGTTGTGGTTCAGGTGCGAATTCTATAAATGCCTGTATGTATGCATGTAATTAGTTTAAATAACAATCTCTTGTCTAAAAGGACCAATGGAAAATATATCTTCAAATACCGGTGAAATAGTACGTGCTTTTTCATGTTATAAAATTTTAGCGATCAATTTGACGCGCACACGTTTTAATTTAATGACAAAACCACTCCAGCGGACGTTGATTTATATGAAGGAGGAAGTAGAAGATGCAAGTCATACCTTCAATGAACTTAGGGATGTTACAAAAGCTTTGCACAAGGAGGTAGTAATGGAAGATATGGGCTCTGAAAGTGAAAGTGACTTAATCCAGAATAATGTTTTAAAGAGAACAAATCAACAGACTAACACGAAGAATATTGAAAACCAATATAAAAGCAAATTAAAAAAGCGGTGCCTTAAGCAGTTGTCCAATGGCCAAATTCGCTGCGAAAGAGCATTTTCAGATGCGTTGAAAAATTGTCACAAAAAAGTGCCAGTTATTATAAAGACATTGATTTGTTGGCCACTTAAGGTGAATTTTATATGTAAAATCAATGTATTAGGCAATCCTGAGAAGATCTGTGACCCTTCAGATGCTGTGCCTAATAACTTTGGCGAAGCCTATTTGAAATTGTCATCTACTGAAAACGAACTTTACAAAGATAGCGCCAATGTTAAAGTAAATTACACAGTTTTTGTCCCCGATAATATGCCTGAAACTAAGTAAGTATAAATTTAACTATAATCCGGTAAAAAAAGTGATTTCCACATTTGAAGAAATAATCAGAATAGTGTTGTTATTATTTGCCTTTTGTTAAAGCCTAAAAATATTATTGGTTTTTTATAAGGTCAGCTGAGGAAACTGCAAAAAACGTGGCCAATGAGTTTACAGTTAGAAAAAAAATTTTTGATTCAATTTTAGCAATTTTGGAACAGTTTCTTGGCTTAATGATTTTAAAGCTTGCATACGGTACGTAAATTCAAAAACAGTGAAGTAACATGGTGCCAATCTTTGGTCCATGATTGACTTTATATTTGTTTATAAGTATTTTACTCTTTTCTTTTGACCACAAATATTTAATCAATTACAGTTTGTGTAAAATATCATAAATTGTATAAAAAGGAATTAGGTCATGACAACATTTATGTAACAGACTATTTCAAGCATGTCGATCGCAAGAGGAAAACACTTGGGAAACAATCGTTATTTCCACTTAAGAAGGTGATAAATACTGTCTTATACATATTTAAAATTTTTTAAACTAAATATTTATATCGTTAATAGTATGAAAGTAAAGATCTAATTGATGTAGGCCATTCGTACCACCGCACTCATGAAGAATCTCAAGCTGCTACATTTCATTTACTTCAAGTTTCTTTCGAAATAATATCGGGTTGCTTCTTTTTATTTCTCGATTATGTTATTGTATCCGTTTTGATGTTAATACGAACTAATTCTGAGATTTCATTTGTTCAAGAAGGGGAACATACAATACAGTTTCAGGTATAAAGTCGCCGGAAAAAAATATTTGGTAAGAAGTTTTGTTCTTCATGTTCAGTTTTTTAAGGCCATTGCTGTTACGTTGGTAACGTTATGTAACGAGTTATAGGAATTTTTATAAGTTTATATTCTTTTGCACCCAAAAATTCATAAATAAAAACTTTTGCAACATAACTAATTTTAAGTCATAATAGGAATTAAACCGACACTTGATAAGCACATTTAATATAAGGTGTGTTCAACAACTTTAAAATTTATTGTATATTTTATTATTGTAAAAGCCTTTGTTGGCAAAAAGCTTTTTTTTTTTCGCTTAAGCGAACTAACAATAAGTATTCAGATCTTAAAACTAAGTAGTTAATACTAGTCCAGTCAGTACCAGACTAAAATTTAAGTTCTCACAATAAAATTAACTAATTTCAAAGGTTTCATCTAAGAGCAATTGTATCCCTTCTTTTAAGTCGGGTGTGCCCTCTATGTTGCAGGATGCTTCGAGCGAGCGGATTTGGATGTGTTTCCAGCTTATTTAAATACTTGTCCACATAGTTTAGGATTTCACATTTTACAAGTGGAACTTCTAGATCCTTGTGTATGTTGCTGTTTTTGATATACCAAGGAGCACCAGTTATCATTCTTAGAATTTTGTTTTGACGGCGTTGGATTTTTTCGATGTTAGAGGCGGAAGCAGTACCCCATAATTGTATACCGTAGCACCAAATTGGTTTTAAAATCGAGTTGTAGATTAGAAGCTTACAGTCAAGACGTAGCACAGAGTTTCTACCAATTAGCCAGTGGATTTGAGCAGCTTTAAGTTTCATTTGCGTCAGCTTCGCATCTATATGAGGCTTCCATGTAAGGCGGCGATCTAGGTGAATACCAAGATATTTTGTCCCAGATCGTTGAGGCACATTACGGTTGTTGATAGTGATTGGAGGGCACGTTTCTTTGCGTAAAGTAAAAGTTACGTGGGTACATTTTTGTTCATTTATCTTTATTCCCCATAACTTTGCCCATTTCTAAACTTGGGTTACGTGTTGTTGCAGCTGGTTCAAAGCCTCTTTAGGGTCTTTGTTAATACTAAGAAAAGCAGTGTCGTCAGCAAATGTCGACGTGTGTGTGAAGCTATTGGTTGGCATATCTGCTGTGTAAAGGAAGTACAGATCTGGACCTAGTATACTCCCTTGAGGTGCCCCAGCCCCTATTGGTTGAGAAAAACTTATTTGGTTTCCCTCTTTGATCATAAATTGTCGACCGGTTATGTATTTTTCTAATAGGTTGAAAATATTAGCTGGAAGGTTTAGCTTTAGTTTGTTTAACAGGCCTTAGTGCCATACTTTTAGCAAAAGCTTGAGAGACATCAATGAAAAGCGCGGAGTAGTACTTTTTTTCCTCTAAGGTTTTTCTTATAACCTGCCCCAGTCTGTGAGTTTGTTCGATGGTACTATGTTGACTTCTAAAGCCGAATTGGTGATTTGGAATGCAGTTGTTGTCATTCAGGATCGGATTAAGCTTGTTTTTTAACAGTTTTTCGAACAATTTTGACATTGTGGGTAACAAACTTATGGGCCTATAAGATTCTACCTTCGAGGGATCTTTGCCAGGCTTAGGAATCAGCTTTACTAAGGCAACTTTCCATATAGGCGGAAAATGTTCAAGCCGAATTATCGCGTTAAAAATAAAAAGAATGATTCTTTTAGCAGTAAGAGGCAGCTCTATGAGCATTTTGTTGCTTATTTTGTCATCGCCAGGAGCTTTTTTACCATTTAGGTTAGCGATAGCCTCTACAACATCTGCAAATCGGAAACGTATTTCAAAAGGACGTCTTGCAACAACAGGCGGTAATTCCCTCACGTCAGTGCATGTTAGGGGTATTGGGAGTGAATACGTTTTTGAAGTAATTTGCGAACAGATCGCATTTTTCTTCATCATTTTTAGCCCAGGATCCTCTCAGATTGCGCAGTGGTGGTTTTGCGATAACAGGTCTTTTAAGACGTCTGGCTGATCGCCATAAGGAATAATTTGTCTGAGGAGTCGCGTCTAGACCTTCCAGGTACTCTTTCAGTGATGCCATTCTGTGAGCCTCCAACAAGCTTTTTAGTTGGGTTGTACATTCTTTCAGCTTAGTTTTAAGTTGGGCGATCTATGTGTTTGCCATTCCCTGCGGGCTCTTCTTTTTTCAGATACAAGCTTTTCCACATCTTCAGAGGAAATTTTGTTGTACCTAACCTGGCGGTAGGTAGAAGACGCATGTTCAACGGCTTTTTTAATGTTTTCATTTAGGACGCTCAGACAATCATCTATGTCTCCGGGAGTTTTTAGCGGTTGGTTCTCCGCGCAGTGGGTACTAATATATTTTTTATATTTCAACCAATTAATTCTTTTAGATAAGAAAAACTCACTAGCTGCTATTTGGTGAGGACTGCAAATAGTGATTATTGTGGGTGAGTGGTCAGAAGATAAATCCAAGGAGGCTTGAGCCTCAATGAGCTCCAAGAATATACCTTTTGCTACGCCAACATCAATTACGTCTGGAATTTTATTGTGGTCTGTTGGCCAGTAGGTTGGTTGTCCAGTTGAAATAACATAAAGTCCCATTTCAGACACGGCATCATACAAGACACGACCTCTGGGACTAATTAGTCGGGAGCCCCAGTACGTGTGCTTGGCGTTATAGTCTCCATCAGCTATGAAGCGGGGACCTAATGATTTGTAGAAACCCGTGTACTGATCCTTCGTTATGGAGAATCTGGGTGGACAGTAAACTGATGAAATAACAAGGTTATGGAAAAATTCATCAATGCAGACGTTAGTTGCTTGCATATAACATTCAGATAGGCCACTCAACCATTGGTGCTTAATTCTTGATTTGATTAATATAGCACAGCCACCACAGGATCTATCCCTGGGATCTTTTGAATCATAAAAATTGTATCCACTAATTTTAAAAGTGCTCCTAGATGTCATATGAGTCTCGGAAATCAACATGACGTCAATTTTATGGTGTACTAAAAAATATTCGAACTCGTTTTTGTGTTGGCGGATGCCGTTTGCGTTCCAGAAACAAACCCTGAGGCAGTTCATGGTCTTTTAAGCATGGCATGCAGAAGAGTAGACTGCACTTTCTGCATCTCCTGCATCATGCCAGCCATTTGCGCCATTATCTGCGTAAATTGTTTGACCATATTGTCAATTACGGCTTCCAGGCGGCTAAAATTGGGACCAGTTGGTTCACTTGTTGACACTTGTTGTTGTGTGGTTGGTTGGTTTGGCCTTTGTGCATTGGACTGGTTTGACTTTAGTGCGTTGGCGTAAGAAATTTGACTTGTAGTTGGCTGTGCTAACTAGGGAATGTTTGTTATTGGTATATTTAACAGCTGGGGAAGGGCAGGAACTACCTTCGGCTTAGATGAGCGCCTAACTAAATCAAAGACAGGACAACCTCTCTAGTTGGCAGTGTGGTTTCCACCGCAATTGCTGCACTTCTTCACCCTAGGGTCATCTTTTGGTTTGTCACACTTGGTTGTAACATGCAGATCCCCACATACAACACAAACAGAAGGCAACATACAGTAAGTTTTTGTGTGGCCATATTCCTGACAATTTAAGCACTGTACAGGTCCAGATCGCTTATGCGGGACTTCCACTGTAACTCTACGGTGCAAAATATATCTTAAACCATAAATTGGGGAATTTCGTTTTTCTTTAATTTGACATCACCAGGCTCAAGTTCAACTCGAAACAATGGTTGAGGGTATTTTTCCCTGTTTCTAATATTTGTCACAGTCCTTACCTTAAATCCTTCGCTGCACAAACTGGTCTTTATCTCCTCCGGGTCAACATTTGAGTCAATTCCTTTTATGACTACCTGGAGGCCTTTTGCGTTTTTTAGCTGGTAAGTGTAAAAGTTCTTTTTTAATTTCTCAAATTCCGACACCGTGGCGCGGTAAGCGTTCTCGTGATTTACTTGAATTTTGGTCTCATATATGTTACCACGTTTTATGTTTGACACATAAAAGTTCTTTTCGCCTATTATTGCAACTAAAAATTTAATGAGGTCGTTCGAGTTTTTTTCTCTTAAATAAATTGGAGGAGGCTTAAAATTTTTTTCCGTAACTGGGCCATCATTTTCATCTGTTTGCAGAATGGCAAAGCGATTTTGCGATGTGGTTGGCCTTTCATCGTCTTTTAGAATTTTTGCAGGTTGACTTACTTCTGCCGGCTTCGGACTTCTCCCCCTTTTAAGAACTGTTACGTACCTGTCCATCCCTACCTGGATCTTAGGAGCACACGCAGAAATTGGGCCTGGAGCGCTTTTAGCAGCTGTAGGTGCGACACCAGAACTTGATAAAGAAGACCGCGATGAATATGGCACCTCGGTATTTTTTTTATAATTTTTAAACAGAGATTGGGCTAAATTTGTCCCTTGTTCAGTACATTTATTTAAATTAGGCACAGTTGCACTTAAATTATTTGTATTTGTTTTCGGTTTTGCACTTAAATAGTTTCTATTATATTCAGGGTCTCTTATGTTTTCATTGCTAACGCTTTCTGAGCTTAACACAATGTAAGCATTTCGGCTATTAGGCCCACTGTCACTACGATTACTGTTACTCATTAACCGTTTGGTTTTTTTGTTTTTATTTTCGATTCTCACTTATGTCTTGTAGATATGTATATTAACAATTTTTTTTTGTACTTATTACAAATAAAACCTATTACAAATATACACCCGCGTAGACACGTCCGTACACTACGAGATTAAGAGAGCAACTGGCAAAAAGTGAATCAAAAATTTAAGTGAGGGAAGGTCCTGGAGCGGAATAAAAATATCCTTTACGTTACTCAAGGTTACTTTGCTCCAATTGTATATTAATGTAGTTTTAACGTTTTTAAGCGGAAGAAATTTTATTAAAAAAATTTTAAAGAACAAGCACCAAGAAACCAATAGACACATACTGCAGGAAACTTTTGCCGAGGAACTCTCGTGTACGTGTGTGTTTGACGGTTTTACTACACACACATCAATCATCAATTTTTTATTTTTTTAGTTATTTGTATTTATTTATTTATTTTTTCTGTTTTATTTATTTTTAGTGAATGTTAAATTAAAACGACAAAAAAGTGAAAAAAAAATATGTATATACCATGGTGGAATTATAAAACTGACCTCACTAGAGAGACTGTTCGTCAGAATTCGTTAGAATTTCATACATTCTTTCTCTCTCTCTCTCTCTCTCTCTCTCTCTCTCTCTCTCTCTCTCTATCTCTCTCTCTCTTTTAATTTTATTTACAATTGTCAAATTTCATAATTCCCCCATGATATATTCCTTACTTTAAATTTAAATAAAAAAGCTTAAATGTTAAAATAATTATTTGAATATATTTCTGTTTTTAAGATACAGGGGTCAGGTCTAATAGCACGGCTTTTGCGAAAAACAATTGGAAATTTTAATATGCATGAAACCGTTTCAACTTACCTTACTAATGAGCCTTGTTTACCTAGGCCAGTAATTTTGTCCAAAAGGTAAGAACTTAATAGTGTTAAACAATTTTAGGAAGTTCGTTATAGTTATTCAAAAAAAGTATATGTATGTATGTAAACAAAAAAAAAAAATTTTTAACAAAGTTAACAAATCTGAGAATCACTTTTACAAAATTTCGAGACGAAAGCATAATAAACTGGGTCAAGGCACATTCAACAAGGTAAACCCAAGGCGAATTTAAAAAATTCGACCTCTGCATTTCCTTTTTGTGTTTGAACGGTAGAATGTCAGAAAAATTCAAAATTTCCTATAAAATTAAATGTTTATAACGTGAAAATGTCAAATTGATTTTAATCAGCTGGGTTCTTAATATTACCTGGTTGAATGTGCCCTGAGCTGGGTTCTTAACACTACCTGTCAGGGTACAATTATACAGGTAATATCAAGAGCGAAGCTGACTAAAATAAATTTGACATTTGCTTTTACAAATATTTAATTTTCTATACATTTTTTTACATTTCAGCGTTTAGTGTACCCTGCTACCTGTATTAAAGTAACCTGGGTGCACTCAATTTCATAGCTAATTGTCATTGTTTTTGTAAAATTAGTTTAATTTTGTTTTTGTGGCAACAACTAAGATTTTAAACAAACAAAATAAGTAAACATTTGTAAATTTATGTTAGTTTTTGAGTAAAATAATAAAAAATTTAAATAAAATTTAATGAGAAAACGTTTTTCTGGGCGGTACCTAACACAAATATTATAAACCCAATTATTTTCAATGCTACAAATTTAAGCAACCGCGGAAAAAGTGATGTTTTGTGTATGTCTGTTTCGTTCAACACAAAAAAGAAATGCAGAGGGCCAAGGCCAGTTGAAAAGGTCCCCACAGGAGATCAGCTGATAATTTTTTTATTTAAAGGGTATATTGGTTTCAAATAAATTTGCCTCGGTGTAATAATTTTTAAGTTTTTAAAATAAAGTTGCAATAATTTTTTTTTGCATATTTTTATTATTGAATCTTAGCTTTGCCAACCAACAATAAGTATTTAAATCTTAAAACTAAGTAATTAATATTAGTCCAGCCAGTGCCAATAGTACCCCTTCTTTTCAGACGAGTACGTTCACTATGTTGCAAGATGTTTCAGATTTGGATGTGTTTCCAGTTTATTTAAATACTTATCCACATAGTTTAAGATTTGGTTTTTTTACTAGTGAAATTTGTATATCCGTGTGGATGTTGCTGTTTTTAACATACCAAGGAGCACCAGCTATCAATCTCAGGATTTCATTTTTACGGCGTTGAATTTTTCTATATTGGAGGTGGAAACAGCGCCCCTTAATTGTATACCGTAGTACCAATTGGTTTCAAAATCGATTTGTATAGTAGAAGCTTACAATCAAAAATATTTGCTGGAAGGTTTATCTTGAGTTTGTTTTACAGGCCTTCATGCCATGCTTTATCGAAAGCTTGAAAGACAACGCTGAAAAGCGCGGAGCAGTACTTATGAATTTTCCTTAAAGGCTTTTCTTATAGCCCGTACCAACCAACAATTTCGACATAGTTGGTAACAGACTTAGAGGCCTATAAGACTCCACCTTCAAAGGACCTTCACCGGGTTTACACAGAAAGAAAAAACACAATCTCAAATCTTGAGTTCATCCAAAATCGTTCCTGAAATTTTTAAGTACGATCCATACTTAGATTCTCTTAAATCAAGCCTATTCGGATTACTTCAACAAATCAAGCAGAAAAAAACTTGTTGTTTTAATATATTATTTTATATTTAAAAACAAACTGTGTGGGTGGCCTATAGGTAGTGCTCTGGTGCTGAAATGTGGAAAAGCCCTGGCTTGAATCCCAGCTACATTAAGTTAAAAAAAAAAAATAAATAAAAATAAAATCTCGCTTACGGTTAAATCTATTTATCTTCTTAGGCTTACATCAAGTACGGTGTCAAACTTAAATCAATCCTTTTTTGGATTATGGAAATGCGGCTAAAAGTTAAAATATCATACTAAAAAAATCGTACTTGGTTTAAAAAATTTCGTACTCGGTTTAAGAAAATCCTTACTCACCATGCTTTTAACACCGCTATGGCTCGACTTAAGTTAAGTTTACTTAGTTTATTTTTTTTTGTGTAGGAATCATCTTTACTAAGGCAACTTTCTATGTTTATTGTACTTGGCCTGACGGTAGGTGAAATAAGTATGTTTAACGGCTCTTTTAATCTTCTCATTAAAGCTGCTCAGACAGTCATCTATGTCTTCGGGAGTTTTCAGCGGAAGGTTTTCCGAAGAGTGAGTGCTGATATATTTTCTATATTTCAACCAATTTACTCTTTTATATAAAAAAGATTACTAGTTGCCATTTGGTGAGGACTGCAAATAGTGATTATTGTTGGTGAGTAGTCAGAAGATAAATCCAAGAAAGCTTGAGCTTCAATTTGTTCCGGGGATATACCTTTTGTTACGCCAAAATCGATAACGTCTGGAATTTTATTGTGATCAGTTGGCCAATATGTCGGTTGTCCAGATGAAATAACGTTAAGTCCCATTTCAGATACGGAATCAAACAAAACACGACCCCTGGGACTTATTAGGCGAGAGCCCCAGTACGTATGCTTAGCGTTATAGTGTCCAGCAGCTATGAAACGGGGACCTAATGAATTGTAAAAACTGTTGAACTGATCCTTTGTCATTGAGAACCTGGGTGGACAATACACTTACGAAATAACGAGTTTAAGAAAATCCTTACTCACCATGCTTTTAACACCGCTACGGCTCGACTTAAGTTAAGTTTACTTAGTTTATTTTTTTTTGTGTAGGAATCATCTTTACTAAGGCAACTTTCTATGTTTATTGTACTTGGCCTGACGGTAGGTGAAATAAGTATGTTTAACGGCTCTTTTAATCTTCTCATTAAAGCTGCTCAGACAGTCATCTATGTCTTCGGGAGTTTTCAGCGGAAGGTTTTCCGAGGAGTGAGTGCTGATATATTTTCTATATTTCAACCAATTTACTCTTTTATATAAAAAAGATTACTAGTTGCCATTTGGTGAGGACTGCAAATAGTGATTATTGTTGGTGAGTAGTCAGAAGATAAATCCAAGAAAGCTTGAGCTTCAATTTGTTCCGGGGATATACCTTTTGTTACGCCAAAATCGATAACGTCTGGAATTTTATTGTGATCAGTTGGCCAATATGTCGGTTGTCCAGATGAAATAACGTTAAGTCCCGTTAAGTCCCCTGGGACTTATTAGGCGAGAGCCCCAGTACGTATGCTTAGCGTTATAGTGTCCAGCAGCTATGAAACGGGGACCTAATGAATTGTAAAAACTGTTGAACTGATCCTTTGTCATTGAGAACCTGGGTGGACAATACACTTACGAAATAACGAGATTATGGAAAAATCCATTAACGCAAACGTTTGTTGCTTGTATATAACATTCGGAGAGACCACCCATCCATTGGTGTTTGATTCTCGATTTGATTATTATAGCCGAGCCACCACATGATCTATCTCTGGGATCCTTTGAATCGTAAAAAGAATAGCCTCTAATTTTGAAATTACTTCTAGATGTCATATGCGTCTCAGAAATCAACATGACATCAATTTTTTGGTTTATTAAAAAATATTTGAGTTCGTTTTTGTGTTGGCGGATGCCGTTAGCGTTCCAGAAACAAACCCTGAGGCAGTTCATGGTCTTTAAAGCATGGCCTGCAGAAGAGCAGACTGCATTTTTTGCATCATGCCAGCCATTTGCGCCATGATCTGCGTAAATTGTTTAACCATATTGTCAATTACGGCTTCGAGGCGGCTAAAATTAGACCCGGTTGTTTCGTTTGTTGGCACCTCTTGTTGTGTTGTAGGCTGGGTAGGCTTACGTGCATTGGGCTGGTTAGACTTTAATGCGTTGGCGTAGGAAACTTGACTTGTAGTTGGTTGTGCTAATGGAGGTATGTTTGTAGTTGATATATTTAAAGGCTGGGGAGGGGCAGGAACTACTTTCGGCTTAGATAAGCGCTTAACTGAATCAAAAACGGGACAACCTCTATAGTTGGTCGTGTGGTTTTCTCCGCAATTGCTGCATTTCTTTACCCGAGGACCATCTTTTGCCTTGTCGCATTTGGTCGTAGCATGCAGGCCACCACACGCAACATAAACAGAAGGCAACTTGCAATAAGCCTTGGTGTGACCATATTCCTGGCAGTCACAGTTTCCAGATAATTTTAGTCCAATATCTTCAAATCTTTGGAAAAAAATCGTCAGAGAATCGTCAACACTAAAATTTTTCTTTTTGATTACTTTTTTACTTAATAATAATAAAAAAAAACGGAAAAACCAAAGTGCATAGAGGTAGTTTTGTCATAAGTAGTAACAAAAAAGGTGAAATTTCATTCAAAGCAAAACAAACTGAAAATGAAAAATGCAATTTTTTAAGAAATTTTTGACAGATTTCCAAGTTTAGTCCTAAAAAATTGTTTCTATGTTAAAAACAATTTTATTTGAAATAAATAATTTTTTTACAGAAATTATTTTTCAAGGATCCTATTACTAATCCTTGTTATAATATACAGTTTTCTAACTAAAAACCAGAGTTCAAATTTTTTCAAGAGTGAGCGATAAAAAAACACCATTCATGAAAAATCTCGAGAGCGAAAAATCCTAAAAAAAATGTTTTTCCCTCACGTTCATAAAAGAGCGTGAAAAAATTTTTGCAACCCTCAATCACTTATAAGAGGTTTGTCGTTATTTTTTCATGCTCAAAAATCACAAATGAAAAATAAAAACCAAATTTTATTTCTCATTCACAAATGAATGACAAATTTCTTCTTTTCACTTTTAATTCATTCTTTTATGAGTGCGAGTGTTGCTTTAATATTTTTCACGCTTTGTAACAGAGTTGCCGGAAAATAATTTTTTAAACGTGTGAAATTTGTACTCCCAATAAGATAAAAAAATCCTTGCGTTTACATAAATTTTTTTTATTTTGCTGCTTGTATATACTGTTACGGAGTTAAATGATGACTGGGTATGTAACATGATTGGCGGTTGTTGTCTGCGCTAAGAAGTTATTTAAATGTAACTGCCATTCGATGGAAAGTTCTAGTGTGCTCACGAACCTTGTTGAACATTACACCGTATTACCAACCACTATAAATAGTCGAGCAACACGAATGCCGCAAGCAGTTTAAGTTTAAGAGTTGAGTTGAATAAGTGAACATTCAAAAGTGCTATATAATAAAAGTGAATAACTTTAAGTGTTTTAAAGAAGATTGTAAATAAGTATACGACAGTGTGTTTTAAATAAATAAAGTTTTTTACTGTTAAAATTTCAAGTGTTTATTATCACTTTGGCAATAAAAAGAACCCCGGTTTATTTAAAGGAAATAAACCAACGTTTATAAAAGGTATAAACGTAACAATTGGTGTCAGAAGCGGAATTGCATTTTAATAAACATGAAATTCGAGGAGCTTAAAGTTGAGCAGGTTAAAAGAGAGCTGAGCAAGCTGAC
Source organism: Melanophora roralis (assembly GCA_963583895.1). Taxonomy (NCBI): domain Eukaryota; kingdom Metazoa; phylum Arthropoda; class Insecta; order Diptera; family Rhinophoridae; genus Melanophora; species Melanophora roralis. The sequence goes on along the minus strand of OY757187.1, from coordinate 73,558,464 downwards.
ATTACCTACAGCAGGTAATAAGGCAGAGTTGCAAAAGATGCTGATTGAGGAATTCAAGCGGCGTAATATCGACATTGATGTTTATGAGTTTGACGAAAAGGAAGAACTGGAGGTTGTTACCTGTACAACAACAAACAATGTCGATATAGGCACAATGCTTGCTGCTATAATGGAAAAAAATGGAAATGAAGTTCCAAGAAGCTCAGGAAGCTTCTAGAGTTATTAATGAAAAAATAGAAAGGAAATTCCAAGAAGTTCAGGAAACTTCTAGAGCTAATAATGAAAAAATAGAAAGGAAATTCCAAGAAGCTCAGGAAACTTCTAGAAGGAATTTTCAGGGAGTTCAGGAAGTTTTTAGAATTAATAATGAAAAAATATAGATGAAGTTTCATGAAGTTCAGGAATCTTCTAAAGCTATGGAGTTTAAACTTCAAGAAATTTCTGAAGCTGTAAACAACAGAGTAGAGGGCATAGTAAAGGAAGTTATTAAAATCGATAAAAAAACTATCTCACCTTGAAGATGGCATGGTAGCGCAAGCAAGTGACTTTAATAAGAAAGTCCAAGATGTTGACGAAAAATGTAAAAATCTAGAAACAAGAATTAATAGTCTTCAAAGTCATAAGGTACCAATGCGAGTAATTCCAGAAATGTCAAACAGAATAAAGGCCTCTACTTTTGACGGTAGCGCACCAGGTAATGTTTTTAAGTTCCAGTTCGAGACAGTTGCCAATAGAAATGCGTGGAACAATGAAGAAAAGGCCTTAGAGTGGATTTTCGCCTTAAAAGGTAACGCAGCTCAAATTCTGGAAAGCATACCTATTGGCTGCAGAGGAAACTACGAAGAGATAATGGTTGCACTACAACGCAAGTATGGCGGTGAGCACAAACGAGATATATACCGAATGGAATTGCGAGGTAGAGTACAGAAAGCCAACGAATCGCTACAAGATTTTGCAACAGAAATCGAGCGGTTGGTGCAGTTGACATATCCAGGCGAGAACCATCCATTTTTGGATCAATTTTAAATAGCAACGTTTGTGAGTCGAATACGTGATCCCGAAATCAAGCACGCGGTATTTGGCACACAGTAGTTTACATTTGCTGAAACCATATCATTCGCGCTGACACAGGAGACCGCAAAACTACTCTCTAAGCCGCAAATACATAAGGTGAGAAATCTCGAAATTACCGCAGAAAAAGACGGAAATATTGTCGATGAAATAAAAAATGCAGTTATACAGGCGTTAGAAGAAAAGCGAGGTACAGCCAGAGTCAAATGCTATAACTGCGGTAAGAGCGGCCATTTTCAGCGAAATTGTAAAGCATCAAGCGGGCTAGATCTGTTTCACCACCGAGAAACAGCAAACGCGCAAACATGAAATCAGCAAACGCGTCACCGTTAAACTAACACGAGCTAGCACTACGGGGCAAGAGCTAGCTCCCATAACCGAGGGCCCCACAATCTCTATATCAGTCATGCAACCGAAAAATAGCAACCTTACTGCTTGTGGGTATATCAATGGTCGAAGGCATATTTTTACTATAGACACAGGAGCATCGCAATCCATTATCAGACCTGATATAGTCTAGAAAACAATTGAACCGTTATGTGGCGTAGGTCTACGAACAGCAACTGGAGAGCCTGCTACTGTCTATGGTAAAATAAACGTAAAAGTAACTATTGCCAACATAAGTGTGAATCATGTATTCATTGTTGCCGATATTGTGGATGAAGTAATCGTCGGTGCAGACTTTATGATCAATCATGGAATTAGTCTGCATATGGGGAAAAAGACAATGATTTGGCAGAATATTGAGATACTCCTAGATGTTGGTTACGAAGATAAATCGCCTGTAAGGAAGCTGTTTGCTGTAGAACAAGAGAAAATACCACCACAGTCGACGATTGTGGTAGAACAAACAGATAGAAAAAGTGTCTTAATAACAGCAAAAGCCCTGGTGAGAACTTGTAACAACGGAAGAGTCCCTGTTAGAATGCTAAACCTTTCCACATGCGAAAAAGTCGTCAGGCCGAATTGTGAAGTGGGCCAGTGTGCTACAGCTGAGGCAATAATAAATTGCGAAATGGAATCGGGTCCTGTCTGTATGTCAAACAAAGAGCAGGAAATGCTATCGGAGTGCATAGAAAAATGGGTTAAAGGGTTATCCTCGTCCGATAAAAATAAAGCAAGAAAACTGCTTAGAAAGCACGCCTCCATCTTCGCCTTGAAAGGACAACAGCAAGGAAGAACATCACTGGTGAAACATCAGATAAATACAGGAGATGCAAGGCCAATAAAACAAACTCCCAGAAGTATTCCTCTAGCAAACGCAATTAAGTAAAAGAACTTGTCAGCGAAATGGAGCGGAGTGGAGTAATAGAACCTTCTTTAAGCCCTTGGAGCTCCCCGGTAGTTTTGGTTTAAAAGAAAGATGGCAGCACCAGATTCTGCGTCGATTATAGGAAACTAAATGAAGTTACCAATAAGGACAGTTACCCGCTACCAAGGATAGATGACACGCTGGACACGCTAGCTGGAACGAAATGGTTCTCCACATTAGACCTGCAAAGTGGTTATTGGCAAGTTGAAATCTCTGACAAAGATAAGGAGAAAACAGCTTTCAGTGCAAGTGATGGGTTGTGGCAGTTTAACGTAATGCCATTTGGGCTATGCAATGCCCCAGCCAAATTCGAACGGTTAATGGAGCGTGTATTGAGGGGACTACATTGGAAGACATGTCTGGTGTATCTTGATGACATTATTGTCATGGGTAAAAGTTTTCACCTGAAAAATCTAGAAGAAGTTCTCAAGCGGATATCATTGGCTGGACTTAAATTGAGTGCGAAGAAATGTGCATTGTTCCAAAAAGAGGTTAAACATTTGGGCCATCGCGTCGCAGAAAATGGTATATCAACTGCAAGGAAAAAATTAAAGCCGTGAAGGACTGGCCTCCCCCAAACAATCTGCATGAGTTACGCAGTTTTCTTGGTCTTTGTACCTACCACTCCGCACTCAGGTGGTTGCTACAATTTAAACAACCAGAGAGGCAGCTAGCCCGTTGGATTGAACGTCTCCAGAGCTACGATTTCGGCATCGAGCATCGAAAAGGTACTAAGCATGGAAATGCGGATGCACTCTCCCGAAGACCTTGCAGATCGGAATGCAAGTATTGCCTAAAAGCTGAAGAAAAAGAAGGTGTCGTTGATGTTCGACTCACACGCATAGAGACAAGTGACGACTGGTCAGCGACACAAAGGGACGATCCCGTACTGGCGAAAATTATTTCGGCAAAGGAGGAAGACAAAAGGCCAACCCGTAACCAAATATCAGCGGAAAGTCCACTGATGAAATCATATTGGGCGCTGTGGAATAGTCTGCAGTTAATTAAGGGACGCCTTTATCGCCAATGGAAAAGCGCTGATGGTTAATCGAAAACGAATTTGATTGTGGTGCCGTCCTCTAAAATCGAGAGGTATTGAAAGAGTTTCATGATGGCCCTAGCGATGATCACCTTGGCATAACAAAGACCGTAGAGAAGATTAAACACCGTTTCTATTGGGTTGGGTGTCAACAATCTGTTGCTGATTGGATAGCAAACTGTGGACGATGTATCGCAGTCAAAGGCCCAGTAAGAAGAAGTAGGGGACCACTGCAGCAGTATAATTCAGGTGCTACCTTTGAGCGAATAGCGATGGATATAGCAGGACCTTTTCCTATCAGTGAGGCGGGAAACCGTTACATCTTAGAGGTAATCGACTACTTTAGCAAATGGCCAGAGGTATACGCTATACCAAACCAAGAGGCTAAAACTGTCGTAAACACGTTTGTAAACAACTGGGTGTGCCGCTACGGTGTTCCGCTAGAATTACATTCTGATCAGGGGAGAAATTTCGAATCTTCGATATTCCAGGAAATGTGCGAGCTATACGGTATCCGAAAAACGAGGACTACGCCACTTCATCCACAGTCTGACGACATGGTCGAAAGATTTAACCGCACGTTAGAAGGACACCTGAGAAAAGTGGTCAGCGCACACCAAAGGGACTGGGATAAGCACATACCTAAATTTCTGTTGGCATACAGGTCAGCCGTTCATGACTCTACCGCCAGAACACCTGCAAAAATTATGTTTGGAACCGAGCTGAAGCTGCCAGGTGATTTAGAATTTGGTATTAAGCCCACAACAATAGATGAACACGAAGACGACTCTTCAAGGGAACAAAAAGATCTTAGCAAAGTTCATGAATTCGTACGTGGCCGGATAAAAATGACCTGTGACAAAATGAAAGCCAGATATGATCTAGCAGCGAATTCCGAAGGTTTTAATGAGGGTCAGCTAGTTCTACTATATAACCCACAACAGAAAAAGGGATTGTCTCCTAAATTACAAACCCATTGGGATGGACCGTATAAGGTGATAAAGAGAATAAATGATGTCGTGTATAGAATTCAAAAATACAAAAGCCCAAGATCAAAGTGGTTTATCTCGAGCGCCTCGCCAATTATGGAAAAAGTGAATCTATGCCTGTTCAGGCTTAAGCGGGCGGTAGTGTTACGGAGTTAAATATTGACTGGGTATGTAACATGATTGGCGGTTGTTGTCTGCGCTAAGAAGTTATTTAAATGTAACTGTCATTCGATGGAAAGTTCTAGTGTGCTCTCGAACCTTCTTGAACATTACACCGTATTACCAACCACTATAAATAGTCGAGCAACACGAATGCCGCAAGCAGTTTAAGTTTAACAGTTGAGTTGAGTAAGTGAACATTCAAAAGTGCTAAATTAATTAAGTGTCTTTTAATGCCATTTAAAAAAAAAGAAATATATTTTTAAATAAAATAAAAACCACAAATTTATAATAAAAATTACGCTTGTTTCCCAGGGTAAGGTAAAAACGCTATTTTAAAAAAATTGCTTTACTTCATTTTTATACTGAGGAATCGATATGTAGGTTTAAAAACAATAATAAATAAATATTAACAAAAAGGATTACTTTTAGCTGTATTTATTGTGAAAAGTCATATTTATAAAAAATTGTTTTTGTTGAGAAAATTAAATAATACATTTGGCGAATTCTCAAGGTACGATACGATAGCATATTGTATTATTGTCATATAATTTCACAATAGCATAAAAATTTTGTTGTTGCTTTTCATACGAAACTTGTTGTGAAACAATACAACTTTGTTTGATATGTTTATTGTGATGTCATATTATATACAAAGTCATGCGCCAAGCGCCTAAAACAAAACGGCGAGTTTTCTATTTAATTTTTGGAAGCCGCTAGCACTCGCCACCCTAAATATGTATAATACTAGAATCTTAGACAAAACAACTGTGTTTTCGTTTAGTCGTATCAGCTGATTTAGATTTTAAATACCACACTTATATATAAGAGGTTGTTCACAACAGTCATATTTTTTGGTTCTATTATTTCACAACATTTGATTTCACAAGACCTTGTAAATTCGCCAATTATATTTTATGTTGTGATTTTTTAGAAATTTTGTAGTCTTCACTGACACAAATTTTCATAGCAATCTTTAAAAATATTTTTGAACTGTTTTCCTAAATTTTTAATTGACGTTTTCTGATAAAAAAAAATATTGTGTATTGTGTTCAAGGTCGTAACTGCTCTTTTTTTAATTTACCTTCCTTTGGAAATGGAACTCCTTCAAACTCTTAGGTTCTATTTATTTGACCTGAAAGATAAAGTTTTAAATTGTTGTACATAAAAAGATTTGTATGTGTATTGTATAATTACCACCACAATTGTTTGTAACAATATACCTAATACCTAAAGGGATGACGGACAGGCAGGTATAAAACACCTTTCAAATTAGTGGAAAATCCCAAACAAAATGAAATGATGAACAATTATCTCTAATGGTGGTAAAGCGAAATGCAATTTTTTCCAATCCTTTTAAAATTTGCATGAGTGTGTGTAACACCCCTATTTTTTTGCAATATAAACATTAAATGTTTGTAAAAGCCCCTTATTTGGATTTTAAATAGCGTGAAGTGAATAACAAACAATGACTAAAAAACAATTTAATTTTGAAAAATATGTGTTGTACGATGCATCTTCAAAAAAAGTATTTGCTTTATAGAATCGTGCAAAAAGGAACTTAGTGAGAAAGTGAAGGGAAATATCAAAATACATTACATCACAAACAAGATATACAAAGTAATGATAAAAGTGATGGTGACGATGCTTTTGTTTGTCACTGGAGTGATGCTTCCCATTTTTGTAAAACCTTAACCGCATATTTTTATTACTTAAATCATTAAATCGGATTCATTGAAAAATTTAAACGAAATGAAGTTAAATAAATGCAAATATTTTATTATGAAAGCAAGAAAATTAAAAAAGTAGTTAAGAACCACAACGTATAATTGTGCCTGGCTTTTTAATTTATTAAAAACCTGTTTTCAAAAAAAAATTATTCCTACTTATTTTAAGCATTTTAAAAATTATGCAAACAATTTTTACATACGGCAGCACCAATAACATGACCAAAACATTTTATGTGTACACATTTATGAATGCTTCGCGAAAAAGTTCATTTATGATTTCTTACTTATGAGAAGTACTCGAATTTGATGCTTTTCATTTATGTTCGTGAAAAGAAAAAAATTTTTCTTTTCACTTCTCACTGGTCCAAAAAAATTTTTTTTTCTCACTCGAGAGTGAGAAGGCACAAAATGTTTTTGAACAACTCATTCATTAATGAAAAATTGCTGCAATAAACACAGTGCTCACACTCGCACTCACGAATGAGAAGTGAGTGAGCAATTTTGAACTCTGCACATTTTTAATATTTTCAAATAAACATGCAATGGATAATATGGAAAGGCTAAAAATAGTTTTTCAAAGCGAAAGAACCTTGTTTTTGTTTTTTTTTCTTTTAAGCCCAACACATTAGATATACATACATATCTGACGTTTCATTATTAATTTTTACATAAAAAGTGCGGTTGTTTAGATAAGATTTAAGGAGCAAATAAAAAGGTGCCGGGTGCCAAACTCTGTCAAATGCTTGCTTCACATCTAAGGATACGGCAGAACAATATTGTTTTTTCTCTAAGGAATTTTGAATTACGTTAACAATTCGATGGCACTGTTCAGGTGTTCCATGGTGGTGGCGAAAACCAAATTGGTGTTAGAGTCTTTTTAAAAAAAGCTTTTCAAATATTTTTGAAAAGCTGCACAGTAGACTAATTGGCCTATATGAAGCTATATCATTTTCTAGTTTTTTTGGTTTAACAACTGTTATGATTTCAGCACATTTCCATTGAACTGGGTAATAGCTTAATCTTAGCATTGAATTGTAAATAAGATCAATAGGTATTACTTTTATATTTTTAGCTCCTACTTTGTCATAACCATAAGTTTTTTTGTTATTTAGTTTTAAGATTTCTTGCTCCACTTCTTTTGGAGTTATATGCCTGATAGGGAGATGCATTTGGCAGGAGCTATCTAAAAACGATAGTATTAAGCTTTCATCGCTGGCATTATTAGGAGGAAAAGGTTGAAATGTGGTTTTTAAAAAATGTGAAAATGCTAGAGCCTTTTTGTTGTCTGACTTGCACCATTGGTTTTGTTGGTCTTTAATTGGCACATTTCTTTAGGTAGGCCTTTTTAAAAATTTTGTGGCATTCCAGAGTTTGTATTCTATGTTATGATTATTATTTAGGCTTTTTAGATAGTTGCTTAGTTGATCGTTTTTATACTCTTTCAGTTGCCTTTTCAATGCATTACAGGCTCTGTTTAAGTTTGTTTTATTCACTGTTGTTCTAGACCTTTTCCATATTTGCCTTAACTGTCTCTTACTTCTTATTAAATTTCTTATATCTATCGGAATCAACACTCTGTTTTGGTTAATTATCCCAGATTTATATTGCGAGGATAAGTAGGCAGCTTAATGGATAAGGTTTGTAAAATCTTCAACAGCGTTATCTATATCAGATGGTTGCTTTAGTGTAATTTTAAGATTTATATTTTGCTCAAGCCAGTATATAAAGGAACATAGATCAGTTTCTGCAGAAATTACTTTATACTTTTCATTAATAGATAAGTCAGTGTCGTAATTAACGATGAACGGTGATTGATCTCAGCTTAATTCATCTGTGTCTAATATATCTAACGAATTGCTAGATATTCCACAGTAAACAACAAAATCTAATAAGTCTGGTATTTTATTAGGATCGCTCGGCTAGTATGTTGGTCTTCCTGTGGTTAAAACTGAATATTTGTTGTCAGTTATATTTTTATAAAGCTCTCTTCCCTTTGGATTGACAAGTCTAGAACCCCACCACGGATGTTTAGCATTAAAATCGCCGCCAACAATGAATTTTGTTCCAAGTCTTCCAAAAAAGGAAGACAATAAATTGAATATATTGAAATGTCATAATTGTCGCATTTTACTCGTATACCGGCAGCTTAAATGTAAGGTTTTTAAAAATCATCCAGTGTTGAATATTTTATCGACGACTTTACTAATATATCTGAACCACCATGCGCTCTGTTATCTGGGTGATTACATTGGATAAGGTCGAAACCATTAATTTTGAAAAATGTTTTATTTGTATAATGTGTCTCTGATATAAGAAAACTATCTATATGATTTAGATTTATAAAAGTTTCAATTTCTTCTTTGTGGTTTGAGAGGCTGTTAGCATTCCATATTGCAAACCGTAAATTTATTTGCATAATTTTGATACTAGCATAGTGATCATGTTTAGAAGATTAGTTAACATTGATTCAATTCTCTCCATCGTGTTGGATATAATATTTTCAGAACTATTATTTTTTATTACCTCAGAATATGACTGATTGTTAGTGTTATTGCATACATTACTTGTGTAAAATTGTTTGAATTTTTTGGAGCATTAGGAGTTTGACGACTATTGTTATGAATAGTAGTTTGCTTTTTAATTATTAAGTTTTGAATTATTTGGCAACCTTTATAATTTGCAGTATGACTTTTTAAACAATTAACACAAGAAGCGGGAGAATTAAGGTCTTTTTGACACTCTGCAGTTGGGTGACCAAGGCCACATTTTACACAGTTAAAAGGCCTTTTACAATGGGCATTTGTGTGTCCAAACAGTTAGCACCGGTGGCATTATACGAGCTCATTGAATTTTTTAGGAGCTTCAACTGATATAATAGCACTGTTTAGGTGATTAGGAGCATAAATATCTTTATTATTTGGTTGGGGATCAAGGTCAATAAAAAACATCGGTAATGGTTTTTTTGTCACCCTACTACGAACATTGGTTATACTACGTACTTGATGCCCTAATTATATCAATTCTGCCTTGATATCTTAAATTGGAGTAGAGTGGTGTATTCCTTTAATAACCACCCTTTACGAACGTTCTTGTTTTAATTGATATGTATGAAACCCTATATTATTACCTCCTAGATATTTTACTAAGGTTCTATACGAATCGATTGTTTTAACCATAAGTCTAATCTGATTATCTTTTAATGATTTATAATAAAAGCTATTTTGAGGTATAATATTACTAATATTTGTTATCATACTATTTACATCAATTACTGCTAGAATGTATATTGGCGATGGCTTTGGTGTTGTTACTTCATTGTCTTCATTAACATGATCATCATCATCGTCATCATTCTGCAGCGTGGCAAATTTGTTGCTGGTTGATGGAATGTCTTTGATCATTATGATCTTACGTTTATTTTTGTAAATTTTTGGCAATTCATTTAAGTTGCGTTTTCTTTGCTTTTTTGGTATTTGCTGCCAGTTTAACTAATTGTTTTCGAGTGCCTCACTACTTGAGTCAGCTTCATCGACATCAGAATCCATGATATTGTTATTGTTAAAAGCAATAACAATTTGTTAGGTCAACACTTTTTTGTAATGCAGTACACTTATTGTTTGTGTTAACTGAAATGTATTTAATAATTGTTTTTTTTTTGCAATTTTTCTTAAAATTTTTTTTTGTTTTAACTTTAAACTTAAATTTTTGTTGTTAATATGTTTTTAGAAGGGAAAAATTGTTTACTTGCGTAAAAAGTTTATGTCTGTTCACTACGAAAGTTTAAAATAAGTCATCCGGAATATTGATCAAAATTTTTCTTTCATTAGATGCCCATTTTCTTAATCGGAAGCCGCCAGCCGTAAGGAGTTGGTTTAATTCTTCTGCTAATTTTTAAGCATCTGCTATTGTGTTGGAGCCAGCCATACAATCATCAACGTAAAAACAGGTTTTTAGTGCCTCACATGCTAGTGGGAAGCGCTTACTCTCATCTTCACTTAATTGTAAACGGGTTCGTGTTGCCAGATATGGAGCAGAGGTGGTACCGTAAGTCACTGTAGTGAGCCTATAGTGCCTTATTTGTTCGTTGGGATTATTTCTCCACAAAATTCTCTGATAATCGCGGTCACACTCTTGTACTTCGATCACGCGAAACATTTGCTTAATATCAGCAGAAAAGCAAAATTTTTTACACCTATATCGCAGTAAGACTGCCATGAGGTCTTGTTGTAATACGGGACCTCTTAGTAAGTTATCATTTATAGATTGCCCGATTGATGATTTGCTAGAACCATCAAATACTACTCGAAGTTTTGTGGTAAGGCTTGTATCCTTTAACACAGCGTGGTGTGGCAAATAGTACACCTTCGCAGCGGGGCGATTATTTTGAGGCACAAGTTCCATGTGGCCTAATGAAATGTATTCATTCATAATTTCACAATAAGCATTTTTTAAGTTAATATTGTATTTAAACTTACGTTCTATAGAGTTAAATCTCTTTAAGGCTCTAGTATAGGATTCTCCCAGTTTAGGGGTATGCTTAAGAGGTAATCTTACAGCATATATTTCAGATTGGATTGTTGTAGAAGAGTACAAATCCTCTGCCTTTTGATCCTCCGCAGCTTATGACGGCTTTTTTAAATTAAGGTTTTCAACTTCCCAAAATAATCGCAAGGCTTTATTAAGATCTTCTTCATCTCTAATTTGACTCATGACATTACACACTGCTACTGATTCGTCCATAGTACATCCACTGCAAATAACCCAACCAAATGCAGTGTTTTGAGCCAATTTTGAGCCAAAATTGCTGCCTTCAAAATCCTTCCTTCTCTCATTAACGGAAAGAAGTAATCAAACCCAATTAAAATATCTATAACTTTAGGAGAATAAAATTTATTATCAGCTAGGGAAAGTGTTTTAATCTCATCCCAGCAGTTAAGTTAGGAAAAATATGAGCAAGGATACATATTATTTCATTTCCATGGATGGATTTAATTTCCAGATGGACAGTTCCTCGTGTAGCTCCAGCTTCACTGTTACCCAGTCCACTTACAAAAATTTTTAACGGTTTCCGCACTAGTTTTAATCTTTAAGCGCATTTCTCTGAAATTAGAGTGTTTTGACAACCAGAATCTGATAGTAAATTACAAGTTTGGTAATATCCCATATTATCTTTTACCAATACCCTGGCCGTTGGCAGTAACATATTAAAATTATTTATCTCTGAAGAATCAGCTTAATTCACCTTAGTATCACCAGCAATAGTAAAGGTTTCATTCATGACGTTGGAATCAGTTGAACGAGCATCAGATTGTACTTTTGTCACCGTAGGAAATTTTGTAAATTTTGTTGACGGCTGTCTGTCAATATGGATTAATGAGTGTTGTTTCCCTTTACATAATTCGTATACATGTTTTGAAGGGCAGCCCTGCACAGTATGGCTAGGCTTTAAGCAATTAAAACATAGGCGTTTTCCTTTATGAATTCTACCCGTTTAGTTACGTCAAAACGGTTGAAAATCGGGCAGTAGGACATTGAACTAGCATAAGCAAGAGTTGATTTAATAACCTTTTAAGAGGTTTTGTTATATTCTTCGTCTTGAGATGGCAAATGCTCCAAAGAGTCACAACGTTCATTCACGAAAGCACAAAAGATTTCCAGCGAGGGGAAAGGTATCTTACCACAATGTTCAGCCCAAGCTTGTAGGGTGGGTCGGTCTAATTTTTTACAAAGTAAATGAATGAGCCAAGGATCTCTTTTTACGGCATCTGGGCCTTGAGCTCGAAGACCTCGTATTACCTCATCAGAAACGTTTGACAGTTTACGTAATTCTTGAGTAGCATTAGCTTTTGCTTTTTGAAGGAAAGTCTCAATTTAATACTCAAAAACTAGCGAGGGTTTATCGTACCGCTCCCGCAATTTCCCCGATGCCTCTTCATAATTTTGATCAGATACCTGTAAATGGCGTATGAGATTAGCCGGTTCATCCTTTAAGAGGCCCTTTAAATATTAAAATTTTTGGGCGGCAGACAAATTATTGTTGTTGTGGATGGAACTTGTGTTAACAAATCGAAAAATGATTTGAATTCAGCATATTTACCATCAAACAAGGGCACATTAATTTTCGGTAGTCGTACGTCAGTACCATTCGCTGAGGAATTCATCGCTTGAGACAATATTGCTGCAGAACTTGTAGATGCTGTCAGTTAAAGACTAGATAATTTTTCTAACAATACAGTCTGCGTAAATTTTTGCATTGCATCATGTTGAATAGTTGTTGAATTCAACGGTTCCGAGTTATTGGAGTGCAGCCTGGCATCAATAAGCTCATTGTATTGAGTTCTAACACGATAGTATTTTGCTTCAAATTCATCACATTCCGCTTCACGATCAGGGAATTGCTCCCCTTGGGCAGTCATTTCAATATCCAGTGATTGGAATTGATCATAAAGCGCCTAATGCTTAAACTTGGTACATAGCTAAGTACAACAATAAAACCACTCAAGAGAGTGTCATTTACATTTATACAAGTTCATAAATAGAAACATTGCAGTAAATACATCGTATGATGTAACTGTTAAATTTTGGTTAAGCATACAGAATTGAATAATAAGAAACAATAAGGTGGTATCTAAATTCAGGTTATGAATTATTATAGAAAATAAATAGAAATTGACAGATTGAAGTAAAGACGATATTAAAATAAAACAAATTTAAATCATCGTCAACAAGGAAGTTCCAACTATTTCCTTAATTATATTTTAAACCCTAAGTTTATTTATTTATTTAATTTTTTTTTCTTTGTGTTAAAGTTAGCATTAGGAATAATTGCTACCTTACTTTTATGATAACGATTCGTAGCCTATCTTTTATAACCTAAGAACACCACCCCATTAGCCCTGAGCACAACCGGTATCAAAGGTAGCGTTGGGTTTTATGAAGGTAGAAAAAGGATTGATATGTTTCGTTACATAAATGGCGCCAAACGTGGGGCCCAGCTCGTTTAAACAGATTATCATTAGGCTTATGCTAACAAAATAGGAAATAAAACGAAGCTACAGGTCACACTTATAAAATAAACAACAAATATCAGCGGGATGTTAACTTTATTATAGAGATTTTGGAATTTTGTATTTGAAATATATTTTAAATATGAAACCAAATGTCTAGTGCTGTTCTGGTAGGTGTATCAAACTTTGTTTGAGATTTTCAATCTTGGAAAGTTATGGGATTGTACTCGCAAAGATGTACACATATATTTTGAGTTTTTTTGTTTCTAAATTTAATATGCAGTTGACTTTTCAAACCAGGATTTTTTGTATTTGGGTTTATTCGAATACCTACCTGATTTTAATTTCAATCTAGTTTTTTTTTTATTATCTTTTATTTATTTTTTTATTCGCTGGGGTTCGGAATAGTGAACATAAACATGTGCATAGATGTAAATTTTATAGTTATGTTTTCAGGTGCCTAACTTTTGTAATCTTACCTAATAATGGGAAATTAGTACTGATTATTTTTATATTTTGAAGTAATAATTTTTAAGAATGCCGCTTACTAGAAGTCGCGAAAATCTTTTAGATTTAGAAGAACCAGCTAACGTAAGTTTTACGGCAGATGTAGGTTCGCAAAATAAAAATCAGGGAAAACGTTCCCAGAGACGTCAACTTGCAACGGAGGTCCCCAATGGGGGCAATTAAACAAGACAGGTCAGTAAACTCGGGCAAGAATAATCATAAATGATAGTTTAGACTCATTTAGAAATGAGATGATGAGCTTTATTTCTACTAAGCTGAGGACAATGGTCCAGAATATAAACATTTGGCAAATCCCGACAAGCCAAATGTCGGTGACGGAAGCTTTTGGAAATTGTTCACCTAGACTGCCTAGACGAGACAACGAAAACGTCCCAGATCCTTTTATGGCAGAAAGGGTTTTAAATATAATGCGAAATTGGAAAATAAAATTTACCGGGCATGACAGCAGTATGTCAGTAGACGAGTTTATATACCGTGTAAATATACTGACCACTAACAATCTTAGAGGTGACTTTGAACTGCTATGTAAACATGCTCATAGTCTTTTTGAGGGCAAAGCCCTAGAGTGGTACTGGCGGTTTCACAGACAGACTAACGAGATCAACTGGTGCTCAATAAATCACGATCCAAGGAATAAATACACGCAAGACTATACTGATTTCAAAATACTTAACGACATAAGAAGACGAAGACAGAAACATAACGAAAATTTTGATGAATATTTTGATGCAATTTCGGCCAAGGCGGACAGACTTAAGACTTCAATGTCGGACAGAGACTTATGCGAAACTATTTTACGGAACTTACGAATTTTAATGTTGACCCAGAAGAGATCAAGACCAGTTTGTTAAGCAAAGGGTTTATGGTTAGGACGGTATCCAATATGAGAAACAATATGAGAAAACACAACCAACCATTATTCCGAGTGGAGCTTGAGCCAGGTGATATCAAATTGAAAAAATGTGAAACTCACCCCATCTATGGCTTAAAATATATTATGCACCAACGGGTTACTGTGGAAGTGCCACATAAGCGATCTGGGCCCGTATAGTGCTTGAACTGCCAGTAATATGGCCACACTAAAGCTTGTTGTAAGTTGCCTTCTGTTTGTGTTGCGTGTGGGGATCTGCACGATACGACCAAGTGCGACAAGCCAAAAGATGATCCTAGGATGAAGAAATGCAGCAACTGCGGGGGAAACCACACTGCTGACTATAGAGGTTGTCCTGTTTTTAATTCAGTTAAGCGCTCAACTAAGCCGAAAATAGTTCCTGCCCCTCCCCAGCCTTTAAATATACCAACTACAAATATGCCTCCATTGGCACAACCAACTACAAATCAAGTTTCTTACGCTGCCGCATTAAGGTCTAACCAGCATAGTTCACGTGAGTCTACCCAGTCTACAACACAACAAGAAGTGCCAACAAGCGAATCAACCGGGCCCAATTTTAGCCGCCTGGAAGCCGTAATTGACAATATGGTCAAACAATTTACGCAGATTATGGCGCAAATGGCCGGCATGAGGCAAAAAATGCAGTCCGCTCTTTTGCAGGCTATGCTTAAAAGGCCATGAACTGCCTTAGGGTTTGTTTCTGGAACGCAAACGGCATCCGCCAACACAAAAACGAGCTCGAGTATTTCTTGATGAACCAAAAAATCGATGTTATGTTGATTTATGAGACTCATATGATATCTAGAAGCACTGTTAAAATTAGTGGCTAATCTTTTTTCGATTCAAAGGATCCTAGGGATAGATCAAAAGTGGCTCGGCTATTCTAATCAAATCAAGAATTAAACACCAATGGTTGGGTGGCTTCTCGGAATGTTATATCCAAGCTACGAACGTCTGCATTGATGAATATTTTCATAACCTTGTTATTTCATCAGTTTACTGTCCACCCAGATTCTCCATATCGAAGGATCAGTACAACAGTTTCTACAAATTATTAGATCCCCGCTTCATAGCTGCTGGAGACTATACTGGGGCTACCGCCTATTGGGGCTACCGCCTAATTAGTCCCAGAGGTCGTGTCTTGTATTATTCCGTGTCGGAAATGGGACTTTTCGTTATTTCAACTGGACAACCAACTTATTGGCCAACGGACAATAATAAAATTCCAGACGTAATAGATTTTGGCGTGGCAAAAGGTATATCCCCGGACCTTATTGAGGCTGTAGCCTCATTGCATTTATCTTCTGACCACTCACCCACAATAATTACTATTTGCAGTCCTCACCAAATAGCAACTAGTGATTTTTTCTTATCTAAAAGAATAAATTGGTAAAAAAATATAAAAAATATATTAGTAGCCACTGCTCGGAAAACCAACCGCTAAAAACTCCGGGAGACATAGATGATAGTCGTTGGACATGCGTCTTCTACCTATCGTCAGGCCAGGTACAGCGAAATTTTTTCTGACGATGTGGAAAAACTTTTATCTGAAAAAAGGAGAGTCCGAAGAGAATGGCAAAAGCATAGATCGCCCAAATTCAGAACTAAGCTAAAGGAATGTACTAACCAATTAAAAAGCTTGCTGGAGGTTCACAGAATGGCTTCACTTAAAGAGTAGCTCGAAGGTCTAGACACGACTCCTCAGACAAATTCCTCCCTATGGCGATCAGCCAGACGTCTTAAAAGACCCGTTATCGCAAAACCACCACTGCGTAATCTGAGAGGATCCTGGGCTAGAAATGACGGAGGAAAATGTGATCTGTTCGCAAATCATTTCAAAAACGTGTTCACTCCCAATACTTGCACAGACGTGAAGGAATTACCGCCAGTTGTTGCTAGACGTCCTTTAGAAATACGTTTCCGATTGACAGATGTTGTAGAGGCTATTGCTTACCTAAATGGAAAAAAAGCTCCTGGCGTTGATAATATAAGCAACAAAATGCTCTAAGAGCTACCTTTTACGGCAAAAAGAATAATTCTTTTTATTTTCCTATATGGAAAATTGCCTTAATAAATATGATTCCTAAGCCTGGCAAAGATCCTTCAAAGGTAGAGTCTTATAGGCCTATAAGTTTGTTACCCACAATGTCAAAATTGTTCGAAAAATTGCTTAAGAACAAGCTGACTCCGATCCTGAATGAAAAAAACTGCATTCCAGATCACCAATTAGACAATCGAACAAACTCACAGACTGGGGCAGGTTATAAGAAAAACCTTTGAGGAAAAGAAGTACTGCTCCGCGCTTTTTATTGATGTCTCTCAAGCTTTTGATAAAGGATGGCACTAAGGCCTGTTAAACAAACTAAAGCTAAACCTTCCAGCTAATATTTTGAACCTATTAGAAAAATACATAACCGGTCGACAATTTATGATCAAAGAGGGAAACCAAATAAGTTTTTCTCAACCAATAGGGGCTGGGGCACCTCAAGGGAGTATACTAGGTCCAGTTCTGTACTTGCTTTACACAGCAGATATGCCAACCAATAGTTTTACACACACGTCGACATTTTCTGATGACACTGCTTTCCTTAGTATTCATAAAGACCCTAAAAAGGCTTCGAACCAACTGCAGCAACACGTAACCCAAGTTGAAAAATGGGAAAAGTTATGGGGAATAAAAATAAATGAAAAAAATTTACCCACGTTACTTTTACTTTACGCAAAGAAACGTGCTCCCCAATCACTATTTACAACCATATGATGCCTCAACGAACCGAGACAAAATATCTTGGTGTTCACCTAGATCGCCGCCTCACATGGAAGCCTCATATAGATGCGAAGGTGACTCAAATGAAACTTAAAGCTGCTCAAATCAACTGGCTTATTGCTAGAAACTCTGTGCTACAGCTGGATTGTAAACTTCTTCTCTACAACTCGATTTTAAAACCAATTGGGTCCTACGGTATACAATTATGGGGCACTGCTTCCTCCTCTAACATAGAAAAAATACAACGTCGTCAAAACAAAATTCTGAGAATGATAACTGGTGCTCCTTGGTATATTAAAAACAGCAACATCCACAAGGATCTAGAAGTTCCACTAGTAAAAAGCGAAATCCTAAACTATGTGAACAAGTATTTAAATAAGTTGGAAACACATCCAAATTCGCTCGCTCGAAGCATCCTGCAACATATTGGGCACACCCGCCTAAAAAGAAGGGATACTATTGATCTTAGCTGAAACTTTTAAAATTAGTTATCCTTATTGTGAGAACTTAAATTTTGGTCTGGTACTGACTGGACTAGTATTAATTACTTAGTTTTAAGATTTGAATACTTATTGTTAGTTCGCTTAAGCGAAGTTTCAATATTAAATATATATAAAAAAAAAACTTACGAACTGAAGTTAGACACGAATTGCTACACTTGGACATTTAGAGTGTTTTTCAGCTTCGGCATGAGGTGAGAAAGCATGAGAAATTTATAAAGGAGGTTCATTCATATGAACCTCGTAAGGCGAACAACGGTCGCATTTTGGACTTGACAAACGATGATGACGTTAGAGGAAGTTTGTGCTGTTCAACATAATTTCAGATGCTGGAACTGCGACAAACCAGGACATACTTATTTTGATTTTTGCTACGGATGTGGCACAAAAAAATATTTACAGACCAAAGTGTACTAACTGTACTAAGTCGGGAAACGGACGAAAGGATGTTCAAGGGACTTATTAAGGATATCCTGTACTAACGGACAGAGTGACTCGGACTCAATTTTAAAAGACACAGACACTGAACATAATTAAGACCGCAATAATGACGTAAACTTATCTTGGCGTATCTTTGAACCTTATCACATCAGATTAGCTAACTATGAGAAGGTTCGAGCGAGGATTTGTGAGTTCTATCGAAAAATAAAACTATTTAAGAAATTGGTTATATCACCTATCATATCAAGAGAACAAGATAGTAGACCATATATTAACATTAATATTAACAATAAATTCCGGATGGCTCTTTTGGATAGTGGCGCAAATAAAAGCGTTATTGGTGGGTCTTTAGCTGCTGAAGTTCAAAGTGAGTCTTGTTTTAAGAGATGTGTAGGCAACGTACGAACAGCCGACGGGGAAAGACAGGACGTATTAGGTATAGCTTATTTACCTGTGACATTCCAGGGACGAACCAAATTCTTTGAATTTTTAGGAGTACCGACAATAAAACAAGACATCATTTGCGGGTATGATTTTTGGTTAGATTTTGGTGTAAAAATTTTGATTGAAAGTGTTAATAAAATTAATAGTGTAGAAGTGAACTTGGACCAACTAAAACTTACAGCTAAACATACATTACGTTTGGAAAACGTTATAGCCACATTTCCTAATTCGGATAAGGAAGGATTAGGGTGCACCAATTTAATCCAGCATAGTATTGATACGGGAAATGCCAAACCAATAAAACAGCGATACTATCCAATATTTCCAGCTATGGAGAAGCTTCTTTGTAAAGAACTGGATAGAATGCTTTCTTTGGGGGTTATTAAAGAAGCATCAAACTCCTCATGGTCCAATACCGAACATTGACGGAATTTTATCAAGGCTTCCTCCAGTTTACTGCATTTCAAAAATTGATTTGAAAGATGGCTTTTGGCAAATTAAATTGGATGAAAGCTCTAAACCGAAAACAGCTTTTACAGTCCCCAATCGGCTTTTGTATCAATTTACAAGAATGCCGTTTGGACTTTGTAATACACCGCAAACGTTGTGCAAACTTATGGACATAGTCATTCCGTACAACTTAAAGGCGCACGTATTTGTCTACCTGGACGACTTATTAGTGGTATCCCAGACGTTTGACGAACATATAACACACCTAATGGAAGTAGCAATTTATTTGCGAAAAGCTGGTTTAACAAAAAATGTAAAGAAAAGCAACTTTGCTCTAAGTAAAGTTAAATATTTAGGATACGTTGTGGGTAACGGGACTTTACAAGTGGACAAAGACAAAGTTTCGACCATTAAAGACTTTCCCGTAACAAAATCTATTAAACAATTACGACAGTTTTTAGGCATGGCAGGGTGGTACAGACGATTTATTAAGGACTACTCGGCGGTTACTTTTCCATTGACTGAACTTTTGACAAAGAAAAAGAAATTTATGTGGACAGAAGGAGCTCAAGTGGCTTTTGACCTTTTAAAGACAAAACCAACTTCTGCACCTTTACTCATTCGCCCCAATTATAACAAACATTTTATTCTGCAGTGTTATGCAAGTATTTGTGGGGTGGTTGCAGTTTTGGCACAAATGGACGAAGACGGAACGGAAAGACCAATTGCCTATATGTCTCATAAGTTGAACAAGGCTCAACGGAATTATACCATTACTGAATTGGAATGTTTGGCGGTAGTTATGGCCGTGAAGAAGTTTCGCTCATATATTGAGGGGCAAGAATTTAGGATCGTCACAGACCACGCTAGCTTAAAGTGGCTAATGAACCAGCGAGATTTGTCAGGTCGTTTAGCTAGGTGGCCACTTAAACTGCAAGGCTTCAACTTTGGGATAGAACATCGCAGGGGAAAGGAAAATGTAGTACCTGATGGTCTTTCAAGGGCCCATGAGGGTGAAATATTAATAGAGGAGATGGAGTTAAGTAATCTTCCTGCTATATACCTAAGTTCGAAAGCATTCAAAAGTGATGAATATTTAAATTTATGCAAGGACATTCAAAACTCTTATTTACCGGACTTAAAAATTATTGATGAATTTATTTATAAACGGACAGAATTTTCATCTGGAGAGACTGATGAGTCAGAGTTATGGAAATTGTACGTACTATCTGAAATGAGACATAACGTTATTTATTCAGCACATGATTCGGTAAGCTCATCGCATGGAAGTGTAGCAAAAACATTGAAGAAGATAAGGCGATATTTTTACTGGCCAAAACTTGTTGTAGATGTAAAAGGCTACCACCAGGATTGTGAATTGTGTAAAACCTCAAAGGCTCCAACGCAAATTTTGAAACCACCGTTAGGACAGATGGTTCAAACGGAACGACCATTCCAAAGACTAGGTTGACATAATTGGACCATTTCCTAGGACCAAGAGAGGGGATACCGGCCTGTAAATTGTGCTAGACTATTTTCGAAATTTACGTTTCTTCAACCGCTTAGGAAATTTGTATCGAAGCAAATTATAAATTATTTACGTGATAAAGTTTTTAGATGTTATGGAGTTCCAGAAAGTTTAGTATCAGATAATGGATCACAGTTTAGGTCCAAAGATTTTGAAAACTTTCCAAAAAAAATTTAGTGTTCAACATATGCTTACGGCGGTATAAAGCCCACAGGCCAACGCGAGCGAACGGGTTAATCGATGTATCAACGAGGCCTTGCGTTCTTATATAAGAAACGATCAAAGAGAGTGAAATATATATACAGAAATTATGAACTGTTCATTAAGGAATAGCCTTCACCAATCAATAGGGAAAACTCCTTACCAAGTTGTATTTGGGCAGTCTATGATAAGTCATGGAAAGGACTACGAACTCTTGCGAAGACTTAATCATCTAGCTGAAACACACATACAGCTCGAACGTCAGGACGAATTCACATTAATACGACATAAAGTCAGAGAATTTTTGAAGAAAGCTTATGAAAGAAATGGACGTTCGTACAACTTACGGTTTCGGACCGTTCCAAAATTAGTAACTTCAATTCAAAGCTTGCTCCGGTGGGAATAAAAGCAAAAGTTTTAAGCAAAATTGGACAACTTAATTACGAACTGCAGGACGTAGACAGTGGTAGCATTGGTATTTATCATGCCAAAGATATATAGACTTAAGAACGAGATTAAAAGACAGAATTTACATAGTTTATATAAAAATTTTAAAGCTTTTCCAGATCCAGTTAACGACATGCTTTGCGAATTGTGAAGCTGTATCTGTTTTGTGAGGCCTATTTCAATTAAATGGGGCTTAAGGGTTAAAAGGAAAAAACTTTGAATGTGCTTTGAAAATATTGTACGAAAAAAAAAATTGTCTTGACTTGAATTGGAAAAATTTATTTTGGTTGTGGAAAAGAAAGGAAGAAAATTATAAATATTTTTTTTATTTTAAATAATCGGATTTTCCTTATAAGAGTAACGGTCAAAGAAGGGAGTGCAATACAGAGGTGCAATTGGCATAATTTTGGGTCGATATTGTGAGATTCTTGGCTTAACAGAAGCGGAAGTTGATGATAGGACATTACCATTACTGCACAAGAAGGATAATTAAACACCGTTCGGCAGGCATAGTGATGCTTCTAGTCTGTACGGTGGCAGGGGAAAATTGTGTCCCTTATCTATCACATCTTCCTGGTCGGACGGTGAATTTTCTAAATATGTTAATTGGAGCTGGCTTAGCTCCTTAACCAAAGATTTTAACTTCTCCAAGAGAAAAGTACCCAACGGCAATTTAACCTGAGCTTACTGGTGGAAAATACAGAAGGAAAAGAGGAAACACATAACATATTTTTTTCCTGCTATTAGTATTTAGTTGTTATTAGATTCAGCTTTTGAATCAGTGGTTTATTAACATTTTTTTTTGTTTTTTTTAAATAACTTTATACCAGAGGTTGTCGAAAATTCATTTTTAGTGCACAATTGTGCTACAAAAACAATAAAAACAAACTCACACCGACGCTTGTTCTCTTTTATTTCAGTTTGATTTCAGTCGTTAATTGAGTGTTAACGAGTGCACATGGGCGGATGCTTACTGTTTTTTTTTTCAGCTTTGTTGTTTTTTCAGCTTTGATTTAATTTCAAAATAAACCAGCAAACAAAATAGTATAATGGAAGACAAAAATTTTTGTTTTGTCATTAAAAATGCTTTTGGTAACATGCAATGCATTTTATGTTACCAAACATTTAAAACAAAGAAAACATTATATTTCTTATATTTCTTCGAACCGAAGTCCAAGCTCCAAAAAAAATGGGAATAGAATTTTGGAAAAATCTAAATGATTTCGATTTTCCAGAGTTAAAAAGAAATGCTTTGAAGTTGTTATCCCTTTTTCCCTCTACATATTGCTGCGAACAAATTTTTTCCGACTTACAATTTATTTGTTCCAAGCAGAGAAATAAATTAACTTCTTCAAATTTAAAACATATTTTGTTAATAAGAAATTGTTACAAAATCTTGAATTTGGAAAACTTAATTTATAATACCTAAATACACTTAATTTTTTAAGTTTTAACTGTAAATTGAACTCGCCCAATGGAATATGTGTGAAAAAAATTGTCTAATTCTGTAATAACTGAGGCATATTTTTTATTTAATTTTAATAACTTTTTTTAAGTTCATTTCCATTTTGCTTTAAAAAGTAAAATTCATCACATTTGCAATGCTTAGTTTTTTGTTTGCTGGGCAATTTTCTCTTATCCAATACAGACGCATTTCATTAAATGAGAATTTTGACAACCCCTGCTTTATACCGTATAACTAATTTGGCTTCATTAATGTAATACCCCGACACTCTTCTACATAATCATACAGACTTACACCCCTACCACATTCACGCTTTAATTGTACAGAACTGACTCATACACCCCCAACATTCCAACATCTTCTTTCGGTGGTTTAATTTAAATCTAAAACTATAAAGTTTATATATAAAAAAAAACTTTAATTGTAAAACAAATTAAAGAAATACCTAAAGTTTTGCAAGTTCGACACCGATAACAACGCAACATCAGGCCTGCTGTCGTCGTTGGATTTTGATGGTAAGTTTAATATAACTTGTAATTTTTTTTTGTTCGTTACTTTGATTTTTTTTATTTATAACTTTTACTAAATTAAACTAGAGAAAGCAGGACAAACATTTTATTAGATTAGAATTACATCATCAGAAATACGTACTTTTAAAGAAATATTTTAAACTTAATATTAATTTTTTTTGTATATATCGTTTTTTTTACCATTTTAAGTTTTTTTTAATTATTTTTTTTTTGTTTTAAATAAATGGTACTAGCTATTAGTTTGATAATGTTCGATCTGTAAATATCTGACCATTTAGTTCAATGAACAGTTAGGGCGCAGGAGATAGGGATAGTTTTGGGCTATCATAAAATAAGTATAGGAGGGCTCGATAGCATGGTTGGGAGGGTTCAGACCTCAAGGAAGTTCCAACTATTTCCTTAATTATATTTTAGGCCCTAAGTTTATTTATTTATTTAATTTGTTTTTCTTTGTTAAAGTTAGCATTGGGAATAATTGCTACCTTACTTTTATGATAACAATTCGTAGCCTATCTTTTAGAACCTAAGAACACCACCCCATTAGCCCTGAGCACAGCGCGTATAAAAGGTAGCGTTGGGTTTTGTAAAGGCAGAACAAGGATTGATATGTTTCGTTACAACTGCCGATATTGAATATTACATAAAAAGCAAACTGAATTTTGATGGTGATGTTATAGCTTATGAACTTAAATACTCTCAGCCTCATAGTATTACCTCGTTTAAAATTATGGTCCCCTTTAATATATTTGAACGTGTTGTTAACCCTAACTTCTGGCCTGAAAATGCTTATATATGAGAATTAATAAATAGTGACAACCCAAGGTCTACAAATGATATCCGCTTACATTTATATATGGCAAACGGATTAAAAAACTGAACCCTATTTCTGAAACTCAGTTCAATATTACATATATACCAAAACGTAAATGGAATATAATCTAAACTATCCAATTTATTTATTTATATGTTAAATATGATATTGTTGAACGACTGTTTCGTTTTTTCATTAAAAGAATGCTTTATTTACCATCTACAACGCCAAACTATATGTTACACTTAGAGACAAGTCTGGACTCACTTTACGTTTCAACATTGAAACTCCATTTTGATTATGTAAATAAAGTTTAAAAATTAAAGCCTCAAAGGTTACCATGCATACTTGCTAAAGCTGTAATATCCAAAAATGTGTATTGGGCTAAAGAATGGTCTTCTATTTGTCGACGATTTAATTTTATACCTCCAGATAATACCCAACCTATTTGTGCGCATTGGAAAGCTATAATAAACTTGGTAAAAACTGTTGAACACAGAGAAAATATTAATAGTGCAATGCATTCTCATCATGATATGTATTCCTTACTAAATTACAATGTCACTCCTATTAGTGCGTCAAACTATTCATCACGCGTTACTGGCCTATTAATAAAAGCGAGGGGCGGGCTACTAGATTTAAATGGCAGACCTTTCAGAAACCACACAACCAGCACGTGCACAATGTGCAATTTAGACGCAGAGGAGAACACCTACCATTTCATTGGAGTTTGCCCATTATACAAACAAATAAGAATACGTTTTTTTGGTAAAACTCACCTTGAAGTTAATGAAGTACTCAGAATACTGAATGGATATAATTTTTACTCTTATTACAAATATATGGAATTATCTTTGAAGTACCGATTATTAATTATAAATGAATTTTTTATTTAGCACCTCTCCAAATTATTGTTAGTTTGTTTAAAAACATGTTAAAATAATAACACTTTTTAGAATAATAAGATTTAACTTATTTCTACCAATATGGCTTACAACAGAAAAGTTATGCCATTATATATAGTTTATAAAACTTTTTAAATAATGAATATGTAAATACAATGTTATGAAAAAATCTATTAATAAATAATAATAATAATAATTATTTATCGAAAGTTTTGGGTTTGACCACCACATCTTTGTTTTTCGGAGACATGGCTATATATGAACACCTTAAATACTGAGATTTTTTGCAACAATTACAGTGTCTATAGACGTGGAAGGGAAACTAACACTACTGGTGGTGGAGTTCTAATTGCGGTGGCAAGTTATTTGCCTACTACTAAAATTAATCTGGAGCTTGCATCCAACCTTAAATTTATCACTGTTAAAATCAACCTTAAGAGCATACAAATTTTTATAACATGCTCTTATATTCCACCAAACTCTGACCATATGATTTATCTATAACACTTTGAATTAATTAAATCAATCATTTCGTCATCAAATCCTGATGATCACGTTTTTGTTTTTGATGACTTCAACCTACTATGCCTTACTTGGAGTCTTGATCTAGAATTATACAGTTACTTTCCGATTAACATACCTAAATAATTTTACGGAAGATTTCCTGAATAGTTTATCTGATATCTGCCTCTATCAAATAAATGGTTCACAAAGTAATTCTAGAAGATTGCTTGACCTAGTATTTGTAAATGAACCAGCGGAATGTACCCTGACTCTGCGTATACCTATTACTAAACCAGAAGGCCGTCACGATTCTACGATTGAACTCAGCTGCAACGTCCGGTCTGATTCAAAAATGTGTCCCACAGAATACGGTTCTGAAGAAGTCGGGCCCTCCCAGGAACTCTAAAGCTCTATCCAGACTAAAGAACTTTAAATATAAACATTACAAAAACTGTACAGAAAAGCATCCGTTGTTGAATATGGGAGATACTGTGTATTTCGCTATCAGTATAACTCACTTAACGTGCAACTGTACAGAAGTTATCTACATAATATAAAAATTAACCTGAAACGTGACCCGAAATCACTTTATAAATTTGTCAATATAAAGAAAAAATCTGACAACTACTTTCAGGTACTCCAACAGAGTAGAATCAAATCCACAAGTTATAAGCAATACGTTTGCCGATTTTTTTGAAGCTGCTTTTTGTGACTAAATACAATTTGTCAAATAAGTATCCATTTTATATACAAGAGATACCATCTGTCACATTCCCTCCTGTCGACACTTCCTGTGTTACTTTTTTTATGAATAAACTCCAAACATCAACACTATGTTGACCTGTCGGTATTTCAAACTGTCTTTTGAAAAATTCCCGTCACTATGGAAGGAGTCATTTATTACATCCCTTTTTAAATCAGTCTGTAGATCCAGTATATATAATTAAAGAGGAATTATTAAATTAAGCGCTATCCCAAAACTTTTCGAACAGTGCCTTACCGAGCTTCTTTTTCACCAAATTTCAACAATACTAACGCCGTCCGAACATGGATTTCGCAAAGGTCGCTCTACTGCAGCTTATTTGCTGCACTTAACCTCTGTTATCAACCAAGGCTTAACGAAGGGACAAAATAGGGATGTTATATATACTGATTTAAGTAAGACTTTCGATAGGGTACATCAAGACCTTTTTTTTATAAAAATTGAATATGATGGGATTCTCAAATAAAACCTTGAGCTGGATAAAATCATACCTGTTGGGTCGACAACAACGTGTGTTTTATTAACGTTTTTCCAGGAAGATTGGCGTAAAGTATGGTGTACCACAAGGCTGACATCTGGTGCTTATTTTTTTTCTTATTATACATTAGTGATCAACCATCTTTAATAAAGTTTCCAAAATCCTTATTAATGCTGACGATGTTAAGCTGTTTTTAAGCGGGAATAATGAACTGAGCCGGGCAAAGTTACAGCAAGATTTGAATGACATTTTCTAATGGTGTGAACAAAATTAACTGGATCTAAATTTTAATAAATATAAGTAAATGCGCTTTTCAAGGGGAAGTAGTTCCCGTAGATGCTACACTTTAGGTGGCCACATGTTGGAGTCTGTCAATGAGTTTTCCGACCTTGGAGTATTATTTGACTCAAAAATTTTATTTAACAAACATATAAACGGGTCCACAATTAAAGCACACGGAGTATTTGCTTTCATTAAACGTTGGTTCAAAGAATTTAATGATCATAATATGGCAAAGCAGCTCTATACTTCCTTGGTTAGACTGACTTTGGAACATTGTTCGATAGTTTGGGATCCTTATTATAAAGTCAACTCTGGCCGTGTTGAGTCGATTCAAAAAACGTCTCTACTATTTATTTAACGCAGCTCATATTCCAACTCTATTTCTAACTTACCACCCTATGAATCCAGGCTGCAACAAATAAAATTAATCACTCCATCAGTACTCTCTGAACGGTAGTAGTGTCTTTTTTTGGTTGTAAACATCACCTTTTTAACTTATATGTAACAGAGAAAGGAAGCTGATTTCGAAAATGCATTCTATTCGGCTAGTATCGGTAGAAAAAACCTCTTTTTTTCAACAAAAATTTAAAATTAAATTGGTCAGGGTGCATGGCACTCGTGCAAACCGGGTTTAAGTAAAACAGCAATACGGTTACAATGGGTTTTCTGTAATTTTTTTTAAATGACGGTGGAGAAAAAAGAGACAAATTTAAAACTATAAAGGAAACAAGAGCGGTAAAACTTAATATTGAACAAGCCAAAACGAACAGTTATGTACAGAATTATAAATAAGAAAAAGTCATAAAGAAAAATTGTGAAGCTAAATTTAAAAACAGTTACTTTTCCAAAACGCCGACGCGACGGGAAAGGATAAATGAAAGTCAACAAATTAATAACTAACGGTTGGGAATAAAAACACGATAAAAAATAAAAAAAACTGTATAATTTTTCCACATAGTTTTGTGAAAAAAAGGAAGAGAAAAAGATGAAGGGAAACAGAGAAAGAAACGATTGACCAAAAATAATAAACTTGGCATAAACATAGAGAAGGACGATAAAAGGCTACAATTAAAAATAGCAAAGTACAGAAATACAGTAATTGCAAAATAGTAAAAACAAAAATCGGAAAGCAATAAAAAGTGTTAATTTAAACAAACAAAAATAAGTGTAAATAATAATTATTAAACAAAAACCAAACTTTCTTAACATCACAATTCAACATTAAAATATAAAATTGTGTACAAAAAAAAGACAAGATGCTTACATCAAGTGCTTCGTACAACGAAAAGCTTTAAGCAATAGCTGAAGTAGAAGCAAAAGCAGATGAAAACACCAAAAATCAATAAAAATCTGAAAAAATATCATCATCCAAGGGCGTAAGAAAGTATGCTGCATCTATATACATATAATACATATATAACATAATGTACGTATATACCTATACTTATAAATATTCCAATTCACTACATAACTACTACTGATATTAACCAAATTACTTCAATTATTCTGATTAAAATACTTCTTTAAAAATTTTAACTCTATTTATATCTATAAAACACAAAAACATACATATACACATACCTATATACACATGTAAATGCACATATATAGTTTTAAAAACATCTTTAAGAATAAAACACAAACTGTAATACATACTAACATGAATTGTAATGAAATAGTCTTGTATTGTATTTAAATAAGCGTAAACATATACCTATAGATATATATAAGCATATATGTATTTTAATATACCTAATTAATAAATTATTCAAAATAAAACAAAAATAAAAATAACAAATTTATGAACAAATGTAATTAAATATTATTATTTTTTTCTTCTGTTGGTTTTAAATAAAAGAATGCCATACGAAAAAGTTATAGATTAAAAAGCAAAATAGAGGAATTAGTATATAAAAGAAAGTATACAATTTCTTGGAAAGAGAAAAATAAACAAAAGAATGAAAATCAAAAACAAAAAAAAACAACAGAAACAAAAGTAAAATCATTTCTGTGAGTGATGACAAGAAGAAGAAGAATAACAGTGATTATATTCTTATATTTTCTTTAATGTAAACGGGTTTATATGCTATTTTTATTTATTGTTGAACGGTTTTTAATCATCATCAGTACTCTTTGAACGGTAGTAGTGTCTTTTGGTTGTAAACATCACCTATTTAACTTACATGTAAAAGAGAAAGGGATACGGTATGAGTGTTTTCCTTCTGTTTTATTTTTTTAAGTTAGGACGAAGTTTACTTTTCATATACACTATGCTTTTTTCCATTAAAAGCCTCTTTGGCAACACTTAACTAACGGACAAGCATTAATCCATCTCTCAGATGGAATGAAACGCTTTTTTTATTATTGTATATCATACAATAGGGGGGTTAAATCTTTTTTATTTCTTGTTTTGTCAATGACAAATGAACTAAAATTTAAAGATCATTTTGCACCGTGCCATGTGTGGTTTATATGCTATTTTTATTTATTGTTGAACTGTTTTTAATACAAATGTTTGCTTTTCAATTTGGCTTAAGTTCATATAATTTCTTTTTATTAGAAGAAATTAATATTTTCCGTTAATGTTGAAAGAAACTTTTTATTTGAAAAAAGCAGGTTTTTCTACCGCTACTAGCCGAGTAGAATGCATTCTCGTAAGCACCCAGTAAAAATTGATGCTTACCTGTAAGCAGGTATGTAAGGGAGAGAAGCTAAACTCCCCCTTACAAACCTGCTTACATAAGGCATGATTTTTATATGGCGAATTCCCACTTGGAAGCATTACCTTTTTTAAAAATAAGCGCATTTTCACTGCTTACATTTAGATGTGACATAAAAGTTTTCAGTAAGCGCCTCTTTCATGCCTGTTGAAGTCTGCAGCTATGATGCTTACACTTTTTCATACCTCTTTTTAATTTGTGAATTCAAAGCTAATGTGAAGCTATTGATGTATGCGCTTACAAAAGGTCCTTTTTCATGCCTATTAGGAGTTTATGAATAATACCATTGCTTAAGTAATTTTAGTTGTATTTTATTTTCAATAAACAAAAACAATTCAATCAATAAAAACAATTCAATTAATAAATATAATTATTAAAAAAACGAAACAAACAAAAAATAAATAAATAATAAAATAATTTGAACTTTTTTTGGGTATTTTTAAGGAGTTTTTTCTCGATCAATATTTTCCACATCAGGGGCCAAATTACGGCACTCGTGAACGAGTAGATTTTCGTATCGAATGAAATTTCGTCACGTATCGAATGAATGGATTACCGCATTCGATAGCTCACGTATCGAAATTAAAATAGAATGTAATAGATTTTTTTTGCATTGTAATTGAATGAAAATATATGTTTTAGTAAAAAATTACAACTTTGTTAAAAAAAAGGAAACACAAAATTTTGCTGTTATATTGTTTTTAAGTAATTAATAAAAAAAAAGAAAAATAAAAATGACTACATTAGTTTTGTTGTGCTTATCTTCTGACTCAGAGGATGAATCTAATACTATGCGTATAAGAAGACAAATACGGGTTAAAAGTGATCCACTGTCATTGTCAGCTACTGAATTTCGTTTAAAACTTTATCATTCAAGGTTTGTTAAGCGTTTTAAAGTTTCGAAAGAGGCATTTCATTTTATTCTTTGTGAGCTAAATTTTGAAGGACATATGTCTACTGCCTTACCACCAAACCTGCAGCTAGCCGTAACATTATCACTTTTAGCCAGTGGATCTTTTCAACATACCACTGGAAATGACTATTTAATTGGAATAAGTCAGAGCAGAGTTTGCAAAACGGTTAACAAAATGATGAAAGAAATAGATAATAAGCTGTATGCAAAATTTATTAGGTTTTTACCAGAACAGTTTGCTTTAGGCTCGGAAGCGTTTATGCAGAAATTTAAACTCCCTGGCGGTAAAAATATAAAATCGCAATATAATGCTAGCTTTATGTAACATTTCCTTTATTTCTTAGTGATTGGTTGTATAGATGACACTCATTTTGGGTTGCAAAAACCATCTCAAAATTAACATACATATGTTTGGTAATTTATTTTTGGCCAAGTTGGGATGATCAACCATATCCTTTTGCTTTCCATTTATTTTGTTAATTATGGTCCTAAAATGTTTATTTTATTTATTTATTTATAGCTTCAACTATGATTTGTATAAAAACTTACATTTTGTCTACCTTCACTGCCTATTGTTGCACATAAAATAAATTTCGAATGCTGTTTACCTCACGAACAACTTTTCGTTAGCCAGCACTCGATAGCGTACTCGTTAACGAATGCTATCATCAGAAATTACGATAGCTCTTACTCGATAACGAATGCGGTAATCTCAAAAGCAAATATTACGAACAATTTTACTCGATCACGGATGCCGTAATTTGGCCCCAGATTCACTATCTAAATATGTGTTGTTAAGTTTACATTGTTTCTTCAAGCATTTTTGCTTATAGTATCGATTATTATTTAATCTAAATGCTTAACGTAAGTCAATTAAAAACTTTGTTTTAGAGAGACCATCAACTTTAATTGCTTCTGCAATATAAAAAAATAATTAACATGCATATATGAACAAAAAATTTTGAACTCTTCACGCATACAAAGCTTACCAAATATTGCGTTCACAAACTTAGGGAAGTCTAATAGCGTTTTTGGAACCCCATTCATATCCCCACAAAGTGCTAACAAATTTTTATTCTTCTCTGTTTGTTTCAGTTTATTTAATTGTCTTTTAGCAATATTTTTTGACATTATATTTAGCGATCTTTAACAAAATAAAAACAAAAGAACAAATGAAAACAATCAAAAACAAAAAACCGTTTACTTCTTTCAAAAACAAAACAGACATACATACAAAACGCTTAATTTTTACAAAGAACAAATCGCAACATATGTATGTATACATACATACATACCTTTATTACGTACAGTCAACACAATTTTAGTTTTTTTTTAAGTTCTCCGCGATTTTGCTACCGACCTTTAGCTTTTAAGCACAATTGATCACTAAAATTTATCATTATGTAATTTAAATCTTCGTTTTCGGCATAAACTCGGATAAACTCGTATAGAATTGCTTATCATTGCCGAATCCAAGCCGTTTGCAATACATCCTGCTTCCTTGTAAGGGATAGGAGTAAGCTCTTCATTTATTTTGCCTTAACTATTACAAAAATCATTTCAATGATTTTCACTTATTTTGCTGCTTCTCAGTAAGATGTAACGGTAAGCGCATTAATAGCGCTTACCTCCCTTACGAGCTTCTTAAAACCTAATAAATTTTTACTGGGATGTAACAGAGAAAGGGATACTACCGTTCAAAGAGTACTGATGATGAAATTGCGCAGCTGCTTTCGAAAATGCGTTCTACTCGGCTAGTAGCGGTAGAAAAACCTGCTTTTTTCAAATAAAAAGTTTCTTTCAACATTAACGGAAAATATTAATTTCTTCTAATAAAAAGAAATTATATGAACTTAAGCCAAATTGAAAAGCAAACATTTGTAAACGGGTTGGTTTATATTACAAAAAAATTTTCATTATTATTTAAACGGTTTGAAAAATTCTGCTGAGCCATATGAACAAACCGTTTCTTAATACATTATTTCACTAAATAAATAAATACAATAATTTCGCAGTCAAAAAACCATGTAAAATACATATTGTTTCTTTTTATAAAAAAGGGAGGTATAGATATATATATATGTGTATAACAAAATAAATAATTTTAATATTTTTAAATAATTTTCAAAAATAATAAATAAATACCCTGATAAATTACGCATCTCAATGCGCCTTGTTTATTCTGTAATTATCATGTAAATTTCAAAACTAATTAATACTTAAGTTAAAGTCAAAATATTAAAGTGTAACTTTTTATAAAAAAGGGAGGTATAGTGCCATCTCTAATATTAAGAATTTATACAACAATGTATCAAATGCCATTCTATGAAATAAAAAGAACTAGTATTGTTCACTCTGTGGAGATATAGGAACAACGATGATAAGTATTAAACTCCTTTTCAGGTGGGAGTGCCTACTATGTTGCAAGATACTTCGAGCGAGCGGATTTGGGTGAGCTTCCAGCTTATTTAAATACTTGTCCACATAGTTCAGGATTTCGCATTTAACTAGTGGAACTTGTAGATCCTTGTGGATGTTGCTGTTTTTAACATACCAAGGAGCACCAGTTATCATTCTTAGGATTTTGTTTTGCCTGCGTTGAATTTTTTCTATGTTGCCCCATAATTGTATACCGTAGCACCAAATTGGTTTCAAAATCGATTTGTAGAGTAGAAGTTTACAATCAAGACGAAGCACAGAGTTTCTGCCGATTAGCCAATGGATTTGTGTAGCTTTAAGTTTAATTTGCGTCAACTTCGCATCTATATGAGGCTTCCGTGTGAGGCGGCGATCCAGGTGAATACCAAGATATTTTGTCTCGGATCGTTGAGGCACCATATGGTTGTTAATAGTGATTGGAGAGCACGTTTCTTTGCGTAAGGTAAAAGTGACGTGTGTACATTTTTGTTCATTTATTTTTATTCCCCATAACTTTGCCCATTTCTCAACTTAGCTTACGTACTGTTGCAGCTGGTTCGAAGCCTCTTTAGGGTCTTAATGAGTACTAAGAAAAGCAGTATCGTCAGCAAATGTCGACGTGTGTGTGAAACTATTGATAGGCATATCTGCTGTGTAAAGCAAGTACAGAATTGGACCTAGTATAGTCCCTTGAGGTACACCAGCCCCTATTGGCTGGGAGAAACTTATTTGGTTTCACTCTCTGATTATAAATTGTCTGCCGGTTATGTATTTTTCCAGCAGGCTGGAAATATAAGCTGGCAGATTGAGTTTTAGTTTGATTAACAGGCCTTCGTGCTATACTTTATGGAATGCTTGTGAGACATCGATAATAAGCGCGGAGCAGTACTTTTTTTCCTCAAAGGTTTTTCTTATAACCTGCACCAGTCTGTGAGTTTGTTCGATTGTGCTATGTTGACTTTTAAAACCAAATTGGTGATCTGGGATGCCGTTGTTGTCATTCAGGATTGGACTCAGCTTGTTTTTAAGCAGCTTTTCGCCAAAGTTGGTAACAAACTTATGGGCCTATAAGACTCTACCTTAGAAGGATTATACCAGGCTTAGGAATCATCCTTACTAAGGCAACTTTCCATATTGGCAGAAAATGTTTAAGCTGAATTATGGCATTAAAAATAAGAAGAATTATTCTTTTACCTGTAAAGGGTAGCTCTAAAAGCATTTTGTTGCTTATCTTGTCAACGCCAGGAGCTTTTTTTATCATTTAGGTTAGCGATAGCCTTTATAACATCCGAAAATCGGAAACGTATTTCTATAGGACGTCTAGCAACAACAGGCGGTAATTCTCTCACGTCAGTGCCTGAATTTGGAGTGAAGACGCTCCTTAAATGGCCTGCGAACAGATCGCATTTTTCTTCGTCATTTCTAGCCCAGGAGCCTCTCAGGTTACGCAGTAGTGGTTTTGCGATTACGGGTCTTTTGAGACCCATAGAGAATAGTTTGTTTGAGAAGTCGCGTCTAGACCTTCCAGGTATTTCTTCATTGATGACATTCTATGTACTTCTAGCAGGTTTTTTATTCGGTTTGTACATTCTTTCAGCTGATTTTTAAGTAGGGGCGATCTACACTTTTTCTATTCTCTTCGGACTCTCATTTTTTTAGATAAAAGCTCTTCAACATCGGTAGAGTAAATTTTGTTGTATCTGGCCTGACGGTAGGTACAAGAAGCATGTTTGACGGCTTTTTTGATATTTTCATTGAAACTACTCAGGCACTCATCGATGTCTTCGGAAGTTCTTAGAAGTTGGTGTTCCGAACAGTGCGTGTAGATAAATTTGTTTGTATTTTAGCCATTTATTCTTTTTGACAAAAAAATATAACTAGTTGCGATTTGATGAGGACTACATGAAGTGAATATTGAGGCTGAGTGATCAGAAGATAAATTCAAGGAGGCTTGAGCCTCAACAAGCTCGAGGGATATACCTTTTGCTACGCCAAAATTTTATTTAGTCTGATATTTTATTGTGGTCAGTTCGCCAATATGTTGGTTGTCCAGTTGATATAACGTGAATTCTCATTTCCGATATAGAATCATAGAAGACACGACCTCTGGGACTTAAAAGACGGAAGCCCCAGTGCGTGTGTTTAGCGCACAGATTTGCAAAAACTGTTGTACTGACCCTTCGACAATAAACTGACGAAATAACGAGGTTATGGTAAAATTAATCAATGCAGATGTTTGTTGCTTGTATATAATTTTCAGAGAGACCACCCATCCATTGGTGTTTGATTTTTGATTTAATTAATATAGCTGAACCACCATATGACCTATCTCTGGGATCTTTTGAATCATAAAAAGTATAGCCACTTATTTTGAAAGTGCTTCTAGATGTCATATGAGTTTCGGAAATCAACATGACATCAATTTTTTGGTGTGTTAAAAAGTATCCGAGCTCATTTTTGTGTTGGCGGATGCCGTTTGCGTTCCTTAAACAAACCCTGAGGCAGTTCATGGCCTTTTAAGCATGGCGTGCAAAAGTGCAGACTGCATTTTTTGCATTTCTTGCATCATGCCGGCCATTAGCGCCATAATCTGCGTAAATTGTTTGACCATATTGTCAATTACGGCTTCCAAGCGGTTAAAATTGGCTCTGGTTGGTTCGACTGTTGGAACTTCTTGTTGTGTTGTAGAACTCACGTGCATTAAGCTGGTTAGACTTTAATGCGGCGGCGTAACAAACTTGATTTGTAGTTGGTTGTGCTAACGGAGGCATATTTGTAGTTGGTAGATTTAAAGGCTGGGGATGGGCAGAAACTATTTTTGGCTTAGATGAGCGCTTAACTGATTCAAAAACAGGGCAACCTCTATAGTTGGCCGTGTGATTTTCGCCGCAATTTCTGGATTTCTTCACCCTGGGGTCATCTTTAGGTTTATAGCACTTGGTCGTGGCATGCAGGTCCCCACACACAACACAAACAGAAGGCAATTTACAATAGGCTTTGGTATGGCCGTATTCCTGGCAGTTCAAGCACTGTACTGGCCCAGATCGTTTATGTGGGGCTTCAACAACAACTCTGCAATGCAAAATATATCTTAATTCATAAATTGGGTGAGTTTCACCTTTCCTCAATTTTACATCACTAGGCTCAAGCTCTACCCGGAATAATGGGGTTGGACACCTTTCTCTGTTTTTAATGTTTGATACAATTTCAGCTTTAAATCCTTTGCTGTACAAACTCGTCTTTATCTCTTCCGGGTCAACATTAGCGTCAATACCTTTTATAACAACCTGGAGGCCTTTAGCGTTTTTTAGTTGGTAAGTGTAGAAGTTTTTATTTAGTTTATTCAGTTTTTCAAATTCTGAAACGACGGTGCGGTAAGCGTTTTCGTGATTTACCTGAATTTTTGTCTCGTTAATGTTACCACACTTAATATTAAACACATAGAAGTTATTTTCACCGATGAATCCGACTAAAAACCTAATAAGGTCGTTCGAGTTTCTTTCTCTCAAAAAAAAATTGATAGGGATATCGTGTTCCTCTTCTAGAGTTGCAAAACGATTTTGCGATGAGATTGGCTTTTCTTCATCTCTTGAAATTTTGGCTGGTTTTTTAACCTCTACGGATTTCGGGCTCCTACCCCTTTTAAGAACTGTTATGAAGCGGTCCATCCCTACCTGGACCTTGGGAGCTTCTGATGAAAGTGCACTGGAACTGCCTTTAGCAAGAGTAGGTTCAATTCCAGAATATGATAAGGAAGACCGCGGGAAGGATAGTACTTCGGTATTTTTTTATAATATTTAAAAAGAGCTAAATTTGTCCCTTGTTCAAAGCACATATTTAAATTTGGTGCACTTGCTCTTAAATTGTTTGTATTTTTGTAAAACTCTAAATGAAAAAAAACTCCTTGTCGGTTCAATTTTTTAAAAAAACTTATTAATTTTATTTATTGTTAATTCAAGCCTTCTCACACACGTCCGTGTACGTCCACTTCATTAAAATGTCCGACTCTAAAATGTCGCTTGTCTCATTAATATCTACTGGAGCGTCTCAACACTTTAGGGTCCGCTCCTATATTCGGCCGTCCTGACAGTACATTCATCCCGAATGTAGAGCTACACGACTTCATGTACTCGGCAACGGTGCTGCATCTCCTGGACCCTTCGCCTTCTCCCACCTTCGTGACCTCGTATCGGCCATGGTTCAACCTTGCCGTGACCTTGTAGGGTCCTAAAAACTTGGGTCTCAACTTCAAACCTACCCCAAATTAGGTTTGCTTGATGGCGACCAAATGATTGAGGCTATACTCCCTCTCCGGCACCCGATTTCGATCAAACGATCGTTTGTTCTCCGATTGGATGCGGAGAATATTTTCACGGGCCTCTTCCCGTATCGCTTCTTGTTTCGCATGTAGCTCGCGCACCGCAGCTTCTTCTAGCAATTCCCCCATTCTGGAATCTTGCCTGAGCCTCATTTCAAGTCCGGTTAGGACGCTAAATGGCGTACTTCCCGTACTTCGGGTGGGCGTGTTGTTAATTAACCTCTGTACATTGTCTACATGGCGATACCAATTCTTGGGATCCTCAAGGCAGAGCTTAGACAACATTGGTACGATTATCCGGTGTATTCGCTCCATCTGCCCATTTCCCCGTGGTACCCCCGTGGCAATCATCAGATGTTGAATGTCCTCGTTCTTGCAGTAGTTAGAAAATTCGCCTGAGGTAAACACTGTGCCCCTGTCTGTGATCACTCTAACTGGGTTCCCAAACACGGCCGCTTGATTCTGAAGGCGATCAATTACCTCGCTGGTGCCCGTACTCTTTGTGGGATAGAGCCACACAAATTTCGAGAAAGCGTCTACTATAACCAATATGTGGTTATATTGTTTTCTCGTTGCCTCCATGGGACCAACGTGGTCTAGGTGATAGGTCAGCAGTGGCCTGTCTGCCTTATCGATTGGATGCAGCAATCCCTCTTTCCTAACAGCGGTTGCCTCCGACATAATACACTCTACGCAACTCTTGACGATGTTTTCGGTCTTTGTACTCAATTTAGGGATATAAAAATCCTTCCCCACCAGATCCGCAGTCTTCTTGGCAGCAAAATGACCTTGCCTATGAGCCATTTTTATAACTTCGCGCTCCATACTAGATGGGATAACAATAAGTTCCTTCGTCGGATCTTTATGTATAACGCCATACTTCACATAATAGTCTTCATATTGTTGAGTCTCCAGAATCTTGCTGATCGCTCTATGCCAGTCATCTTTTATTTGAGCCCCTTGGATTCTATGACGTAACGAGTCCTCCATCATCAAACACGCAACCCTACTCAGAGCATCTACGTGCTTCATTTTATTGGCGGTGTTCAATCAAATAGTCGAAATCTTGAAGGAAAAGACTCCATCGGGCAACTCTTAAAGGTACATCTCTTTTCCTCATCGTCATTGCGAATGCATTACAATCGGTGACGATTTTAACTCGAATCCCCATTACGTACACGCGCCATTTTTTCAGAGCCTCTATGATGGCTAATACCTCCAGCTCGTACGAGTGGTATTTTTTCTCAGCGGGGGTGGTTTTACGACCCATGTACTGAACCGGATGTAGTTGGAGGTCTTGTGAATCTCTTTGCAAGAGCACAGCGCCATAGCCGTATTTACTGGCGTCGGCGTGTATCTCCGTTTCAGCATTGGGGTTAAACAGTCTGAGCACGCCAGCTCCGGTTAACGCCGTTTTCAACTGTCTAAAAGCCAAGATTTCTTCGTCCCCCATCTTAAAACTCGCATTATTCTTTAGCAAATCTGAAAGCGGTTTTGCCACCAACGCATAATCTGGAATAAAACGCCGTAAATAGGATGTGAGTCCCAAAAACCGTTGTACTGCTTTTCTGTCTTTTGGGGTCGGAAATCGCTCCACCGCTTTTGTTTTCTCTGTTGACGGAAGTATCGTAGAGTTCTCCACCACGTAGCCTAAAAAAGTTATACTTCGTTTCAAGTATTGACACTTACTCCATTTCATTTTAAGTCCGTTTAGTGACGCTACTTTCAAAACCTTTCCCAACTTTTCAATACCTTCCTGTTCATCAGCTGATGGTATCACTATATCGTCCATATATATTACAATGGTGCCATCCGTGATTAATTCATAAAAAAAATTGCCGGAATATATCGACAGAACACAGCTGGCGAATTCGAGATACCGAAAGGTACATACAAAAACTCGTACTGCCCACGTGATGTCACGAACGACGTATATCGCTGACATTCCTCCTCAATTGGCACGTGGAAAACCCCATTCTTCAAGTCTAGTGTTGTGTAGACTTTCGCTTCTTGTAAGCGCTGCAGTACATCATCTATAACAGCCATCGGAAAATGTTCACGTATTATCTTTTCTTTAAGGCGCCGGTAATCACAATACAGACGCCTTGTACCGTCTTTTTTAGTTACCAATACTACCGGTGATTAGAATTCTGAACAACTTTTCCTAATAATACCCTCTTTCAGCCAATCTGCAACTTGTTGGTCGACGGCTTGTTGATCTGCGTACGACAGTCTTCGCGGATTGTGGCTCACTGGTATTTCGTCTTTAAGCAGGATTTTCATTTTCACAGGGTATGCTTCGGGTTTAATTGGATTGTATGCATCCACCATCTGTAATATCTTATTCTGGAAATCACCTCCCAAGTGCTCCACGTCAGGTGTAAGAGTCTGCGAGGCCACACAAATTTCGCTAAATCGCTGCCAAAATTCATCATACGCTGGTATAACGGGCTTCTTCTCCTCAGCTGCATTGGACTCAGCTTCAGGTTTTGACGACTTAGATAAGAATCTGGCTCCGTCGTCATTAATCACCACATCGACATGTTTAAGGATGTCGTTGCCCAAAACGGCTGAATATAACAGATCCCGTTCTCGTGCTACATGGAATTTTACGGGAGCAATGACATTATCCAACTCGATATCAGCTTCGAAGGCGCCAATTGTCTCTACTTCGCATTCACCTATACCTACCATCCTCTTTTTTTCGGAACTCAAGGTCACGTCTAACATCATCATAAGGGAATCATATCTAACACAACTAATGTCGCTGCTGGTGTCCACCAGAGCGGACACCATGAATTCAGCTATGTTGATATCCCTAAAAACTCTATTGGAATTTGGCGGCCGTAATTTTTGTTGTTTCAAAATTTTT
Organism: Melanophora roralis; assembly: GCA_963583895.1. Classification (NCBI taxonomy): domain Eukaryota; kingdom Metazoa; phylum Arthropoda; class Insecta; order Diptera; family Rhinophoridae; genus Melanophora; species Melanophora roralis. Next base: position 73,517,980 of record OY757187.1, on the reverse strand, counting down.
TTCGTTGATAGAGAATGCAAGACACCACCTGGTTTTATATCTTTGTTCCGTGTATTTTCCCTTTTAACACATTCAAAGGATTCATGGCCTTTCTCATGGCATTTAAAACACTTGATCTGCTTCTCGGTACAGTCCTTTGCTACATGACCCTTCTCGCCGCAAATAAAACAACGCTTTTGGTCCTTAATCTGAAGTTCATGTTTTTGACGTGATCCCTTAAAGCCAGATGATTGAGTCGGTTTGGATACCTTCTCGTACACATTTAATTTGAATTTTAAATCTTCAACATTTTGCGTCTGGTATAGAATAGTTTTGTTTGTCTTACTATCAGGTATACCCTCGATAAAATACTCCATAAGGCTATCTTCATCTAAAGAAATTGGGGATACGATTTCCATGAGGCAATATATGTAAGTATTCTCTATAACTTTCATTTGGACGCTTCCTTCTGCTCTTCAGCATACGGTTAATTTCAATAGCAGAAAGTTTTACCCCGAACTCCTTTTTCAACGTATTCTTCAATGACGTCCAGTCGCGAATATTTGGCTGGCTTCGGCAAAAAATTCTAGCAGCGCCTGTCAGTAATTGTCTCGCATAAATATACTTCTGTAAGTCGTTCCACCCTACCGTATAAGCACAATCTTCAAAATCGGTTAGCCATTGACCTATTTCGGGTTGCCTCTCGCCTGAGAATTTTGAAAGCGTTTCCTCGATATCCTTCAATGTAAACGCGGAATGTCCATGACGTTCTGCACTTACCGATTGCCGAGCAATAGATGCCGCTTCACCGTACTCTGAATCACCCTCATCAGTCCGCAGTCCAGCATTATAATATGTAATCACTCTCTCCTGCAAAACTGTCTTTGATCCGTCCATGTCCAAATTTAACTCCTCACACTTACGCTTCAACTCCTCTACGGTCAGTCCCAAAATTTCTATCAGTTCCATGTCTCAGAAGTCAATATTACAGAAAATATGAGTATAATGTTAATACAAAAATTAAATCAAAATTATAAATGGCATAGAGGAAATCTTAAAAATAACAATAAAACCAATTTAATTAAATTATGTATAATGACAAATAAATTATTGATTATATAGTTATAAAATTATTAAATTAAAAAATAATAATTAATATCAAGACTTATTGTTTAATTAGAGAACAGTAGCAAAATTAATTCACAATATTTATTTATTTCATTTATGTTCCAAAAATAATTTATCAAAATTAGAATCACCCTAAAATGACTTTACATCAAAAGCAATAATAAAAGAAAATAAGTATGCCTTCTGTTATATACACTCAAAGGTAATTATTTAGTTTCGTATCAAATCAGAATTCAATCAGATAAAAAATTTAAGATTAAAAGTATTTAATTATTTAAATTATTTCATATCTTAAAACAATTAAAATAGTATCAAGACTAATTGTTTAATTAGAGAACAGTAAATATATAATTTAGAGAACAGTAGCAAAGTTAATTCACAATATTTATTTATTTCATTTATGTTCCCAAAATTAATTTATCAAAATTAGAATCACCCTAATACGACTTTACATCAAAAGTTATAATAAAAGAAAACAAGTATTAATGGCCATTTTGATTTGCACTCACTTTGCTTTACGTTCATTTAAAAATGTTGCTGAGTATCTTCGAATAACCACAATATTATCTTCACTCGTCGCACACAATATTATCTTCACTCGTCGCAGTATTCTATGATGACGAAAGCAGCGTTTCCTCTTTTATCTTCTTTAAACTCCAATTCAATTGCTGGTATCAATCTTCATCTCATTTAACACACAATAGGGTGTGGTTAACGATCTGCCTTTGATTGTTCTCGCACAAGCTCAATAGATAACACTCTTCTCTCTTTATTCTATTTTTACTGAGGTCTCACTTTTTCATAGTTACGTTGCTGCATTAACTAATGTGTATTTTTGTCGCTTTGGATGGTTTTTTCTTTTCTCTACCCACAAACAGGAAAGTTTATTTTATTAAACGAACACACTCCATATACACAGTTTTTTTCTTTTAAAATCATTTGCTTATTTAAAATTGGGTAGATTCCGGACGAGCCCCCAAATGTAAAACTCTAAATGAAAAAAAAAACTCCTTGTCGGTTCAATTTTAAAAAAAAACTTATTAATTCTATTTATTGTTAATTCAAGCCTTCTCACACACTTCCGTGTACGTCCGCTTCATTAAAATGTCCGACTTACTCTAAAATGTCGCTTGTCTCATTTATATCTACTGGAGCGTCTCAACACTTTAGGGTCCGCTCTTACATTTATTTTTGGTTTCAAATTTAAATAGTTTTTATTGAATTCAGGGTCTCTGATATTTTCATTACTGATGCTTGTTGAGCTTAACACAATGTAAGCATTTCGGCTATCAGGCCCACTGTCACTACGATTACTGTTACTCATTAACCGTTCACTTTTTTTTATTTAGTTTGTTGTTTTTTTCTTTTCTCACTATTATGTGTATATACATACATATGTATATTAATAAATTTGTTTGTCACTTATTACTAATATAACCTATTACCAATATTACACTCGCGTAGACACGTCCGTACTCTACGAGATTAAGAATGCAACTGGAAGTGCAATCAAATTTGTATATCAAATTTATTATAGTCAGCTGGGCTCTTGATATATAAGTGTACGCTACTCTAAAGCCCTTTAGTTTTGAACAAAATTTTCACGTTTTATTTTGTTAAATTTATTTTAATTATAAAACGTTAACAAAATATCACATTTTTATCATTATTTCAATGACAAATAATAATTTAGTTACATTCAGCGCACACTCATACAGGTAATACTAAGAGCTCTGCTGACTATAATAAATTTTTGTTTGTCATATTGTTACGGAGTTAAAATGTTGACTGGGTATGTAAATGTTGACTGGGTATGTAACATGATTGGCGGTTGTTGTCTGCGCTAAGAAATTATTTAAATGTAACTGCCATTCGATGGAAAGTTCTTGTGCGCTCTCGAACCTTGTGGAACATTACACCGTATTACCAACCACTATAAATAGTCGAGCAACGCGAATGCCGCAAGCAGTTTAAGTTTAACAGTTGAGTTGAATAAGTGAACATTCAAAAGTGCTAAATAATAAAGGTGAAAAACTTTAAGTGTTTAAAAGAAGATTGTTAATAAGTATACGACAGTGTGTTTTAAATAAATAAAGTTTTGTACTGTTAAAATAAAATTTCAAGTGTTTATTATTACATTGGCAATAAAAAGGACCCCTGTTTATTTAAAGGAAATAAACCAACGTTTATAAAAGGTATAAACGTAACAATATTATAATTATTGAATTTTCGTCCTTAAAAAACTAACAAGAAATCTTCAAATCTTAAAACTAAGTAATTAATATTAGTCTAGCCAGTGCCGGACTAAAATTTAAGCCCTCATAAAAGAGTTAATTCTTCATCTACACACAAAAAAATAAAAGAGACTATATTGACTAAGTTTCGTTAGTTAATTTCTTTTTGGATAAAAGAAAAAAAGAAAGTTTCACTAACTAAGTCTAATAGATGATTTAAATCGCGTATTACAATAAATTCAAGCTAGTGTTACTAAGCGAATTAGGTATCGTCTTCGAAATAATTTTTTAATTTTTGTATTTAGTTGTCAATAGTAAAAAATGTTTTAGAAAACAATTTATAACAAATAATACAATAAAAAATTTACAATTTGATTTTTTTTTAGAAAATGTAGAAGCAATTCATGAAGATGATTTAAAAAGTAAGTAATTTAACACATTGGTTGCACCTCGAGGTTTTAAAAAAACAATTTTCTTATCAACAGCCAGTTCAAGAAGCATTGCATATTCATAGGACAAGTTTGTCTCCTAAAAACTCAGATCTTGTTGCTCTGCTTCTGCAAATAGGTTAGGTTAGGTTAGGTTAGGTAGAACAGGCAGCTGTTGAAGGAAAGGATACAGCTCACTTGGGTCCGCTTAATTCGGTCCCTTTGTGTTACCTGGAGAGGCAGATAGAATAGGTTGAGATGGAAGGAAATAAGAAATTAAGAGAAGGATAAGAAAGAAAAAACAGAAAATGAAGCAAATTTACCAGGGTCTCTGGTGGGAATCGAACCCACAACCCCCAGACTGGTAGACTCGTGCACTTACCACTGATCTACCGGGGCACCGGGGCTTGTGCAAATAGGGATATCAACATTTCCTTTGGAACCCGGTCATGGCTTTTCTCTCAGGTATATTCCAGAGGTAAACTTTGTTTCGACGGTACCTAAAAAGTAAAAGAAAAAATTGTAATTAACCATGGAAGTTTCTTTTACATTTTAAAGGACTTCTTTGCCTTTAATTCGAAACAAGTTAACCTCTTGAACATACCTGCATAATTAAAGGTACATCTTTAATATGTGCAAGTTTATTTTTTCTTGATATGTTAATGAAATATTAAGGGGATTCACAAGGTGTCCTATTGTGAAAAATAAACTGATGAAATAACTAGGTGATGGAAAAATTCAACAATGCAAACGTTCGTTGCTTGGATATAACATTCTATGCGGCCACCCAACCATTGGTGTTTAATTCTTGACTTAATTAATATAGCAGAGCATCCACATGATCTATCGCAAGGATCCTTTCCATCGTAAAAAGTATTGCCACTTATATTAAAAATGCTTCCAGATGTCATATAAGTCGAAAATCAACATGACATCAATTTTTTGGTGTATTAAAAATATTCAAGTTCTTTTTTGTTTTGGCGAATGCCGTTTGCGTTTCAGAAACAGCCAGCAGAAGAACATACTGCAGGTTTTGCATTTCCTGCATCGTTCCAGCTATTTGCGCCATGATCGGAGTAAATTGCTTAACCATATTGTTCATAACGGCTTCCAGGCGGCTAAACCTGGGGCCATTTGTTGGCATAAGAAACTTGGCTCGTTGTTGGCTGTGTTAGTGTATTAAGCTGCGTTAGTAGGGGCATAGTTGTAGTAGTTATATTTAACTGCTGAGGAGGGGCAGAAACTACTTTTAAACCTTGATGAGCGGCTAACTAAATCTATAGTTAGCAGTGTGATTTCCACCGCAGTTGCTGGATTTTTTCACCGAGGATCAGCTTTTGGGTTATCGCACTTGGTCGCAGCAACTTAACACTAATATCACCTATTACCAATATTACACTCGCGTAGACACGTCCGTACACTACGAGATTAGGAATGCAGCTGAACATTAAACGTGGTAGCATTTATGAAACTAATATTAAAGTGAATCACGAAAACTCTTACCACACCACGGTTTCGGAACTTGAAAAACAAAAGAAAAGCTTTTACACCTACCAACTTAAAAATTAAAAAGTCCTCCAGGTTGTTATTAAGGGTTTTAATCCAAAAAGAGATAAGGGCCAGTTTTTGCAGGCTTCAAAGCCGAATCTGTGTCAAACATAAGAGCACGTACAGTGCTTGAATTGCCAAGAATATGGTCACACCAAAGCTTATTGGAAGTTGCTTTCTAATTGTGTTGTGTGTGAAGACCTGCATGCCACGACCAAATGCGACAAGCCAAAAGATGATCCTAGGGTGAAGAAGTGCAGCAATTGCGGGGGAAACCATACTGCCAACTATAGTGATTGCCCGGTTTTAGATCTAGTTAGGCGCTCATCTAAGCCTAAAATAATTTCTGCCCCTACCCAGCAGTCAAATGTACCAATTTTTACTATGCCCCCTTTAGCACAGTCAACATCAAGTCATATTTCTTATGCTAATGCATTAAAGTCTAATCAGCCCAACACAAGTAAACCTAGCCAGACCAACACAAGTAAGCCTAATCAGCCAACAGCTCCACAAGAATTTCCAACAAATGAACCAACTGGTCCCAATTTTAGCCGCCTGGAAGCCATATTTGACAAAATGGTCAAACAATTTACGCAAATCATGGCGCAAATGGCTGGCATGATGCAAAAAATGCAGTCTGCTCTTTTGCTGGCTATGCCTAAAAGGCCATGAACTGCCCAGTGTTTGTTTCTGGAACACAAACGGCATCCGCCAACACAAAAACGATCTCGAATATTTTTTAATTAACCAAAAAATCGATGTTATGTTGATTTCTGAGACTCATATGTACGGTGACCATTCGTCCTTTGTTTAAGAGGACAGTCCTTTTTTTAAAAATATTGTCCTTTAAAATTAAAAAAAAAATAAATAGTCCTTTTTTTAACTGGAGACTATAACGCCAAGCACACGTACTGGCGCTCCCGCCTAATTAGTCCCAGAGGTCGTGTGTTGTATGATGCCGTGTCTGAAATGGGACTTTATGTTATTTAAAATGAACAACCAACCTACTGGCAGACGGACCACACTACAATTCCAGACGTAATCGATTTTGGCGTAGCAAAAGGTATTTCCTCAGAGCTTATTAAGGCAAAAGCCCTCCTTGGATTTATCTTCTGACCCACAACAATCACTATTTGCAGTCCTCAGAAAGTAGCAGCAAGTGATTTTTTCTTATATAAAAGAACGAATTTGCTGAAATAAAAAAATACATTAGCGCCCACGGCTCGGAGAACCAACCGCTAAAAACTCCCGGAGACAGCGATGATTGTCTGAGCGTCCTAAATGAAACCATTCAAAAAGCCGTTGAACATGCGTCTTCTACCTATCGTCAGGCTAGGTACAACAAAATTTTTTCTGACGATGTGGGAAAACTTTTACCTGAAAAAAGGAGAGCCCGCAGGGAATGGCAAAAACACAGATCACCCCAACTTAAAACTAAGCTGAAAGGATGTACAAACCAATTAAAAAGCTTGCTGGAGGTTCACAGAATGGTATCACTGAAGGAGTTCCTGAAAGGTCTAGACGCGACTCCTCAGACAAATTTTTCCCTACGGCGATCAGCCAAGCGTCTTAAAAGACCCATTATCGCAAAACCACCACTGCGTAATTTGAATGGATCCTGGGCTAAAATTGACGAAGAAAAATGCGATCTGTTTGCAAATCATTTAAAAAACATGTTCACCCCCAATTCATGCACAGACGTGAGGGAATTACCGCCTGTTGTTGCCAGACGTCCTTTAGAAATACGTTGCCGATTTACAGATGTTGTAGAGGCTAAGCGCTAACCTAAATAGTAAAAAAGCTCCTGGCGTTGATAAAATCAGCCACAAAATGCTCTTTGAGCTACCTTTTACGGCTAAAAGAATAATTGTTTTTATTTTTAACGCGATAACTCGGCTTAAAGATTTCCCGCATATATGGAAAGTGGCCTTAGTAAAGATGATTCCTAAGACTGGCAAAGATCCTTCGAAGGTAGAGTCTTATAGGGCTATTAGTTTGTTACCCACAATATCAAAATTGTTCGAAAAATTGCTTAAGAACAAGCTGACTCCGATCCTGAATGACAACTGCATTCCAAATCAGCAATTTTGCTTTAGAAGTCAACATAATACCATCGAACAAACTCACAGGTTGGTACAGGCTATAAGAAAAGCCTTTGAGGAAAACAAGTACTGTTCCGCACTATTTATCGATGTCTCGCAAGCTTTCGACAAAGTATAGCCTGTTAAACAAACTAAAGTTCAACCTTCCATCTAATATTTTAAACTTATTAGAAAAATACATAACCGGTCGACAATTTATGATCAAAGAGGGCAACCAAATAAGTTCTTCGCAACCAATAGGGGCTGGTGTACCTTAAGGGAGTATACTAGGTCCAATTCTGTACTTGCTTTACACAGCAGATATGCCAACCAATAGTTTTACACACACGTCGATATCACAGTGCAACACGAAAAAAAATAACCATATACGGACATCACTACGTGAAAGAAGACCAAAAAAGAAAAGACCCGTGTCTCCCAGTTTTGCCCAAAGTCATGCACTTTTTTTTATGGGCCCCCAAAGATTTGGGGCCTTGGTGTCATTTTTGCCAAAAGTGATAATTTTCTCAGGCTCATATCTTGCAAACCGTTCGGAATTTTAATTTACTCTTTGAGGCAAAGTTGTAGCTCTTTTTATAAAGAATAAAAATTATGAACATAAAAAATTAAAAAAAAAATAATTTTAGATCAAAATCGCAAAAAACTTTAAAAAATTCAATTTTTTTTTACCTTTTTCCCCCTGTTCAGGTCCAAAGGTAGCAAACCGTTCAAAATTCAAGGAAACAGTCAAATACAAAAATTTACCTAACATCCCAATAAACAACTTTTTAGAACATATAAACTTCCTAGGAATGATTCTTAACGCCGTTTAGGTAGCCGCAAAAGTTAAAAATTTTACGAAAATTTTTGAATTTCATTGGTTTTTTATTTTCTTCAACATTGAGATACTGTGCTGTCTATTACAAAAAAATAATAAAAAAATATTCGTATTATTTTTATAAAGTTGATGGCCCTGGACTTGCATATCGCGCTCTCTTAAGTTGAGGATCTAAATCGTCGTCCGAATCTGACTCTGTTTTAGAACTTACGGTGTCCACAGGCACGTTGCTTCCAGAATGTCTTCCATCATTAGATTTTTATTTTTAACATACCTTAATAACATCATAAAAGGTTATCTTGTGACTCCACCAACATATCTGAAATGAATTAGAAAAGAAATCAAAAATAATGCAAACCATGCAATAATAAAATTGATATTACCTCTGCAAGCAATGCGTCGAATTTTTTGCCTTTGTACCGTTTTTCCATTTGATTTTTTTATAGCTATTAGTTTTGGTCCATCTCTTCCCTGTTGGGGCTCATAGTCGGTATCAAATCGATCTCGATTAGTAATACCACTTACTGTAGTCATTTCTGTAAATTTTGTCCTACGATCTGGAGTTTGCGGCCTTGGGAATACAAAATTTTCAGGTGCAAGCACTAATAGTGTGGCTGTTACAGTTGCTTTATAGATTTTGTTCTTCTCATCACGTCTATTTGGGTAATTAACGCATGCATAAGAACTGGTTGCATCATGATCACCTGGGCGATTAATCCAGTTTACCGGCTTACAATATTTCATACTAAGTTTGCGTCCATTCAACCATGCTATGAGATTATTATAACATTGGCGACACACTGCGTTAGGTGTGTAATTTTCACTGATCAAATCTATTTCGTCGAAAAATGACTTATATGCTCTCTTAAATTCACTAGTTAAAAGATTCTTTTCCTTTTGAAATTGTCAGTTGCCAATGTTGTGTGCGAATTATGCTGTAGAACTTTCTCTATAACTTTCACCGCTGAGATCTCGTTGACGTCGCGCTGTGTAATGCCTCAATGTGAGAGTCGCGTCGCTTTTATATTGTGATCTGCGTTCCTTGATGCGTGTGCGATCGGTGCGTGATCGCGTGAGCTGTTTACTGAAATCTTAGGTAAATTTTTGTAGTTGATTTCTTGATAAGTTTGGGTGCAATAATTTCTTCTTTTTAAATTTATCCAATTGCTATTTTATTTTGGATTGTCCTCACTTATTAAAAAAATTGATAGTAGGTACATATGTAGGTAATTTATTGTTGGTATAAACAATAATTCATTTATGGTTATTTATTTGAACTTTTTCTATCTATCTTATAATTATGTCTATTTATTCGGCTTAAGTTCATTATTAAAAATGTGATAGCTTAGAATGGAAATTTTTATTAAAAACTAAGTAATTCCGATACTAGCCGAGTGTAATGCATTTTCGAAATCAGCTACGATTTCTCGTCAGCACTCTTTCTATTCGGTACTACTGTAAGTTGAATGTTGATTTGTTCTATTCAAACAAACTTTAATTAGAATTTGAATACTGGAATTCTATTCATATTCCTTATTGCTTAGACCGAACTAAATCACATACAACTCTATGTTCTCTTATTCTCATTCTATTTGCATTTATCACTAGTTACTTCTATTATTTATTTTTATTTTCATTTTGCTTTTGGCCATCCATTGGATGACACTAAATTTATTTAATTTTTAAATATTTTTATTTATCATTCTGTTATTTGATTGCTTTCGATAATTTTTCTATTCATAATTTTACATTGAGCCATGTGTTTGTAATACATTTTACGGTTATTTATTTGAACTTTTTCTATCTATCTTATAATTATGTCTATTTATTCGGCTTAAGTTCATTATTAAAAATGTGATAGCTTAGAATGGAAATTTTTATTAAAAATTAAGTAATTCCGATACTAGCCGAGTGTAATGCATTTTCGAAATCAGCTACGATTTCTCGTCAGCACTCTTTCTATTCGGTACTACTGTAAGTTGAATGTTGATTTGTTCTATTTAAACAAACTTTAATTAGAATTTGAATACTGGAATTCTATTCATATTCCTTATTGTTTAGACCGAACTAAATCACATACAACTCTATGTTCTCTTATTCTCATTCTATTTGCATTTATCACTAGTTACTTCTATTATTTATTTTTATTTTCATTTTGCTTTTGGCCATCCATTGGATGACACTAAATTTATTTAATTTTTAAATATTTTTATTTATCATTCTGTTATTCGATTGCTTTCGATAATTTTTCTATTCATAATTTTACATTGAGCCATGTGTTTGTAATACATTTATGGTTATTTATTTGAACTTTTTCTATCTATCTTATAATTATGTCTATTTATTCGGCTTAAGTTCATTATTAAAAATGTGATAGCTTAGAATGGAAATTTTTATTAAAAATTAAGTAATTCCGATACTAGCCGAGTGTAATGCATTTTCGAAATCAGCTACGATTTCTCGTCAGCACTCTTTCTATTCGGTACTACTGTAAGTTGAATGTTGATTTGTTCTATTTAAACAAACTTTAATTAGAATTTGAATACTGGAATTCTATTCATATTCCTTATTGTTTAGACCGAACTAAATCACATACAACTCTATGTTCTCTTATTCTCATTCTATTTGCATTTATCACTAGTTACTTCTATTATTTATTTTTATTTTCATTTTGCTTTTGGCCATCCATTGGATGACACTAAATTTATTTAATTTTTAAATATTTTTATTTATCATTCTGTTATTCGATTGCTTTCGATAATTTTTCTATTCATAATTTTACATTGAGCCATGTGTTTGTAATACATTTATGGTTATTTATTTGAACTTTTTCTATCTATCTTATAATTATGTCTATTTATTCGGCTTAAGTTCATTATTAAAAATGTGATAGCTTAGAATGGAAATTTTTATTAAAAATTAAGTAATTCCGATACTAGCCGAGTGTAATGCATTTTCGAAATCAGCTACGATTTCTCGTCAGCACTCTTTCTATTCGGTACTACTGTAAGTTGAATGTTGGTTTGTTCTATTTAAACAAACTTTAATTAGAATTTGAATACTGGAATTCTATTCATATTCCTTATTGTTTAGACCGAACTAAATCACATACAACTCTATGTTCTCTTATTCTCATTCTATTTGCATTTATCACTAGTTACTTCTATTATTTATTTTTATTTTCATTTTGCTTTTGGCCATCCATTGGATGACACTAAATTTATTTAATTCTTAAATATTTTTATTTATCATTCTGTTATTCGATTGCTTTCGATAATTTTTCTATTCATAATTTTACATTGAGCCAGGTGTTTGTAATACATTTATGGTTATTTATTTGAACTTTTTCTATCTATCTTATAATTATGTCTATTTATTCGGCTTAAGTTCATTATTAAAAATGTGATAGCTTAGAATGGAAATTTTTATTAAAAACTAAGTAATTCCGATACTAGCCGAGTGTAATGCATTTTCGAAATCAGCTACGATTTCTCGTCAGCACTCTTTCTATTCGGTACTACTGTAAGTTGAATGTTGATTTGTTCTATTCAAACAAACTTTAATTAGAATTTGAATACTGGAATTCTATTCATATTCCTTATTGCTTAGACCGAACTAAATCACATACAACTCTATGTTCTCTTATTCTCATTCTATTTGCATTTATCACTAGTTACTTCTATTATTTATTTTTATTTTCATTTTGCTTTTGGCCATCCATTGGATGACACTAAATTTATTTAATTTTTAAATATTTTTATTTATCATTCTGTTATTTGATTGCTTTCGATAATTTTTCTATTCATAATTTTACATTGAGCCATGTGTTTGTAATACATTTATGGTTATTTATTTGAACTTTTTCTATCTATCTTATAATTATGTCTATTTATTCGGCTTAAGTTCATTATTAAAAATGTGATAGCTTAGAATGGAAATTTTTATTAAAAATTAAGTAATTCCGATACTAGCCGAGTGTAATGCATTTTCGAAATCAGCTACGATTTCTCGTCAGCACTCTTTCTATTCGGTACTACTGTAAGTTGAATGTTGATTTGTTCTATTTAAACAAACTTTAATTAGAATTTGAATACTGGAATTCTATTCATATTCCTTATTGTTTAGACCGAACTAAATCACATACAACTCTATGTTCTCTTATTCTCATTCTATTTGCATTTATCACTAGTTACTTCTATTATTTATTTTTATTTTCATTTTGCTTTTGGCCATCCATTGGATGACACTAAATTTATTTAATTTTTAAATATTTTTATTTATCATTCTGTTATTCGATTGCTTTCGATAATTTTTCTATTCATAATTTTACATTGAGCCATGTGTTTGTAATACATTTATGGTTATTTATTTGAACTTTTTCTATCTATCTTATAATTATGTCTATTTATTCGGCTTAAGTTCATTATTAAAAATGTGATAGCTTAGAATGGAAATTTTTATTAAAAATTAAGTAATTCCGATACTAGCCGAGTGTAATGCATTTTCGAAATCAGCTACGATTTCTCGTCAGCACTCTTTCTATTCGGTACTACTGTAAGTTGAATGTTGATTTGTTCTATTTAAACAAACTTTTATTAGAATTTGAATACTGGAATTCTATTCATATTCCTTATTGTTTAGACCGAACTAAATCACATACAACTCTATGTTCTCTTATTCTCATTCTATTTGCATTTATCACTAGTTACTTCTATTATTTATTTTTATTTTCATTTTGCTTTTGGCCATCCATTGGATGACACTAAATTTATTTAATTTTTAAATATTTTTATTTATCATTCTGTTATTCGATTGCTTTCGATAATTTTTCTATTCATAATTTTACATTGAGCCATGTGTTTGTAATACATTTATGGTTATTTATTTGAACTTTTTCTATCTATCTTATAATTATGTCTATTTATTCGGCTTAAGTTCATTATTAAAAATGTGATAGCTTAGAATGGAAATTTTTATTAAAAATTAAGTAATTCCGATACTAGCCGAGTGTAATGCATTTTCGAAATCAGCTACGATTTCTCGTCAGCACTCTTTCTATTCGGTACTACTGTAAGTTGAATGTTGATTTGTTCTATTTGAACAAACTTTAATTAGAATTTGAATACTGGAATTCTATTCATATTCCTTATTGTTTAGACCGAACTAAATCACATACAACTCTATGTTCTCTTATTCTCATTCTATTTGCATTTATCACTAGTTACTTCTATTATTTATTTTTATTTTCATTTTGCTTTTGGCCATCCATTGGATGACACTAAATTTATTTAATTTTTAAATATTTTTATTTATCATTCTGTTATTCGATTGCTTTCGATAATTTTTCTATTCATAATTTTACATTGAGCCATGTGTTTGTAATACATTTATGGTTATTTATTTGAACTTTTTCTATCTATCTTATAATTATGTCTATTTATTCGGCTTAAGTTCATTATTAAAAATGTGATAGCTTAGAATGGAAATTTTTATTAAAAATTAAGTAATTCCGATACTAGCCGAGTGTAATGCATTTTCGAAATCAGCTACGATTTCTCGTCAGCAGCACTCTTTCTATTCGGTACTACTGTAAGTTGAATGTTGATTTGTTCTATTTAAACAAACTTTAATTAGAATTTGAATACTGGAATTCTATTCATATTCCTTATTGTTTAGACCGAACTAAATCACATACAACTCTATGTTCTCTTATTCTCATTCTATTTGCATTTATCACTAGTTACTTCTATTATTTATTTTTATTTTCATTTTGCTTTTGGCCATCCATTGGATGACACTAAATTTATTTAATTTTTAAATATTTTTATTTATCATTCTGTTATTCGATTGCTTTCGATAATTTTTCTATTCATAATTTTACATTGAGCCATGTGTTTGTAATACATTTATGGTTATTTATTTGAACTTTTTCTATCTATCTTATAATTATGTCTATTTATTCGGCTTAAGTTCATTATTAAAAATGTGATAGCTTAGAATGGAAATTTTTATTAAAAACTAAGTAATTCCGATACTAGCCGAGTGTAATGCATTTGCGAAATCAGCTACGATTTCTCGTCAGCACTCTTTCTATTCGGTACTACTGTAAGTTGAATGTTGATTTGTTCTATTTAAACAAACTTTAATTAGAATTTGAATACTGGAATTCTATTCATATTCCTTATTGTTTAGACCGAACTAAATCACATACAACTCTATGTTCTCTTATTCTCATTCTATTTGCATTTATCACTAGTTACTTCTATTATTTATTTTTATTTTCATTTTGCTTTTGGCCATCCATTGGATGACACTAAATTTATTTAATTTTTAAATATTTTTATTTATCATTCTGTTATTCGATTGCTTTCGATAATTTTTCTATTCATAATTTTACATTGAGCCATGTGTTTGTAATACATTTATGGTTATTTATTTGAACTTTTTCTATCTATCTTATAATTATGTCTATTTATTCGGCTTAAGTTCATTATTAAAAATGTGATAGCTTAGAATGGAAATTTTTATTAAAAATTAAGTAATTCCGATACTAGCCGAGTGTAATGCATTTTCGAAATCAGCTACGATTTCTCGTCAGCACTCTTTCTATTCGGTACTACTGTAAGTTGAATGTTGATTTGTTCTATTTAAACAAACTTTAATTAGAATTTGAATACTGGAATTCTATTCATATTCCTTATTGTTTAGACCGAACTAAATCACATACAACTTTATGTTCTCTTATTCTCATTCTATTTGCATTTATCACTAGTTACTTCTATTATTTATTTTTATTTTCATTTTGCTTTTGGCCATCCATTGGATGACACTAAATTTATTTAATTTTTAAATATTTTTATTTATCATTCTGTTATTCGATTGCTTTCGATAATTTTTCTATTCATAATTTTACATTGAGCCATGTGTTTGTAATACATTTATGGTTATTTATTTGAACTTTTTCTATCTATCTTATAATTATGTCTATTTATTCGGCTTAAGTTCATTATTAAAAATGTGATAGCTTAGAATGGAAATTTTTATTAAAAATTAAGTAATTCCGATACTAGCCGAGTGTAATGCATTTTCGAAATCAGCTACGATTTCTCGTCAGCACTCTTTCTATTCGGTACTACTGTAAGTTGAATGTTGATTTGTTCTATTTAAACAAACTTTAATTAGAATTTGAATACTGGAATTCTATTCATATTCCTTATTGTTTAGACCGAACTAAATCACATACAACTCTATGTTCTCTTATTCTCATTCTATTTGCATTTATCACTAGTTACTTCTATTATTTATTTTTATTTTCATTTTGCTTTTGGCCATCCATTGGATGACACTAAATTTATTTAATTTTTAAATATTTTTATTTATCATTCTGTTATTCGATTGCTTTCGATAATTTTTCTATTCATAATTTTACATTGAGCCATGTGTTTGTAATACATTTATGGTTATTTATTTGAACTTTTTCTATCTATCTTATAATTATGTCTATTTATTCGGCTTAAGTTCATTATTAAAAATGTGATAGCTTAGAATGGAAATTTTTATTAAAAATTAAGTAATTCCGATACTAGCCGAGTGTAATGCATTTTCGAAATCAGCTACGATTTCTCGTCAGCACTCTTTCTATTCGGTACTACTGTAAGTTGAATGTTGATTTGTTCTATTTAAACAAACTTTAATTAGAATTTGAATACTGGAATTCTATTCATATTCCTTATTGTTTAGACCGAACTAAATCACATACAACTCTATGTTCTCTTATTCTCATTCTATTTGCATTTATCACTAGTTACTTCTATTATTTATTTTTATTTTCATTTTGCTTTTGGCCATCCATTGGATGACACTAAATTTATTTAATTTTTAAATATTTTTATTTATCATTCTGTTATTCGATTGCTTTCGATAATTTTTCTATTCATAATTTTACATTGAGCCATGTGTTTGTAATACATTTATGGTTATTTATTTGAACTTTTTCTATCTATCTTATAATTATGTCTATTTATTCGGCTTAAGTTCATTATTAAAAATGTGATAGCTTAGAATGGAAATTTTTATTAAAAATTAAGTAATTCCGATACTAGCCGAGTGTAATGCATTTTCGAAATCAGCTACGATTTCTCGTCAGCACTCTTTCTATTCGGTACTACTGTAAGTTGAATGTTGATTTGTTCTATTTAAACAAACTTTAATTAGAATTTGAATACTGGAATTCTATTCATATTCCTTATTGTTTAGACCGAACTAAATCACATACAACTCTATGTTCTCTTATTCTCATTCTATTTGCATTTATCACTAGTTACTTCTATTATTTATTTTTATTTTCATTTTGCTTTTGGCCATCCATTGGATGACACTAAATTTATTTAATTTTTAAATATTTTTATTTATCATTCTGTTATTCGATTGCTTTCGATAATTTTTCTATTCATAATTTTACATTGAGCCATGTGTTTGTAATACATTTATGGTTATTTATTTGAACTTTTTCTATCTATCTTATAATTATGTCTATTTATTCGGCTTAAGTTCATTATTAAAAATGTGATAGCTTAGAATGGAAATTTTTATTAAAAATTAAGTAATTCCGATACTAGCCGAGTGTAATGCATTTTCGAAATCAGCTACGATTTCTCGTCAGCACTCTTTCTATTCGGTACTACTGTAAGTTGAATGTTGATTTGTTCTATTTAAACAAACTTTAATTAGAATTTGAATACTGGAATTCTATTCATATTCCTTATTGTTTAGACCGAACTAAATCACATACAACTCTATGTTCTCTTATTCTCATTCTATTTGCATTTATCACTAGTTACTTCTATTATTTATTTTTATTTTCATTTTGCTTTTGGCCATCCATTGGATGACACTAAATTTATTTAATTTTTAAATATTTTTATTTATCATTCTGTTATTCGATTGCTTTCGATAATTTTTCTATTCATAATTTTACATTGAGCCATGTGTTTGTAATACATTTATGGTTATTTATTTGAACTTTTTCTATCTATCTTATAATTATGTCTATTTATTCGGCTTAAGTTCATTATTAAAAATGTGATAGCTTAGAATGGAAATTTTTATTAAAAATTAAGTAATTCCGATACTAGCCGAGTGTAATGCATTTTCGAAATCAGCTACGATTTCTCGTCAGCACTCTTTCTATTCGGTACTACTGTAAGTTGAATGTTGATTTGTTCTATTTAAACAAACTTTAATTAGAATTTGAATACTGGAATTCTATTCATATTCCTTATTGTTTAGACCGAACTAAATCACATACAACTCTATGTTCTCTTATTCTCATTCTATTTGCATTTATCACTAGTTACTTCTATTATTTATTTTTATTTTCATTTTGCTTTTGGCCATCCATTGGATGACACTAAATTTATTTAATTTTTAAATATTTTTATTTATCATTCTGTTATTCGATTGCTTTCGATAATTTTTCTATTCATAATTTTACATTGAGCCATGTGTTTGTAATACATTTATGGTTATTTATTTGAACTTTTTCTATCTATCTTATAATTATGTCTATTTATTCGGCTTAAGTTCATTATTAAAAATGTGATAGCTTAGAATGGAAATTTTTATTAAAAATTAAGTAATTCCGATACTAGCCGAGTGTAATGCATTTTCGAAATCAGCTACGATTTCTCGTCAGCACTCTTTCTATTCGGTACTACTGTAAGTTGAATGTTGGTTTGTTCTATTTAAACAAACTTTAATTAGAATTTGAATACTGGAATTCTATTCATATTCCTTATTGTTTAGACCGAACTAAATCACATACAACTCTATGTTCTCTTATTCTCATTCTATTTGCATTTATCACTAGTTACTTCTATTATTTATTTTTATTTTCATTTTGCTTTTGGCCATCCATTGGATGACACTAAATTTATTTAATTCTTAAATATTTTTATTTATCATTCTGTTATTCGATTGCTTTCGATAATTTTTCTATTCATAATTTTACATTGAGCCATGTGTTTGTAATACATTTATGGTTATTTATTTGAACTTTTTCTATCTATCTTATAATTATGTCTATTTATTCGGCTTAAGTTCATTATTAAAAATGTGATAGCTTAGAATGGAAATTTTTATTAAAAATTAAGTAATTCCGATACTAGCCGATGGAATGCATTTTCGAAATCAGCTACGATTTCTCGTCAGCACTCTTTCTATTCGGTACTACTGTAAGTTGAATGTTGATTTGTTCTATTTAAACAAACTTTAATTAGAATTTGAATACTGGAATTCTATTCATATTCCTTATTGTTTAGACCGAACTAAATCACATACAACTCTATGTTCTCTTATTCTCATTCTATTTGCATTTATCACTAGTTACTTCTATTATTTATTTTTATTTTCATTTTGCTTTTGGCCATCCATTGGATGACACTAAATTTATTTAATTTTTAAATATTTTTATTTATCATTCTGTTATTCGATTGCTTTCGATAATTTTTCTATTCATAATTTTACATTGAGCCATGTGTTTGTAATACATTTATGGTTATTTATTTGAACTTTTTCTATCTATCTTATAATTATGTCTATTTATTCGGCTTAAGTTCATTATTAAAAATGTGATAGCTTAGAATGGAAATTTTTATTAAAAATTAAGTAATTCCGATACTAGCCGAGTGTAATGCATTTTCGAAATCAGCTACGATTTCTCGTCAGCACTCTTTCTATTCGGTACTACTGTAAGTTGAATGTTGATTTGTTCTATTTAAACAAACTTTAATTAGAATTTGAATACTGGAATTCTATTCATATTCCTTATTGTTTAGACCGAACTAAATCACATACAACTCTATGTTCTCTTATTCTCATTCTATTTGCATTTATCACTAGTTACTTCTATTATTTATTTTTATTTTCATTTTGCTTTTGGCCATCCATTGGATGACACTAAATTTATTTAATTTTTAAATATTTTTATTTATCATTCTGTTATTCGATTGCTTTCGATAATTTTTCTATTCATAATTTTACATTGAGCCATGTGTTTGTAATACATTTATGGTTATTTTTTTGAACTTTTTCTATCTATCTTATAATTATGTCTATTTATTCGGCTTAAGTTCATTATTAAAAATGTGATAGCTTAGAATGGAAATTTTTATTAAAAATTAAGTAATTCCGATACTAGCCGATGGAATGCATTTTCGAAATCAGCTACGATTTCTCGTCAGCACTCTTTCTATTCGGTACTACTGTAAGTTGAATGTTGATTTGTTCTATTTAAACAAACTTTAATTAGAATTTGAATACTGGAATTCTATTCATATTCCTTATTGTTTAGACCGAACTAAATCACATACAACTCTATGTTCTCTTATTCTCATTCTATTTGCATTTATCACTAGTTACTTCTATTATTTATTTTTATTTTCATTTTGCTTTTGGCCATCCATTGGATGACACTAAATTTATTTAATTTTTAAATATTTTTATTTATCATTCTGTTATTCGATTGCTTTCGATAATTTTTCTATTCATAATTTTACATTGAGCCATGTGTTTGTAATACATTTATGGTTATTTATTTGAACTTTTTCTATCTATCTTATAATTATGTCTATTTATTCGGCTTAAGTTCATTATTAAAAATGTGATAGCTTAGAATGGAAATTTTTATTAAAAATTAAGTAATTCCGATACTAGCCGAGTGTAATGCATTTTCGAAATCAGCTACGATTTCTCGTCAGCACTCTTTCTATTCGGTACTACTGTAAGTTGAATGTTGATTTGTTCTATTTAAACAAACTTTAATTAGAATTTGAATACTGGAATTCTATTCATATTCCTTATTGTTTAGACCGAACTAAATCACATACAACTCTATGTTCTCTTATTCTCATTCTATTTGCATTTATCACTAGTTACTTCTATTATTTATTTTTATTTTCATTTTGCTTTTGGCCATCCATTGGATGACACTAAATTTATTTAATTTTTAATATTTTTATTTATCATTCTGTTATTCGATTGCTTTCGATAATTTTTCTATTCATAATTTTACATTGAGCCATGTGTTTGTAATACATTTATGGTTATTTATTTGAACTTTTTCTATCTATCTTATAATTATGTCTATTTATTCGGCTTAAGTTCATTATTAAAAATGTGATAGCTTAGAATGGAAATTTTTATTAAAAATTAAGTAATTCCGATACTAGCCGAGTGTAATGCATTTTCGAAATCAGCTACGATTTCTCGTCAGCACTCTTTCTATTCGGTACTACTGTAAGTTGAATGTTGATTTGTTCTATTTAAACAAACTTTAATTAGAATTTGAATACTGGAATTCTATTCATATTCCTTATTGTTTAGACCGAACTAAATCACATACAACTCTATGTTCTCTTATTCTCATTCTATTTGCATTTATCACTAGTTACTTCTATTATTTATTTTTATTTTCATTTTGCTTTTGGCCATCCATTGGATGACACTAAATTTATTTAATTTTTAAATATTTTTATTTATCATTCTGTTATTCGATTGCTTTCGATAATTTTTCTATTCATAATTTTACATTGAGCCATGTGTTTGTAATACATTTATGGTTATTTATTTGAACTTTTTCTATCTATCTTATAATTATGTCTATTTATTCGGCTTAAGTTCATTATTAAAAATGTGATAGCTTAGAATGGAAATTTTTATTAAAAATTAAGTAATTCCGATACTAGCCGAGTGTAATGCATTTTCGAAATCAGCTACGATTTCTCGTCAGCACTCTTTCTATTCGGTACTACTGTAAGTTGAATGTTGATTTGTTCTATTTAAACAAACTTTAATTAGAATTTGAATACTGGAATTCTATTCATATTCCTTATTGTTTAGACCGAACTAAATCACATACAACTCTATGTTCTCTTATTCTCATTCTATTTGCATTTATCACTAGTTACTTCTATTATTTATTTTTATTTTCATTTTGCTTTTGGCCATCCATTGGATGACACTAAATTTATTTAATTTTTAAATATTTTTATTTATCATTCTGTTATTCGATTGCTTTCGATAATTTTTCTATTCATAATTTTACATTGAGCCATGTGTTTGTAATACATTTATGGTTATTTATTTGAACTTTTTCTATCTATCTTATAATTATGTCTATTTATTCGGCTTAAGTTCATTATTAAAAATGTGATAGCTTAGAATGGAAATTTTTATTAAAAATTAAGTAATTCCGATACTAGCCGATGGAATGCATTTTCGAAATCAGCTACGATTTCTCGTCAGCACTCTTTCTATTCGGTACTACTGTAAGTTGAATATTGATTTGTTCTATTTAAACAAACTTTAATTAGAATTTGAATACTGGAATTCTATTCATATTCCTTATTGTTTAGACCGAACTAAATCACATACAACTCTATGTTCTCTTATTCTCATTCTATTTGCATTTATCACTAGTTACTTCTATTATTTATTTTTATTTTCATTTTGCTTTTGGCCATCCATTGGATGACACTAAATTTATTTAATTTTTAAATATTTTTATTTATCAATCTGTTATTCGATTGCTTTCGATAATTTTTCTATTCATAATTTTACATTGAGCCATGTGTTTGTAATACATTTATGGTTATTTATTTGAACTTTTTCTATCTATCTTATAATTATGTCTATTTATTCGGCTTAAGTTCATTATTAAAAATGTGATAGCTTAGAATGGAAATTTTTATTAAAAATTAAGTAATTCCGATACTAGCCGAGTGTAATGCATTTTCGAAATCAGCTACGATTTCTCGTCAGCACTCTTTCTATTCGGTACTACTGTAAGTTGAATGTTGATTTGTTCTATTTAAACAAACTTTAATAAGAATTTGAATACTGGAATTCTATTCATATTCCTTATTGTTTAGACCGAACTAAATCACATACAACTCTATGTTCTCTTATTCTCATTCTATTTGCATTTATCACTAGTTACTTCTATTATTTATTTTTATTTTCATTTTGCTTTTGGCCATCCATTGGATGACACTAAATTTATTTAATTTTTAAATATTTTTATTTATCAATCTGTTATTCGATTGCTTTCGATAATTTTTCTATTCATAATTTTACATTGAGCCATGTGTTTGTAATACATTTATGGTTATTTATTTGAACTTTTTCTATCTATCTTATAATTATGTCTATTTATTCGGCTTAAGTTCATTATTAAAAATGTGATAGCTTAGAATGGAAATTTTTATTAAAAATTAAGTAATTCCGATACTAGCCGAGTGTAATGCATTTTCGAAATCAGCTACGATTTCTCGTCAGCACTCTTTCTATTCGGTACTACTGTAAGTTGAATGTTGATTTGTTCTATTTAAACAAACTTTAATTAGAATTTGAATACTGGAATTCTATTCATATTCCTTATTGTTTAGACCGAACTAAATCACATACAACTCTATGTTCTCTTATTCTCATTCTATTTGCATTTATCACTAGTTACTTCTATTATTTATTTTTATTTTCATTTTGCTTTTGGCCATCCATTGGATGACACTAAATTTATTTAATTTTTAAATATTTTTATTTATCATTCTGTTATTCGATTGCTTTCGATAATTTTTCTATTCATAGTATCGGAATTACTTAATTTTTAATAAAAATTTCCATTCTAAGCTATCACATTTTTAATAATGAACTTAAGCCGAATAAATAGACATAATTATAAGATAGATAGAAAAAGTTCAAATAAATAACCATAAATGTATTACAAACACATGGCTCAATGTAAAATTATGAATAGAAAAATTATCGAAAGCAATCGAATAACAGAATGATAAATAAAAATATTTAAAAATTAAATAAATTTAGTGTCATCCAATGGATGGCCAAAAGCAAAATGAAAATAAAAATAAATAATAGAAGTAACTAGTGATAAATGCAAATAGAATGAGAATAAGAGAACATAGAGTTGTATGTGATTTAGTTCGGTCTAAACAATAAGGAATATGAATAGAATTCCAGTATTCAAATTCTAATTAAAGTTTGTTTAAATAGAACAAATCAACATTCAACTTACAGTAGTACCGAATAGAAAGAGTGCTGACGAGAAATCGTAGCTGATTTCGAAAATGCATTACACTCGGCTAGTATCGGAATTACTTAATTTTTAATAAAAATTTCCATTCTAAGCTATCACATTTTTAATAATGAACTTAAGCCGAATAAATAGACATAATTATAAGATAAACAATAATTATTTAAAAGTAATAACAAAGCAGTAAAAAAAGTATGTACATAATTTAATTAAAGGCCGTTAACGATCATTATTGCGATTTGTGTATGATGTATTTTGTTGTTTAGGGTTTCCAGCAATTTTAATGTTTGCCTACCTGTTTACGTTCCAAGATTTTTCGCGGCTATCTCACATGCATATACACATATTTATATGCACTAGAGTTCTCTATTACACGAAAGACAGATACAATATATGTAATTAAGGCAATTTGATTAAACGTAAGGAAGAGATAGCTTTATAACTACATGTATGTACATACATTTTGGGGAAATTTTTAACTTTTGTGGCTACCTAAGCGCTACCTAAACGGTGTTAGGAATCATTCCTAGGAAGTTTATATGTTCTAAGAAGTTGTTTATTGGGATGTTAGGTAAATTATTGTAGTTGACTGTTTCCTTGAATTTTGAACGGTTTGCTACCTATGGATCTGAACAGGGGGAAAAAGGTAAAAAAAAAATTGAATTTTTTAAAGTTTTTTGCGATTTTGATCTAAAATTATTTTTTTTTTAATTTTTTATGTTCATAATTTTTGTTCTTTATAAAAAGGGCTACAACTTTGCCTCAAAGAGTAAATTAAAATTCCGAACGGTTTGCAAGATATGATCCTGAGAAAATTATCACTTTTGGCAAAAATGGTACCAAGGCCCCAAATCTTTGGGGGTCCATAACAAAAAAAGTGCATGACTTTGGGCAAAACTGGGAGACACGGGTCTTTTCTTTTTTGATCATCTTTCACGTAGTGATGTCCGTATATGGTTATTTTTCCATGACTTAAAAAATTACACACAGTGTATTTGCTGATGGTACTGCTTTCCTTAGTATTCATTAGACATCTGCAGCGGATAAGAATTCAAGTAAGTAGCGAAACTCGACGTAAAAGCGAGTATGTACTTGTAGTCGCTCGCAGTGTGCGAGTACGAAACATAATTGAACAGTAGTTTGTCAAATACCAACAGTTATTTATGAGCTCGCTACAGACAGAACAAAATCTAATTTATGAATTGAAAAAATTTTTAATAAATTCCTTTTTTTTTTAATTATAACAAAAAGCCCGAGTTGTATGTAGCAAACGATTGGCACTGTAACAGGAGATTAGAAAAAGCAACAAACTGTTAAACATTCATACAAATTGAAAATATAGGTACCTACTAGAGAGCTGCACCAATTTACTCGAACTTGTAGTATACTTGAGTATTTTAAGGGATGAACTCTTATTTGTAGTACTTCTAAATAATAAGAATCTTTTTCTATGAACTCGCTCATCATCAACTATGTAATCGATGTTACTTGACAGAGTTTTTTATTTGAGACTACTTGCTTTCTGCCGAAAAACTTTCAGTTGGTGATGAAGTACATAAATAACACAAAAAAATTCGTTGTAACACATCAGACAGACATTTTTAAACGTTTTAATTAACAAAAACTGAGTTTTATGTACCAAACGTAACAGGAGAATAGAAAAAGCAACAAACTGTTAAACATTCATACAAATTGAAAATATAGGTACCCTGTCGGACATTCAGTTAACTTAAAATTAACTTGAAGCTAACTATTTCTCAAGTAGTGGTGGTTGACACTTGCATTACTTATATATGGAATTAACTGACTATTTTAACATTGCGATGTCCTAGGAAGTAGTCAATTGTCCGATTCTGCATTACTTTTAATTAACTTGAAGTTAGTTACATAGCTGTTAACTTAAAGTTAACGTTTTGTAGCTAGCTATAAACTTACTACTTTAAGTTAGCTTTAAGTTGGTTTTTTTTAATTAACTATAAGTTACGAATTTCTTACTTTTAGCCACAATTAAGCCAAAAAAGGATTGATTTAAGTTCGAAACCGTACTTGATTTAAGCCAAAAAAGATTGATTTAAGCCGTAAACGGGATTATTTCTAAAACTAAATGTAATTTTTTTTTGACATATGGGGCGCTTTATTAAAGAAGAAGAACTTTATATTTTATTTATATTTTATTTATAATTAATATTTACAATTTAAAAATTTCATTTTTTGTATTTACCGACGCTGAGATTCGAACCAGGGATTTCTGAACTGCAGCACAAGCGCATTACCTCTAGGCCACCGAGACACTTTGTTTTTAAATGTAAAATAATATATTGAAAGAACAAGTTTTCTTCTGCTTGATTTGTTAAAGCAATCTAATCTTATTTAAAAAAAAATACTGCGCAGTGTTTGTATACATTTTGGTTAATGCAAATTTTGCATTGCGTAGTAGTTGGCTTTAAGTTAGTCTATAAAAGCTAACTTAAAGTTAGTTTTTTTTTTGTAGTTAGCTACTCATTTGACGGCAGGGTACCTACAATTATATGTAAGTGTGTATGTAAACTATTTTGTAAGTAGCGTCTTTTTGTCTCAAGTTGTTGTTGTTTCTAACTCAACTTTTTTTTAGGTTTCTTCAGGGCCATTACAGTTGTTGTTGTTAACGCATGTGTGTGGTTTTATTGTTGTTTTTTTTTTTTTTTGCTAAGTAACATCATTTTCAATAATAACTTTTTATTGTTGCTTTTTGCATAGATTTTTCGTATGGGGTTGTTTTTACAGAAAAATATTTGTAACAAATTATAGAATCTTATAGCTGTTGCAGCAGGAGCACAGGAAAAATAATAAGCAAATATCAATATAATTTTCTAAATATAGGATAACATGTTATGATCAGTGCTGTCATGTCGTGAAATTTATATTTTGTTTATTTGAATTTTGACATGCAAATAACACTGCTATTTATTTAAAGGTTTTTTTTATATATTAAAATAGTTTAAAGATAAAAATGCTGTATCGAAAACGTATGTTGGCTTAGAATTTCTTAATCTTTACCTTAAAAACATTTTTTAGTCAAACAAAAAAACAAATTGTATTTCTCATAATTCTTGAAAATATAATACGACAACACTAGCAATGAACCCGTTGAATTTGTTGTTTTGTGCGTCGCATTCTTAATTTTTTTTTTTGGGTTTTTCCACAGTCATTAGCATTTGTTAAAGGGTGTTTGTTGTAGTAATTTATTGATGGTTAAAGGGATTTTTATTGCTTTATTTATGCAGGAACAAATTTGATATATGTGTATGCAACATTGTAGGGTGATACATTTATGCTTCTAGTTGTTTTCACAAAAATACTAAATAAATCCGAACCAATACTTTAAAATCCATTTGTTTATTTTATTTTTATAAATTATTTTATGTTTATTAAATACCAAAGCTTAATATTTAAAAATGTAATATAAATATTTATGGTCTTATTCATAAATGTACAATAGTGTTTATTAAAGGCTTATTTGACAATTATTCCATATATACTTGTCAAATAAGCCTTTAATATACACTATTGTACGTTTATGAATAAGAACCTTAATGTATATGTTTTATAAGTCCTTAATAACTGTTAGTAATAGAAGGTTTTGTCTGAAAGAGTACCACGCATTGTTGCATAAGACAAACAATCTTTCGACGGCAGCAGTGCCAATGCCTGTTATATTAAAGAAAAAAATTTTCGACTTGAAAAACATTTGTTATTTAAAAAAAGAAATAGCGGCCTATGTTTTTATTGCAACTTTTAAAATGTGCATATTGTGCATGTTTTGTTATTGTAACAAAAACAATTTTTAAACTGTTGTTATTGCGTTTAATATTACACAAACTTACTACCAGATAAAAAAAAACGTATATGTAGTTAAACGGCTGTATTCATACTAATTGTTGTAGGTTTATTAAAAGCTTATTTGACAGATATCTATGGAATAATTTTTAAATAAGGCGTTAGTTCATAAACCTACCTATAATAAAATAATACTTAAAAGAACGGTATTTTAGGTTAATAATCAATCCTAGTTTCTGGCTGTATTTAATACAAAATCTTAAGCTTTTTATCTCACAAGTACCTATACGGTTTGAGATTTTTGTTATATACACTGAATAAAATAAGTCTCCGTACAGTTGTTTTGTTCGTAATTAAGCTTATATTTTTACCTTAAACACCTAATATCTCTCAAACTTTAACATTTTAATTTAATCTTAGCCTACTAGTGAAGTAGACTATGGCAACTTTATGAGATGTATTTCAAATAGGATCATGTAATAATGACTTCTATATGGCAACACTAATTTTTTACAACGAAAAAGTCTCCGTACAATTTTTGTTTTTGTATTATAACGGTCCTCCAACATTTTTTTTTGATCTAAAAAAATATTATTTATCAAAGAAAGTAGTGGTTTCTTTAAATTAAGGTGTTAAAAATTAAAACTGATAATTATGGAATGTAAAAATAAGGGAATTTCAATAAGCACCAAAAAAATTATCATTGACCTCAGAAATAATGGAAAAAGCCTATTGGAAATTAGTGAAATTGTGAAAAGACCACGTTCATCTATTCAGTACGTCATTCAGCAATATAAAAAAACTGGGACAATGGCAAACAAACCTCGAACTGGCCGTCCAAGAAAAATAGACAAACGCTTGGAGAGGAGAATTATACGGACCGTAAACAATGATCCCAAAATAAGTGCGTGTGTTATTGCAGGAAACCTAAAAACAAGTGATGGAATCGTTGTTGACCCCCAAACGGTAAGAAACGTCCTTAAAAGAAATGAATATAATGGCCGGGTTAGCCGTAAGAAGCCGTATGTCCGCAAGGCAAATATGATGAAAGCAAATTTAATGTTTTTGGGTCAGATGGAAGAAGAATAGTATGGAGAAAGCCAAATACAGAAATGAATCCAAAGCATTTGACCCCAACTGTAAAGCATGGTGGAGGTAACGTAATGGTGTGGGGATGTATGGCCTCTTCTGGTGTTGGCAACCTCGTTTTTATTGAAAATACAATGGATAAATTTGCGTATTTAAACATTCTAAAAGAAAACCTAAAGCAAAGTGTAGATAAATTAGGTTTGGGACATTTGTATTACTTCCAGCAGGACAACGATCCTAAGCACACCTCTGGAGTAATAAAGGAGTGGCTCATTTACAATGTCCCAAAGCAGTTAAACCACCCACCGCAGTCACCCGATCTCAACCCGATTGAGCATTTATGGGACCACTTGGAAAAAAAAGATCCGGCAACACATTATATCGAGTAAAGATCAGCTTAAAACTGTTATTAGGGACGAATGGGACAAAATAGATCCTATGACTACAAGAAAACTTGTACATTCAATGAAAAGCCGATTAAATGCCGTAATTTCCAATAAAGGAGGACCAACTACGTATTAAAAGTTAGCATAAGGGCTGAAAATCTAAAAACAATGGACTGTACGGAGACTTTTTTGGGATTGATTTTAATGAAGTTGAATTAATTTTTTTATGTTTTTAATGAATATTGTTATATTAGTTTTATGTAATTTTATAAATAATAAAATTTGTTTTTAAAAAAAATTAAAAGTATTTATCAAAAACATTTTTGAGACATAATAAATTAGCAATATATATAAGACATAATCTGTACGGAGACTTAATTGATTCAGTGTATGTAGGTAGAATGAATGGTAAGTGTTGGAACTTTTAAACTGTGTTGTGTGAAAACATGTCGCGAATATCAGAACTGTTGACATTATTAATACCGGCATGATGGAAAAGGCCAAAACCATTTACAAGGGTTTTAAAAAAAGAGTGAGAGAGATAGATCGAGAAACTGCCTGTGTGTTTCAGCACTTTTTGGGATTACCACAAACACATATACATATATGCAAATTAGAATTTTATAGAAAAATGAACTTTTTCCCTTTTATTGTTGTTGGGGGTTTTTAACAATTTTTGGAATTTTTTAATTATGTTGTGAGAAAGCATATCGCTAATATCGGAATTATGGACATTTTTAAATGATTTATTTTTTTGTTTCATAGAAAACGCAAACACAATTTCCCAAAGGTATTAAAATATAAATATTAAGCTTTGGTATTTAATAAACATAAAATAATTTATAAAAATAAAATAAACAAATGGATTTTAAAGTATTGGTCCGGATTTATTTAGTATTTTTGTGAAAACAACTAGAAGCATAAATGTATCACCCTACAATGTTGCATACACATACATATATCAAATTTGTTCCTGCATAAATAAAGCAATAAAAATCCCTTTAACCATCAATAAATTACTACAACAAACACCCTTTAACAAATGCTAATGACTGTGGAAAAGCCCAAAAAAAAAAAAAAATTAAGAATGCGACGCACAAAACAACAAAATCAACGGGTTCATTGCTAGTGTTGTCGTATTATATTTTCAAGAATTATGAGATATACAATTTGTTTCTTTGTTTGACTAAAAAATGTTTTTAAGATAAAGATTAAGAAATTCTAAGCCAACATACGTTTTCGTTACAGCATTTTTATATTTAAACTATTTTAATATATAAAAAAAACATTTAAATAAATAGCAATGTTATTTGCATGTCAAAATTCAAATAAACAAAATATAAATTTCACGACATGACAGCACTGATCATAACATGTTATCCTATATTTAGAAAATTATATTGATATTTGCTTATTATTTTTCCTGTGCTCCTGCTGCAACAGCTATAAGATTCTATAATTTGTTACAAATATTTTTCTGTAAAAACAACTCCATACGAAAAATCTATGCAAAAAGCAACAATAAAAAGTTATTATTGAAAATGATGTTACTTAGCAAAAAAAAAAAAAAAAAACAACAATGACAACCACACACATGCGTTAACAACAACAACTGTAATGGCCCTGAAGAAACCTAAAAAAAAGTTGAGTTAGAAACAACAACAACTTGAGACAAAAAGACGCTACTTACAAAATAGTTTACATACACACTTACATATAATTGTAGGTACCTATATTTTCAATTTGTATGAATGTTTAACAGTTTGTTGCTTTTTCTAATCTCCTGTTACAGTGCCAATCGTTTGCTACATACAACTCGGGCTTTTTGTTATAATTAAAAAAAAAAGGAATTTATTAAAAATTTTTTCAATTCATAAATTAGATTTTGTTCTGTCTGTAGCGAGCTCATAAATAACTGTTGGTATTTGACAAACTACTGTTCAATTATGTTTCGTACTCGCACACTGCGAGCGACTACAAGTACATACTCGCTTTTACGTCGAGTTTCGCTACTTACTTGAATTCTTATCCGCTGCAGATGTCTAGTACCTACAATTATATGTAAGTGTGTATGTAAACTATTTTGTAAGTAGCGTCTTTTTGTCTCAAGTTGTTGTTGTTTCTAACTCAACTTTTTTTTAGGTTTCTTCAGGGCCATTACAGTTGTTGTTGTTAACGCATGTGTGTGGTTGTCATTGTTGTTTTTTTTTTTTTTTTTTTGCTAAGTAACATCATTTTCAATAATAACTTTTTATTGTTGCTTTTTGCATAGATTTTTCGTATGGAGTTGTTTTTACAGAAAAATATTTGTAACAAATTATAGAATCTTATAGCTGTTGCAGCAGGAGCACAGGAAAAATAATAAGCAAATATCAATATAATTTTCTAAATATAGGATAACATGTTATGATCAGTGCTGTCATGTCGTGAAATTTATATTTTGTTTATTTGAATTTTGACATGCAAATAACATTGCTATTTATTTAAATGTTTTTTTTATATATTAAAATAGTTTAAATATAAAAATGCTGTAACGAAAACGTATGTTGGCTTAGAATTTCTTAATCTTTATCTTAAAAACATTTTTTAGTCAAACAAAGAAACAAATTGTATATCTCATAATTCTTGAAAATATAATACGACAACACTAGCAATGAACCCGTTGATTTTGTTGTTTTGTGCGTCGCATTCTTAATTTTTTTTTTTTTTTGGGCTTTTCCACAGTCATTAGCATTTGTTAAAGGGTGTTTGTTGTAGTAATTTATTGATGGTTAAAGGGATTTTTATTGCTTTATTTATGCAGGAACAAATTTGATATATGTATGTGTATGCAACATTGTAGGGTGATACATTTATGCTTCTAGTTGTTTTCACAAAAATACTAAATAAATCCGGACCAATACTTTAAAATCCATTTGTTTATTTTATTTTTATAAATTATTTTATGTTTATTAAATACCAAAGCTTAATATTTATATTTTAATACCTTTGGGAAATTGTGTTTGCGTTTTCTATGAAACAAAAAAATAAATCATTTAAAAATGTCCATAATTCCGATATTAGCGATATGCTTTCTCACAACATAATTAAAAAATTCCAAAAATTGTTAAAAACCCCCAACAACAATAAAAGGGAAAAAGTTCATTTTTCTATAAAATTCTAATTTGCATATATGTATATGTGTTTGTGGTAATCCCAAAAAGTGCTGAAACACACAGGCAGTTTCTCGATCTATCTCTCTCACTCTTTTTTTAAAACCCTTGTAAATGGTTTTGGCCTTTTCCATCATGCCGGTATTAATAATGTCAACAGTTCTGATATTCGCGACATGTTTTCACACAACACAGTTTAAAAGTTCCAACACTTACCATTCATTCTACCTACATACACTGAATCAATTAAGTCTCCGTACAGATTATGTCTTATATATATTGCTAATTTATTATGTCTCAAAAATGTTTTTGATAAATACTTTTAATTTTTTTTAAAAACAAATTTTATTATTTATAAAATTACATAAAACTAATATAACAATATTCATTAAAAACATAAAAAAATTAATTCAACTTCATTAAAATCAATCCCAAAAAAGTCTCCGTACAGTCCATTGTTTTTAGATTTTCAGCCCTTATGCTAACTTTTAATACGTAGTTGGTCCTCCTTTATTGGAAATTACGGCATTTAATCGGCTTTTCATTGAATGTACAAGTTTTCTTGTAGTCATAGGATCTATTTTGTCCCATTCGTCCCTAATAACAGTTTTAAGCTGATCTTTACTCGATATAATGTGTTGCCGGATCTTTTTTTTCCAAGTGGTCCCATAAATGCTCAATCGGGTTGAGATCGGGTGACTGCGGTGGGTGGTTTAACTGCTTTGGGACATTGTAAATGAGCCACTCCTTTATTACTCCAGAGGTGTGCTTAGGATCGTTGTCCTGCTGGAAGTAATACAAATGTCCCAAACCTAATTTATCTACACTTTGCTTTAGGTTTTCTTTTAGAATGTTTAAATACGCAAATTTATCCATTGTATTTTCAATAAAAACGAGGTTGCCAACACCAGAAGAGGCCATACATCCCCACACCATTACGTTACCTCCACCATGCTTTACAGTTGGGGTCAAATGCTTTGGATTCATTTCTGTATTTGGCTTTCTCCATACTATTCTTCTTCCATCTGACCCAAAAACATTAAATTTGCTTTCATCATATTTGCCTTGCGGACATACGGCTTCTTACGGCTAACCCGGCCATTATATTCATTTCTTTTAAGGACGTTTCTTACCGTTTGGGGGTCAACAACGATTCCATCACTTGTTTTTAGGTTTCCTGCAATAACACACGCACTTATTTTGGGATCATTGTTTACGGTCCGTATAATTCTCCTCTCCAAGTGTTTGTCTATTTTTCTTGGACGGCCAGTTCGAGGTTTGTTTGCCATTGTCCCAGTTTTTTTATATTGCTGAATGACGTACTGAATAGATGAACGTGGTCTTTTCACAATTTCACTAATTTCCAATAGGCTTTTTCCATTATTTCTGAGGTCAATGATAATTTTTTTGGTGCTTATTGAAATTCCCTTATTTTTACATTCCATAATTATCAGTTTTAATTTTTAACACCTTAATTTAAAGAAACCACTACTTTCTTTGATAAATAATATTTTTTTAGATCAAAAAAAAATGTTGGAGGACCGTTATAATACAAAAACAAAAATTGTACGGAGACTTTTTCGTTGTAAAAAATTAGTGTTGCCATATAGAAGTCATTATTACATGATCCTATTTGAAATACATCTCATAAAGTTGCCATAGTCTACTTCACTAGTAGGCTAAGATTAAATTAAAATGTTAAAGTTTGAGAGATATTAGGTGTTTAAGGTAAAAATATAAGCTTAATTACGAACAAAACAACTGTACGGAGACTTATTTTATTCAGTGTATATAACAAAAATCTCAAACCGTATAGGTACTTGTGAGATAAAAAGCTTAAGATTTTGTATTAAATACAGCCAGAAACTAGGATTGATTATTAACCTAAAATACCGTTCTTTTAAGTATTATTTTATTATAGGTAGGTTTATGAACTAACGCCTTATTTAAAAATTATTCCATAGATATCTGTCAAATAAGCTTTTAATAAACCTACAACAATTAGTATGAATACAGCCGTTTAACTACATATACGTTTTTTTTTATCTGGTAGTAAGTTTGTGTAATATTAAACGCAATAACAACAGTTTAAAAATTGTTTTTGTTACAATAACAAAACATGCACAATATGCACATTTTAAAAGTTGCAATAAAAACATAGGCCGCTATTTCTTTTTTTAAATAACAAATGTTTTTCAAGTCGAAAATTTTTTTCTTTAATATAACAGGCATTGGCACTGCTGCCGTCGAAAGATTGTTTGTCTTATGCAACAATGCGTGGTACTCTTTCAGACAAAACCTTCTATTACTAACAGTTATTAAGGACTTATAAAACATATACATTAAGGTTCTTATTCATAAACGTACAATAGTGTATATTAAAGGCTTATTTGACAAGTATATATGGAATAATTGTCAAATAAGCCTTTAATAAACACTATTGTACATTTATGAATAAGACCATAAATATTTATATTACATTTTTAAATATTAAGCTTTGGTATTTAATAAACATAAAATAATTTATAAAAATAAAATAAACAAATGGATTTTAAAGTATTGGTTCGGATTTATTTAGTATTTTTGTGAAAACAACTAGAAGCATAAATGTATCACCCTACAATGTTGCATACACATATATCAAATTTGTTCCTGCATAAATAAAGCAATAAAAATCCCTTTAACCATCAATAAATTACTACAACAAACACCCTTTAACAAATGCTAATGACTGTGGAAAAACCCAAAAAAAAAAATTAAGAATGCGACGCACAAAACAACAAATTCAACGGGTTCATTGCTAGTGTTGTCGTATTATATTTTCAAGAATTATGAGAAATACAATTTGTTTTTTTGTTTGACTAAAAAATGTTTTTAAGGTAAAGATTAAGAAATTCTAAGCCAACATACGTTTTCGATACAGCATTTTTATCTTTAAACTATTTTAATATATAAAAAAAACCTTTAAATAAATAGCAGTGTTATTTGCATGTCAAAATTCAAATAAACAAAATATAAATTTCACGACATGACAGCACTGATCATAACATGTTATCCTATATTTAGAAAATTATATTGATATTTGCTTATTATTTTTCCTGTGCTCCTGCTGCAACAGCTATAAGATTCTATAATTTGTTACAAATATTTTTCTGTAAAAACAACCCCATACGAAAAATCTATGCAAAAAGCAACAATAAAAAGTTATTATTGAAAATGATGTTACTTAGCAAAAAAAAAAAAAAAACAACAATAAAACCACACACATGCGTTAACAACAACAACTGTAATGGCCCTGAAGAAACCTAAAAAAAAGTTGAGTTAGAAACAACAACAACTTGAGACAAAAAGACGCTACTTACAAAATAGTTTACATACACACTTACATATAATTGTAGGTACCCTGCCGTCAAATGAGTAGCTAACTACAAAAAAAAAACTAACTTTAAGTTAGCTTTTATAGACTAACTTAAAGCCAACTACTACGCAATGCAAAATTTGCATTAACCAAAATGTATACAAACACTGCGCAGTATTTTTTTTTAAATAAGATTAGATTGCTTTAACAAATCAAGCAGAAGAAAACTTGTTCTTTCAATATATTATTTTACATTTAAAAACAAAGTGTCTCGGTGGCCTAGAGGTAATGCGCTTGTGCTGCAGTTCAGAAATCCCTGGTTCGAATCTCAGCGTCGGTAAATACAAAAAATGAAATTTTTAAATTGTAAATATTAATTATAAATAAAATATAAATAAAATATAAAGTTCTTCTTCTTTAATAAAGCGCCCCATATGTCAAAAAAAAATTACATTTAGTTTTAGAAATAATCCCGTTTACGGCTTAAATCAATCTTTTTTGGCTTAAATCAAGTACGGTTTCGAACTTAAATCAATCCTTTTTTGGCTTAATTGTGGCTAAAAGTAAGAAATTCGTAACTTATAGTTAATTAAAAAAAACCAACTTAAAGCTAACTTAAAGTAGTAAGTTTATAGCTAGCTACAAAACGTTAACTTTAAGTTAACAGCTATGTAACTAACTTCAAGTTAATTAAAAGTAATGCAGAATCGGACAATTGACTACTTCCTAGGACATCGCAATGTTAAAATAGTCAGTTAATTCCATATATAAGTAATGCAAGTGTCAACCACCACTACTTGAGAAATAGTTAGCTTCAAGTTAATTTTAAGTTAACTGAATGTCCGACAGGGTACCTATATTTTCAATTTGTATGAATGTTTAACAGTTTGTTGCTTTTTCTATTCTCCTGTTACGTTTGGTACATAAAACTCAGTTTTTGTTAATTAAAACGTTTAAAAATGTCTGTCTGATGTGTTACAACGAATTTTTTTGTGTTATTTATGTACTTCATCACCAACTGAAAGTTTTTCGGCAGAAAGCAAGTAGTCTCAAATAAAAAACTCTGTCAAGTAACATCGATTACATAGTTGATGATGAGCGAGTTCATAGAAAAAGATTCTTATTATTTAGAAGTACTACAAATAAGAGTTCATCCCTTAAAATACTCAAGTATACTACAAGTTCGAGTAAATTGGTGCAGCTCTCTAATATATATGTATATACAGTGTGCGACAAAACATATGCACGAACTTCTGTTAAGTAGAATATGTCTCAAAAACAAAAGCAAACACATTTGGATTTGGACTTATTTATTTTTTTTATAAAGTTAATAACCTAAATTCAATAAAATATATAAAAAAAAATAAAAATTCTTATAAAACTTAAAAAAATTCATATTATACAATAAAAAATAGTTTTTTGTATGCGACAAAACATATGCACGTCTTTAGGAAATTAAAAAAAAATATTAATATTTATTTGAGTAGCCATTTCTTTTAAAACTTCTTCACATCTTTGTGGCATGGACTCAATTAGGTTTGATGAAATTTCTCCAGAAATTTCATTCCAAGCTACTTCCACCTGGCGGAAAAGTTCATCCCTATTTCTGCAATAATCACGGTTAATTTTACGAACTACAATATCCCATAGATTTTCTATGGGATTAAGATCTGGCGATTGCACTCGCAATTTTAAAACATTAATTTTATTAACTGCAAGCCACTTTTTGATTCATTTAGCCGTGTGTTTGGGATCGTTGTCCTGTTGATACCTCCACTTAAGCGGCATTTCCTCCTCTGCATGTGGTAGCATTATGTTTTGTAGGATATCCTTGTAAACAAATCGATCCATTACACCATTTATTTTATGAATTGGTCCGATTCTATGGCCGGAAAAGCATCCCCAGACCAATACATTTCCTCCTCCGTGTTTTACCGTACCTTTGGTATATCGAGGGTTCAGGCGTTGTCCTTTTGGTCTACGTACCAGCCTAAATCCATCAGAACTTTTAATATTGAACTTAGACTCATCAGAGAAGAGTACGGTTTTCCATTAGGTTGTGGTCCAGTTGATGTGCTCCTTTGCACATTCGATTCTAGCTAATCTGTTTTTGGCAGAAATAAATGGTTTTTTTGCACTTCTACATGATTTTAATCCACCTTCAACAGATCGTCTTTAGATGGATCTAATCGAGAAATTTAAGTTTAACTGACTTGCAATAGATCTTGCTGAGATAAATTTATCCTTTTTTATTAAACGCAGTATTGCCTGGTCGTCCCGTTTACTGGTTTTCTGGGGTCTACCACCTCTGTGTACGGTTGCCAACGATCCTGATGAACGGAAACGGCTTACAATGCGAGAAATGACACTGTGGTGAATTCCAAATTTGTTTGAAATCGACGTTATTGATTGCCCTTTATTATAATCATTTATAATTTTTTCTTTTAAATGATCGGAATATTTGCTGTAAGCCATTCTTTTATTGAAATATTGCAAACTATGACCGCTGACTTTGGAAGAATATAAATATTAATAAACACGTGCAAAATGTTTCAAATTATTCCGTTTATATCTAAAAAATTGTGCATCTTATTTAACGATTCTTTTAGTTGGTAATTTGTTAGAAAAAATGAAGAACATAAATACCAACCACTTCGTGCATTTGTTTTGTCGCATGTAAAATAGGGGTTTTGTAAGTTTATTATTAATTTTTTTTGTTAAACATTTTTTTTCTTTGTTTTTGTCTTGTGTTAGTAAGAGGACTCTATTATCATTACAAAAAAATAACGCAAGTAAAATTACGAATGAAATTTTCTACATTAAAAAGATATCTGATTGTAAGTACAATCTCGTGCATATGTTTTGTCGCATACTGTATATTGATAAAAATGTTTGCCACCTATTACAAATATTTTGACTCTAATTAATACTAGCGTACACGTCCGCACACTACGAGATTAAGATAAATAGGTAAAATATTCTTTTATATCAATTACTTTGTTATAAATGTACATATACCGTTAGCTTAAACGCAATACAACGTTACTAGATTTTATAAAATTTTACAGTTAAAGCAAAAAATTTTCCTAATTAAAAACGTAGTCCTTGTAAATTTTTTCTTTTTTCCGGAATTTTGTTTCCAGTTTTGTTTGTTGACATTAAAAAGATTTTATTGTTATATGCCTTTTGATAAAATATATTTAAATATTTAAAAAAAATTATTTTGGGGTTTTCGTTAGTTACATACGGAGTTTTACCCAGCAAAAGCTTTGCTTACAAAATAAGTAGAAAAGTATGTAGAATTCCCGCTAAGCACTACTTACAATTCGACTGTAAGAAGTACTTATTTTTGTTCGCGATGCCCCAAAACGAACCGGATATTTAATTTGTAATGACTTATTAAAAGCACGTTATGATTTAAAAAGAAGGTACAAAAAATAAAATTTTTAAATTAAAAATATTAAGTATCTATAAAATAAAAATTAAATTAAAAAAAGTCTTCTTCTTCTCCGCCTCTCGATCTCCAGCTGCTTGTTCCACCTGGGAGGTTTTGAGTTACGGTTCGTTTTTGTCGTCGTGCACGGTAATTCATAAGATTGTGTAATGCGTGTTACCAAATTATCAAGTACGGAATCGATGTTCCCCGACTAAATAGTTCGTGGGTGGCACAATTTTTTATTAAGCAATTTCCCGTATTTGGACGAGTTTGTTCTTCTAGGATTTCTAAACACCCTCGCCTATCATATCAGAACCAACCATTTATGGGACATACTGATAATCGGAGAAGGAGGGTTGGGAAAGCACCTTCCAGCTATCCACCACGATTTACCACTAAGGACCAAACATTTTCAGAATACTATATACATAGGCTTTATGGGACGAAAATAAATTTTATAGAAATAGCAAACCCTATATAAACGTATATTAAAAGGAGGATATTTTATTACATTCATATAAAATATTTCCAGCTCAGATAAAAATACAAAAAATATCTCCTAATGATTATCAAAATTACAATATAGGATAATTTGTATAAAAAATAAATTGCTACTGCAACAGCACAATATAAATGCATTACATGTTTTCAAAAGATTCAAATTATAATTGTATAACATTTACATAATTTTTACTATTTTATGACATTTTACAAATCATATTAAAAGTTACGTTTAGGTTTCAAATTAGATCTAAGTATGTACATTTATTGACTAACATAAACATTTTTTGTGTAATA
Source organism: Melanophora roralis (assembly GCA_963583895.1). Taxonomy (NCBI): domain Eukaryota; kingdom Metazoa; phylum Arthropoda; class Insecta; order Diptera; family Rhinophoridae; genus Melanophora; species Melanophora roralis. The sequence goes on along the minus strand of OY757187.1, from coordinate 73,478,603 downwards.
TCGAGCGGACGTTTCCTTTTTATTGTCTATTTAAGTTAGAGGTCATTGGGTAAACCTTATAAGCATTTTTAATTTTAAATAAAAATATGAAATTTATTGTTTATTCAACAGGTTTTACGTGAAACTGACAGGTCTGTATGCAGTCGTTCTTCTATTGATCTATGAGAGCAGTTCGTTTTTGCGCATGCGTCACTTAATATGTGGAAATTTTTATCGAAAGCGTGAAAAGAAGAGAATATTATATCTTTACAATTCTTTACTTAAGCAAAGACGCACCATAACACAGGCTATGATTAAAGAGGCCAGATATAATTTTGCAAATCGGCAAATACGCTTAAAAACAAATGTTTTTTTGGTAAGAATAATTTCCATGTTTACAATATACAAATTAAAGACCTGCAAAAATATAACACAAAGTATTGCAAAAGCAGATATACCTTGTACATCCATGTACATACCAGTTCTCTTTGGTGTAAGTGTGTGAATAAGTGTAACTGATATTGTATGGTTTTGCTATTGCGCATTCACTCTACTCTTATAAACAAATATTGTTGTTTATGGTTTTGCATTGAGTGCGAAATGTATTTGTTTTTTTTGTGCTGAATAACAACAATATCATGCATGTTTTCTTATAACTGTTGGTATAACAAATACACAAGATCGTTTATATAAAAGGTTGTGAATGAAACAAAAATTGTAGCTATAGTGTTTAAATATGAAAAAAATAATTTAAAAAAAAAAAAAACATTTTTTTATCTCAAGCTCAAAAATTAAGATAAAATAATATATATTTATTTTGTATTTTTTAATAATTTAAATTTTAATTTTAAATTTGACTTTAATATATATAGTTACGATGCAGTTTTAATTTTTTTTAGCTAAATTTGTTTAATTTATTTAAATAAAATTTAAAAAATATAAAAACTGGCTCATGTAGTTAGAATAAGAAAACACATCAAAAGTACTTATAGTTAAACATCATTATTTGTATGCATAGTTGCCAGATAAATTTGGTCCAATATCGTCAAATCTTTGAGAAAAAATCGTCAAAATAAGATTTGGAAATCGTCAGAGAATCGTCAACATTAAAATGTATGATTTTAATTACTTTTTTAGCTAATAATAATTAAAAAAGGGACAAACAAAGTAGTTTCGTCAAAAGTAGTTACAAAAAAAGCAAAATTTCATCATTAAAAGCAAAGCAAACTGAAAATAAAAAAACGCAAATATAAGTATAAGAAATTTTTCACAAATTTTATTTGAAACAAATAATTTTTTTTACAGAATTGGTTTTTAAGCATCCTATTTCTAATCCTTTTTATATATAGTGTTCTAACTATATATAATAGCTAGTATGGGATGACTAAAAATGGGGTTTCAAAGCGGAAGACACTTGTTTTTTCTTTTTGTTCTTTTTAAACGAATACATAAGATATACTTCTTTTACGATTTGTTAGTAACGGGCTTTTAAGGTCATAAATTAACTTAATGTAAATAAAACTATTATTTCATTATTTTATCCAACGTTTCGCTGGTATTTTCCAGCCTCTTTAGGGATATTTATTTTAAATCAATCTGGCAACGATATAAATTTGAACATAAAATATTTTTGTTAATAAAAACAATGACATAATAAAAAGCTTTTGCCTATGCTACTTACATATACATAGTTTTTTACAATTACATTATTTTTAACATTGTCAACAAATTAGATTGCATTAATTTAACACACCACAACATAAAACACAAAGTTATTCAAAAAAATTTACAAATAAATAAGTATCACAGGTAAAGGCTTATATCACAGTTAAGATAAATACGAACTAAGATATTGCGATCAAATAATTGGTATTGATGTTGTCTTTGTCTTCTTTTCTGTTTACTGCATATGCTGCTCTCTGCTGAATTCTTAAGCTTTCTAACGTGTATCGTTTGTTATGTTTTCTCTCTGTGTCCAAAATATTGACATTTATGAAATCTGGTTTGTGTTTCGTTTCTGTACAATGTTGTGCCAGTGCAGTTGTTTGTTTTTCTTTGCGTATGTCTGCTTGATGTTCTGCTATCCTTGTGCCTAAACTTCTTTTTGTGGTACCCACATATACTTTCCCACAATGTGTTTGTGTGTCGCCTGTACAGGTGATTTCATAAACAACATTGGCTTGTTCTAATTTATTAATTTTTGTTTTTGTAAATAAAGATTCTGTCGTCTTGTACTGACTCACAAAAGAACTACACGTAATACTCAAAAAGAGAAGTTTATCTTAAACATATATGATGAAACGAGACGGCTGATACAAAAACACAAAGATGAAATAATCATAAGTAAATCTGACAAAGGAAATGTAACAGTAATACTTTACAAAAACGACTATAAAAAAGGAATGGATAAACTTTTAGAAGATAAAAATACATATAAGACTATGAGGGCAGACCCGACGCAGAAGCTATTACGTGATAATAATAAATTGGTAATGGAACTCTATAAGAGCAAATACATCTCTAAATTTGAAAAATTTCAATTAACATGCAATTCAGCAACGGCACCAAGACTATACGGCCTCCCTAAAATTCACAAACCAAATACCCCTTTCCGACCCATCTCGTCATCAGTTCAAGTTCCATGTTACAATATGGCTAGGCACATAGGACAAATACTTAAAAATATTATGTATATCAAAAGACTATAACATAAAGAATTCAATTGAGCTTAAAAGGAGGTTAAGTAACATTACTTTAGAAGACGATGAAATTCTTATCTCACTTGACGTAGTATCGCTGTTTACAAATATTCCCATTCATTTAGCAATTAACAATATTATGGAGCAATGGAACACAATACAAAAACACACACAAATGGCAAGAAAACAATTTCTCAAACTTTTACAATTCTGCCTTGAAGAGAACAACTATTTTTTATTCAATGACGTTTGCTATAAACAAACCTATGGCATGCGTTTTGGAATGCGGTCATATTCGCTGATGATATAATATATATACGAATATGACCGAATTCCAAAACGCAGATTCCTCGGAAACATGTTCTCTGGCGAAATTCAGCGTACACAATTTATTCTTTGGGCTTATAAACTGTTTCTTGCGTGAAACATGGTCAAGAAAACTATGTTAGCGCAGGACACGGCGAACAGTTTCGGCGCAGCATTGTTTGCCAAGGTCAGGAGCAGCCTATGAGGGCAGCTTTGGAGCCAAAAGCTTTGAGTTCGCCTTTATTTTTCTCAAAATATATCGGTCGTCTTGCTCACTAAAAATTTTATTAGGTGCCTTTCTGCCTTTGTTATGAACGCGATTTTCGTGGATAAAACGCTTAATGATTTTTTGGACTGTGGAAGCCTTAATATTTACCATTTCTGCTAATTATCGCTGTAAATGGCCATTTTCAAAGTGGTTTAAAACCAATTCCCTTTGTCGTAATGTTGTACGCGGACTCACTTGAATTTTTGCAAGTCGAGACTTGATGTAACACAATTAGACTAACAATTCCACAATAAAACATTCCTAGAAATAGAAATACGAAACACGAAAAAAACGAACAACACTGCATTAAGGTATTGTTACAGTAGAAATTTACTGCATAAAATAAGCTGTGAGATAAATATTTGAGTATTTTCTGTTTTTATACTTTTAAGTAGTTAAAATAATCGTTTTTGCAATATGTGATTTTTGTTTGTTAAACAACAACGTTTTCTCTTTTAAATGACATCAAATTTTTTTCAAAATTCCTGTTGGTTGTGTTTTTATAGGGCTTTAAAAACAAAATATTGCACTGCATAAAATAAGCTGTGAGCCAGTGTAATTATTTTAGCATTAAAAGGTAGCTCTGGAAGCATTTTGTTGCTTATATCAACGTTAGGAGCTTTTTTATCATTTAGGTTTACGATAGCCTCTAAAGCGTCTGAAAATCGAAATGTTTTTCTATAGGATGTATAACAACAACAGGCGGTAATAGCCTCACGTCAGTGCATGTATTAGGAGTGAACATATTCCTTAAATGACTTGCGAGCAGACTTTTCTTCATAAATTTTTGTCCAGATTTCGTAGTGTTGGTTTTGCGATAACGGATCTTTTTAGACCTTTTGCTGATGGCCATAGCGAATAGTTCGATGGAGAAGTCGAGCCTAGCTCTTCGACGTGTATATTTTGAAAGCTTTTATTCAGTTTCCCTTATCCTGTTGTCTGTGTTTAAATCTTGAAAGTTAAATTTCATCCACTTCACGATTTCCGATTTACTTGAAACTTTGCAGCCACATTGGGTTTCCGTAACAATACAATTTAATGATTCGAAAAGTGGTCGATGCCACGCGAACAAAAATCATATCTCTATATAGTTGATTCTTCTGGACTGATTAGAATTAAATTTTAGGGGTATTCTAACATTATAATTTAAAAACTTTTAAGCCCAAAAAGTATGCGGTGACTCACCATCCAAAAATCAAATCTAAACACAGCTCGTTCTGCCAGACCGATTTGCATAAAACTTTAAGGGTATACAAAGACTACTAAAAAATTTTGAAGGCTAAAAAAGTGGACGATGACACACATGCAAAAAATTAAATCTCAATAGAGCTGCTTCACCAGACCGATTTCTACTTAATTTTGAGAGTATACCAATAATTTGTTTACACATACACCTTTATTGCGTAATTAGCACATTTACACATTCAAGATTAATTGAGTTCAATTTACCATACAACATTTCAATTAAAAAAGTGAGAAATTAGTAGTAAATTGCTTCCCTAATTGAGTTAAAATCGAAGCGCAACTTTGCTGATTTAATAAGAACTCTGTTCAGTTAGTGTAAAAGCTTAAAAGCATTTAATATGTATGCCATGGTGAATTAATAAACTAGACAGATGTAGAATACAAGCAAACAATCGTGTATAGTTTTTTGCGTATCAATTCGTCTGTGGTGTTGGCGCAGCACTGAACGCGCAGCACTGAACTGCGGCGTTTGGCCATCAACCTTGAAGAGTATGGGACCACACGAAACGCTGCCAAGAGTGCGCATTATGCCGAGAATATTTCCGCTGTTGACGAGAATGCCGAGCTGTCGCCAGAAACATCGACTAAACGCCGCGCCTCGCAATAAGCCATCAGCCGGTCGTCCCTAAGGGGCATTGGTCAAAGACCTGCTCATGTTCCCGTACAAAGCCTAGTCCGTGCATCAGCTGCTAACTGGCGACCGACAAACGCATCGCAAACAACATCGGATGACCCACCCATCCACCTAATAGAATACGTCAAATTTTAGCATGAGATCGTGCCATATCAAGTCGTATGTTCATACATGCTATTTAAAGAAAGTTATGAAATTTTTTCGTGCTGAGTTCAGCATCGGGAACACTGTGCAGTGACAGCCCTTGCAATTATATGAATCTTATAGAGGCCAGCCCAAGACGACACTAAATAAGGCATCACCTCGAAGTTTCAATTCGCCATCTCTTTTGTTTACTTAGATTAACTTAAATGAAAAATATATTCACACTTAAGTAAACAACAACGGCACATCAATTCATCATGATCACACACTTCAATTTCAATTTATCTCGAAGCTTTACTGTTGACGGGATGTTCCTGGTGTGATAGTTTTAAAAACGGGGGTTGATTTTCAATGTATGTTGTTGAGGTAGCTTGGACGATTGCCGAGATGTGTGATGTCACTTATGGATGGATAGGGGGAAGTCTCTTGAGTAAATGATCTTATAAAAAGAAAATATAAGAAAACAAAATAAAAAAATTAAGGGTGTGAATTATTGTTTTGGGTTGCAAAAATTTTTGTTGGTACTTACCTTTATGTAGTTGTTGTAGTAGGATGCTGATGGTTGTTGAATGTGTGCTGTGCGTTTTTGGATGAATGTTGTTGTGGAATGTTTTATTATTTAATATATTTTATTTGATATAAGTGGAAATGTGGTTTGTTGTGCGTGTCCGTAAATGTTTGTTTAGATTATTTGACAAAAAATTTTATGGCAAAAGTTTGACAGCTAGTAGGAAGTGTTTGGAAAGGTGGCATATGGCAATGATATTCTTGTAGTGTAAAACCGCTACAGTGGTAATGGAAAATCGGGAAAAACTTAAATTTCTCTTAAATACATTTGGCGCGTTTCGGGCCAAAAACAAAAAACTTAATTATTTAACTTTAAGTACATTGCCCTGTGTATAGATGTGTGTTAATTGTCTTTTTATGTATATCAGTTATTTTTTTTAAGCACGAATTTTGTTAGTAGTTTTGTTCAGTTAGAATAGCGTTTAAAATATAAATTATTGAGGTTTTAAGTACAGGCAGAAAAGTTGTACTGAACATTTTAAGATAATCAGTGGCCGTGTAAAGTAAAAGTTTAAGAACATGGAAAAAGAAAGCTCAACAGTTTATTTATATAGTCAAAATAAACATATTAAATAAATTAAAAAGATTTTAAATAAAGTGCAAGTCAACAAGCAAAATTGTGATACTTATAAAATAAAATTCACCTGAACTCCAATTTGAACTTGTTTTCAACGACGGTAAGGCGGGTAAAGGAAATCCCATTGGTAAATCTAGCACCGGAAACCAACCCAAGAGAACTGGTAACAATCGTTGGAAATATAGTGCAACATAAATTTAAAAGTAACAGATTTTAAATTATCGTTAATTGTGAGAAGTAAAAATGTGGTTTAAATTTAAAGTAAAGGAAGAATTTGATTCTGGCAACATACAGTGACCAGAAAAGAAATAGAACATAGGCCATCTGTTGAGGAGTAGGGGATTTAAATACCTACTGTTAACAAAAAGTAATCACGGCAAGAACCAAAATAATTGTGCTATAACTGAATGCGGAATATTTAATTTATGGCAAATATACATTAGGGCAGTACTGATTCGTTAAGTGTTGTGTTGTTTTATTTATTAATATATTATTGTATTTTTATTGTGTCTGTGTAAAAGGGTCAAACTAGGTGAATCAAACGAAGTAATACTCCCGCGAAAAAAGGCAAGAAAATAACATTTAGTACAGGCCTAAAATCTTAATTAATGCCCCTTAAACGAGCTCATTTAGGGTAGGAAGGTGTAAGTTTCGTACGTTTTTTTTGGTAAATACATTATTACCGGAGTGAAGAGACTCTTAGTTGAAAAATTTAGTTGATCCTTGCTAGAATAGTGTTTTTATATATTTTTTTTATCATAATAAGATCGTCAATAGTGTTAAGTCAAAATTTTGTTTGTGTGTGTCTTTTAGTGCTAAGTTAGTCAGTTGTTTAAATTTGCCAGATCAAATTTTAAATTAACAGAAACTATTAAGTAAATTCATAAGTAAAATTTAAGGTACTAGAAAGGAAATATCCACATGCGATTATTGATTAAATAAAAGGATAAAGAATTTAACAATTGTGATATATTCGTGAAAAGAAATACCAAATACATAAACAAATAAAGTAGAAGATATTTTGTTTTATATATTTTTTTTATTATTATTTATTTATAACTAATTGTAATCAAGAAATAAAATATTTTTTTACTGTTACGACTTAATTTTAATACGTTTGCTGGCTAACTACATGTATATATATCTATAGTAAAGAATAATTGTTAGTGTTAAGTTTTTTTTAATAAAATGTTGTGAATTGTATGAGTGTAGAAAACATGTTGGCTTAAGTTTGTTTATTAGGGCAGGGTACAGTGGAATGATGGTGAAGTGGTAAGTGTTGGTAAAGCGTCGGTGACAATGGGGTCATCTTAAAATTCTAGATGGCTATGGTTGGGTGGGCTGCGTGTGTGGAAGTATCATCTTTTCCATACAATATAAATCTGAAAATGGTTCCTGTTTGTGAGAAGAAAAATAATAAATTTGTGTCAATAAATAATTTGTTTTGGTTTTAGTTAAGTTTAATTTTTTTTTGGAATATGTGAAAAAGAAATACATTTTTTTTATTGTGCGAGCCTGTGGTTAGAAGGTACGGGTTGAGTTCCCACGCCGAAAGATGAGCTAGTTGAGGTAGTATCACTAACCCATGGAAGACCATCCGAGGCTTGAGTGGTTTGCGGCAATAGTAGATAGCCCACCGAAACTAAGATACACAATAATGTATGTAATGTAATGTAATTGCGTATGAATTTTATATTGTTTTGTCTGCTTGTATATATGTTTGTTTGTGTATCTATTTAACATTGTAATACATACAATTTTGTTGTTGTTGACCACACCTCATCACAGTAATTTTTTTAGCGACCACACATCGTGACAGTATTTAATTTGTATCAACAAGAGTGCATGACACCACTCTTTATTCTTAACTACATTACATTGCATCAAAGAAACTGTGGCAGCTACACTACATTACAGCACTTAAATAGTTTAACCGCACAACAATACAAGAATTAGAAAATTATGCGGTTCTTGAATTAGCTTAAATAGAACTTGATGCAGGTATCTAGTATTTTACAATAAACAACTTCAAATAATATGTAGTAAATAACAAGCAAGAGCGCTTTATTCGGCTGTGCCGAATCTTATGGTGTTTTCCTCTCTGGCAAAAATGTTACATTAATGTTACCATTCGAGCGGGTTTATGTTCCATTCTAAAAAAACATGCAAGAGTGAAAACAGTTATCGTGTTCCTTTCTGAACATGTTGCACAAATAACTGGCAAAAGTGTAACATATCTTACCCCCAATTATGTTGCAGTGTAATAAAGTACCACTTTTTACAGCTGTGTTATGTATGTAAATACTTTTTTATGCAGGCGAGTTTTTAACGCAGAGTGTAGTTTTTATTAAAATCAAGCAATTTTCTGTTCCATTGAAACAAAAAAAATGGACAACTTTTTAAGTGTGTGTGTAAACTGATAAAAATTTTACACATACATATTGTAACATTTTTTTTAGAATGGAAAACACCATTAGAAACCCTTTACATTGGACTTTTTTTAATTTTATCCGTTTTTTTATTTATGAAATATTTATAATTTTTAAATGGGGGCCGATGTCATATTTTAACCCTCTAGGGGTTATTAGGGCAGCTGTAGGCGTTTTTTCGTAAGTTTTGTAGGGTCGGTCGTATACTTTATTTCTCTAAGGCTGACTCTTGGGAAGTTATGGGTGTTTTTACATCGTTTTTGTAAATTTTGTATGGCAAGCCCCTTAAGTGATGGAGATACGGGGTAAGTGTACTCTAGGAAAACGTTTGGGAGGAAACGCTAATGGGGGTCTATGATACATTTTATTCCTTAAGGGGTTACTCCGGAGAAGTTGTAGGGGTTTTTACCCTATTTTTTTAAACTTTGTATGGTAACCATGTTAGGGGCTAGAGATAGAAGAAGTATGTTCCACTAAAGTGTTTGGAAGGACAAATGTATCGGGATCGGTCTTACATTTTACCTGATAGGAGAACCCTGAAAGCTGTGGGAGCGATTTAAAAAAAATTTTAAAAAATGAAACTTTGTATGTCAACCCTGCTAGGGGCGGAGATAGGGTGTAAGTGTGTTCCCAAAAGATGTTCGTGGGGAAAAACTATTGGAAACCGGTCTTACATTGCACATTACACGGGGCAACTCCGGAGCAGCTGTAGAGGTTTTTATGTACAAATTTTAGAGAAATAAACAAAGGTAGTCTTCGTTTTTAGCTTATATCACTCAGTTATCAGCCGATTTTGCTGTATTTTAATAGCGATTTTTTCAAAAAGTTTCAACCATAACACGGACAGACAAACAAACGGACATGGCTAAATCAACTTCCCTATCTATAAGGATCTAGAATATATATACTTTATGGGGTCGCAAATGGATAATAAAGAAATTACAAATGGAAAAGCAAACTTATCACTTATGTTAAGGGTATAATAACACGTTTATTTTTAACTCTAAATAACAATTAAATGAAAGGCAATAAGAAGACACAGATACCCTCGTAAAGGAGTTTTCATGCAGAATTTTAAAAATTCTAAAAAATAGATTAGATGATACTAGCCGAGTAAAATGCTTTTTTTTAATAAGCGATTTTCACCATCAATACTTGCTTTTTCGAAAAAAAAATTTTTTTCTAAAGCTAACACTAAAAAATAGAAAAATATGCTCTTTTTTATTTATTGTTAAACTAAATGCTTTTAATATAAATTTTTGCTTTTTATTTTGGCTTAAGTTCATATAATTTCTTTTTTTATTAGAAGAAATTAATATTTTTCCGTTAGTCAAGTGATGCCGAATACATCAATACAAAAAAGCATAGTGTATATGGAAAAGTAAACTTCGTCCTAACTTACAAAATAAAAAAGAAGGAAAAGAGATATTCCGTTTTCGTTTCTCTGTTACCTGTAAATAGGTGATGCTTACAGCCAAAAAGACAGTACTACCGTTAAAGAGTACTGATGATGAAGCTGCGTAGCTGCTTTCGAAAATGCATTCTACTCGGCTAGTATACATATGTAGGTAGAAAAAAACCTGCTTTTTATACCCTTCACATAAGTGATAAGGGTATATATAAGTTTGTCATTCCATTTGTAATTTCTTTATTATCCATTTGGGACCCCATAAAGTATATATATTCTGGATCCTGGATAGATACGGAAGCCGATTTAGTGATGTCCGTCTGTCCGTGTTATGGTTGAACTTTCTGAAGCCCCCGAAATTGCATAGACCCGTAGGTGGTATCAAACTGTCAGAGATAGTCGCGAGAAAATCGTTATTAAAATTCAGCAAAATCGCCCGATAAATGACCGAGATATAAGCAAAAAACCGAGACTACCTCCTTTTTTAGTCTACAACAACAACAAAGAACGTACTTAGGTATGTAATAATAAAAAAACAAACAAAAAAAGAAAAAAACAGAACCAGTCATGTTGATATTATAAACCCACACCCAAAACAAAAATTTTATTACTTTTAGTTTAGATACATATAACAGGGTTGCCATACAAAGCTTAATATAAACATTTTTAAAATCGCTCCTACGGCTTCCAGGGTTCTCCTACAAAGGTAAAATGTAAGACCGACCCGAATTTTTTTATCTATCCAAACATTTTTGTGGAACATACTTACCCTCTATATCCAGCCCCTAACATGGTTGCCATACAAAATTTTAAAAAATAAGGTAAAAACCGCTACAACTTCCCTGGAGTTGCCTCTAGAGGAAAAAATGTATCACAGACCCCCATTAGTTTTTTCTCCCAAACGTATTCCTAGAGTATACTTACCCCCTATCACCATGCCCTAAGGGGGTTGCCATACAAAATTTACAAAAATATTGTAAAAATGCCCATAACATCTTTAAAGTTGGTCTTAGGGCAATAAAGTGTATGACTGACCCCCATTAGTTTTTTCTCCCAAACATATTCCTAGAACATACTTTTCCCCTTTCTCCACGCCCTAAGGTGGTTGCCATACAAAAATTACAAAAATTATGTAAAAATGCCTACAACTTCTTCAAAGTCGGCCTTAGAGCAATAAAGTGTAGGACCGACCCAATTAGTTCGCCTTCCCAAACATATTCCTAAAATATACTTACACCCTATCCCAACACCCTAAGGGGGTTGCCATACAAAATTTACAAAAATTATGTGAAAATGCCCACAACTTCTTTAGAGTTGGCCTTAGAGCAATAAAGTGTACGACCGACACCCATTAATTTCTTCTCCCAAATATTTTCCTAGAATATACTTACCCCCTATCTTAGCGACCTAAGGGGGTGCCATACAAAATTTACAAAAATGATATGAAAATGCCCACAACTTCTTCAAAGTTGGCCTTAGAGCAATTAAGTGTACGACCGACCCCCATTAGTTTTTTCTCCCAAACTTATTCCTAGAACACACTTGCCCCCTATCTCCATGCGCTAAGGGGGTTGCCATACAGAATTTACAAAAATGATGTAAAAATGCCCACAACTTCAAAGTTGGCCTTAGAGCAATAATGTGTACGACCGATCCCCATTAGTTTTTTCTCCCAAACATATTCCTAGAACATACTTTTCCCCTTTCTCCACGCCCTAAGGTGGTTGCCATAAAAAATTTACAAAAATGATTTAAAAATGCCCACAACTTCTTCAAAGTCGGCCTTAGAGTAATAAAGTGCACGACCGACCCAATTAGTTCGCCTTCCCAAACATATTCCTAGAATATACTTACACCCTATCCCAACACCCTAAGGGGGTTGCCATACAAAATTTACAAAAATGATGTGAAAATGCCCACAACTTCTTTAGATTTCTAAAATTTCCTTTATAATTTATCAGGCTAATTGGTTCAAGTTTATTGTGATAAGATTTTCATTGAAGAAATATTCAGAAAAAGTTTAGTTTCCCGACACTAGCCGAGTGGAATGCATTCTTTAGATTTCTCCTTAGAGCAATAAAGTGTACGACCGACCCCCATTAGTTTATTTTTCCAAACATATACCTAGAATATACTTACACCCTATCCCAACACCCTAAGGGGGTTGCCATACAAAATTTACAAAAATTATGTGAAAATGCCCACAACTTCTTTAGATTTGTCCTTAGAGCAATAAAGTGTACGATCGGCACCCATTAATTTCTTCTCTCAAATATTTTCCTATAACATACTTTCCTCCTATCTCCACGCCCTAAGGGGATTGCCATAAAAAATTTACAAAAATTATTTTTTTTTCATATTTTTATTATTGAATTTTCGCCTTAGGCGAACTAACAATAAGTATTCAAATTTAAAAACTACACAAGTTCTTATAATAAAATTAATTTATTCAGTAGTTTCATCAAAGTGCAATAGTATCCCTTTTTTTCAGACGAGTGTGTCCACTATGTTGCAAAATGTTTCGAGTGAACGGATTTGGACGAGTTTCCAGCTTGTTTAAATACTTGTCCACATAATTAAAAATTTCGCATATAACTAGTGGAACTTGCAGATCTTTGTGGATGTTGCTGTTTTTAACATACCAAGGAGCACCAGTTATCATTCTTAGGATTTTATTTTGACGGTGTTGAATTTTTTTAATGTTGAAGGCGGAAGCAGTGCCCTATAATTGTCTCCCGTAGCACCAAATTGGTTTCAAAATTGAGTTTTGAAGTAAAAGTTTACAATCAAGACGTAGCACAGAGTTTCCACCGATTAGCCAGTGGATTTGGGCCGTTTTAAGTTTCATCTGTGACTACTTCGCATCTACTTATATGTGACTTCCATATGAGGCGGCGATCCAGGTGAATGCCAAGATATTTCGTCTCAATACGTTGAGGCACCGTATGGTTGTTAATAGGAATTGGGGGCCACGTTTCCTTGCGTAACGTAAAAGTAACGTGGGTGCATTTTTGTTCATTTATTTTAATACCCCATAACTTTGCCCATTTTTCTACTGGGGATACGTGATGTTGAAATTATTTTGAGGCCTCTTTATGGTCCTAATGAATACTGAGAAAGGCGGTATCATTAGCAAATGTCGACGTATAAGTAAGATTGTTTGTGGGCATATCTGCTGTGTAAAGCAAGTACAGAATTGGACCTAGTATACTCCCTTGAGGTACACCAGCTCCTATTGGTTGAGAAGAACTTATTTGGTTTCCTCTTTAATCATAAATTGTCGGCCGGTTATGTATTTTCCTAAAAGGTTGAAAATATTAGATGGAAGGTTGAGCTTTAATTTGTTTAATAGGCCTTCATGCCATACTTTGTCGAACGCTTGAGAGACATCTATAAAGAGCGCGGAGCAGTATATCGTTTTCTCAAAGGCTTTTCTTATAACCTGTACCAATCTGTGGGTTTGTTCGATGGTATTATGTTGATTTCTAAACCCAAATTTGTGATCCAGAATGCAGTTGTTTTCATTCAGGATCGGAGTCAGCTTGTTTTTAAGCAATTTCTCAAACAATTTGGACATAGTTAGTAACAGACTTATAGGCCTGTAAGACTCCACCTTCGAAGGATCTTTTCCCGGCTTAGGAATCATCTTTACCAAGGCAACTTTTCATACTGGCGGGAAATGTTCGAGCCGTAATATGGCGTTAAAAATAAAAGGAATTATTATTTTTGCTGTGCAAGGCAGCTCCAAAAGCATTTTGTTGCTGATTTCATCAAAGCCAGGAGCTTTTTTAGCATTTAAATTGTTGATAGCCTCTACGACATCTGACAACTGAAAACGTATTTCCATAGGACATCTAGCAACAACAGGCGGTCATGTCAGTGCATGAATTGGGAGTGAAGACATTTGTTAAATGATTTGCGAGTAAATCACATTTTTCTCCATCTTTTCTTGCCAAGGATCCTCTAGGATAACGTAGTGGTGGTTTCGCGATAACGGGTCTTTTAAGATATTTCGCTGATCGCCATAGTGAATAATTCGTCTGAGGAGTCGCGTCTAGACCTTCGAGGTGTTCCTTAAGAGATGCCAATCGGTGAACCTCTAGCAAATTTTTCAATTGGTTTGTACATTCCTTCAACTTGGCTTTAAGTTCGGGTGATATGTGCTTTTGCCATTCTCTTCGGGCTCTTCTTTTTTCAGATAAAAGCTGTTGCACATCGGCTGAAAAAAGTTTGTTGTATTTTGTCTGACGATAGTAAGAAGAACATGATCAACGGCTTTTTTATGTTCTCATTAAGGCTGCTCAGAAAATCATCGATGTCTTTGGGAGTTTTGAGCGGTTGGTTTTCTGAGCAGTGGGTGCTGACAAATTTTTTGTATTTTAACCAAATAACTCCTTTCAATGAAAAAAAAATCACTAGTTGGTATTTGGTGAGGACTAAAAATAGTGATTATAGTGGGAGAGTGGTCTGAAGATAAATCCAACGAGGCTTGAGCTTCGGTAAGTTCCGGGGATATACCTTTTGTTACGCCAAAATCGATTACGTCTGGAATTTTATTCATCATTTTTTGGTTTGTAGCACTTGGTCGTAGCATGCAGGTCTCCACACACAACACAAACAGAAGGCACCTTGCAATTAGCTTTGGTGTGACCATATTCCTGGCAGTTCAAGCACTGTACGGGCCCAGATCGCTTATGTGGCGCTTCAACTAGAACTCTACGGTGCAAAATATATTTTAGGTCGTAAATAGAGTGATTCTCATTTTTTTGAATTTACATCACCAGGTCCAAGCTCTACTCGGAATAATGGTTGAGGATACCTTTCCGTGTTTCTAATGTGTGATATAAACTTGGCTTTAAAGCCTTTGCTGCACAAACTGGCCTTAATCTTCTCTGGGTCAACATTTGTATCGATACCCTTAAAAGCAACCTAGAGACCTTTTGCGTTCTTAAGTTGGTAGGTGTAGAAGCTTTTCTGATGTTTTTCAAGTTCGGAAACCGTAGTGCGGTTAGCGTTTTCGTGATTCACTTGAATTTTAGTTTCATAAATGCTACCACGCTTTATGTTCGAAACATAAAAGTTGTTTTCGCCTATTAATTCAACTAAAAACTTTATGAGGTCATTTGAGTCTTTATCTTTTAAATATATTGGGGGAGGCTTAAATGACTTACTTTCAGGTAATGGGGCATCATTTTCCTCCTGCAAAATGGCAAAACGGTTTTGCGATGAGGTTGGCTTTTCTTCATCTTTCAAAATTTTTGCTGGGTTGGTAACCTTTGCCGATTTGGGGCTTCTTCCCCTTTTAAGAACTGTAATATAACTGTCCATTCCTACCTGGACCTTTGGAGCTTGTGAAGAAAATGGACTGTGACCGTCTTTAGCAACTGTAGGGTCAACTTCTAAATTCAATAAGGAAGACCGCGATGAGGATGGTACTTCGGTATTTTTTTTATAATTTTTAAAAAGAAATTGGGCTAAATTTGTCCCTTGTTCAAAACACTTATTTAAATTTGGTGTACTTGCACTTAAATCGTTTGTATTTATTTTTGGTTTTTCACTCAAATAGTTTTTATTGTATTCAGGGTCTCTAATGTTTTCATTGCACACGCTTGTGGAGCTTAACACAATATAAGCATTTCTGCTATTAGGCCCACTGTCACGACGATTACTGTAACTCATTTACCGCTTGCTTTTTTTTTATTACGTTTTTTTTGGTTTTTTTTCACTTATGTATACAATATGTATGTATATAATTAGAATTGTTTGCCACCTATTACAAATATTCGCTCTTGTTAGCACTTGCGTTACACATCCGCACACAACGAGTTTAAGATCACAAATTACAAAAATAATATGAAAATGCCCACAACTTCTTCAGAGTTGGCCTTAGAGCAATAAGGTGTACAACCGATCCCCATTAATTTCTTCTACCAAATCTATCCCTAGAGCATACTTACTCCCTATCTCCACGCCTTAAGGGGGTTGTCACACAAAATTCACAAAAATGATATGCAGATGCCCACAACTTCTTTAGAGTCGGCCTTAGAGAAATAAAGTGTACAACCGACCTCCATTAGTTTCCCCTCCCAAACATATTCCTAAAACCTACTTACTCCCTATCTCCACGTTCAAAGAGGGTTGCCATACAAACTTTACAAAAATGATATGAAAATGCCCACAACTTCTTCAGAGTCGGCCTTAGAGCAATAAAGTGTACGACCGACCCCCATTAGTTTTTTCTCCCAAACATATTCCTAAAACATACTTACCCCCGTTCTCCATGCGCTGAGGGGGTTGCCATACAAAATTTACAAAAATGATGTAAAAATGCCCACAACTTCTTCAAAGTTGGCCTTAGAGCAATAAAGTGTACGACCGACCCCCATTAGTTTTTCTCCCAAACATATTCCTAGAACATACTTTTCCCTTTTCTCCACGCCCTAAGGGGGTTGCCATACAAAATTTACAAAAATTATATGAAAACGCCCACAACTTCTTCAGAGTTGGCCTTAGAGCAATAAAGTGTACTACCGACCCCCATTAGTTTCTTCTTCTAAACATATTCCTAGAATATACTTACCCCCTATCTCCACGCCCTAAGGGTGTTGCCATACAAAATTTTAAAAAATTAGGTTTAAAACCCCTACAACTTCCCCGTAGTCACCCGTGGAGCGTTAGAAAATGACACCAACCCCTATTTAAAAATAAAAAAATTTTTTATAAGAAAAAAAATGTATAAAAATATAAAAAAGTTTGGGATTTCGAAGGCCAATGTGAAGGGTATATAAGATTCGGCACAGCCGAATATAGCGCTCTTACTTGTTTTCAAATAAAAAGTTTCTTTCACTATTAAGGGAAAAATATTAATTTCATCTAGAAAAAGAAATTATAATGAACTTCAGCCAAAATAAAAGCATAAATTTTTATAAAAAAATTTTAATTTCTTCATTTGAAAAAAATTAGAATTTAGCAAGGATTGCACTTGAGTGTGAAGTAGTAAAAACTAATTAATTTTTTATTTTTGTGAAAAATTAAAAGGACCTTAAATTTTATTGTTTTCCAAACAAGTTAGCAAATAATATTGGTTATGCAGAAACACAAGTTACCTTTTGACCGAATAACTATTTATTTTTGTTTAAGTGGTCCCGAAGTTACCGAAACCCGAAACAGAATCTTAGATACCCCTCAGATCGGCCTTTCGGAACCCCGAATTTCTTTTCTATTTTTATCAGTTTTTTTTTATTTATGAAATATTTTTAAATAGTGGTCGGTGCCATATATTAACCCTCTCAGGGTGACTCGGAAAGTTGTAGGGGGTTTTACCCTAATTTTTTTAAATTTTGTATGGAAACCCTTTAGGGGGTGGAAAGAGGAAGTAAGTATGTTGTAGGATAATGTTTGCCAGAAAAAATGGGTTGGGTCAGTCCTACATTTGACCTAGCCATGAGCACCCTGCAAACTATAGGGGCGATTTATTAGAATTTTACCAAACTTTGTATGGGAGCCCCCTCAGGCGATGGTGGCAGGGAATTTTACAAATATAAAATGTTACTAGATTATTTTAATTATTTACTTTGTTAATAATATTGAGAGCGTTTTTCTAACACTCTCTCTCTCATAATTTATTTATAAATTGCTTGCACTCACATTTTTTATAAAGTTAATATGTAATGACTGAAACTTTTCTTTAGGCAATGCCTTCGGCAGTACGTCAGCTAGTTGGTTGACGCTTTACAAGTATTGAACATCGATATCGCCTTTAGCCTGAATGTCGCAAGTGTAAAAGTATTTAGTATCAATATGTTCGGTTCTTTTTTGAGATTCTGTATTTTTTACCAAAGTTATTGCTCGCTGGTTATCACATTTAACTGGTGTCGCATCAAGTATTACTATTCCAATGATCATCAATAATTTTATTATCCAAACTACTATTTTTGTTGCCGAGCATAACGCTACAAATTGTTCCTCTGTTGTAGAAGTAGCTGTTATTGTTTGAGATTCTGTATTTTTTACCAAAGTTATTGCTCGCTGGTTATCACATTTAACTGGTGTCGCATCAAGTATTACTATTCCAATGATCATCAATAATTTTATTATCCAAACTACTATTTTTGTTGCCGAGCATAATGCTACAAATTGTTCCTCTGTTGTAGAAGTAGCTGTTATTGTTTGCTTCTTTGAACTCCACGCTATAGGCCCATAATTGACTGTAGCTATCCAGCCTGTGGTGCTTTGTCTTGAATTCAGATCTCTCTTCCAGTCTGAGTCACAATACATTTTCAAGGTACTACAGTATGATCCAATACTATATGAAGTACCTCTGTCAACCGTTCCTTTCAAATACTTAAAAATGCGTTTCACACCTTTGCAATAAAATTGAGATACATTTTCAACATATCTACTTAAAACACCAACACTAAAAGCAATTTCGGGTCTTGTTGATACCATTAAATACATTAAGGATCCAATGGCTTTTCGATACTCGTTCATCCTGTTTGTAGCCATAGGGTTGTTCCATATATATTGCTTCTTCCAATTTACCATGTAAAAAAACAGTTTTTACATCGAATTAGTATAATTTCATATCGACAACAGTAAACGCACAGACTCATATCTAACAACCGATGAATATATTTCTTCATAGTCTACTCCTGGCTTCCTGTTACCACGAATCGAGATTTATATTTGTCTACTTTGTCATCTGACTTGTATTTTCTTGTAAAAACTCATTTATTCGAAATGACGTTTTTATTTGAAGTACGTGGTGCAAGAACCCATGTGTTGTTTTTATATAATGAGTTCAATTCATCTTTGATTGCTAAGTTCCACTTTTTACGATAAGCTTTACTTAAATCATTGTATCCAACTAATATGTGCTTTACTGAGTTATTTTTAAACTTCGTTCGTTGTTCTTTTGGAGTATGCACAAATGCTTCACTACCAAAAATACGCAGATGACTTACCTCCGGTTTTTTCCGTATCATTTTCCTTAAATGACATAAGAGGCAGTTCTGTTTTTTAAATACACAGCTGTATTCGCTGCTTCAGCCCAAAGATACACTGTTAAATTCCCACCATCTAACATTGATTTTGGCAAGTAAGTTCGATTTTAACGTTCTATAAAACCATTTTGCTCAGGAGCTCGAGGGTTGCCATACAAAATTTACAAAAATTATATGAAAATGCCCACAACTTCTTCAGAGTTGGCCTTAGAGCAATAAAGTGTACGACCGACCCACATTAGTTTCTTCTTCCAAACATGTTCCTAGAATATACTTACCCCCTATCTCTACGCCGTAATAGGGTTGCCATACATAATTTACAAAAATGATATGCAAATGCCCACAACTTCTTCAAAATCGGCATTAGAACAATTAAATGTACGACCGACCCCCATTAGTTTTCCCTCCCAAACATATTCCTAGAACATACTTACCACCTATCTCCACGCCCAAGGGGGGTTGCATACAAAATTTACAAAAATGATATGAAAACGCCCACAACTTCTTCAGAGTCGGCCTTAGAGCAATAAAGTGTACGACCGACCCCCATTAATTTCTTCTCCCAAACATATTCCTAGAACATTTTTATCCCATATCCCCGCGCCCTAAGGCGGTTGCCATACAAAATTTAAAAAAATTAGGATAAAAATCCTTACAACTTCCCCGTAGTCACCCGTGGAGCGTTAGAAAATGACACCGACCCCTATTTAAAAAAAAAAATATTTCATAAGTAAAAAATGGATAAAAATATAAAAAAGTTTGGGATTTCGAAAGGCCAATGTGAAGGGTATATAAGATTCGGCACAGCCGAATATAGCGCTCTTACTTGTTTTGAAATAAAAAGTTTCTTTTAACATTAACGAAAAACTATTAAAGAAATTATAATGAACTTCAGCTAAAATAAAAATCAAAAATTTGTTTAAAAAAATATTAACTTCTTCATTTGAAAAAAAATAGAATTTAGCAAGGATTCCACTTGAGTGTGAAGTAATAAAAATTAATTTATTTTTTATTTTTTTAAAAAATTAAAAGGATCTTAAATTTTAATGTTTCCCGAACAAGTTAGCAAATAATATTGGTTATGCAGAAAAACAAGTTACTTTTTGACCGAAGTTACCGAAACCCGAAACAGAATCTTAGATACCCCTCAGATCGACCTTTTGGAACCCGAATTTCTTTTTTATTTTCATCAGTTTTTTTTATTCATGAAATATTTTTAAATTTTAAATAGTGGTCGGTGCCTTATTTTAACCCTCTCAGGGTGACTAGGAAAGTTGTAGGGGTTTTTACCCTAATTTTTTTAAATTTTGTATGGAAACCCTTTAGGGGGTGGAAAGAGGAAGTAAGTATGTTGTAGGAAAATGTTTGCCAGAAAAAATGGGTTGGGCCAGTCCTACATTTAACCTATCCATGAGCACCCTGAAAACAATAGGGGCGATTTATTAGAATTTTACCAAACTTTGTATGGGAGCCCCCTTATGCGATGGTGACAGGGAATTTTACAAATATAAAATGTTACTAGATTATTTTAATTATTTACTTTGTTAATAATATTGAGAGCGTTTTTCTAACACTCTCTCTCTCATAATTTATTTATAAATTGCTTGCACTCACATTTTTTATAAAGTTAATATGTAATGACTGAAACTTTTCTTTAGGCAATGCCTTCGGCAGTATGTCAGCTAGTTGGTTGACGCTTTACAAGTATTGAACATCGATATCGCCTTTAGCCTGAATGTCGCAAGTGTAAAAGTATTTAGTATCAATATGTTCGGTTCTTTTTTGAGATTCTGTATTTTTTACCAAAGTTATTGCTCGCTGGTTATCACATTTAACTGGTGTCGCATCAAGTATTACTATTCCAAACAACTATTTTTGTTGCCGAGCATAATGCTACAAATTCTTTTTTTTTTCATATATTTTATTATTGAATCTTCGCTTAAGCGAACTAACAATAATTATTCAAATCTTAAAACTAAGTGATGAATACTAGTCCAGTCAGTACCGGACTAAACTTTAAGTTCTCACCATAAAGATAACGAATTTCAAAAGTTTCATCTAAGAGCAATAGTGTAACGATTCTTCTAGTCGTTGGTTCTGTTTGGGAACAAGTGCTACCTAATATTCCGGCTGTGCTCGTCGGTGGGGGGGGGGGGGGGGGGGGGTGTATGGGGGAACTCGCGGAAACGTGAACTAATTTTTTCCAAGGGTGTTCATGTTTTCGATTTTGTTCACGTTTCTGATTGGATATGTTTTAATTATTTTCTAATGAATTTAATTTTTTTTATCAATTTATTGTTACTAGTTCAAAAAAATCCAAATCTAGTCAAAACTTAACAACGCTTTAACCCGAAAAGTCCAATTTAAAAATTTTAAAACCTAAGTTTTTTGGGTAATACATAATTGTCTTATTAATCTGACCACAAAAATCAACCTTTTGCAAATAAAACTATGTATATCGCTTATAGATCCTTTTTTGCATAATTCAAGGATTCCCAAAACTAATAAAATTAATGTAAACAAAAAAAACCTCAGAAAAAACTGTTCACGTTTTAAAGCTTTCAATGTTTGTTCACGTTTAAGAGTAGTTAATGTTAAATAAAAAGTGTTCACGTTTCTGGATGTTCACGATTCTGGATATTTACGTTTCCGCGAGTTCACTGTAATTTTAAAATAACGTGTTTTGCGTGAAGCAAAACTAAAGACAAAAGAAATTGGTCCTTATTATAGTACCCTTACATAGTCATTTAAACAAGTTAAGAGGTAATTAATTATAATACATTACTCATACGTACATATGTTTTTTTTTAACTATTGTAATGTGTAACTGTCAGATATGTATAGGTAAATAAAGTTTTCTTTAATTATTTTAGAAAAAAAACAATACAACTTACGTTTTAATTTTGTCCATCCAAAGTCAGCAGGCGCCGGGTGACCGTTGAATGTCGAGCAAACGTCGTGAAATTGCTGAAGTTCTTATAAGGGTTACTTCACTTGGAGTTTAAAATACGTGTAAGGGTGTTTAAAATGTGTAAAGGATGTTTGTTAACAAAAAGGAATTAACTGAAAGTTTAGGTGATCAAACTATAAATTTAGAAAATTGGTAGTTATACAAAAGAAAAAAAAAATTACTAATTACAGCAGTGAATTTGATCCAAAAAAAAAAATAATTGCTTAATAAAATTAAGAATTTATAAACTATTCAAATTAACATCTAAAAGAGTCTTAATGAATTTATGTTGAGGGTTTAACCCGAATTAAATGACCAGTGGTAAAAAAATTAAAGCTTTAAAACGCGACAATATCTTTTAAGTCCTTGCTTCAAGTAGCTGCAGTCCTCACTTTGCCCGCACACCCAATACCCTTCACTTGGATTGGCCGCGTCAATATTATTATGTCTACGAAGCTTTTTTAAGCCAGAAAACAGTTTTTGAATATTCTTTAATATTTGTACTGAAGGACTGAAGTCAGCAGGTTAGGAACACTTGTACCACCAATTCCCTTTAATGTTATCGGAATGTAAATTTCTCCTGCTCTCAATCCAGATTAGATTTCAAATCTTAGAGTTGAGAACCTCTCACCTATAACATATTAGATTATACAATTTTACCACTTAAACACCACCCCAAAAGAATTTTCCTTACCAAAGTAAAAAGATTTCTTATCTCCACTACGTCGCACTAATTTTTCCCTTTTTATCAGCCTCTTATTTTCAAAATATCCTCACTTTTTATTTCCTTTAAATTAAACGAAGCACATTTTTAAAAAAATTATTTTCTATCGATGTAATCCAATCTAAATATTTTTTAAAAATAATACCAAAAATTTTCCATCCCTTCAAAAAAAATTCTTTTTTTTAAAAGTATCACAAATTTAACATAAGATACGATCATCCTCAGAATAATATCCCTTCTTTTTAGGCGGGTGTGCCCACTATGTTGCAGGATCCTTCGAGCGAGCGGATTTGGATGTGTTTTCAGCTTATTTAAATACTTGTCCACATAGATTAGGATTTCGCTTTTTACTAGTGGAACTTCTAGATCCTTGTGGATGTTGCTGTTTCTAATATACCAAGGAGCACCAGTTATCATTCTCAGAATTTTGTTTTGACGACGTTGTATTTTTTTTTATGTTATAGGAGGAAGCAGTGACCCATAATTGTATACCGTAGGACCCAATTGGTTTTAAAATCGAGTTGTAGAGTAGAAATTTACAATCCAGGTGTAGCACAGAGTTTCTACCAATAAGCCAGTGGATTTGAGCAGCTTTAAGTTTCATTTGAGTCACCTTCGCATCTATATGAGGCTTCCATGTGAGGCGGCGATCTAGGCGAACACCAAGATATTTTGTCTCGGTTCGTTGAGGCACCATATAGTTGTTGATAGTGATTGGAGGGCACGTTTCTTTGCGTAAGGTAAAAGTTACGTGAGTACATTTTTGTTCATTTATCTTTATTCCCCATAACTTTGCCCATTTTTCCACTTGGGTTACGTGTTGCTGCAGTTGGTTCGAAGCCTCCTTAGGGTCTTCTTGAATACTAAGGAAAGCAGTATCATCAGCAAATGTCGACGTGTGTGTAAAACTATTGGTTGGCATATCAACTGTGTAAAGCAAGTACAGAACTGGACCTAGTATACTTCCTTGAGGTACCCCAGCCCCTATTAGTTGAGAAGAACTTATTTGGTTTCCCTCTTTGATCATAATTTGTCGACCGGCTATGTATTTTTCTAATAGGTTGAAAATATTAGCTGAAAGGCTTAGCTTTAGTTTGTTAAACAGGCCTTCGTGCCATACTTTGTCGAACGCTTGTGAGACATCAATGAAAAGCGCGATGCAGTACTTCTTTTCCTCAAGGGTTTTTCTTATAACCTGCACCAGTCTGTGAGTTTGTTCGATTGTGCTATGTAGACTTCTAAAGCCAAATTGGTGATCTGGAATGCAGTTGTTTCCATTCAGGATTGGAGTCAGCTTGTTTTTAAGCAGCTTTTCAAACAGTTTTTACAAAGTTGGTAACAAACTTATATGCCTATAAGACTCCACTTTCGAAGGATCTTTACCAGGCTTAGGAATCATCTTTACTAAGGTAACTTTCCATATAGGTGGAAAATGTTCAAGTCGTATTACGGCATTAAAAGTAAAAAGAATTATTCTTTTTGCTGTAAAAGGTAGCTCAATGACCATTTTGTTGATTATTTAATCAACGCCAGGATCTTTTTTATCAATCTACCACATCTGTAAATCGGAAACGTATTTCTAAAGGACGTCTAGCAACAACTGGCGGTAATTTTCTCACGTCTGTGCAAGTATTGGGAGTGAACACGTTTTTGAAATGATTTGCGAACAGATCACATTTTTCTTCGTCATTTCTAGCCCAGGATCATCTCAGATTACGCAGTGGTGGTTTTGCGATAACGGGTCTTTTAAGACGTCTGGCTGATCGCCATAGGGAAAAATTTGTCTGAGGAGTCGCGTCTAGACCTTCGAGGTACTCTTTAAGTGAAGCCATTCTGTGAACCTCCAGCAAGCTTTTTAATTATTTAGTACATTCTTTCAGCTTAGTTTTAAGTTAGGGCGATCTATGCTTTTGCCATTCTCTTTGGACTCTTCTTTTTTCAGATAAAAGTTTTTCCACATCGTCAGAAAAAATTTTGCTGTACCTGGCCTGACAATAGGTAGAAGACGCATGTTAAACGGCTTCTTTGATGTTTTCATTTAGGACGCTCAGACTATCATCTATGTCTCCGGGAGTTTTTAGCGGTTGGTTCTCCGCGCAGTGGGTACTAATATATTTTTTATATTTCAACCAATTAATTCTTTTATATAAGAAAAACTCACTAGCTGCTATTTGGTGAGGACTGCAAATAGTGATTATTATGGGTGAGTGGTCAGAAGATAAATCCAAGGAGGCTTGAGCCTCAATGAGCTCCAAGAATATACCTTTTGCTACGCCAAAATCAATTACGTCTGGAATTTTATTGTGGTCTGTTGGCCAGTAGGTTGGTTGTCCAGTTGAAATAACATAAAGTCCCATTTCAGACATGGCATCATACAAGACACGACCTCTGGGACTAATTAGTCGGGAGCCCCAGTACGTGTGCTTGGCGTTATAGTCTCCATCAGCTATGAAACGGGGACCTAATGATTTGTAGAAACCGTTGTACTGATCCTTCGTTATGGAGAATCTGGGTGGACAGTAAACTGATGAAAAAACAAGGTTATGGAAAAATTTATCAATGCAGACGTTCGTAGCTTGGATATAACATTCCGAGAAGCCACCCAACCATTGGTGTTTAATTCTTGATTTGATTAGAATAGCCGAGCCACCTCATGATCTATCCCTAGGATCCTTTGAATCGAAAAAAGATTAGCCACTAATTTTAACAGTGCTTCTAGATATCATATGAGTCTCAGAAATCAACATAACATCGATTTTTTGGTTCATCAAGAAATACTCGAGCTCGTTTTTGTGTTGGCGGATGCCGTTTGCGTTCCAGAAACAAACCCTAAGGCAGTTCATGGCCTTTTAAGCATAGCCTGCAGAAGAGCGGACTGCATTTCTTGCCTCATGCCGGCCATTTGCGCCATAATCTGCATAAACTGTTTGACCATATTGTCAATCACGGCATCCAGGCGGCTAAAATTGGGCCCGGTTGGTTCGCTTGTTGGCACTTCTTGTTGTGTTGTAGGCTTTAATGCGGCGGCATAGGAAACTTGATTTGTAGTTGGTTGTGCCAATGGAGGCATATTCGTAGTTGGTATATTTAAAGGCTGGGTAGAGGCAGGAACTATTTTCGGCTTAGTTGAGCGCTTAACTGAATTAAAAACAGGACAACCTCTATAGTTAGCAGTGTGGTTTTCCCCGCAGTTGCTGCATTTCTTCATCCTAGGATCATCTTTTGGCTTGTCGCTCTTGGTCGTATCGTGCAGATCCCCACACGCAACACAAACAGAAGGCAACTTACAATAAGCTTTAGTGTGGCCATATTCCTGGCAGTTCAAGCACTGTACGGGCCCAGATCGCTATTTCGGCACTTTCACAGTAACTCGTCGGTGCATAATATATTTTAAATCATAGATGGGGTGAGTTTCACTTTTTTTCAATTTGATATCACCAGGCTCAAGCTCCACTGGGAATAATGGTTGGGTGTGTTTTTCCCTGTTTCTCATATTGGATACCATCCTGACCATAAACCCTTTGCTTAACAAACTGGTCTTGATCTCTTCTGGGTCAACATTAGAATCAATGCCTTTAAAAACCACCTGAACGCCTTTTGCGGTCTTGAGTTGGTAGGTATAAAAGTTTTGCTGAGTTTTTCGAGCTCCGAAACCGTAGCGCGGTAGGCGTTTTCATGGTTCACTTGAGTTTTTGTCTCAAATATGTTACCGCGTTTAACGTTTGAAACATAAAAGTTATTTTCCCCAATCAAACCAACTAAAAACTTGACGAGATCATTTGAGTTTTTTCCCTCAAATAAATGGGAGGTGGCTTAAAGGACTTTCTTTCACTAACGGGGGCCTCATTATCCTCTTGGAAAATTGCAAAACGATTTTGCGATGAGGTTGGCCTTTCACCGTCTTTTAAAATTTTTGCAGGTTGAGATGCTTCTGCCTATTTAGGGCTTCTTCCTCTTTTAAGAACTGTCACGTACCGGTCCATCCCTACCTGGATCTTAGGTGCCGGTGCAGAAATTAAGCTTGATGCGGCTTTAGCAGCTGCAGGTTCAATTTCAGAATTTGATAATGGTGACCGCGACAAAGGTGGTAGCTCAGATTTTTTTTATAATTATTTAATAGAGATAGGGCTAAATTAGTCCCTTGTTCAGTACATTTATGTAAATTAGGCGCACTTGAACTAAAATTGTTTGTAATTATTTTTGGTCTTGCATATAAATAATTTCTATTATATTCAGGGTCTCTTATGTTCTCATTGCTAACACTTGTGGAGCTTAACACAATGTAAGCATTTCGGCTATCAGGCCCACTGTCACAACGATTACTGTTACTCATTAACAGTTCGCTTTTTTTTATTTTGCTAGTTGTTTTTCTTTTCTCACTATTATGTGTATATATGTACAGTCCCGCACAAAACTATTGGCACAGCAAATTTTTTTAAAATTATCTTCACTTTACTGTCATTAAAAAGTTAAATTAGTAAAAAAGATTTTAACTAAGTTAGCTTTAACACTGTAGTAACTATTAAGAGTAAATTCTGATCAATTTTAGTTTTTTGAATTAATTTATTAAAGGTTTAACATAAAAAGTAACAATTTTAACGCACAAAAGTATTGGCACATTTAATTGAAGGCCTATTAAAGTAGTGATTTTTTCTAAAATACGCCGCACTCAATATTTTGTGGGCAAGCCCTTTTGCTTAATTACTGCCTTTAAACGATTTGGCATAGAATGGACTAGTTTTTTAGTCGTTTGTTCTTCAATTTTTAGCCACTCTTCCTTTAACGCCTGTTGCAATTCAAATTTACTTGAAATTGGCCGTTTTTTAATCCGTCTGTCAAGTTCCTCCCACAAATGCTCAATAGGATTGAGATCTGGGGACTGTGGAGGGTGTGGTAGGACATGCGCCACGTTAAACAATAACCACATACGTACGTCATGAGCTGAATGCTTGGGGTCATTGTCTTGTTGAAATGTAAATGAAGTTGGTAATTTTAACTTTTCGGCACTTTCTTTGACGGTTTCCTTTAGGATATTTAAATAGACGGTCTTGTCCATAATGCCTTCTATAAAAATCAACTTACCAACACCCGCAGACGACATGCAGCCCAGCACCATAACACTACCACCCCCGTGTTTTACTGTGGGAGCAAGGTTTTGTTTTTCATATGCCGCATTGGGCTTTCTCCACACTTTGGTGCGACCGTCATTGCAAAAAATACTAAACTTACTTTTGTCCGAGAATAGTACTTCATCCCAAAAACTAATAGGTTTGCTCACAAATTCTTTTGCATAGTTTAATCGCTTTGTTTGATTAACTGAAGAAATCAGAGGTTTACGTCTTGCAACTCGAGCAGTATAATTAGCCTCGTGTAGTACTCTTCGAACGGTCATGGGATTAACACTCTTACCAAACTCTTCTTGAACTTCAGCGGCAATTTCAGTAGACGACTTTTTTGGGTTTTTCTTTATTTTCAGCACTATTTGCATGCTTTCACGATCAGTTAAGGATCTAGGACGGCCTGTTCGACTAGCACTTTGTAAATTTGTTTCTCCTTTGAAGCGATTAATAACACTGCGAATTGTGTAACGACTTCTTTCCATTATTTCACCAATCTCTGCATACGACTTGCCTAGATTATGCAGGTGAAGTATTATTTTTCGCTGAGATTCAGTGGTTTCTTTTTGTTTTGAGCTCATTTTAGTGTTTTCAAACAATTTTTGAAATTTATTCTAAAGCAAAATGTCACTAATGAAAATAACGGACAGTTTTTGAGATATAGAAAAAAATGTCGCTTTAACTGCATTGCCAGATCTCTAAAAATATGGTCATATACCGGATTGTTTTTTTGTGCCAAAACTTTTGTGCGACGAAATTATGTGTTTTCCTGTTAGATGTTTTAATAAAAATATTTTCAGTGGATCCTTAATTAAAAAAACCAATGGAATTAGTTAATTAACGTAGGATCTATTTAATACCTAAATTTTTTTTTCTAATTTATGTTTAGAACAGATTTAAATTGGCGATAAAACCCAAGTTTCTTGCTGTGCCAATAGTTTTGTGCGGGACTGTATGTATATTAATAAATTCATTTACTACTTATTACTAATATCACCTATTAACAATATTACACTCGCGTACACACGTCCGTGCACTACGAGATTAAGAATGCAACTGCTGCAAATTCTGCCTCTGTTATAGAAGTAGCTCATAATGGACAGTAGCTACCCAGCCTGTGGTGCTTCGTCTTGAATCCAGATCTCTCTCCCAGTCTGAGTCACAATACATTTTCAAGATACTACAGTGTGATCCAATACTATATGAAATACCTCTGTCAACCGTTCCTTTTAAATACTTAAAAATTCGTTTCACACCTTTGCAATGAATTTGAGATAGATTTTCAACATATCTACTTAAAACACCAACACTAAAAGCAATTTCGGGTCTTGCTGATACCATTAAATACATTAAGGATCCAATGGCTTCTCGATAAGGACATTTTTCTTCAGGTATACCTAGTTTTGAAAATGAAATACCTGGCTCTGCTGGAGCTGATACCGCTGCACAGTTTTCGAGGTTAAAGCGTTTCAGTATTCTATTTATATAAGCTTGTTTATGAATTTTCAATTTCATTGATTTTCTGCAAATTTGAATGCCAACAAAGCTATGTCAAATTCACAATTTAAAGCTTTAAGAAGATCTATAATGAAGGATGCATTATTTCCTCACACTAGCCCATCATCTACATAAAGAGCTAAATAGGTTGTTATTTGTTTTGAGGTATAATAAAATACACATGAATCGGCGAAAGATTGTATAAAACCAAATTAGAGAGAAAATTCACGATTCGTTTATTCCATTGCCGGGAAGCCTGCTTAGGACCATAAAGTCCTTTTTGTAATTTACATACTCATTCATCCTGTTTGTAGCCATAGGGTTGTTCCATATATATTGCTTCTTCCAATTTACCATGTAAAAAACAGTTTTTACATCGAATTGGTATAATTTCATATCGACAACAGCAAACGCACAGACTCATGTCTTACAAACGATGATTATATTTCTTCATAGTCTACTCCTGGCTCCCTCTTACCACGAATCGAGATTTATATTTGTCTATTTTCCCATCTGACTTGTATTTTCTTTTAAAAACCCATTTTTTCGAAATGACGTTTATATTTGAAGTACGTGGTGCAAGAACCGATGTGTTGTTTTTATATAACGAGTTCAATTCATCTTTGGTTGCTAAGTTCCACTTTTTACGATAAGCTTTACTTGAATCATTGTATCCAACTAATATGTGCTTTACTGAGTTATGTTCTATTGGAATATGCACAAATGCTTCACTACAAAAAATACGCAGATGGCTTACCTCCAGTTTTTTCCATACCATTTTTAATAAGGTGTGCTTCCTTCAATGAAATTTTTTTTTTTCATATTTTTATTATTGAGTTTTCGCTTTTGGCGAACTAACAATAAGTATTCAAATCTTAAAACTATTTAATTTTTATTAGACCAGCCAGTGCCAGACTAAAATTCAAGTTCTCATAATAAAATTAATTAATTCAGTCTTTTTATCTAAGTGCAGTAATATTCCTTCTTTTCAGATGAGTGTGTCCACTATGTTGCAAAATGTTTCGAGCGAGCGGATTTGGATGTGTTTCCAGCTTGTTTAAATACTTGTCCACATAATTAAGGATTTCGCATTTAACTAGTGGAACTTGCAGATCTTTGTGGATGTTGCTGTTTTTAATGCACCAAGGAGCATCAGTTATCATTCTTAGGATTTTATTTTGACGGCGTTGAATTTTTTCAATGTTGGAGGCGGAAGCAGTACCCCATAATTGTATCCCGTAGCACCAAATTGATTTTAAAATTGAGTTTTAAAGTAAAAGTTTACAACTAAGATGTAGCATAGAGTTTCTACCGATTAGCCAGTGGATTTGGGCCGTTTTAAGTTTTTTCTGTGTCATTTACGCATCTATATGTGACCTCTATGTGAGGCGGCGTTCCAGGTGAATGCCAAGATATTTAGTCTCGATTTGTTGAGGCAGCGTATGGTTGTTAAAACGAATTGGGGGGCACGTTTCCGTGCGTAAAGTAAAAGTAACGTGGGTGCATTTTTGTTCATTTATTTAAATGCCCCATATATTTGCACATTTTTCTACTTTTCAGTTGCTCTCTTAATCTCGAAGTGTACGGACGTGTCTACGCTAGTGTATATTTGTAATAGGTGATATTTGTAATAAGTTACAAAAAAAAAAAATTTGTTAATATACATACCTACAAGACATAAGTGAGAATCGAAAATAAAGACAAACTAAACAAAACAAAAAAACCAAACGGTTAATGAGTAACAGTAATCGTTGTGACAGTGGGCCTAATAGCCGAAATGCTTACATTGTGTTAAAGGTACCTTTACACGGTAATACTTATATTACGATATGTCAAAAAATGTTGTGGGATAATACAAAATCTCATCATGTAAAAGCATTATGTATTGGGTAGGAGAGAATACGGATGCAAAATTTGACAAGTGTTCGGTAAATGTTTATTTTCTAAACCATTTTAGAAACTTGTGTATTCTCATCACATCAGACGTGTGAAAGATCGGCAGCACTTACAGCATCTAATGAAGGTGGCTACACTTAATGAAACAATACACAAACAATCAAAATAAAAGCAGATTTTTTTCATGTTGTTTTTGTTAATATTGTTG
Organism: Melanophora roralis; assembly: GCA_963583895.1. Taxonomy (NCBI): domain Eukaryota; kingdom Metazoa; phylum Arthropoda; class Insecta; order Diptera; family Rhinophoridae; genus Melanophora; species Melanophora roralis. The sequence continues at coordinate 73,446,953 of OY757187.1, read as the reverse complement.
AACCTTAACCATATGGCGTTACCCCAAAAAGAAAGTGACAAGAAGCAACCGATTTTGATTTTACCAACCTCATCCGTGTAAACATGAAAAATAGTTAGAACAGATTTTTATTCTCTTTTTTTAAACACGGAGAGAATTTCATAATATTTTGATTCTACAAAATCTAATTACTTTGTATTACCGTGAAAAGGTACCTTAAGCTCAGAAAGCGTTAGCAATGAAAACATTAGAGACCCTGAATATAATAGAAACTATTTAAGTGCAAAACCGAAAACAAATACAAATAATTTCAGTGCAAGTGTGCCTAATTTGAATAAATGTACTGAACAAGGGACAAATTGAGCCCAATCTCTGTTTAAAAATTATAAAAAAAATACCGAGGTGCCATCTTCATCGCGGTCTTCTTTATCAAGTTTTGGTGTCGCACCAACAGCTGCTAAAGGCGCTACGGGCCCAATTTCTGCGTGTGCTCCTAAGATCCAGGTAGGGATGGACAGGTACGTAACAGTTCTTAAAAGGGGAAGAAGCCCTAAATCGGCAGAAGCATCTCAACCTGCAAAAATTTTAAAAGACGATGAAAGGCCAACCTCATCGCAAAATCGTTTTGCAATTTTGCAAGAGGATAATGAGGCCCCTGTTAGTGAAAAAAAGTCCTTTAAGCCACCTCCCATTTATTTGAGGGAAAATAACTCAAATGATCTCGTCAAGTTTTTAGTCGGTTTGATTGGGGAAAATAACTTTTATGTTTCAAACGTTAAACGCGGTAACATATTTGAGACAAAAATTCAAGTGAACCATGAAAACGCCTACCGCGCTACGGTTTCGGAGCTCGAAAAACTCAGAAAAAACTTCTATACCTACCAACTCAAGACCGCAAAAGGCCTTCAGGTAGTTATTAAAGGCATTGATTCTAACGTTGACCCAGAAGAGATCAAGACCATTTTGCTAAGCAAAGGGTTTATGGTTAGGACGGTATCGAATATGAGAAACAGGGAAAAACACCCCCAACCATTATTCCGAGTGGAGCTTGAGCCTGGTGATATCAAATTGAAAAAAAGTGAAACTCACCCCATATACGATTTAAAATATATTATGCACCGACGAGTCACTGTGGAAGTGCCACATAAGCGATCTGGGCCCGTACAGTGCTTAAACTGCCAGAAATATGGCCACACTAAAACTTATTGTAAGTTGCCTTCTGTTTGTGTAGTGTGTGGGGATCTGCACGATACGACCAAGTGCGACAAGCCAAAAGATGATCCTAGGATAAAGAAATGCAGCAACTGCGGGGGAAACCACACTGCTAACTATAGAGGTTGTCCTGTTTTTAATTCAGTTAAGCGATCAACTAAGCCGAAAATAGTTCCTGCCCCTCCCCAGCCTTTAAATATAACAACTAAAAATATGCCTCCATTGGCACAACCAACTACAAATCAAGTTTCTTACGCCGCCGCATTAAAGTCTACCCAGCCTACAACACAACAATAAGTGCCAACTAGCGAACCAACCGGGCCTAATTTTAGCCGCCTGGAAGCCGTAATTGACAATATGGTCACACAATTTATGCAGATTATGGCGCAAATGGCCAACATGATGCAAGAAATGCAAAAAATGCAGTCTGCTTTTCTGCAGGCTATGCTTAAAAGACCATGAACTGCCTCAGGGTTTGTTTCTGGAACGCAAACGGCATCCGCCAACACAAAAACGAGTTTGAATATTTCTTGATGAACCAAAAAATCGATGTTATGTTGATTTCTGAGACTCATATGACATCTAGAAGCACTTTTAAAATTAGTGGTTTTTCTTTTTACGATTCAAAGGATCCTAGGGATAGATCATGTGGTGGCTCGGCTATTCTAATCAAATCAAGAATTAAACACCAATGGTTGGGTGGCCTCTCGGAATGTTATATCCAAGCTACGAACGTCTGCATTAATGAATTTTTCAATAACCTTGTTATTTCATCAGTTTACTGTCTACCCAGATTCTCCATAACGAAGGATCAGTACAACGGTTTCTACAAATCATTAGGTCCCCGCTTTATAGCTGCTGGAGACTATAACGCTAAGCACACATACTGGGGCTCCCGCCTAATTAGTCCCAGAGGTCGTGTCTTGTATGACTCCGTGTCGGAAATAGGACTTTTCGTTATTTCAACTGGACAACCAACCTATTGGCCAACGGACAATAATAAAATTCCAGACGTAATAGATTTTGGCGTGGCAAAAGGTTTATCCCCGGACCTTATTGAGGCTGTAGCCTCCTTGGATTTATCTTCTGACCACTCACCCACAATAATTACTATTTGCAGTCCTCACCAAATAGCAGCTAGTGATTTTTTCTTATCTAAAAAAATAAATTGGTTGAAATATAAAAAATATATTAGTGCCCACTGTTCGGAAAACCAACCGCTAAAAACTCCCGGAGACATAGACGATAGTCTGAGAGTCCTAAATGAAAACATTAAAAAAGCCGTTGAACATGTGTCTTCTACCTATTGTCAGGTCAGGTACAGCAAAATTTTTTCTGACGATGTGGAAAAACTTTTATCTGAAAAAAGGAGAGTTCGAAGAGAATGGCAAAAGAACAGATCGCCACAACTTAAATCTAAGCTGAAAGAATGTACTAACAAATTAAAAAGCTTGCTGGAGGTTCACAAAATAGCTTCACTTAAATTGTACCTCGAAGGTCTAGACGCGACTCCTCAGACAAATTATTCCCTATGGCGATCAGCAAGACGTCTTAAAAGACCCGTTATCGCAAAACCACCACTGCGTAATCTGAGAGGATCCTGGGCTAGAAATGACGAAGAAAAATGTGATCTGTTCGCAAACCATTTCAAAAACGTGTTCACTCCCAATACTTGCACAGACGTGAGGGAATTACAACCAGTTGTTGCTAGACGTCCTTTAGAAATACGTTTCCGATTTACAGATGTTGTAGAGGCTATTGCTCACCTAAATGGTAAAAAAGCTCCTGGCGTTGATAATATAAGCAACAAAATGCTCTTTTACGGCAAAAAGAATAATTCTTTTCATTTTTAATGGAATAATTCGGCTTGAACATTTCCCGCCTATATGGAAAATTGCCTTAGTAAAGATGATTCCTAAGCCTGGCAAAGAGCCTTCAAAGGTAGAGTCTTATAAGCCCATAAGTTTGTTACCAATGATGTCAAAATTGTTCGAAAAATTGCTTAAGAACAAGCTGACTCCGATCCTGAATGAAAACAACTGCATTCCAGATCACCAATTTGGCTTTAGAAGTCAACATAGCACAATCGAACAAACTCACAGACTGGTGCAGGTTATAAGAAAAACCTTTGAGGAAAAGAAGTACTGCTCCGCGCTTTTCATTGATGTCTCTCAAGCTTTCGATAAAGTATGGTATGAAGGCCTGTTAAACAAACTAAAGATACACCTTCCAGCTAATATTTTCAATCTTTTAGAAAACTACATAACCGGTCGACAATTTATGATCAAAGAGGGAAACCAAATAAGTTCTTCTCAAACAATAGGGGCTGGTGTACCTCAAGGTAGTATACTAGGTCCAGTTCTGTACTTGCTTTACACAGCAGATATGCCAACCAATAGTTTTACACACACGTCGACAGTTGCTGATGATACTGCTTTTCTTAGTATCCATAAAGACCCTAAAGAGGCTTCAAACCAATTGCAGCAACACGTAATTCAAGTTGAAAAATGGGCAAAGTTATGGGGAATAAAAATAAATGAACAAAAATGTACCCACGTAACTTTTGCTTTACGCAAAGAAACTTGCTCTCCAATTCTCATTAACAACCATATGGTGCCTCAACGAACCGAGACAAAATATCTTGGTATTCACCTAGACCGCCGCCTCACATGGAAGCCTCATATAGATGCGAAGTTGACGCAAATGAAACTTAAAGCTACACAAATTCATTGGCTAATCGGCAGAAACTCTGTGCTTCGTCTTGATTGTAAACTTCTACTCTACAAATCGATTTTGAAACCAATTTGGTGCTACGGTATACAATTATGGGGCACTGCTTCCGCATCCAACATAGAAAAAATTCAACGCAGGCAAAACAAAATCCTAAGAATGATAACTGGTGCACCTTGGTATGTTAAAAACAGCAACATCCACAAGGATCTACAAGTTCCACTAGTTAAATTCGAAATCCTGAACTATGTGGACAAGTATTTAAATAAGCTGGAAGCTCACCCAAATCCGCTCGCCCGAAACATCCTGCAACATAGTGGGCACACCCGCCTGAAAAGGAGGGATACTATTTCGCTTATATGAAGCTTGATAATTAATATGAGAACTTAAATTTTAGTCTGGCACTGGCTGGACTTATATTAACTACCTAGTTTTAAGATTTGAACACTTATTGTTAGTTCGCCACAGGCGAAGATTCAATAATAAATATATGAAAAAAAAAAAAAATTTTCTACTTGGGATACGTGATTTTGAAGTTGTTTAGAGGCCTCTTTAGGGTCTTAATGATTACTGAGAAAGGCGGTATCATTAGCAAATGCCGACGTATGAGTAAGATTGTTTGTGGGCATATCTGCTGTGTAAAGCAAGTACAGAGTTGGACCTAGTATACTCTCTTGAGGTACACCAGCCCCTATTGGTTGAAAAGAACTTATTTGGTTTCCCTCTTTAATCATAAATTGTCGGCCAGTTATGTATTTTTCTAATAGGTTAAAAATATTAGATGGAAAGTTGAGGCTTGGCCTTCATGCCATACTTTGTCGAACGCTTGATAGGCATCTATAAAGAGCGCGGAGCAGTATTTCTTTTCCTCAAAGACTTTTCTTATAACCTGTACCAATCTGTGGATTTTTTCGATGGTACTATGTTGATTTCTAAGTCCAAGTTGGTGATCTGGAATGCAGTTGTTTTTATTCAGGATCGGAGTCAGCTTGTTTTTAAGCGATTTCTCAAACAATTTGGAAATAGTTGGTAACAGACTTATATGCCTGTAAGACGCCACCGTCGAAGGATCCTTTCCCGGCCTAGGAATCATCTTTACCAAGGCAACTTTCCATACTGACGGGAAATGTTCGAGCCGTAATATGGCGTTAAAAATAAAAAGAATTACTCTTTTTGCTGTGCAAGGCAGCTCTAAAATCATTTTGTTGTTGATTTCATCAAAGCCAGGAGCTTTTTTTAGCATTTAAATCATTGATAGCCTCTTCGACATTTGACAACTGAAAACGTATTTCCATAGGACATCTAGCAACAACAGGCGGTAATTTACTCATCTCAGTGCATGTATTTTGAGTGAAGACATTTGTTAAATGGTTTGCGAGCAAATCACATTTTTTCTTCATCTTTTCTTGACCAGGATCCTCTCAGTTTACGTAGTGGTGGTTTCGCGATAACAGGTCTTTTAAGATATTTCGATGATCGCCATAGTGAATAATTCGTCTGAGGAGTTAAGTCTAGACCTTCGAGATGTTTCTTAAGAGATGCCATTCTGTAAACCTCTAGCAAATTTTTCAATTGGTTTGTACATTCTTTCAACTTGGCTTTAAGTTAAGGTGATCTGTGCTTTTGCCATTCTCTTCGGGCTGTTCTTTTTTTAGATAAAAGCTATTGTACATCAGCTGAAAAAATTTTGTTGTATTTAGTTTTCAATGACATCAGAGGCAGTTCTGTTTTTTAAATGCACAGCTGTATTCGCTGCTTCAGCCCAAAGATACACTTTAAATTTCCACTAACATTGATTTTGGCAAGTAAGTTCGATTTTAACGTTCTATAAAACCATTTTGCTCAGGAACTCGAGGGGTAGATATATCACGCCTAATTCCATTTTGTAGAAGAAATTTTCTTACCGAATCGTTACAGAATTCTAGACCTCCATCAGAGCGAAGTCTCCTAATATCTTGCCCGTCGGCTTTTACGTCAGCCTAAAAAGACATCAATTTGGTTAAAACATCTGTCTTGTTTATAAGGAAATAAATAAAGCAAAACCTAGAATAGTCTTCTATTAATAGCATTAAATAATTTGAACCATTTATCAAAGGAGCACTAATTTTTCCACACAAATCAACACGAAAAACTTCTGCTGGACTAGTATCTCTTATGGCTGGGTGTTTTGGGAGACTTTTCCGGTGCTGTTTTCCATATACACAACCCTCACAAACTGACAAATGTTCATTAGTATTTAGATTCCTAATATCTATGCCATTTACCGTTTTGTTGTTGACCATTTCTCTAAGTGTTATATAGTTAACATGGCCAAGTCTTTCATGCCAAACTTATACCGGTTTCGCAACTGCAACATTTAAGTTAGCTGATAAAGGCTTCCAATTCATTCTGTACAAACCTGCTTCACGAGTTCCATCAGCAATAACATTATTACCTTTCATGAAACACACACTACCACCTTTCTTAAAAACGACTTTCATTCCTTTTTCTGTGGCTCTAGAAACAGATTAAAAAAATCTTGTCTAAATCTGGGACTAAAAACACATCTTTAATTATGTGTGTGGGACTGCTTATTTCACTGCTATATAAAAAATCACCCATGCCTACAATTGACAACTTACGGCCGTCTCCAACTCTTACAAAATAGTCCCCAGTTTTAAAATTATTTATACTTTTAAAGAACTTCTTCTGAAAAGACATATGATCTGTAGCTCCACAATCAGCATAGAAAACATTTTTAGATTTTCGTTGCTGAGCCGTTGCTTGTACAACAAACAGTTGTGAATCTTGATGTTAACACGCTCTCGTTCAACTACTAGTGAGCTTTGTTTATTTCGCTGATCAGCTGCCTTTTTAAAACATTCTCTTGCCCAATGGCCCTTCTTATGACAATAGTTACAGCTGCCATTACGTTTTGCATTTTAGTTATTTTTGTTGTTGTGATTGTTATCTGTTTTATTATATTTGTGCATACTTACTGTGAATGCAGATTTAAATGTGCTGTTTTCACTTTCATCAGATGTGCGTAAATTAAATAAGGATTCTTCATTTACCAGATGATCAGTTAACCTCTCTAAATTCCGTTGATTTCTTGGTACAGCATACCAAGCTGACCTTATATGGTCGTATTTAGACGGAATGCTGCTTATTATTTTAGCGACTACCATTGCTTCTTTCTGCTCCAGATCTATATCTCTTAGCCTTTGATTTAGGCAACAAACATCAGCTATAAAATTAGCAACGCTTTCACTTTCATTCATCTTGAAATTGATAAATTTCTCAAGTAAAATTTGTGCCGACTGTTCACTTCTTTCTGAATGCACTGCTTTCAGCCTTGGCCACATTTGAGCTGCACTATTACAGTCCGTTAAACATTGTAATTGGTCCAGCATCAATCCTCTCATGATAAATGCTTGAGCTTCAGCACCTTTTTCATCCCAAGCCTGAGGATTATTTGTGGGTCGTTTGACTGTTCCCAAAATATAGGGCCTCACCTTATTTTCTGTCATGTAGATCTCCATTTGTCGACGCCATAATTGCCCATCAAATCGTTGCAAATTGTATATTTAAGAATCAGACATATTCCTCTGGCTTCTTTTTTGTACAGAGTCCTTTAAAAACTTCTAATATCTATCCAGGAGATTTCTTCAGGTTATTTAGAAGTAGTATTATAAAATTTCCTTCAATATAATTCAAATGTTTGCTGAATCTGGGCACATAACCTTTTGAAAATAAAAAACGCAGTTTGTTCTTTTATATTAACGAATATAAAAAACAGTTTTGGTATTTATTAAATTTTAAATAAGTTGTAAAGTTTTAAAAGTTTCGGGTAGTTAAAAAATGTAAGACCACCTCAATTTCAGAAATGAAACAATGTTTTCAAGATGAATTTTTAGGTGCAGATGCGCAGTAAATGTACTATCGTTAGTGTCAATTGTTGTAGGGGTTTTTCGAAAGGCTCATACATACATATCGTATGTTGAAATGTAAATCATTTTAATTTCTAATATTACAGTAGAGATAAAAAAGTTTAATAAATAAAAAGTATTGTTTTCATAAATACGACTTTTGCACAGCGGCAACAGCCAAATGAAAGTTAAATTAAAAGTTTAGTCAAATTGTTTTGTTTTGTGCGGCCTAGCATGTTGTTAGAATTATTTAACCTGTAAAAAAAGGAACGATTGGTTGTTACGCCCTTCTGAATTTCTGTTTAAATGAGCATATTACATACTAACATACACAAATAAAAAAAAATTATACTTATATTTTAGAAAATGCGAATGAGGTGGCCATATTTATGCAACTGGTTGGTGAAATTTCACATGGGGCGGCGAAAATGCGTCATATGTGGTGAAATGGAAAGTAAGTTTTTGAAAAATTTTTGCTTTAACATATTTTTCCTGCACTTAGGGGAAAAACGTTCTAAAATCAAGATTTTATGCCTAAAATCAAGACATTTCAGTTTGAAAAGTCTGTTAAGCACGAAAACTCTTAACTTAAGAATAAAATCTTGATTTTTTTAAGATTCTATTCTTGAATATACTCTCGTCTTAAGAATGTTTTCAAGATTTTGTTCTTAACAGTAATCATAAATTAAGATCACATTCTTAAAATTTAAGAATATAATCTTGAAAAAATCTTATTTCAAGATCGAATTGAGGATTGTGTTCTTAGTAGAAGTCTTAAATCAAGAAAAAATTCTTAAACTTGTAAGAATAAAATCTTGTTTTAACATTATTTTTAAGATTTTATTCTTGAAAACAGTCCTATTGATTGAAATAAAACTAATTTTATTTTTGAATATTTATAGTTACATAATTATATGTACGTGTTAAAAATTAAAAGGATATGCAATGGTAATGTAATATTTACCAGAACAAACTTCTATCCATCCATTTAAAATTCTTGTAGAAAGTTTTATTAGCAAAGCGTCGTCTGACGACTGCCTCATGCACGCCGATCACTGCATATATTTTACTTGTTATAGGTAACAAATCGTAATTCACTGGTGTGGTGATAAGCACCATTTAATCAGTGTTCTGAATTTCAATTTTTAATTGCTTTTTATAATAATTTAAAATATCTTTCATAACTTTTTTGCTTTATGCTGTTTTTCCGTTCAGCGATTAACAATTTTCATTGATGTTAAATTGCGTAAAAAATCAAGATTATTTTTGGCGAACTAACAATCAATATTAAAATTTTAAAACTAAGTAATTAATATTAGTCCAGCCATTACAAGAGTAAAATTTAAGTTTTCATAATAGAATTAAATTAATTTCAATGGTTTCATCTAAGCGCAATATTACCCTTTCTTTTTAGACGGGTGTGTCCACAATATTGCAAAATGTTTCCAGCGAGCGGAGTAGTTCAAGATTTCGCATTTAACTTGTGGAAATTTTTGATCTTTGTAGATGTTGCTGTTTTTAATATACCAAGGAGCGGCAGTTTTCATTCTTAGGATTTGTTTTTGCCGTCGTTGAATTTTTTCCATGTTATAGACGGAAGCAGTGCCCGTATACCGTATACCAGACTGGTTTCAAAATTGAGTTGTATAGTAGAAGTTAACAATCAAGACGAAGCACAGAGTTTTTTCCGATTGCCCAATGAATTTGTGTAGCTTTAAATGGCAGAGATATTTCGTCTCAAATCGTTCAACCACTTTGTGGTTGTTAATGAGGATAGGGGATCACATTTCTTGGCGTAAAGTAAAATAAAGTGGGCATATTTTTGCTCATTAATTTTTATTCCCTATAATTTTGCCCATTTGCCTACTTGGGTTACGTGTTGTTGCAGTTGGTTAAAAACCTCTTTAGGGTCTTTATGAATTCTAAGGAAAGCGGTATTATTGGCAAATGTCAACGTGTGTGTAAAACTGTTGATTGGCATATCTGCTGTGTAAAGCTCCTATTGGTTAAGAACAACTTATTTGGTTTCCCTCTTTGATCATAAATTGTCGGCCGGTTATGTATTTTTCTATTAGGCTGAAAATATTAGCTGTAAGGTTCATCTTTAATTTGTTTAACAGGCCTACATGCCATACTTTATCGAAAGCTTAAGAGACATCGATGAAAAACCCGGTGAAGTACTTCTTTTCCTCAAAGGCTTTCCTTATAACTTGTACAAACCTTTGGGGTTGTTCGATGGAACTATGTTGAAATGCAGTTGTTGTCATACCATGCTTAGGAATCTTTACCAAGGCAACTTTCCATTTTGGCGGGAAATGTTCAAGCCAAATTATTGCATTAAAAATAAAAGAAATAATTCTTAAAGCTGTAAAAGGTAGTTCTAAAAGTATCTTTTTGCTCATTTTTTCAACGATAGGAGCCCTTTTATTATTCGAATTGGCGATAGCCTCTACAAAATTTGCAAATCGGAAACGTATTTCTACGGGACGTCTAGCAATAACAGACGGCAAGTCCCTCACGTCAGTGAATGTATTGGGAATAAACACGTTCGCTAAACGGCTTGCGAGCAGATCGCATTTTTTTCATCATTTATAGTCCAGGATCTTCCGATATTACGCACTGGTGGTTTTGCGATAACGGGTCTTTTAAAACGTCTGGCTGATCGCCATAGAGCATAATTTGTTTGAGAAGTCGCGGGTAGACCTTCCAAATAATCTTTACCTGATGCAATTTTCTGTACCTCCAGCAAATTTTTTAATCGATTTGTACACTCTTTTAGCTTAGTTTTAAGCTGGGCGATCTACATATATTGTTGCTATTCTGTTCGGGCTCTCCTTTTTCTTTATAAAAAAGCTCTTCAACATTGACAGGAAAAATTTTGTTGTATTTGGCCTGACGGCATGTAGAAGAAGCATGTTCAACGGCATCTTTAATGTTTTCATTAAGGATACTCAGACAATCATCAATTTCTTCGGGAGTTTTTAGTGGTACCTAGCAAAAACTTACATTGCTTGGTAGTAAGTTAAAAACTATTACGCATTAGCATTTTGGTGCATGACATTGGAGGAAAGTGCTTACCATGCTCGCTTACAAAGAAAGACTTACAAACGCGGCCGCTGCTGTCATCAAAACCTTCCGGCTGCATCATAAAAATTTGCTCTTTGAGGTCGCCGTTAAGAAACGCTGTTACTGCATCCATCTGATGAATTATTAGTTTGTGTTTCGCTGCCAACGCAAAAAAAAAACCATAACGATGTGTATCGCACAACAGGTGCAAACGTCTCCTCGTAGTCAATACCCTTTTGTTGACTGCATCCTTTTACAACGAGCCTTGCCTTGTGACATATTTTGTCGCCATTTGCGTCAAATTTCGTCTTAAAAACCCACTTGCACTTTATGGGCTTTTTTTCTTGAGGCAGATCAGTAAGACACCATGTATTATTTGCTGTTTAAGATTCCATTTCCGAAATCATGGCTGCCTTCCACAAGTCAGCATTTGCAGACAAAATAGCCTTATTAAACGTTTCGGGATCACCCTGTTCACCACCACTCTCAGTTTGCGTAACACACAGATTATATCTGCGCCGTGGTTTGCCTGCAATACGGTCTGAACGGCGGACATTAAGCTCGTTTTTAATTTCAACATTATTTTGCTCATCACCACTGCTGTCTTCATTACTGTTAGTGCTGCCATAACTTATTGCGTCCTCAAAACTATCGCTATCGAAACCAAGACAATCTTCCTTCTCACTATTTGACATTCCGCAATATACTCTTTTTCTGAATTGGCAACTTCATGGCTAATACCAATATCAACTACAGAAGAAACAATATTAGTACAAATTTGACATCTCGCCTGATTATAAATGTGTGAGTATTTGGGTCTTGTAATCTGCGCGCCATCACATTGATTTTCAGCAAGCTTTTTAAAGGAAACAAACTCATCAAAACCATCTGATTTGCGCTTTATCGGTGCGGAACACTTTGCGTGAATAATCATCGACAAAGGTCAAAATAAATCGATTTCCAGAAAACGACTCTGTCTAAAAGGTCCCATTAGGTCTGAATGGATGATTTGTAATACACTTGTTGCACGATGACTAGCTTCCTTGAATGATTCACGTGTTTGCTTGCCCTTAATACAGATTTCACATTTTCCACTTGAGACAACGTCACTGTTTTGTATTCCGTTTGACGAATTTATTACCATTCTTAAATTGGTGTCACATATATGACCGAGTCTTCTGTGCCACAACTCAAAATCGTTTGAAGCAATTAAGGCGTTTTCACGCTTGTTTAATTTAACACCACAATTTAATTTATATAAATTTTCATAAACTTCCGCCGTTGCCAATTTAAAAATTTGGCACTTGTCAGCTTCAAAAAGTACTTTATTACCCTTTAACGTCATTTGCCTTACAGACAACAAATTTACTGCCATTTCAGGAACATATTCAACATTTTTCAAAGATGCGTTTGTCTCTTTCTTGCCTGAATGTAGAATAACATTTACATTTCCAGCACACTTAATCGCCATTTTCTCGTCGTTTGCTGCAATTACTTGTTTGTTATTAACTTTTCTTGTGTTGCACGAAATACTTTTGGTATTTGTCATGTGCAAAGTCGCTCCTGAGTCTATAAAACACTCTCAAATGTTTTTGTTGTTGCCGTTCGTCGTAAGTAAACAAGACGATGAAAGTAAAGAAATTGCTAACGTTTTTTCTTTAGTTTTCTTTTTTGTCACGTTTGATTTTGTTTTCTGCGTACAGTTTTTCGCCATATGGCCTATTTTGTTGCACGCATAACATTTAATTTTGCCGCCATTTTGTTTCTTGCCCTTAGGGCAATCAAACTTTGCGTCCTGAAGCAACAAGTTTTTTACTATGTCCAATGTGTAAGCTTTTTTTGGTTTGGTCAATATTTTTCAAATAAAATTATAGTGTGTAACGAGAATGACATTTAAAAAAAATCCTTAAATCGGCAGTTTGCTGCTTCGGGATAAAAAATCGTCCAATCTGGCAGCCATGGCGGGAACGAGTTTGTGTAAAATTGGGAACTTGTGGGGTCTCAATACTGGGGCCAAATTACGGCATCCGTGATCGAGTAAAATTGTTCGTAATATTTGCTTTTGAGATTACCGCATTCGTTATCGAGTAAGAGCTATCGTAATTTCTGATGATAGCATTCGTTAACGAGTACGCTATCGAGTGCTGGCTAATGAAAAGTTGTTCGTGAGGTAAACAGCATTCGAAATTTATTTTATGTGCAACAATAGACAGTGAAGGTAGACAAAAAATAAGTTTTTATACAAATAACAAAATAAATGGGAAGCAACGGGATATAATGGCTCAATTTATGGTTGATCATCCTAACTTGGCCAAAAATAAATTACCAAACATATGTTAATTTTGAGATGGTTTTTGCAACCCAAAATGAGTGCCGTCTATACAACCAATCACTAAGAAATAAAGGAAATGTTACATAAAGCTAGCATTATATTGCGATTTTATATATACCGCCAGGGAGTTTAAATTTCTGCATGAACGCTTCCGAGCATAAAGCAAACTGTTCTGGTAAAAATTTAATAAATTTTGCACACAGCTTATTATCTATTTCTTTCATAATTTTGTTAACCGTTTTGCAAATTCCGCTCTGACTTATTCTAATTAAATAGTCATTTCCAGTGGTATGTTGAAAAGATTCACCTCGCCCTGGGGACCCCTGTTACTAATTGTTGCATTTAAAGTTTTTTTTCAATGATGTTTTGGTTAAATCTAGCTTAAAATATTAAGTTAGATGAAGTTAAGAAATTGTCAAGCTGAAACTATCTGCCTTAACTTAAAATCAGAAAGAACTCATTATCTGACAACTGCTAAGTAATACAGACTGTATGTAATAGTAATTGAAAAGTAAGTAATTTGTAATGCTTAATCACTTCCAAGTTTTTGCTAGGTAGGTCTTCCCAGCAGTGAGTGCTGGGCCCAAATCGTCACATTCGATTCTAATCGAAAATTCACTCGATTGATCGAGTTGTCAATGTTTTTAGTATAGGCATTCTAATGAGAGTTTTAAAATTTCGATTCGTATCGAATGTGATAATTTGGCCCCTGATATATTTTCTATATTTCAACCAATTTACTCTTTTAGATAACAAAAAATCATAATTGTATACCGTAGCACCAAATTTGGTGCTACTCCAAACGGTATACAATTATGGGGCACTGCTTCCGCCTGTAACATCGAAAAAATTAAACGCCGTCAAAACAAAATTCTAAGAATGATAACTGGTACTCCTTGGTAAATTAAAAACAGCAACATTCACAAGAATCTAGAAGTTCCACTAGTAAAATGCGAAATCTTAAACTAAGTGAAAAACTATTTAAATAAGCTGGAAACACATCTTAATCCGCTCGCTCGAAGCATTCTGCAACATAGTGGACACGCCCGCCTAAAAAGAAGGGACACTATTGTTCTTAGATGAAACCTTTTAAATTGGCTAGTTTTATTGTGAGAACGTAAATTTTTAGTCTGATACTGATTGGACTAGTATTAATTACTTAATTTAAAGATTTTAATATTTATTGTTTGTTCGCTTAAGCGAAGGTTCAATAAAAAAATATATGAAAAAAAATCAAAATTTTCGATTTTGTGAGGACTGCAAATAGTTATTGTAGTGGGTGAGTGGCCAGAAGATGCATCGAAGGAGGCTTGAGCTTCAAAAAGTTCCGGGAATATACCTTTTTCTACGCAAAAATTTATTACGTCTTGAATATTATTGTGGTCAGTTGGCCAACAGGTTGGTTGTCCAGTAGAAATAACACAAAGTCCCATTTCAGACAAAGAATCATACAAGAAACGACCTCTAGAACTAATTAGGCGGGAGCCCCACTAGGTGTGCTAAGCGTTATAGTCTGCAGCAGCTATGAAGCGGGAACCTAAAGATTTGTATAAACGGTCGAAATTACTATGTTATGGAAAAATTTAGCAATGCAGACTTTGGTTGCTTAGACATAATATTCGGAGAGGCCATCTGACCATTGGTCATTAATTCTTGATTTGATTAGTATAGCCGAGCTACCGCATGATCTATCCCTGGGACCCTTTGAATCGTAAAAAATATAGCCACTTTTTTTTAAAGGGCTTCTTGATGTCATCAAGAATTAAATCTTATTTTTATGAGAATATTGTTATATTCAAGAATTCTATTGTTGAATTAAGATTGTGTTCTTAATTTTAGGAATGTGTTCACAAAGTTTAGGATATCGTTCTTAAATTTGAGAATACGATCTTAACATCAAGATTGCGCTTTGGTTTTCAGAATTCAGTCTTAAAATTAAGAATTTATGTTTGAATTCAAGAACGTTAGTCTTACTGACCCAAAATTCTAGATTGCATTCATCCATAAAAATTGCACTTCTGAATCGTGAAAACTCCAAGTTATTTATACTGGAGTTTTTTAAAATTTGTTATTAGCATTCTATATTTGTAGATATCTATCTGACTAATATATATACATACATACATTTTCAATAATAAATTTTTTTCATTCAGGGAAATATTTAGCTATTTACGAACTAAACTGCTTTGTTTGATGCTTTTTTTAAGAATAATATACGTGTAAAAAACTGTTAAATTTTATATTTTTAGATTTAAAGTTTGTCCTATGTGACAATACAACGTGTAAAGCGTCCTATTGCAACGATTGCTTTAACGATATAAAAAATGCTTGTTGGATTTGTGACGAGATACTGTCAGTGGAAATAATGTTAAATTTTAAGGATTTCTTTGAACAATTTTTATTTGTATAATTAAAAATATAATCTATTTTTGAATTTTTTTTATTTGTTTTATAGCATTATATTTTAAAAGTATTTTATTAATATAAATGAATAAAAAATGAATGTAGCTTTGCTGTACCTTAAACTTTTGGTTTTTGCTTAAAGAAGAAAATTGGCAAGTGGGAGAACTGCCTGTGTTTAAGGCCATTATAGATTTAATTTATTGGCTTTTTCATAAGTAACTCCTACAATGTTTAAGAATTTTAATGGTTTTAATTAATAGCAGGACACTCAGTATCTCGGAAATCACTATAGTCATCGACTACATTTTTTTACTTGGATTGTTTTACTTTGGATTTTATCACGGGAGAGATTGTCCCCTAATATACAAATATCAATTTTAGAAACCTTTGTAATATTATTTATATCTAGAAAGTAAAATAGTTATCTTTCTTCAATAGTAATATATTAACAGCCTTAATAGGTGTAATAAAATCCACCTTGGCTATAATTTGAATCTAAAGCAAACAATTTTAATAATTAATATTCTGGGAAATTTTTTCAATAGGTAGCTTATGTATATATATATTACCTGCTAAGTAACCTAGAAGGTAACAAAGATTTTTTAAGTTATTTATATACATTAGGTATGATCCCGTACTGTTTGGACAAAATGCAGTACAATTAAGCCGATAGTTTTTTTTATTATCTTTTCAGCCTGAATTTTTGCAAAAAAAAAATCATCAAAATAAATAAAAGTCCTTTTCAATTTTAGGCTAACTATTTTATTTATATTTTTTTCGTTAGTACCAAAGCACAAAAGTACCGAAATGCAAAAAAAATATTAAATATTAAAAAAACTCTGATACATACAGTTAATGAAAAAAGTCTACGTACACCCAAAACATCAAGAACAAAGTTGATTTACAAATCAAAAATCTAATTCAAAAGCATAACAATAGCAGAAATAACAAAAAAAAAATTATAAGAAAAAAGTCTACATGAAGTCTGTAAAATCGAATAAAATATTTTATATATGTATATATAGTTATAAGTATATCTTATTTTTCCGACCTTACGATTATTAATTAAAATGATTTTTTATGGGCTCAAGGTCAAGTATCTTCAATAAAACTCTTTCTTTTGTCTTATAAGAATATTTTTATGTATTTAAATTTTGTTTCAATATTTCGAGCTACCATCGGTGCTCTTCTTCAGGAAAAAAACTAAAAATATACAAAAATGTACCAAAAAACACATTAACATTTAAACAATTATTACACTTATATAATTTAAAAAACAAAAATTATTATTTTTTTAAAAATAATACTTTAAAACAATTTTTAAAAGCTCACATTTTGAGTAAAGCTGTCGTCTATTTGTCAACAGAAAAATGTTTACTAAATAAAAGCTCTATTGTTTATATTTACATATTTATTATGTGTCTGTATGTATGTGCACAATTTTCAGTATCTGTTTTGTAATTTATTCTTTTGTTGGCGGGAGTGTTAATTATATGTAACATCTCTATTATAAATCTCTTTTTGTAATTGTTTTCTTGTTGCAGTATTGTTGTGCCGTCTATATTGGGAGAGTGTCCAGTTATTGCACAGTGGTCTTCTAGTGCTGTTTTTTGATCCGTTGTCCCTTTTACTGTTTTAAAGTTAGATTTGTGTGCAGGCAATCTTATTCGTAATTTTGATTTTGTAGTTCCTACATATATTTTATTACATACGTTGGTACTATTTTCATTACATGGTATTCTGTATATTATATTAGATTTGTCTAATGGGTTTATTTTTGTCTTGGTGTTTGAAAAAAGCATATTTAAAGTTCTGTCTGTTTTTTGTGCAATCTTTATCCTTTGTTCATCAAATATATCCGAATGTATAATCCTTTCCGAGAAACCGGAAATATATGTCATTGTTTTGTATATTTTCTTAGATTTTGTTGCGGACACTTTGTTCAGATTTTTCTTAACATTATTTATGAGAGTCGTTTGTACATTGTATGGAAAACTGTTTTTTTGCAAAAATTTTCGAATTTTCTTAAGATTCACTTTGTGATATTTCGAGCTTGCTATAATAGACTTAACGGAAAAACACAAACTAATAAACAACGTAGCAACTGCGCCAAGGATTTATGGACTTCCCAAAGTTCATAAAGACGACATGCCTTTGAGACCTATTTGTTCCTCCAACAACTCGCCATCATACAAATTATGCAGACACATGGTTAACATATTAAAAAATCTGACGAAGGACTCTAAATATAACGTGAAGGATGCAATTGAACTAAAGAAAAAGTTGACAAATGTTGCAATTTCTGACGATGAAGTTTTAATATCGTTTGACGTAATATCGCTGTTCCCTAGCGTTCCGGTAAGCCTTGCAATAGATATAATAAAGAAAAAGTGGCAGAAAATTTCAACACACACTGATATACCCGAAGACCTCTTCATCGACATTTTAAATTTTTGTATTAAGGATAGCAGGTACTTTAACTATAATGGAAAAATTTATGAACAACTAAAAGGAATGTCTATGGGCTCACCCGCATCCCCAGTAATTGCTGATATAGTAATGGAGGAGCTATTAGATTCTACATTTAATATTTTGGACAATAAACCTAGGTATATGAGTAATTATGTAGATGACTTATTTTGCATAACAAAGAGAAACAAAGTAGATGAAACACTGAAAGCTTTAAACAAGTTTCACAGAAATATACAGTTGACTAATGAGCTGGAAGAAAATGGAAAACTACCATATTTAGACGCCCTAATAGTACGAGAAAACAACAAAATTACAATAGACTGGTATCAAAAACCAACTGCTTTAGGACGTATCATAAACTTTTATTCTAATCATCCAAAAAATGTGAAATTCAATACGGCAACTAACTTTATAAAAAGTGTACTTGAAATAAGTGATGGTAGCTCGAAATATTGAAACAAAATTCAAATACATAAAAATATTCTTATAAAACAAAAGAAAGAGTTGTATTGAAGATACTTGACCTTGAGCCCATAAAAAATCATTTTAATTAATATTTTATATATATATATTTTTTTTTTATACAAATTTTTTCATTATTAGTTTGGCTTAAGTTTATATAATTTCTTTTTATTAGAAGAAATTATTATTTTCCGTTAATGTTGAAAGAAACTTTAATTTTGAAAAAAGTAGATTTTTCTACCGATACTAGCCGAGTAGAATGCATTTTCGAAAGCAGCTACGCAATTTCATCATCAGTACTCTTTGAACGGTAGTAGTGTATTTGGTTGTAAACATCACCTATTTAAACACGTAACAGAGATAGGGATACGGGATGACTGTTTTCTTTCATTTTTACTTTGTGAGTTAGGACGAAGTTTACTTTTCATATGCACTATGATTTTTTTCATTAAAAGTCTCTTTGGCAACACTTGACTAACGCTTTTTATTCTTGTATATTATATACAAGGGGGGTAAATCATTTTTAATTTCTTTTTGTCAACGACAAATGGACAGAAATTATTATAAATCATTTTGCACCGTGTCATGTGTGAGTTATATGCTAATTTTTATTTATTGTTGAACTAATTGTCTTTAATACAAAATTTTTGATTTTTATTTTGGCTCAAGTTCATATTTTTTTTTTAGAAGAAATTATTATTTTCCGTTAATGTTGAAAGAAACTTTTATTTTGAAAAAAGCTGATTTTTCTACCGATAACAGCTGAGTAGAATGCATTTTCGAAAGCAGCTACGCAATTTCATCATCAGTACTCTTTGAACGGTAGTAATGTATTTGGTTGTAAACATCACCTATTTAGCTTATTTTAAATAAAAGAAAACAATATTTTTTAATACTTTGTATGACCACTATACTGTATGCATCAAATATCAAAGACTGCTAGATTTTTTGGATGCTGCTTCTAGCTGCAGCACGTTTCAATTCTTCTAAGCACCTTTTGGGTGCTCGGGTAGAATATTGAAACCACTAGTCAATTTGTTTAAACTAAAAAGTATTCTGTTTTATTAATATGGATTACTAGCTTATATACTAATTATGCTAGACAATTCATACAATTTCTATCTTAGTCTAATCTTATATTCTATCTTATCTAACTCAGAGCATGGCAAACTTGAATAATTCATGTACTTCCTATTGGCCAAGAATTTCATAATTCAATTTCACTCAATACGATTTGGATTGAGTTACTTTTGTGTTGTTCAAAATAATTTATGTCTGTCATATGTTTAAAGTGCTTTGACCCTTTTTTAATTGCAATTGCACTTTGCACATATTTATAGTTTTGTGTGGTCTAAGTTGTTTCAGGTTTCCTTACTTTCAAGTGTGTCATACTGAAGGAGTGTTGTATTACGTTGAAATTTATTTTTAATAATTATTTTTCAAGCTAAGTGGGTCAGTATGTAGTGTGTGTCAAAGTAAGTAAATTGAATCTAAGAAATATTTAACTTGTAATTTGATAAATATAATAAAGAACTATTCAATTTTAAAATAGTTTTGTTTTTCTCTTATAATCTAATGATTTAAATAATTGTATTTTGTTGCTTTTATTTTTGTTTATGTTGTTATTCTTCTAAGGTTACAGTTTTAATAATTTGAATGAAAAAGAAAAAAAACATTTTTTTTCTTTGTTTTTAAATTATTTTCGTTTACAATTATGTGTGCATTATTGTCTTATTAGTTGGTAATTTAAGGTTTGTATAACTTAAGTTTATTATTATGATAACATTTTTCAAAAGAATCTACTTTTACTAGTGAATTTACTCCTAATCATTTTATTATTTTATAAGGTCCTTTGTATGGGGATTGGTTTTTTTTCTAGATTCTAGCTTTCCTAATACTAAATCTCCTACTTGGAAATTACTACTATTCATACTTCTGTCATAGATTAATTTGGATTTTTGTTTAGTTATTTCTATTAGTTTTTTAGCGTTTTTTAAAGATTTTCTTAATCTTGCCTTAACTTCATTGGCGTAATTTTCAATGTTATAGAATATACTTGTGGTTTGTATTTTATCTGTCGGTAATGCTGCTAACTTGCCGTAAATTAATTCGTAAGGTGAATAATTAGTGTTGATGTGTGGAGTTGTGTTACATGCAAATGTGTAGTATGGTATCCATTTGTCCCATTCGTAATCATCTACAAAGCTCAACATATACTCGTTTAGTACTCGATGATTGCGTTCTATAGAGCCTATGGATCGGTGGTGATAGGGTGTTGAAAATGTTTGATCTATGTTAAGTAAATTGCAATTTTCCTTTAACAATTCATTGTTAAATTCGGTGCCTCTATCAGATTTTAAGATTTTAAACCATCCGTACTTTAAGATGAATTGTTCAATTAATGTTTTGGCAATATTTTTAGCATCTTTTGTTTCAATAGGGTGTGCTATTACGTACTTCGTTAATTTGCATTGCATGGTTAATATATATCTGTAGCCATTTGACATTCTTAAAGGTCCTACGGTGTATATCTCTACTGTCTCGAAACTGGTGTTAGGTGTATCAGTTATAATCATTTCCTCTTTAATATATTTTGTTTGTTTATTTCTTAAACATTTATCGCATTTACTAATATAATCTCTCACAATTTTTCTCATATTTTTCCATACATAGCGTTGTTTTAATTTAAGATCATTCGTGATCTTAAACTCGTTGTGTGCGGACGTGCTACGCGAGTGTTAATAAGAGCGAATATTTGTAATAGGGGGCAAACAATTTTTATTATATACATACATATTGTATACATAAGTGAAAAAAAACCAAAGCAAACTTAAAAAAAAAAGCAAACGGTAAATGAGTTACAGTAATCGTCGTGACAGTGGGCCCAATAGCAGAAATGCTTATATTGTGTTAAGCTCCACAAGCGTGAGCAATGAAAACATTAGAGACACTGAATACAATAAAAATTATTTGAGTGAGAAACCAAAAATAAATACAAACAATTTAAGTGCAAGTGCACCAAATTTAAATAAGTGTTTTGAACAAGGGACAAATTTAGCCCAATCTTTTTTTAAAAATTATAAAAAAATACCGAGGTACCATCCTCATCGCGGTCTGCCTTATTGTATATAGAAATTGAACCTACAGTTGCTAAAGACGGTCACAGTCAATATTCTTCACAAGCTCCAAAGATCCAGGTAGAAATGGGCCGTTATATAACAGTTCTTAAGAGGGGAAGATGCCCCAAATCGGCAGAGGTCACCAACCCAGCAAAAATCTTGAAAGATGAGGAAAAGCCGACCTCATCGCAAAACAGTTTTGCCATTTTGCAGAAGGAAAATGATGCCCCATTACCCGAAAGGAAGTCACTTAAGCCTCCTCCAATATATTTGAGAGAGAAAAACACAAATGACCGCATAAAGTTTTTAGTTAAATTAATAGGTGAAAACAACTTTTATGTTTCGAACATAAAGCGTGGTAGCATTTATGAAACTAAAATTCAAGTGAATCACGAAAACGCTACGGTTTCCGAACTTGAAAAACATAAGAAAAGCTTCTACACCTACCAACTTAAGAACGCAAAAGGTCTCCAGGTTGTTATCAAAGGTATTTATTCATATGTTGACCCAGAGGAGATCAATGCCAGTTTGTGCAGCAAAGGCTTTAAAGCCAAGTTTGTATCAAACATTAGAAACAGAAAAAGGTATCCACAACCAATATTCCGAGTGGAGCTTGAGCCTGGTAATGTAAATTTAAAAAAGAATGAGACTCACCCTATTTATGACCTAAAATATACTTTGCACCGTAGAGTTGTAGTTGAAGCGCCACATAAGCGATCTGGGCCCGTACAGTGCTTAAACTGCCAGGAATATGGTCACACCAAGCCTTATTGCGAGTTGTCTTCTGTTTGTGTTGTGTGTGGTGACCTGCATGCTACGACCAAGTGCGAAAAGCCAAAAGATGATCCTCGGGTAAAGAAATGCAGCAATTGCGGAGAAAACCACACGGCCAACTATAGAGGTTGTCCCGTTTTTGATTCAGTTAAACGCTTATCTAAGCCGAAAGTGGTTCCTGCCCCTCCCCAGCCTTTAAATATACCAACTACAAACATGCCTCCATTAGCACAATCAACTACAAGTCAAGTTTCCTATGTCAACGCATTAAAGTCTAACCAGCCCAATGCACGTAAGCCTACCCAGCCTACAACACAACAAGAGATGCCAACAAATGAACCAACCGGGTCCAGTTTTAGCTGCCTCGAAGCTGTAATTGACAATATGGTTAAACAATTTACGCAGTTCATGGCGCAAATGGCTGGCATGATGCAAAAAATGCAGTCTGCTCTTCTGCAGGCCATGCTTAAAATACCATGAACTGCCTCAGGGTTTGTTTCTGGAACGCTAGCGGCATCCGCCAACACAAAAACCAACTCGAATATTTTTAAATAAACAAAAAAATTTATGTCATGTTGATTTTTTGAAGTAATTTCAAAATTAGAGGCTATTCTTTTTACGATTCGAAGGATCCCAGAGATAGATCATGTGGTGGCTCGGCTATAATAATCAAATCGAGAATAAAACATCAATGGATAAGTGATCTCTCCGAATGGTATATACAAGCAACAAACCTTTGCGTTGATGAATTTTTCCATGGCTTAGTTATTTCGTCAATGTATTGTCCACCCAGGTTCTCCATAACAAAGGATCAGTTCAACAGTTTTTACAAATCTTTAGGTCCCCGCTTCATAGCTGCTGAAGACTCTAACGCTAGGCATACGTACTGGGGCTCTCGCCTCATAAGTCCCAGGGGTCGTGTTTTGTTTGGTTCCGTATCTGAAATGGGACTTAACGTTATTTCATCTGGACAACCGACATATTGGCCAACTGATCACAATAAAATTCCAGACGTTATCGATTTTGACGTAACAAAAGGTATATCCCCGGAACTTACCGAAGCTCAAGCCTCGTTGGATTTATCTTCAGACCACTCTCCCACTATAATCACTATTTTTAGTCCTCATCATATACCAAATAGTGATATTTTTTCATTTAAAAGGGTTAATTGGTTAAAATAAAAAAAATTTGTCAGCACCCACTGCTCGGAAAACCAACCGCTAAAAACACCCGAAGACATCGATGATTGTCTGAGCAGCCTTAATGAGAACATAAAAAAAGCCGTTGATCATGCTTCTTCTTACTATCGTCAGACAAAATACAACAAAATTTGTTCAGCCGACATGCAACAGCTTTTATCTGAAAAAAGAAGAGCCCGAAGAGAATGGCAAAAGCACAAATCACCCGAACTTAAACCCAAATTGAAGGAATGTACAAACCAATTGAAAAATTTGCTAGAGGTTCACCGATTGGCATCTCTTAAGGAACACCTCGAAGGTCTACCCTCGACTCCTCAGACGAATTATTCACTATGGCGATCAGCGAAATATCTTAAAAGACCCGTTATCGCGAAACCACCACTACGTAATCTGAGAGGATCCTGGGCAAGAAGTGATGAAGAAAAATGTGATCTGCTCGCAAGTCATTTAACAAATTTCTTCACTCTAAATACATGCACTGACATGAGTAAATTACCGCCGGTGTTTGCTAGATGTCCTATGGAAATACGTTTTCAGTTGTCAGATGTCGTAGAGGCTATCAATAATTTAAATGCTAAAAAAGCTCCTGGCTTTGACGAAATCAGCAACAAAATGCTTTTAGAGCTGTCTTGCACAGCAAAAAGAATAATTCTTTTTATTTTTAACGCCATATTACGGCTCGAACATTTCCCGCCAGTATGGAAAGTGGCCTTGGTAAAGATGATTCCTAAGCTGGGAAAAGATCCTTCGAAGGTGGAGTCTTACAGGCCTATAAGTCTGTTACCAACTATGTCCAAATTGTTTGAGAAATTGTCTAAAAACAAGCTGACTCCGATCCTAAATGAAAACAACTGGATTCCAGATCACCAATTTGGATTTAGAAATCAACATAGTACCATCGAACAAACCCACAGATTGGTACAGGTTATAAGAAAAGCCAACAGATATCATCATCAAATGTTCTACAAAAAGTATTTGGACAACAAGACCTACGCTTTGCAGAGAAAATGTTTTGAGTGGGGGCAGAAGAAGGGGTAGCTCCCTACAAATTCAGAATTTTTATAAAATTTTCGATAAGCTTTATCTCGGAAACTATAACAGCTATCAACATCAAATGTTCTACAAAAACTAATTGGACATCAAGGCTTACGCTTTAAAGAAAAAATGTTTTGAGTGGGGGCAGAAGAAGGGGTAGCTCCCATACAAATTAACAATTTAAATGAAATTCTCAATACGCTATATATCGGAAACTATAACAGCTATCGACATCAAATGTTCTACAAAAAGTAATGTATTATTTTAACCGTTGCAATTCTTGGAATTGCGACCGTAAAATAATTTTGACTTTTTTTAATTTCTTATTAATTTATTTTATTAAATCGGAAATGGATTTTTATTTATTCAAAACTTGTTGTTATGTTTTTCTTATTGCTTCTAAGAAATCGTCTATTTTATCAGGAGAAGCATTCCAATATGTAACTACTCCTCCTTTTAGATTATAATTCTTCTGAATTCTATTGTTTTTCTTTATTTTAATACGTTTATGTTTTATTAATATTATAAAAATTAAAATAAGTATAATGGCTATGGTTAAAATATTACAACTATATGTAATCTTTTTGTGGAACTTTATTTCTTTAATATTTTGAATATTATTTTAATTTTCTTCGTTAATTTGTTTCAGTGTTAATTTATGAGTAAAATTTTGTGTAATATTGATATTTTTATATATTGTTTTTTCTTCAGTAATTTCCAATATGTTTGAAAAATAATAATCTTTGATTCTAATTGTACAGTTGTTAAAATTTATTATATAGTTTCCTGTTAGGACATTATCATTATTATTACAAGTTTGGTTTATAGTTATGTTGTTTGCATTTTTAATTAAAGTAGTGCTTATTTCTAAGAGTATAATATCCAAATCGGTGTTACTTATAAGTTTGCAATTATTTTTTGAAATACAATGATTGCTTAGTTTTAATTCTCTTAAATGTTTGTTTTCTTCAAATTTGTAACTTGTATTTTCAAATTCAAAATGTATTTGTTTTTCATAGTCTATTGAATTTCTATTATTGTCCGGTAATGGTACAATTGTTTTTAGTTCGACTGTTATAAATTTTTTGGGGATTTTTATACCAAAAATAAAAAATGAATTATTAAGATATGTTGTTCCAAGCTGAATATACTTTAGTTTATTGTGATCTATTTCATATACTTGGATTTCGTTACTAGTTAAAATGTTTGGGTGTATGATACCATATTTTGCTGAAATTACGTTATCTAGTAATTGCTCTATTTTGTTTTTTATTAATTGTATATTTGTTAATTGTTCTAGGTACAAATTTTGGTTTTTTTCTATTTCTACAAATTTATTTATATAGTTTAATTCATCTTCTATTTTTTTCTGTCATTTTTTACAACATTCTTTAAATGACTTATAGTGGTATTAAAATAATCATTAATAATAATTTGTTGATTATTGTTTTCCGTTATTTCATTGTTTCTAAAAAGATGGCTTTGTATAATTTTCTGTTCTCGTCATCCATAGTTCCAAACAACCACTTCGATAAACTGCCTATACCGTTCATTAGTCCGCGTCTTTGTCTTGTTTGTTTTGGTAATAGTGTCATTAATTTATTTTTTGCGTCGTTTATTTCATAATTTAATATTTCTCTATTGTCAATATTAATAGAACTAATATTATCCGTTATGTTTACTAGAATGTCCTTAAGCTCTTGTAGATTAATAATGTGTAAAACTATGTCTGTTTCTTTAACAATTTCCTGTTCTCTTATGTAAATATCTATGTAACCTTTTTGTTTCATCATTCGTTCAGTTTTCATTAGTCCTGTGGTCTGTGTAATTCTTATCAGCATCATTAATATTGTCAGCATCTAAAAATTTTAGACGTTTTTTGATATTACGAGGGTGTAAATATTTTTTTGTTTTTGCTTTTAATTTCTTTCAAGCGTTGGACTAAGTATTCGAAGTCAATGTCATCGTTCTCATTACTAGCGTCCGAAAATTTATATGGTCTTTTAATATTACAGGTGTGTATAGTTTTTAGTTTTGATTTCCTATATCTAGGTTATTCTTTATTTCTTAAAGCCTTATAATTCTTTATATAACTTTCGTTCCTGACCTCCTCATAATCTTCTCTAGATTTGTTTAAATTTTTTATTACCTTCCTTTAACATTCTTCTAAATTCTCTTTTACTCTTTTTTCATCTACTTTTCCTTGTTGAACATCATTTAGTGTGTATAAAGTGTTAGAATGGTAACGTTCATTATAATTCCGCATAGCCTTTTGGATAGGTCGTTTTATGGGGATGTTATTATTGGTTTTATATAGGATTCTAAATTTTTCTGATAATGTATTATGCATTCTTTCGACATCTGCGTTTCCCATATGACTGTTAGGTTTTGTGATATATAATTGAATTCCCTCTTGGCTGAGAAACTCTTTAATTTGGAGTGCATTAAATTCGCCGTCCGCTACAATTTTCCTACCTTTGAAAAATGTTCTTCTAATTGTTCTTTTATAGTAATTCTTCTATATATATGTCCCAAATTTTGAAAATTTATCAATCACGGTTAGGAATCTAAAATCCTTCATCACATATGTGTCTATATGTATAACTTGATTTTTGTTTGTAGGTGTTTCTGTGAACTTACATTTTTGTTTCATAGGATTTATATCATATTTAACTTCCTTACAAAGGTCGCATTGGTTAATTACTATCTGTATTAATTCTAATAATTTTGGATAATAAATTTTGTATTTGATTTGGTTTCCTGTATGCCGGAGTGTATACTTTTTCTAACGTGGTAAAGAGAAATTTGTTTAACTGCTTCTACTTCTGTTTCTATATCCTGGGCTCTCATAGTACATTTAATGAATTCTATTTGAATGTCATTTGAGTACATTTCTACTAATTTTTCTTGGATAATATTGTAGTTATGTTCGGATAATTCGAAGAATATGCCTATTTTTCCTTCCTGGTAATGTACTTTCTGAAAATATTTCCTATGTCGTTAAAGTCTGACTCTGCCACAAAAATAATTATTTTACCATTTATAATTTTTATTTCTTCTACTTTATTGTTAGTTAAGATAATTTGAGTTTTATACTTGTTAACTATTTCCTTTTTAATATAGAAATGATTTATCAAATTTTCTTCGGCTGAGTGAACTGTCAGCATCGATATATCATCTTCTTCTATATTATTTATTTTGAACTTTTTTTCTTTATTTAGATCTTCGTGAAAACTGGCTTCTACTTCTTCTGTTTCTTTTTCAGCATTTTTTAGTCTACTAAAGAAGTCTGCAACCCTGTTCTCTTTGCCTTTTATATAATATATATCCATAGATTCTTCTTGCCCTTGTCTAGGTTGCGTAAAGCGACTTCGGTTTACGAAATTCCTAGGGTTTCCTGGCCGTGGGAACCGTTGGAAATTACCTGAATTATTTTGTAATCTATATCGCCCTGAGTTATTTATTTGATTGTTCTTAAAATTAGGGTTATAATTACCATTGTAATTAGGGTTGTAATTATACCCTTCACATAGTGATAAGGGTACATATCACTTTGTCATTCCGTTTGTAATTTCTTTATTATTCATTTGCGACCCCATAAAGTATATATATTCTGGATCCTTATAGATAGGGAAGTTGATATAGCCATGTCCATCTGTCCGTCTGTTGAAATCAAGTTTCCGGAATCAAATAAAAAGATACAGACCAGTTAATGGTGTCAAACTATTGCAAATATTCCGGTAACAATCGCTATTTAAAATCAACAAAATCGGTTCACTATTGACCGAGATATAAGCGAAAACCCAAAGTAACCCATTTTTTTAGGACAAAATCCGTGCATATATCCCTATATATCTCAGTAAGTATAGTCACTCTTGCCACAAAACTTGGCACGGATACTCCCAAAGAAGGGACCTAAATAACGGAAAAAGTTTTTTCAGATAGGACCAGGGAAAGGGGTATTTTTCCTACAATTGCACAAATTTGGTGAAATATTCGATACGCTATATCTCGGAAACTATAACAGATATTGAAATCAAATGTTTTATAAAAAGTAATCAGCCAATAAGGGCTACGCTTTAAAGAAAAATTTTTTTGGGTGGGGGCAAAAAAAGGGGTAGCTCCTATACAAATTAATGATTTGTATGAAATATTCAAAACGCTATATCTCGGAAACTATAACAGATATCGAAATGAAATGTTCTACATAAAGTAATTGGGCAATAAGGGCTACGCTTTAAAAAAATAAATTTCTTGGTTGGGGGCAAAAAAAGGGGTAGCTCCCATACAAATTAATGATTTGTATGAATTATTCGAAACGCTATATCTCGGAAACTATAACAGATATCGAAATCAAATGTTCTATAAAAAGTAATTGGGCAATAAGGGCTACGCTTTAAAAAAATAAATTTCTTGGTTGGGGGCAAAAAAAGGGGTAGCTCCCATACAAATTAATGATTTGTATGAATTATTCGAAACGCTATATCTCGGAAACTATAACAGATATCGAAATCAAATGTTCTATAAAAAGTAATTGGGCAATAAGGGCTACGCTTTAAAAAAATAAATTTCTTGGTTGGGGGCAAAAAAAGGGGTAGCTCCCATACAAATTAATGATTTGTATGAATTATTCGAAACGCTATATCTCGGAAACTATAACAGATATCGAAATCAAATGTTTTACAAAAAGTAATTGGGCAATAAGGGCTACGCTGTAAATAAATAGTTTTTTGAGTGGGGGCAAAAGAAGGGGTAGCTCCCATACAAATTAACGATTTTTATGAAATATTCGATACGCTATATCTCGGAAACTGTAACAGATATCGAAATCAAATGTTCTACAAAAAGTAATTGGGCAACAAGGTCTACGCTCCAAAGAAAAAATTTTTTGAGTGGGGGCAAAACAGGGGGTAGCTCCCATACAAATTAACGATTTTTATGAAATATTCTATACGCTATATCTCGGAAACTATAACAAATATCGAAATCAAGTGTTCTATAAAAAGTAATTGGGCAATAAGGGCTACGCTTTAAAGAAAAAATTTCTTGGTTGGGGGCAAAAAAAGGGGTAGCTCCCATACAAATTAATGATTTGTATGAAATATTCGAAACGCTATATCTCGGAAACTATAACAGATATCGAAATGAAATGTTCTACATAAAGTAATTGGGCAATAAGGGCTACGCCTTAAAGAAAAATTTTTTTGGGTGGGGGCAAAAAAGGGGTAGCTCCCATACAAATTAATGATTTGTATGAAATATTCGAAACGCTATATCTCAGAAACTATAACAGATATCGAAATCAAATGTTCTATAAAAAGTAATTGGGCAATAAGGGCTACGCTTTAAAGAAAAAATTTCTTGGTTGGGGGCAAAAAAAGGGGTAGCTCCCATACAAATTAATGATTTGTATGAAATATTCGAAACGCTATATCTCGGAAACTATAACAGATATCGAAATCAAATGTTCTACAAAAAGTAATTGGGCAACAAGGTCTACGCTTCAAAGAAAAAATTTTTTGAGTGGGGGCAAAACAGGGGGTAGCTCCCATACAAATGAACAATTTTTATGAAATTTTTGCAAAAAGTAACAGGATAAGACCTACATTAAAAAAAAATTTTTTTGGGCAGGGGCAGGGGAAGGGGTAGCTCTAATACAAACTAAGAATTTTTATGAAATTTGCGGTACGCCACATCTGGAAAACTATAACAACTATCGACTTCATACATTTTAGAAAAAAAGTTGGAGAGGAGCAGGGGGACTAGAACATCCCATAAAAATTAACAACTTCTATTTACCTTTTAATATAAATAATGTCAAAGACTTGCATTACTATCGACCTCATACGTTCCTCATCTATTTCTATTATTCATACGATCGTTAAAATTTTTTAAAGTTTTCTATGGACTTTAAAACTCACACAAGGATTTTTATTATATTATTTGCAGTACAAAATTATTTGGCTGGGTATATTTAAAGACCAATGTGAAGGGTATATAAGATTCGGCACAGCCGAATATAACGCTCTTACTTGTTATGATTGAAGTTTCCTTGAGTTTTATAATTTGTATTTCTATTTAAACTTGTGTTATTAAATTTGTTAGGCTTAGTTTTTTATATTCTTCCCTAATACAGCTGTCTTCAAATCGTCTTCTGAGTATGTCCTTTATGTTTCTTTTGTCATATATTTTGTCTAATAATATGCCCTGCGTCATTTCCTTTAAGGTATTGACTAAAATACTATCTACGTTTGATAAGTCAATGTAATTGTCATTGTGGCAATATACTGTCAATTCGTCCGCTTTGTATTTAATATTTTGAATTTCAGTTATAAGTTCGCTTACCGTATTTACTCTTAAGTTTGATAACATTTTGTGTATTTGGTGAGGCTCCACATTAGGCCTGTACCGTAACTTTAGGGTTTCTTTAATCAACGTCCAATTGTCGGGTTCCGGGATATGTATTACTGAATCTTTTGCTTGTCCCTGTATAGTTAAATAGAAAATCAGCTTCACTGCTTCTCTTCGTAAGTTGTCTTCCAGTATTGTTGATAATAAATATTCGGTGCTGCAAAAAAAACTATTTACAGTTACGTCACCAGTTCCCGTAAATACTGGTAAATGATTGATAGTCTGGAGTACTCTGGAACTGTTGCGTAAAGGTGGGTTTTGTTGTTGTTGCAACTGTTGGAGTTGTTGTTGTTAGTGCTGAGTCTGTTGTTGCATTTCCATGTAAGCTTGCCTTAATCGTTCAAATTGTTGATCCTTTCTGGTCACTTCCTCTGCTAGATTTATTTGTAATTGCTCCTCCATTCTTGGTCTTTGTTGATCAAAATGATGGGCTCTGTTACGTTTTTTGGTTAGCCACGAAATTTTTCTAGTTACGATCAATGCAAATTAAAAATTTACACACTTTAATTTAATTAATATGGTTATTGGACCATTTAATTGTTCACTGCATTAAATTTGATTTAACTTTTGCTTAATTGCGTCCACAATTTTGTAATGTTCACTGAATTAAGATTTGATTTAATTTTTACTTAATTTCGTCCACTATTTTGTAACGTTCACTGAATTAAGATTTGATTTTATTTTTAATTAATTGCGTCCACTATTTTGTAATGTTCACTGAATTAAGATTTGATTTTATTTTCACTTTCATTAACTGTGACCACTACTTTTAATGTTCACTGAGTTAATTTTGTTAAAAGTTTATTATATAAGAAAAAAATTTTTTCGAAGGGTTCGCAAGATATCCTTTTATTTAATTTATTAATTATCCGTTGGTTCGAACACTGGATCCTGTCCCTTGACTTTGCATCCTACCGACTGCGCCAATTATGTATTATCTATAAAAAATAAAATCAAATACAAAAGAAAAGAAAAGACTTAAAGAGAAACGAACCGTTCTTGGCTTGGGATTGTTACAAACTCATTTATTCATAACAATGAGACTTATGCTAATGTTTATTTATCTAAAATCAGCATTTTACAATATTGGCGATTTGTATTAAATATTATAAACTTATTAATTCTTCTATTTCAACCGTTGTAATTCTTGGAATTGCGACCGTGATTTATATTAAAGATTACAAACTTATTATTTGAACCGTTGCGATTCTTGGAATTGCGACCGTAAAATAATTTTGACTTTTTTAATTTCTTATTAATTTATTTTATTAAATCGGAAATGGATTTTTGTTTATTAAAAATTTGTTGTTATGTTTGTATCAGTTTGCATTCTTAATCTCGAAGTGTACGGACGTGTCTACGCGAGTGTAATATTGGTAATAGGTGATATTAGTAATAAGTGGCAAACGAATTTATTAATATACATTCACACACATATTAGTGAGAAAATAAAATAACAACAAACTAAATAAAAAAAATCGAACGGTAAATGAGTAACCGTAGTGACAGTGGGCCTAAGCCTAATAGCAGAAATGCATACATAGTGTTAAGCTCCACTAGTGTGAGCTATGAAAATATTAGAGATCCTGAGTATAATAAAAACTATCTAAATGCAAAACCAAATATAGTTATTAAAAATTTAAGTTCAAGTGCACCTAATTTAAATAAAAGTATTGAACAAGGGACAAACTTAGCCCAACCTCTTTTTGAAAATTATAGAAAAAATACAGAGGGACCTTTGTCATCGCGCTCACCTTTAATAAGTTCTGGATTTTTACAAAAAGCTGCTAAAGGGACATTAAGCCCAATTACACCGTGTGCTCCTAAGATCCAGGTAGGAATGGATCGATACGTTACAGTTCTCAAAAGGGGAAGAAGCCCGAAGTCGGCTGAAGTAAATCAACCTGCAAAAATTCTAAAGGACGATGAAAGGCCAACCACATCATTCTGCAAACAGATGATAATGATGGTCCCGTTATGGAAAAAAATTTTAAGCCTCCTCCAATATATTTAAGAGAAAAAAACTCCAACGACCTAATTAAGTTTCTAGTTGGACTAATCGGCGAAAAGAACTTTTATGTGTCAAACATAAAACGTGGTAACATATATGAGACCAAAATTCAAGTGAACCACGAGAACGCTTACCGCGCCACGGTGTCGGAATTTGAAAAAATTAAAAAAAACTTTTACACTTACCAGCTAAAAAACGCAAAAGGCCTCCAGGTAGTCATAAAAGGTATTGACTCAAATGTTGACCCGGAGGAGATAAAGACCAGCCTGTGCAACGAAGGTTTTAAAGTCAGGACTGTGACAAATATTAGAAACAGGGAAAAATACCCTCAACCATTGTTCCGAGTTGAACTTGAGCCTGGTGATGCTAAATTAAGGAAAAATGAAACTCACCCCATTTACGATTTAAGATATATTTTACACCGTAGAGTTCAGTGGAAGTTCCGCATAAGCGATCTGGGCCTGTACAGTGCTTGAATTGTCAGGAATATGGCCACACAAAAACTTACTGTAAGTTGCCTTCTGTTTGTGTTGTATGTGGGGACCTGCATGTTACAACCAAGTGCGACAAACCAAAAGATGACCCTAGGGTGAAGAAGTGCAGCAATTGCGGTGGAAACCACACTGCCAACTACAGAGGTTGTCCTGTCTTTGATTTAGTTAGGCGCTCATCTAAGCCGAAGGTAGTTCCTGACCCTCCCCAGCCGTTAAATATACCAACAACAAACATTCCCCAGTTAGCACAGCCAACTACAAGTCAAATTTCCTACGCCAACGCACTAAAGTCAAACCAGTCCAATGCACAAAGGCCAAACCAACCAACCACTCAACAACAAGTGCCAAACCAACCAACCACACAACAACAAGTGCCAACTAACGAACCAACCGGGCCTAATTTTAGCCGCCTGGAAGCCGTAATTGACAATATGGTCAAACAATTTACGCAGATAATGGCGCAAATGGCCGGCATGATGCAGGAGATGCAGAAAATGCAGTCTGCTCTTCTGCAGGCCATGCTTAAAAGACCATGAACTGCCTCAGGGTTTGTTTCTGGAACGCAAACGGCATCCGCCAACACAAAAACGAGCTCGAATATTTTTTAATACACCATAAAATTGACGTCATGTTGATTTCCGAGACTCATATGACATCTAGGAGCACTTTTAAAATTAGTGGATACAATTTTTATGACTCAAAAGATCCCAGGGATAGATCCTGTGGGGGCTCTGCTATATTAATCAAATCAAGAATTAAGCACCAATGGTTGGGTGGCCTATCTGCATTGATGAATTTTTCCATAACCTTGTTATTTCATCAGTTTACTGTCCACCCAGATTCTCCATAACGAAGGATCAGTACAACGGTTTCTACAAATCATTAGGTCCCCGCTTCATAGCTGCTGGAGACTATAACGCCAAGCACACGTACTGGGGCTCCCGACTAATTAGTCCCAGAGGTCGTGTCTTGAATGATGCCGTGTCTGAAATGGGACTTTATGTTATTTCAACTGAACAATCAACCTACTGGCCAACAGACCACAATAAAATTCCAGACGTAATTGATTTTGGAGTAGCAAAAGGTATATCCTCGGAGCTCATTGAGGCTCAAGCCTCCTTGGATTTATCTTCTGACCACTCACCCACGATAATTACTATTTGCAGTCCTCACCAAATGGCAACTAGTGAGTTTTTCTTATCAAAAAGAATAAATTGGTTGAAATATAAAAAATATATTAGTACCCACTGCGCGGAAAACCAACCGCTAAAAACTCCTGGAGACATAGATGATTGTCTGAGCGTCCTAAATGAAAACATTAAAAAAGCCGTTGAACATGCGTCTTCTACCTACCGCCAGGCTAGGTACAACAAAATTTTCTCTGACGATGTGGAAAACCTTGTATCTGAAAAAAGAAGAGCCCGCAGGGAATGGCAAAAACATAGATCGCCCCAACTTAAAACTAGGCTGAAAGAATGTACAACCCAACTAAAAAGCTTGTTGGAGGCTCACAGAATGGCATCACTGAAAGAGTAACTGGAAGGTCTAGACGCGACTCCTCAGACAAATTATTCCTTATGGCGATCAGCAAGACGCCTTAAAAGACCTGTTATCGCAAAACCACCACTGCGCAATCTGAGAGGATCCTGGGCTAGAAATGACGAAGAAAGATGCGATCTGTTCGCAAATCACTTCAAAAACGTATTCACTCCCAATACATGCACTGACGTAAGGGAATTACCGCCTGTTGTTGCCAGACGTCCTTTAGAAATACGTTTCCGATTTGCAGATGTTGTAGAGGCTATCGCTAACCTAAATGGTAAAAAAGCTCCTGGAGTTGATAAAATAAGCAACAAAATGCTCATAGAGCTGCCTCTTACTGCTAAAAGAATCATTCTTTTTACTTTTAACGCGATAATTCGGCTTGAACATTTTCCGCCTATATGGAAAGTTGCCTTAGTAAAGATGATTCCTAAGCCTGGCAAAGATCCCTCGAAGGTAGAATCTTATAGGCCCATAAGTTTGTTACCCACAATGTCAAAATTGTTCGAAAAACTGTTAAAAAACAAGCTAAATCCGATCCTGAATGACAACAACTGCATTCCAAATCACCAATTCGGTTTTAGGAGTCAACATAGTACCATCGAACAAACTCACAGGTTGGTACAGGTTATAAGAAAAGCCTTTGAGGAAAAGAAGTACTGCTCCGGGCTTTTTATCGATGTCTCACAAGCTTTCGACAAAGTATGGCATGAAGGCCTTTTAAACAAACTAAAGCTCAACCTTCCAGATAATATTTTCAACCTTTTAGAAAAATACATAACAGGCCGACAATTTATGATCAAAGAGGGAAACCAAATAAGCTGTTCCCAACCAATAGAGGCTGGTGTCCCTCAAGGAAGTATACTAGGTCCAATTTTGTACTTGCTTTACACGGCAGATATGCCAACAAACAGTTTTACGCACACGTCTACATTTGCTGACGATACCGCTTTTCTCAGTACTCATAAAGACCCTAAAGAGGCTTCGAACCAACTGCAGCAACACGTAACCCAAGTTGAGAAATGGGCAAAGTTATGGGGAATTAAGATAAATGAACAAAAATGCACTCACGTAACTTTTACCTTACGCAAAGAAACGTGCCCTCCAATCACTATCAACAACCATAATGTGCCTCAACGATCTGAGACAAAATATCTTGGTATTCACCTAGATCGCCGCCTTACATGGAAGCCTCATATAGATTTAAAGCTGACTCAAATGAAACTTAAAGCTGCTCAAATCCACTGGCTAATTGGTAGAAACTCTGTGCTACATCTTGATTGTAAGCTTCTACTCTACAACTCGATTTTAAAACCAATTTGGTGCTACGGGATACAACTATGGGGCACTGCTTCCGCCTCCAATATAGAAAAGATTCAACGCCGTCAAAACAAAATTCTAAGAATGATAACTGGTGCTCCTTGGTATATAAAAAACAGCAACATCCACAAGGATCTTGAAGTTCCACTTGTAAAATGCGAAATCCTGAAATATGTGGACAAGTATTTAAAAAAGCTGGAATCACATCCAAATCCGCTTGCTCGAAGCATCCTGCAACATAGTGGGCACACCCGCCTAAAAAGAAGGGATACTATTGCTCTTAGATGAATCCTTTGAAATAAGATAATTTTATTGTGAGAACTTAAATTTTAGTCTGGTACTGACTGGACTAGTGATAATTACTTAGTTTTAAGATTTGAAAACTTATTGTTAGTTCGCTTAAGCGAAGATTCAATAATAAAATACATGAAAAAAAAAAAAAAAAAATGTTTTTCTTATTGCTTCTAAGAAATTGTCTATTTTATCAGGGGAAGTATTCCTATATGTAACTTGTGTGAGCTATATGCTCATTTTTATTTATTGTTGAGCTAATTGTTTTTAATACAAATTTTTGCTTTTTAGTCTGGCTTTTTATTAGAAGAAATTAATATTTTTCCGTTCGTGATCTTAAACTCGTTGTGTGCGGACGTGTTACGCGAGTGTAAATATGAGCGAATAATTGTAATAGGTGGCATAAAATGTTTATTAATATATATACCAGGGTACACTAATATCAGGTAGCCTCAGATAAACAGCTGAGTAACGGTATTTCGTTATATAAATGTCAATTTTTTTTTATGTTTATGTAGTTTTTTTTCTTGTTTACAAACAACAATTTTACTATTCTAAGAAAAGCTAAAAAAATTCTTGAATTTTTCCTGTTTTAAAGTAAAAAAAATGTGAAATATAGTGTTTTATTATAAAAAAATATAATAAACAATACTTTTACACCAATTTTTTACCATATTATTTAATTTTTTTTATTATAAACAATAATTTACAATTTTCTTGTAACTTAACCTACAAGAAATTTGAATCGCTTCGATTCTGCTTCCTACTACTTTCTTAAACAAAAAGTATCTGATTTTGACATTAGTATGACGATTTTCTACCAACAAAATTTATGGTGTAACTGTAGTTTTGTTGTTTTTGCAGAACCGCACCCACCTTCTTAAATACACCTTGTATACATACATATTGTATTTATAAGTGAAAAAAAACCAAAACAAACTTAATTTTTTTTTTTTTATCATCAGTTGCTCTCTTAATCTCGTAGTGTACGGACGTGTCTACGCAAATTTATATTTGTAATAGGTGATATTTGTAATAAGTTACAAAAAAAAAATTGTTAATATACATACATACAAGACATAAGTGAGAATCGAAAATAAAAACAAACTAAACAAAACAAAAAAACCAAACGGTTAATGAGTAACAGTAATCGTAGTGACAGTGGGCGTAATAGCCGAAATGCTTACATTGTGTTAAGCTCAGAAAGCGTTAGCAATGAAAACATTAGAGACCCTGAATATAATAGAAACTATTTAAGTGCAAAACCGAAAACAAGTACAAATAATTTAAGTGCAAGTGTGCCCAATTTTAATAAATGTACTGAACAAGGGACTAATTTAGCCCAATCTCTGTTTAAAAATTATAAAAAAAATACCGAGGTGCCATCTTCATCGCGGTCTTCTTTATCAAGTTCTGGTGTCGCACCTACAGCTGCTAAAGGTGCTCCAGGCCCAATTTCTGCGTGTGCTCCTAAGATCCAGGTAGGGATGGACAGGTACGTAACAGTTCTTAAAAGGGGGAGAAGTCCGAAATCGGCAGAAACATCTCAACCTGCAAAAATGTTGAAAGACGATGAAAGGCCAACCTCATCGCAAAATCGTTTTGCCATTCTGCAAGAAGATAATGATGCCCCCGTTACTGAAAAAAAGTCCTTTAAGCCATCTCCGATTTATTTGAGGGAAAGGAATTCGAATGATCTTGTAAAGATTTTAGTAGGCTTGGTTGGAGAAAATAACTTTTACGTTACTAACATTAAACGTGGTAACATATGCGAGACAAAAATTCAGGTGAATGACGAAAACGCTTACCGCACCACTATTTTGGAGCTCAAAAAACTTAAGAAAAATTTCTATACTTACCAACTTAAGAACGCTAAGGGCCTCCAGGTAGTTATAAAAGGTATTGACTCTAATGTTGACCGGGAGGAAATTAAAACCAATTTGTGCATGAAGGGCTTTAGAGTCAAATATGTATCAAACATAAGGAACAGGGAAAAATACCCTCAACCATTATTCCGGGTGGAGCTTGAGCTCAGTGATATTAAATTGAAAAAAAAATGAAACACATCCGATATATGATCTAAGATATACTATGCACCGTAGAGTTATAGTGGAGGTGCCACATAAGCGATCTGGGCCCGTACAGTGCTTAAACTGCCAGGAATATGGCCACACCAAAGCATATTGTAAATTGCCTTCTGTTTGTGTTGAGTGCGGGGATCTGCACGATACAACCAACTGCGACAAGCCAAAAGAAGATCCTAGTGTGAAGAAATACAGTAATTGTGGTGGAAACCACACCGCCAACTATAGAGGTTGCCCTGTTTTAGTCTTAGTTAAACGCTCATCCAAGCCAAAAGTAGCTCCTGCCCCTCCTCAGCCATTAAATATGCCTAATACAAATATGACCCCATTAGCGCAGACAACTACAAGTGAAGTTTGTTACGCTATTAAAGTTTGACCAGCCCAAAGCACGCAAGCTTGCCCAGCCAACAACACATCAAGACGTGCCAACATACGAACCAACTGGTTCAAATTTTAGCCGCCTAGAAGCCGCAATTGACAGTAT
This sequence comes from Melanophora roralis, assembly GCA_963583895.1. Taxonomy (NCBI): domain Eukaryota; kingdom Metazoa; phylum Arthropoda; class Insecta; order Diptera; family Rhinophoridae; genus Melanophora; species Melanophora roralis. The sequence continues at coordinate 73,407,625 of OY757187.1, read as the reverse complement.
GGTTAAGCAATTTACGCAGTTCATGGCACAAATGGCTGGCATGATGCAAGAAATTAAAAAAATGCAGTCTGCTCTTTTGCAGGCTATGCTTAAAAGGCCATGAACTGCCTGAGGGTTTGTTTCTGGAACGCAAACGGCATCCGCCAACACAAAAACGAACTCGAATATTTTTTAACACACCAAAACATTGATGCAATGTTGATTACGGAGACTCATATGACATCTAGAAGCGCTTTTAAAATAAGTGGCTATTCATTTTACGATTCAAAGGATCCCTGGGATAGATCATGTGGAGGCTCGGCTATACTAATCAAATCAAGAATTAAACACCAATGGTTAGGTGGCATCTCCGAATGCTATATTCAAGCAACAAACGTCTGCATTGATGAATTTTTCCCTAACCTAGTTATCTCGTCGGTTTATTCTCTACCCAGATTTTACATAACGAAGGATCAGTACAAAAGTTTTTACAAATCTTTAGGTCCCCGCTTCATAGCTGCTGGAGACTATAACGCTAAGCACACCTACTGGGGCTCCCGCTTAGTTAGTCCCAGAGGTCGTATCTTGTATGATTCCGTATCTGAAATATGTCTTTGTGTTATTTCTACCGGACAACCAACCTATTGGCCAACCGACCACAATAAAATTCCAGACGTAATAAATTTTGGCGTAGCAAAAGGTTTATCACCGGAGCTTATTGAGGCGCAAGCCTCTCTGGATTTATCTTCTGACCACTCACCCACAATTATCACTATTTGCAGTCATCACCAAATAGCAACTAGTGATTTTTTCTTATCTAAAAGAGTGAATTGGTTGAAATACAAAAATATATAAGATCTCACTGCTCTGAACACATACCACTAAAAACTCCACAAGAAATTGATGATTGCCTGAGTATCCTAAATGAAAACATTAAAGCAGCCGTTGAACATGTTTCTTCAACAAACCGTCAGGTCAAATACAACAAAATTTTTTCTATCGATCTTGAAGAGCTTTCATCTGAAAAAAGGAGAGCGCGAAAAGAATGGCAACAGCATAGATCGCCCCAACTTAAAACGAAGCTAAAAGAGTGTACAAATCGCTTAAAAAACTTGCTGGAGGTACACAGAACTGCATCAATTAAGAAGTATTTGGAAGGTCTAGACGCGACTCCTTAAACAAATTATTCTCTATGGCGATCAGCCAGTCGTCTCAAAAGACCCGTAATCGCAAAACCACCACTGCGCAATCTAAGAGGATCCTGGGCTAGATATGATGAAGGAAAATGCGGTCTGCTTGCAAGCCATTTAAGAAACGTGTTCACTCCTAATACATGCACTGACGTGAGGGAATTATCGCCTGTTGTTTCTAGACGTCCTATAGAAATACGTTTCCGATATTCAGATGTGGTAGAAGCTATTGCTAACCTTAATGATAAAAAATCTCCCGGCGTTGATAAAATAAGCAACAAAATGTTCATTGAGCTACCTTTTACAGCAAAAAGAATAATTCTTATTATTTTTAATGTCATAATACGGCTTGAACATTTTCCACCAATATGGAAAGTTGCCTTAGTAAAGATGATTCCTAAGCCTGGTAAAGATCCTTCTAAGGTGGAGTCTTATAGGCCTATTAGTTTGTTACCAACTTTGTCAAAACTGTTTGAAAAGCTGCTTAAAAACAAGCTTACTCCGATCCTGAATGAAAACAACTGCATTCCAGATCACCAATTTGGCTTTAGAAGTCAACATAGCACAATAGAACAAACTCACAGACTGGTGCAGGTTATAAGAAAAACTTTCGAGGAAAAAAAGTACTGCTCCACGCTTTTTATAGATGTCTCTCAAGCTTTCGATAAAGTATGGCACAAAGGCCTGTTAAACAAACTAAAGCTAAACCTTCCAGCTAATATTTTCAACCTACTAAAAAAGTACATAACCGGTCGACAGTTTAAAATCAAAGAGGGAAATCAAATAAGTTGTTGCCAACCAATAGGGGCTGGTGTACCTCAAAGGAGTATCCTAGGTCCAATTTTGTACTTGCTTTACACGGCAGATATGCCAACCAACAGCTTTACGCACATGTCTACATTTGCAGATGATACTGCTTTTCTTAGTATTCATAAAGACACTAAAGAGGCTTCGAACCAACTGCAACAACACGTAACCCAAGTAGAGAAATGGGCATAATTATGGGGAATAAAAATTAATGAGCAAAAATGTACTCATGTAACCTTTACTTTACGCAAAGAAACGTGCTCTCCAATCCTTATTAACAACCATATGGTGCCTCAACGATTTGAGACGAAATACCTAGGCATTCACCTGGACCGTCGCCTTACATGGAAGTCCCACATAGATGCGAAGTTGACGCAAATGAAACTTAAAGCTACACAAATCCATTGGCTAATCGGCAGAAACTTTGTGCTTCGTCTTGATGGTAAATTTCTACTCTACAAATCGATTTTGAAACCAATTTGGTGCTACGGTATACAATTATGGGGCACTACTTCCGCCTCTAACATAGAAAAAATACAACGTCGTCAAAACAAAGTCCTAGGAATGATAAATGGTGCTCCTTGGTATATTAAAAGCAGCAAAATCCATAAGGATCTACAAGTTCCACTAGTTAAATGCGAAATCCTGAACTATGTGGACAAGTATTTAAACTAGCTGGAAACGCATCCAAATCTGCTCGCTCGAAACATCTTGCAACATAGTGGACACACTCGTCTGAAAAGAAGGGACACTATTGAACTTAGATGAAACTGTTTAAATTAATTTACTTTGTTATGAGAACTTAAATTTTAGTCTGGTACTGACTGGACTAATATAAATTACTTAGTTTTAAGATTTGAATACTTATTGTTAGTTCGCATTAGCGAAGATTCAATAATAAAAATATGAGAAAAAAAAAGTAATAGTTAATAAGCTTCATATAAGCGCAATAGTATCCCTCCACTATGTTGCAAGATATTTCGAGCGATCGTATTTGGGTGAGTTTCCAGCTTATTTAAATGCTTGTCCACATAGTTCAGGATTTCGCGTTTTAATAGTGGAACTTCTGGAGCCTTGTGGAAGTTGCTGTTTTTAACTTACCAAGGAGCACCAGTTATAATTGTTAGTATCTTGTTTTGACAGCGTTGAATTTTTTCACTGTTGGATGCGGAAGCTGTGCCCCATAATTGTATACCGTAACACCTAATTGGTTTCAAAATCGATTTGTAGAGTAAAAGTTTACAATCAAGACGAAGCCAATTAGCCAACAGATTTTTGTAGCTTTAAGTTTCATTTGCGTCAACTTCGCATCTATATGTATCTTCCATGTAAGGCGACGATCCAGGTGAGTGCCAAGACAATTCTTCTCAAATCGTTGTGGCACTATATGGCTGTTAATACGGATTGGGAAGCACGTTTCTTTGGGTAAAGTGAACGTTACATGAGTACATTTTTGCTCATTAATTTTTATTCTTTATAACTTTGTTCATTTCTCTTCTTGGGTTACGTGTTGTTGCAGTTGGTTCGAAGCCTCTTTAGGGTCTTTATGAATACTAAGAAAAGCAGTATCATCTGCAAATGTAGACGTGTGCGTAAAGCTGTTGGTTGGCGTAGCTGCCATGTAAAGCAAGTACAGAGTCGGACCTAGTATACTCCCTTGAGGTACACCAGCCTCTATTGGTAGGGAACAACATATTTTGTTTCCCTCTTTCATCATAAATTGTCGACCGGTTATGTACTTTTCTAAAAGGTTGAAAATATTAGATGGAAGGTAGAGCTTTAGTTTGTTTAACAGGCCTTCGTGCCATACTTTATCGAAAGCTTGAGAGACATGTATAAATAGCGTGGAGCAGTACTTCTTTTCCTCAAAGGTATTTTTTATAGCCTGCACCAGTCTGTGAGTGTGTTCGATGTTGACTTCTAAGGCCAAGTTGGCGATTTGGAATGCAGTTGTTGCCATTCATGATCGAAATGAGCTTATTTTTAAAGAGCTTTTCGAACAATTTTGACATTGTGGGTAACAAACTTATAGGCCTAAAAGACCCCACCTCTGAAGGATCGTTACCAGGCTTATGAATCATCCTTACTAAGGCAACTTTTCATATTGGCGGGAAATGTTCATGCCGAATTATGGCATTCAAAATAAAACGAATAATTCTTTTAGCGGTAAAAGCTCTAAAACCATTCTGTTGCTAATTTTATCAACCCCAGGAGCTGTTTTTTTTGGTTAGCGATAGCCTCTACAACATCTGAAAATCGGAAACGTATTTCTATTTGACGTCTAGCAAGCAACAGGCGGTAATTCCCTCATGTCAGTGCACGTGTTAGGAGTGAACACGTTCCTTAAATGACTTCCAAACATATCGCATTTTTTTTTGTCATTTCTAGCCCAGGATCCTCTCAGATTACGCAGTCGAGGTTTTGCGATAACGGGTCTTTTAAGGCGTCTGGTAGATCGCCATAGAGAATAATTTGCTGGGGAGTCATGCCTATGTTTTCAAAATATTTATTAAGTGATGCCTTTCTGTGCACCTCCAATTAGTTTTTTAATTGGTTTGTGCATTTTGTCAGCTTAGTTTTAAGTTAAGGCGATCTATGCTTTTGCCATTCTTTCCGGGTTCTCCGTTTTCAGATAAAAGCTTTTCCACATCGGCAGAAAAAAATTGGCTGCACTTGGCCTGACGGTAAGTAAAAGAAGCATGTTAAATGGCTTTTATAATGTTTTTATTGAGGCTGTTCAAACAATCATCGATGTCTCCGGGTGTTTTTAGTGGTTGGTTTTCCGAGCAGTGGGTGCTGATATATTTTTTATATTTCAACCAATCTACTTTCTTCGTTAAGAAAAAATCACTAGCTGCAATTTGGCGAGGACTCCAAAAAGTGATTATTAAAGGCGATTGGTCAGAATATAAATCCAAAGAGTCTTCAGCCCCAATAAGCTCCGCGGATAAGCCTTTTGCTACGCAAAAGTCTATTACATCTGGAATTTTATTGTGGCCCGCTGACCAGTAGGTTGGTTGTCCAGTTGAAATAACGAAAGGTCCCATTTCGGACACGGAATCATACAAGACACGACCTCTCGGACCTATTAGGCGGCAGACCCAGTACGTGTTCTTAGCGTTTCACAATGGTCAATTTTCGGCATTTTCGCATCAAAAATCTGTAACTTTTTTGTTTGATGAGATAGAACTCTAAAATTTGGAATGAATCATCCTAAATATATTTGACAGTAGATGTGTAAATAATAAAGAATTAACTGAAGGGATTATTCAAATATATATAATTAAACTTGAGTTTTATTTCCTTTTTGTAGTTATGAATTTCACTTGTATTTACAACAAAAAGATTTATATTTAGAACAGCAGAAAATAATATTTAATAACATGAGCAATATAATAAGCTGAAAAAAGAATTTTATTACATTAATTTTTATTTAATTCTTTTAAATTTTTTAAGTATTTTATTAAATATTCTGTGTGTGTGATACTAAAAAGCGTATCAATAAAAATAATTCAATAAAAAACTTTAAAACGTTTTTTTAAATTTATTTTTTATACGAAAAAAGTAAATGAATTTTAATAACCAACTTCATAAGACTTAGAGCATCTTCATCTATGTGTTTGGCAAGTTTGGAATAGCCTTTCGGAAGCTTGCCACATATGGATAAAAGTCTGTTAAAAATATCCTTTTATTTGGCTAAACAACATTCTCGTAAGTGATGCAAGCGGTACAAATTGTAATCTTTGTTACACGATTCTTGGGCATTCTATTTCTCTCTACATTCTTGGGCATTCTATTTCCAACCACTCAACATTTTTGTTATAAAAAATTTTAAGAGATCTATTTGATGCCTTCCATCGACGATTGAAATTTGATATAAAAGTTATTTAATATTATTCCTTTTATACTGTATATTTTCTTCGGAAAATTGAAAATTTTTCGTATAAACTTATATATAGGTATCAATTAATTGACGCACTGAGCACTTAAAATTTTTTATTTTAAAATTTATATAAGATTATTTTATCTTAAATTTTTCACAAAAAAAAAAACGTGAAGCGTTTGTAGAAAATGTTCTCTTTTCACAGAGGAATTTAAAACAGTTATTAACAATAAATGGGGCTTTAATAATATGTATGTATATATGAGCGTGTAGCTCATATTTAAAATCTTTACCAAAGCTCAGACACGCTCATTTAACTCTTTGTATGTTTCAGATAAATATATATCAAATAATCTCGCAAAATTTCAAAAATTAGCAACAAAATAAGAATTTGTATTAAACTTCCTTTCCAAAAAGGTATAATACTTCTATATTGTAAAGTAAAATATATTAAATCCATTCCTTTGAATATGTTGCATTTTATTTCCCCTAAAGAAGTGAATTTGATTGTAATTTTCGATTATTTCTATTAACAAAATATCAAAAAAAAGTTAATATTTTTATATTTTGGAGTCTTGGCTTTATGACAATACAAATTTTTTGCCGAAATTCTAAAATTTGTAAAAATTGATTATGAGGCGTTCTTACTCTAGGATAGACCACAGTGCGTTGTAGTCTCTAGCAGCTATAAAACGGCGATCTAGAGATGTATAAAAGCTGTAGTACTGAACCTTAGTAATTGAGAATTTGGGTGAAGAATAATCCGGCAAAATAACAAGGTTATGGAAAAATTCATCAATGCCGACGTTTGTTGCTTGTATATAACTTTCGGAGAGACCACATATCCATTGGTGTTTGATTCTTGATTTAATTAATATAGCTGAGCCACTACATGACCTATCTCTGGGATCTTTTGAGTCGTAATAAGTATAGCCACTTATTTTGAAAGTGCTTCTAGATGTCGTATGGGTTTTAGAAATCAACATGATATAAATGTTTTGGTGTGTTAAAAAATATTCGAGTTCGTTTTTGTGTTGGCGGATGCCATTTGCGTTCCAGAAACAAACCCTGAGGTTCATGGCCTTTTAAGCATGGCCTGCAGAAGAGCAGACTGCATTTATTGCATCATACTAGCCATTTGCGCCATGATCTGCGTAAATTGTTTCACCATATTGTCCATAACGACTTCCAGGCGTCTAAAATTGGGGCCCGTAGGTTAATTTGTTGGCAGCTCTTGTTGTGTTGTTAGCGGGTTAGGCTTACTTGCGTTGAACTGGTTAGACTTTAATGCGTTGGCATAAGAAACTTGACTCGTTGTTAGTTGTGATAGTGGGAGCATAGATGTAGTGGCTATATTTAACTGCTGGGGAGGGGCAGGAACTACTTTTGGTTTGATGAGGGCCTAACTAAATCAAAAACAGGACAGTCTCTATAGTTGGCAGTGTGATTTCCACCGCAATTGCTGCATTTCTTTACCCGAGGATAATTTTTTGGTTTGTCGCACTTTGTCGGAGCATGCAGGTCTCCACACACCACATAAACAAAAGGCAACCTTCCATAAGCCTTGGCGTGACCATATTCTTGGCAATTTAAGCACTGTACGGGCCAAGATCTCTTATGTGGCGCATCAACTACAACTCTACGATGCAAAATATATATTAGGTCATGGATAGGGTGAGTTTCATTTTTGTTCAGTTGTACATCACCAGGCTCAAGCTCCACTCGGAATAATGGTTGAGGATACCTTCCTCTGTTTCTAATGTTGTCACTTTGAAGCCTTTGCTGCACAAACTGGCCTTAATCTCTTCCGGGTCCACATTTGATGCAATACCCTTTATAACAACCTGGAGGCCTTTTGCGTTCTTAAGTTGATAAGTGTAGAAGTTTTTCTTATGTTTTTCAAGCTCCGAAATCGTGGTGCGATAAGCGTTTTCGTAATTCGCTTGAATTTTAGTTTAATACGCAAAAGTAATCTTTACCGATTAATCCAACTTAAAACTTTATAAGGTCATTTGAATTTTTTCTCTCAAATAAATTGGGGTAGTCTTAAATGTCTTCGTCTCAATTAGCGGGGCATCGTTTTCCTCTTGCAGTATTGCGAACCGATTTTGCGATGAGGTTGGCTTTTCTTCATCTTTCGACATTTATGCTGTGTTGGTAACCTCTGCCGATTTTGGACTTCGGCCCCTTTTAATAACTGTTATATAGCGGTCCTTTCCTACCTGGACCTTTGAAACTTGTGAAGAAATTGAGCTGGGACCACCTTTAGCAACTGTAGCTTCAATTCCAGAATTTGATAAAGATGAACGCGGTGAGGTTGGTACCTCGGTATTTTTTTATAATTTTTAAAGAGAGATTGGACTAATTTTGACCTTGTTCAAAGCACTTATTTAAATTTGGTGCACTCTCACTTAAATTGTATTCAGGGTCTCTAATGTTTTCATTGCTCACGCTTGTGGAGCTTAACACAAATTTCTGCTATTAGGCCCACTGTCACGACGATCAATGTAACTAATTTACCGTTTGCTTTTTTTATTTAGTTTGTTTTTGTTTTTTTACTTTTTCACTTATGTATTTAAATATGTACATATGTGTATTGATAAAAAAAATTTTGCCACCTATTACTAATATGTATATTCGCTAGGATTTTGCTTAGACTTAGTGAGCCAGGTATGCGTGGGGTAGGTTCGGATGGACATGCCGACATTTTGGGAAGGGTTGGGGATGGCCGAATAGTAGACGGACTATATGGTAGCAAAACTTGCCTTTGGGATCCTGTCCCAAGTAGTGTTTCCGGATAGGGAGGCATGGAAAGGATCAGAGAAGCTGTATGAGGGGTTGCAGTCTTTACTGCTCCATCGAAGATGGAGGTAGGCACTAGGGCTGGTGTCTATATAATGGACACGGGGGTAGGAATGTCCTAGAGACTTCTGGAAGAGTGCAGCGTTTTTCAGACTGAAATTCTGTTTGTGATGAAGGCCACGGAGTTGATAGGGGAGGATGCGAGAGGGGACGTGACAATCTACGCTGATAGTCAGGGCACGCATAAGGCTCTAGAGGGACATTATGTCAGGTCTAGACTCGTGGGCAACGTCAGACGTGATCTTTTGGCGACCATGGGAAAACGCAGGGTTAGACTCTGTTGGGTTCCGGGTCATTGTGATGTTTCCCGCAATGAGGTTGTTGTGAGTCGGTGAGGATAATAGACAAGGTGGGCCAAACCTGGCGGGACAGGGCTGATTGCAGAATCTCTAGACTTCTTTGGCCCAGGCTTGCTCTCTTTTCCTTTTGCCTATGGAAGGCTTGTATTTACATTTAATTTTTCTCCTCTTGACTCTACTGAAGAGATTCACAATGGGCCTGGGGGCCTCCAAGTGAGGGTGGCGAGTTGGACTCGCCACTACCCTTCGTAACCTTAACTAGGTTTAATACAGGAACTGGATAAATTTTTGGTGACTATTTTCATTTTGTTTTGAACGTCTATAACAATCTTAAGTAAAAAATCGCCAATTTTGCAGAGCATCAAAAATAAAAAGTTAACTTTTCAAACTAAAGTGATTTAAAATTCAAAGTGGATGTTCTGAATATGGTTAAACAATAAATATAAAGAACAGTGGTCTCAAAAGTTAGTTTTTTCACGCAAAGTTTTTAACCTTAAGATGCTACAGTTCTTAAGACTTTAAATAAAATGTTTTGCACTGCATTGATGTGTCACGCCCATATTTTAAAGCGTATTTTTAATGTTACCAGAAAATCAAGTCATACAAGGCTTAAAGGCTTGTATGTTATTAAAATATAAAACAACAACGGGGCCACCCACACCCACTTTAAAAACAAATTAATTGCAAGAAATATTCTTAGCCAATAGTCAGATAAGTCAGGCCATTATTAATCAATCTTGTTACTATGCAAACATATATACTAAAAAAAAAAAGAAAAAAAAAGAATATTAAAAATATAAGGTTAAAATGTGTATAAGGTGGACAAAAGGAAACCACCCTATTGAAAGATGCTCTTTTTTGTCATCAGCCGGTCGTCCCTAAGGCGAATTACTTCTTTTGGCACACCTTGTATTAAATGAATATCCCCCCTTCATTGACAAGCCTTGAAGTTTTTTTCACCAAAATTTTAAATGATTTAAGTAAGCTTGTTGCGTTATTCATTTTTTGCCTAATTTATAAAATACTTTTAAATGTGTATTATACATTTTTTAAAACTAATTAAGATTAAAAAATAACCCAAAATAAGTTTTTTTAATTAAGGTTTGTTTTTATTAAAATATATAATTTATGTATGTTTGTTACTTTTATAAATTTATTTTGAATAAGAAAAAATTTAATTTAATATCTTTATTATTAAGATCCTATTTATAAGAAGAATTTAAATTTCTAAGTTCTATAAAATGAAATTTCCATATAAAACCGGATTTAAAAACCTTTTACAAACAAAAAATAACGTATAACGAGGTTTATCTTTTAGATTATTTTTTTATTATATATAAAAAATCATATACATATTTAGCGTTTTATTTGCATTTTTATTATTTTTTATCAAAATTGAAATCCTAAATACAATGTTTTGCTTTTACAAATACATATTTACAAAACACCAAGAAAAATAAAATTAATTGATAAATGTAAATAATAATGCATTAATTTAACATCTAAATAATTTAAAATTAAAAAAAAAATTTGTTAAAAAATATGATGTATGTAAATATTATTATAATTATAAGACTAAAGAAACAATAAAATAAAAATTTTATTTTATTGATAATGTGTGCTGAAATTAGCATCTAAGAAAAATTATAAAATTAAAAAAAAAAAACAAATAATTTGGGATTTACAAGGTGTTCTATTATTATGTATGTAAATATTATTATAATTATAAAACTAAAGAAACAATAAAATAAAAATTTTATTTTATTGATGTGTGCTGAAATTAGCATCTAAGAAAAATTATAAAATTAAAAAAAAAAACAAATAATTAGGGATTTACAAGGTGTTCTATTATGTTCACAATGGTTTAAAAACCTTCACCAACTATTGGACACTCGGCGCAGGTTTATGTGGCATTGTTATGACAATTTATAAAACATACCATAGGTTAGGTTAGGTAGGACAGGCAGCAGTTGACGGAAAGGATACAGCTCACTTGGGTCCGTCTAATTCGGTCCCTTTGTGTTACCTGGAGAGGCAGATAGAATAGGTTGAGATGGAAGGAAAGAAGAAATTTAGAGAAGGATAAGAAAGAACAGAAAATGAAGCAAACTTACCAGGAAGGTCAGTGGTAAGTGCACCGAGTCTACCAGTCTGGGGGTTGTGGGTTCGATTCCCGCCAGAGACCCTGGTAAGTTTGCTTCATTTTCATTTTCTGCTCTTTCTTTCTTTCTCATCCTCTTAATTTCTTCTTTCCTTCTACCTCAACCTCTCCAGGTAACACAAAGGGACCGAATTAAGCGGACCCAAGTGAGCTGTATCCTTTCCTTCAACGGCTGCCTGTTCTACCTAACCTACCAGGGTCTCTGGTGGGAATCGAACCAACAACCCCCAGACTGGTAGACTCGTGCACTTGCCACTGATCTACCGGGACACACCCCATACCATACGACTTAGTATTTTTTTATATCTTTTTTTGTGTGAAAGACAACAACAATGTTTTTAAACCGTTGTAAAATTTTATAACATTATGACAATAGGACAGCATAGAACACCTTGTGAGTCCCCTAAAAACAGGTATACATACATACACATATTTGAGGAAAATAAATGGTAAACTTTAAGCCATCTATTAAAAGTGGTTTCAGACGATATGTATTTTACACATGACTTGTCACTTTTGCAATCCACATGTATTTGCGTATGTCTGTCAAAATTGTCATTTTACAGACGGTTGATAATTTTACCTTTCACACGTACATATGTAATTACATCTGACATAACCTCCAAACCAGAATTAACAACTTGCCTTTCCTTGCTGTTATTCTAAAAACATCTGAGGGCACATGCTTTGTCAGATAAAAATAGAGCACGCTCTAATTACAAAATTGTCATATGAATTTTACATATGAATTTGACACATTCAATATTTAAACGCGTTCACACGGCATATATCAATTTCGCACTGCAAAATTTAACAAATTATGTGTAAAATACATATCATAAAGTACTTAAAGAATAAAAACATCTTTGTAATGCACTTTTAAAATGTTGCAAGTTATAAATTCTAATTAATTCAATTTAATTTTTTTCATGTATGAAGTTGTATGCGTGTACATGACAGGAGTACATTTGTTTCTTTTAAGTTTTATTAAATATTTAAAAAAATAATAAATGTTATGTTTTAAATTGAAAACATATGCAAAGGGGTACATACGTACATATCGCTCATTTATTTTAATATTTCTGGAACTTAACATTTTACTTTTTTCAACTAAGTTTCAACGCGCATGTATGAATTCTATTTACAAGAGAGTTTGAAGTATTTAAAACAAATTTAAAAGAAAAACCCGGAGAAAGAAGTCAAACTATTTAATAAAAAAGTGCATATGTGGGTGAACATTATTTTGCATGTTTTGAAAAATCTACTTTTTTTTCAAGTATACGTTTGTAAGTAATAAGTAAAACCATAGTTTTGTTACAACTAAAGAATTATTCTTTTTCTGAGCACATTATACACGTAATGCTATTTTTATCGGAATTGCATAATCAATTACTGCAATGTATTAACAATTTACATACAAAATGAAATTTCACTTTTTCATTAACTGACTGATGCTCGTTTTGTTGTAAATATTTAAAGCATGTACAATTTCCTGGGGATGGCCATATTGCTTGATATACAATTGGTTTTTGTTTTAATAAATTCAATCGATCTGTTGTTTGGCCTCAGTTATTAATGCCAATAGAGAGTCTAACTTCAAATCTCTAAAACGTGCAAAATGATTCATTATGGGTTGTATAGAGTTTGATTCAATGGCTGCACATATTGTTTGGTTTTGTATTGTTAGATTTAAAGATGACGCCATTTGATCCAAAAACTGACGCCAGCTGCTCTTATTGATTTCGGTGAAAGTTGAATCGACATTTGCTTCATAAATGTTTTCAGCTTGCAAGATTAAGCATACCAGTGATGATATTCCAAACTAAAAAATAAATTAAAAAAGTTTATCTATTTAAGTCTACTTTTAATTTGTATTTATATGTGTATACATATCGTCACAGAAAATGCAAATGTAAAATATAAAAAAAGAAGAGATTTCATGTATAGATAATGATAGAGTTGAGCAAGTCAGTGTTCCAAAAATAAAGAAGAATCGATGAAAGCGTTAAGGGCGGCATTTAAACTAGAGAACAATCCACACCTTGTTACGACTCAAGATTCAGTTTTTTCCAGAACAGCTGCAAATAGCGAATTTAAGCGAAGATAGTAGGTAATTTGTTATAGCAATATGAAAGTATTAAAATTAATGAGAACCATCGAGGGTAGTCGGGTGGAAACGTTTTTAAGATCTATAGCAATTGCTGATATTACTCAGAAACAAGTAAATATCAGAAAACAAATTATAACCAGCGAGGAAAGAACAAAAATAGAGGCAGTTGCACGAGGAGTTATTAAAGTTACGACAACAATATACAGGGCGGTAGTAGATATGTTAATGACTGCAATCAGAGCTAATACAATATAAATTATAATGGTAAGAACTATGACAGATGTGAAAAGCTTTTTGTGAGCACCTGCCGCGTTGTGGTGACTTAACACCGCCACGATATTGCCCGTGACTTGGCACCCGATGGTTTGCTAGACCACTGGTGCAAGCCATAACAGACCCCTTGCTGAGGAGTTGGGCTATCCAAGCCCCAATTGCGTCTCCAGTTTTTCCCTCGCCATTTCCAATCAAAACAGATCCGCGCAGACAAGACACATCTCCACACGCTTGTGAAACAGCTACTAACCTTAAGCGAAAACTATTACGATTTATCCCGTAGCACCTCCACAAATGCGACACCCAGCTAAATTAAAAAGGATATTCTTTCATTCAAATCAATTTCTCCACGTTAATTAACGCTTAATAATCTTCTTACTCTCATTCAGTACCGAATCACTCACATGCTTCAACATGCCAGTTAAATTAATGACCTAAATACATATATTTTTATTTAATATATGTAAGTTAATTACTGGAAGAAATCAACGTTAGGTGCACTCAATTTAACAGCTGATCGTCATGTCAAAGTTTGTTTCCTTTTTATCGTTACCATGGTGTTCGGTCACCACCTCATAATAGTTACTTACAGTCATTATTTTATTTAATATTAAATTTGTATTTCATTCTTTATTATCATTACATTGTTTTTCTCAATCACGCAGTGTACAGACGTGTTTAAGCGAGTGTTAATTATAACGAAAATATTTGTAATAAGTGGAAAAAATATATTTATCAATATAATACGTATAAAAAGTAAGAAGAGAAAATAAAATAAAAACAAACTACATAAATAAAAAAAAATTTAACTGTTAATGAGTAACAGTAAACGTCGTGACAGCTGGCATAATAGCAGAAATGCATACATAGTGTTAGGCTCCACTAGTATGAGCAAAGAAAATATTAGAGACCCTGAGTATAATAAAAACTATCTAAGTGCAAAACCAGAAATAGTTACGAAAAATCTAAGTGCAAGTACACCTAATTTTTTTTTCTCATATATTTTATTATTGAATCTTCGCTTAGGCGAACTAACAATAAGTATTCAAATCTTAAAACTAAGTAATTAATACTAGTCCAGTCAGTACCAGACTTCTTTTAAGGCAGGTGTGACCACTGTGTTGCAGGATGCTTCGAGCGAGCGGATTTGGATTTGTTTCCAGCTTATTTAAGTACTTGTCCACATAGTTTAGGATTTCGCGTTTTACAAGTGGAACTTCTAGATCCTTGTGGATGTGGCTGTTTTTAATATACCAAGGAGCACCAGTTATCATTCTTAAAATTTTGTTTTGACGGCGTTGGATTTTTTTCGATGTTAGAAGCGGAAGCAGTGCCCCATAATTGTATACCGTAGCACCAAATTGGTTTTAAAATTGAGTTGTAGAGTAGAAGCTTACAATCAAGACGTAGCACAGAGTTTCTACCAATTAGCCACTGGATTTGAGCAGCTTTAAGTTTCATTTGCGTCAGCTTCGCATCTATATGAGGCTTCCATGTAAGGCGGCGATCTAGGTGAATACCAAGATATTTTGCCTCAGATCGTTGAGGCACCATATGGTTGTTGATAGTGATTAGAGGGCACGTTTCTTTGTGTAAGGTAAAAGTTACGTGAATAAATTTTTGTTCATTTATCTTTATTCCCCATAACTTTGCCCATTTTTCAACTTGGGTTACGTGTTGTTGCAGCTGTTTCGAAGCCTCTTTAGGGTCTTTGTGAATACTGAGAAAAGCAGTGTCATCAGCAAATGTCGACGTGTGTGTAAAACTGTTGGTTGGCATATCTGCCGCGTAAAGCAAGTACAAAATTGGACCTAGTATACTGCCCCTATTGGTTGAGAAGAACTTATTTGGTTTCCCTCTTTGATCATAAATTGTCGATCGGTTATGTATTTTTCTAAAAGGTTGAAAATATTAACTGGAAAGTTGAGCTTTAGTTTGTTTAAAAGGCCTTCATGCCATACTTTGTCGAAAGCTTGCGAGACATCGATAAAAAGCCCCGAGCAGTACTTCTTTTCCTCAAAGGCTTTTCGTATAACCTGTACCAACCTGTGAGTTTGTTCGATGGTACTATGTTGACTTCTGAAGCCGAATTGGTGATTTGGAATACAGTTGTTGTCACTCAGGATCGGATTTAGCTTGTTTTTTAGCAGTTTTTCGAACAACTTAGACTTCGAAGGATCTTTGCCAGGCTTAGGAATATTCTTTACTAAGGCAACTTTCCATATAGGCGGACAATGTTCAAGCCGAATTATCGCGTTAAAAATAAAAAAAATGATTCTTTTAGCAGAAAGAGGTAGCTTTATGAGCATTTTGTTGCTTATTTTATCAACGCCAGGAGCTTTTTTACCATTTAGGTTAGCGATAGCCTCTACAACATCTGCGAATCGAAAACGTATTTCTAAAGGATGTCTAACAACAACAGGCGGTAATTCCCTCACGTCTGTGCATGCATTGGGTGTAAATACGTTTTTGAAATGATTTGCGAACAGATCGCATTTTTCTTTGTCATTTCTAGCCCAGGATCCTCTCAGATTGCGCAGTGGTGGTTTTGCGATAACAGGTCTTTAAGACGTCTGGCTGATCGCCATAATGAATAATTTGTCTGAGGAGTCGCGTCTAGACCTTCCAGGTACTCCTTCAGTGAAGCCATTCTGTAAACCTCCAGCAAGCTTTTCAATTGCTTTGTACATTCCTTTAGCATAGATTTAAGTTGGGGTAATCTACTCTTTTGCCATTCTCTTCGGGCTCTCCTTTTTTTAGATCAAAGCTTTTCCACATCGTCAGAAAAAATTTTGTTGTACCTAGCCTGACGATAGGTAGAAGACGCATGTTAAACGGCTTCTTTGATGTTGTCATTTAGGACGCTCGGGCAGTCATCGATGTCTCCGGGAGTTTTTAGCGGTTGGTTCTCCGATAAGATAAGAAAAACTCACTAGCTGCTATTTGATGAGGACTGCAAATAGTGATTATTGTTGGTGAGTGGTCAGAAGATAAAACCAAGGAGGCTTGAGCCTCCATAAGCTCTGAGGATATACCTTTTGCTACGCCAAAATCAATTACGTCTGGAATTTTATTGTGGTCCGTTGGCCAGTAGGTTGGTTGTCCAGTTGAAATAACATAAAGTCCCATTTCAGACACGGAATCGTACAAAACACGACCTCTGGGACGTGTGCTTGGCGTTATAGTCTCCAGCAGCTATGAAGCGGGGACCTTAAGATTTGTAAAAACCGTTGTACTGATCCTTCGTTATGGAGAATCTCGGTAGACAATAAACTGACGAAATAACGAGATTATGGAAAAATTCATCAATGCAGACGTTTGTTGCTTGCATATAACATTCAGATAGGCCACCCAACCATTGGTGCTTAATTCTTGATTTGATTAATATTGCAGTGCCACCACATGGTCTATCCCTGGGATCCTTTGTATCATAAAAATTGTATCCACTAATTCTAAAAGTGCTCGTAGATGTCATATGAGTCTTAGAAATCAACATAACGTCAATTTTTTGGTGTGTTAAAAAATATTCGAGCTCGTTTTTGTGTTGGCGGATGCCGTTTGCGTTCCAGAAACAAACCCTGAGGCAGTTCATGGTCTTTTAAGCATGGCCTGCAGGAGAGCAGACTGCATTTTTTGCATCTCCTGCATCATGCCAGCCATTTGCGCCATTATATGCGTAAATTGTTTGAACATATTGTCAATTACGGCTTCCAGGCGGCTAAAGTTGGGACCAGTTGGTTCACTTGTTGGCACTTTTTGTTGTGTTGTTGGTTGGTTTGGCCTTTGTACATTGGACTGGTTTGACTTTATTGCGTTGGCGTAGGAAATTTGACTTGTAACTGGCTGTGCTAACTGGAAAACGTTTGTTGTTGGTATATTTAAACACTGGTGGAGGGCAGGAACTACCTGCGGCTTGGATGAGCGCCTAACTAAATCAAAGACAGGACAACCTCTGTAGTTGGCAGTGTGGTTTCCACCGCAATTGCTGCACTTCTTCACCCTAGGGTCATCTTTTGGTTTGTCGCACTTGGTTGTAACATGCAGATCCCTGCACACAACGCAAACAGAAGGCAACTTACAGTAAGTTTTTGTGTGGCCATATTCCTGACGATTTAAACACTGTACAGGCCCAGATCGCTTATGCGGAACTTCCACTGTAACTCTACGGTGCAAAAGTCATAAATGGGGTGAGTTTCATTTTTCTTTAATTTAGCATCACCAGGCTCAAGTTCAACTCGGAACAATGGTTGAGGGTATTTTTCCCTGTTTCTAATATTTGTCACAGTCCTGACCTTAAAACCTTCGTTGTACAAACTGGTCTTTATCTCCTCTGGGTAAACATTTGAGTCAATACCTTTTATGACTACCTTGAGACCTTTTGCGTTTTTTAGCTGGTAAGTGTAAAAGTTTTTTTTAATTTTTTCAAATTCCGACACCGTGGCGCGGTAAGCGTTCTGGTTATTCACTTGAATTTTGGTCTCATATATGTTACCACGTTGTATGTTCGATACATAAAAGTTCTTTTCACCTATTAGTGCAACTAAAAATTTAACGAGGTCGTTCGAGTTTTTTTCTCTTAAATAAATTGGAGGCTTAAAATTTTTTTCCGTAACGGGACCATCATTATAATCTGTTTGCAGAATGGCAAAACGATTTTGCGATGTGGTTGGCCTTTCATCGTCTTTTAGAATTTTTGCAGGTTGACTTACTTCTGCCGACTTCGGCACTGTAACGTATCGGTCCATTCCTACCTGGATCTTAGGAGCACACGGTGTAATTGGGCTTAATGTCCCTTTAGCAGCTTTTTGTAAAAATCCAGAACTTATTAAAGGTGAGCGCGATGACAAAGGTCCCTCGGTATTTTTTTTTTATAATTTTCAAAAAGAGGTTGGGCTAAGTTTGTCCCTTGTTCAATACTTTTATTTAAATTAGGTGCACTTGAACTTAAATTTTTTATAACTATATTTGGTTTTGCATAGTTTTATTTTACTCAGGGTCTCTAATATTTTCATTGCTCACACTAGTGGAGCTTAACACTATGTATGCATTTCTTCTATCAGGCCCACTGTCACTACGTTTACTCATTTACCGTTCGATTTTTTTTTATTTAGTTTGTTTTTATTTTATTTTCTCACTAATATGTGTATGTATGTATATTAATAAATTCGTTTGCCACTTATTACTAATATCACCTATTACCAATATTACACTCGCGTAGACACGTCCGTACACTACGAGATTAAGAATGCAACTGAGTACACCTAATTGAATTAAAAGAATTGAACAAGGGAGGGACAAACTTAGCCCAATCTTTTTTTGAAAATTATAAAAAAAATACTGAGAGACCTTTGTCATCGCGCTCACCCTTATTAAATTTTTGATTTTTACAAAAAGCTGCTAAAGGCGAATTAAGTCCAATTACACCGTGTGCTCCTAAGATCCAGGTAGGGATGTACAAATACATAACAGTTTTTAAAAGGGGAAGAAGCCCGAAGTCGGCAGAAGTAAATCAACCTGCGAAAATGCTAACAGACGATGAAAGGCCAACCACATCGCAAAATCGTTTTAGAATTCTGCAAGCAGATAATGATTGTCCCGCTACGGAAAATTTCTTTTAAGCCTCCTCCAGTTTATTTAAGAGAAAAAAAAGTCGATCAACCTTATTAAGTTTTTAGTTGGATAAATCGGTGTAAATAGCTTTTATGCGTCGCACATAAAACGTGGTAACATATATGAGACCAAAATATAAGTGAACCCCGAGAACGCTTACCGCACCACGGTTTTGAAATTTAAAACACTTAAGAAAAACTTTTACAGATGATATGAAATTTTTGTTTGGAATTATCCCGGTGACACACTAGAATAAGTTTGTAGAATTTCTAAGGGATTTCTCAAAGTGGTACACCAAGAGAAGCCGATCACTCAGTAATTTAACAACAACAGTTGTAGACGTAATGATAGCATTTATTGAAAATGTTCATACTTATATACTAAAACATATACAAAAACAAATAATTAAAATAAAAGAAATTATAAGTAAAGAATTTAGGTGAGCCGGAATTGCTTATGTTTCATTTAAATATTTTCCCACAGGTAGCCAGGGAAAAGCGTTGGATTTCATACTGTCTGGCTGGTAATTTGAATAGCACTTGCAAAATAAATATTTGCATGTGCAGTCAAAAAAGCTGACGCATCGATTCTCACGCTTTGGCTGACTAGACTGTGGGAGAACAAAACAGATTTGAAGAACAAAAAATAAGGGAGTTTATTAAATTTCAATTCTATTAAGATTTGTTTTATTTTGTTACAAATTTAAAAAAATATACAGAATTAACAACTTGCACTGACGTGACTAGACGTCCTTAATAAATACGTTTCCGATTTGATTTAGCCTTAATGCCTTTTAAATTGCGTATAGTTAAGGAAATACTAGGTTACCGATTTTCCCATTTTTGTTTTTTTGTATCCCTTTTATATCCGAACTTATTTAAAACCCCCTAATATGCGATCTACAAATCAAGAGAAGTTAAAACAGTCCAAGTTTAAAGTCTCTCTTTACCCGTTTAAGTGTATGTGCATACATTCATACATATGTGTATGCTTCTCACTTTTTTTAATTATACAAATTAGTTTTCATGTATATTTGAGTTTTTAAAAGTAAATTTAATGTTAAATATCCATTAATTTTAATTCTTATGTAAACATTAAAACCTGGGTAAAATAATATTCGCTTTTATACATCGATAACTATAAACTGACAAAATAATTGATGATGTTGCCAGAATCAAAACCTAAATTTTTTTTAGTGCACACTTAAATAAAAGGACGTTTTTGCATACGATTTTTTGAAAAAGCTTTGTTAGCCCTAATTTGTTTATTAACAAATGTATACTTTAAAGCCAAAGTAAGAATTTTTTTCATACAGCCGTTAGTATGTATAGTCACAATTAAGACTTAAAAAAGTAATTTTCTGTGAACTAGTCAAAATGCAAAAATGTAAGTAACGGTAGTAGTTAGGGGATTTACAAGGTGTTATATTTGTCCTTTTGTCATATTGATTTAAAATTTCACAATGGTTTGAAAACCTGTACCAACTATTGTACACTCGGCGCAGGTGTATGTGGAGTTGTTGTGACAATTTAATTAAAATATATTTAGAACTATTTTTGTATGAAAGACAACAAAACCATTGTAAAATTTGTTTAACAATATGAATATAGGACATAATATAACACCTTGTGAATGCCCTGTGAGTCCCCTATGTGGCTGTAAATGAAGAAAAGGAGAAAGATTCCCAAAAGACACAACTACCGTTCAAAGTGTACTGATGATGAAATTGCGTACCTGCTTTTCAAATTGCATTCTACTCGGCTAGTAGCGGTAGCAAAACCTGCCTTTTTCACATAAAAGTTTATTTCAACATTAACGGAAAAATAATAATTTCTTTGAATAAAAAGAAATTAAATAATAAACTTAATCCAGAATAAAAAATCAGAAATTTGTATTAAAAATTTTTTATATTGAAAACATTTTACTATTTCATTCGCTTTTATAAGAAGACGCTTGTAACACATTAAAAATGTTAAAGTACATCTTGTTTTGACTTACTGATTGGCAGGACAGGCGATTTTTTGCTCCTCATTTAAAATACATTGAAAAATACTTTTGTCAGTCACCACAAATATGTTCAGGTTGTAAGACTTCTCAACAGGTTTGTAGCATACTAACTGCAGGGTATTTAATAGTAAACAAAAAAAAGATCCAATAACTTAAATTTACTTCATTGCTTAACCTAGCAGTACTTAACAACATGAATTTCTTCTATGCCAAGCAATGTGCATACAAACACTTCAGTACTGCAGGGTAACTTGTTATAATTATAAACAGGATCATATTACTTGAGTTTTCTAAAATGCATACTGTTCAGAAATAGAATCTCTAACGAAAACTTTAGAAAACACATATTTATCAGATGGATTGTCCAGCGAATTGGCAAGTAAATACGCAACACAAATAGCTGTCAGGGCAATGACCAAAAATTGCAATATAGATCGAGTAAAGCTTATAATGGAAGCAGGACAATTTAATAATATGAGTGATGCAATAAGTAAATTCGTAAACAGCTGCACAGAAGCAACTGGACAACAAAATTCCATATTGTATTACCGACAAGAACGAAATTTTGGTAATAGGGATACAAGAAAATTCCAAAGAGGAAAATACAATTACCCTCGAAATTTTAACAATAGAAATTTTAATGATAATAATACTAATACCAATAATTACAGACAAAGGACTGAAAATAACCGCGGACGCAGAAATTATGTTCGAGCAACAAATCTAAATGAATCGGAAAACTAGCAACTTCCCCTAAGATAAAACAACCAGACCACAAGATATTTAATCTAAACCTTAACCTATGCTATTTCATAAAAATGCACATAAGTAATTCTAACAACCTATTAACACTTTTACTTGATACAGGAGCTGACATATATTTAATTAAATCAAAATTCATTATAACCAAACAAATCAATACTAACAAATATACAACACTAAGTGGAATAGGACAAGGTAATATAAAATCTTTAGGAAACATATTTTTCGATTTATAATTTCAAAATTTTTTAATACCACATACATTTCAAGTAGTCCACAATGATTTTCCTATCCCATGCGATGGAATCATTGGCATGGATTTCATTAAAAAATACAATTGTATTTTAGATTTTAACAATAATTACAATTGCCTTATCCTACGCTCCACAGTGTGGTGTGTGTGGCCAAAACTGAAAAAAATATTTTTTATAATTTTAGAACTTGATTGATACAGTTTTATTACATATATTTCAAATAACAATAATCAAAAATAAATTTAAACATATGTTAATATATACAAAAGTTAGAGCTAATCAAAGTTGAATGTTTAAGGTGAATGTGAGGAATGCAAAGAAAAATGAAAAATAATGCGAATATTCTAAGGAGTTAAAATAATATAAATTGTCGATAAAGCCGGCAGTATTTGCATTTATATTATAGTGTTATATTACTTAATATGGTAACGCACTTTTTTTTATCCATTTAGCTCTCATATGTGTTTCGCCGTTGTTCTGAATGTGTACCAAAAAATAGTAATAATTATTAACAACTTGCAAGTTTGCCTTGCAATTAAAAAAAACTATCAAAAACTATTTTTTTATAATTTAGTATACTATTAATACAAGTATGTATATTATAAAAAAGTATGTGACATTTGCGAAACGTTGCGAAAATACGACTTTTTTCATTTTTTCAGTGTCATCAAAGGTACAAATTAAAGAATTTTTCAATATTTGGCTCAAACATACTTCTTACAGAGCAGCCCATATGGAAATAATTGACTTTTTGGAAAAGAAATTCAAGACTAAAATGGAAAACAAATAAAAGACTTAATTTTGTTTTAGCAAATTTAAAACGTAAATGGTTAAACATAAAACGTAAATGGGTAAAGTGCTCCAGAAAGAAGGAGCTGTTCGAAAAAAAAAACAGTTCGTTGCTTAATTCATTTTTCAATATTAAAGAAGAACATATATTCAATCTGAATATATAATCTAATATTGATTTTCAACAATATATATGCAGATTCTCTTTGATTTTAAAGACAATTTCGATCTGTAAAACAATAAATATTTCAAATTTTAAAAAACTGCTTAGAGAAACAAGGACCTTATATGCTGAAAAATAATTCTGCTATTTTATGCCTGTTACTGTTCACAAAATACTTGTGCATGGGGCAAAATTTATAATAAACTTTAGGATTCCAGTAGGAATGTTGTCTGAGGAAGCTATAGAAGCCACTCACAAAGTTTTTAGAAAAATTTGTTCGAACCATACTCGAAAAAGCAGTCGTGTGAATACTAATAAAGACATAATAGAACGAATGATTTTTCAATCTGAATCAAATTTATCTATATACACAAAAGAAAATGGAAGTTATAATAAAAGGAGCAATGAAGAGATAAATAATTTCCTTATAGAAGAAAATGCTGGATATAGTTAATAGTAAATTAAATTTAATTAATAAAGGATATATGGGAAGGACATGAATCCTTGCTCCGAAAACTTAGAAATTTAAAATATTGTTATCTTTTATTAATTCAAATATTTGTGCCAAATTTCAACTCTTTACAATAACTTCTCCTATTTATGGCCGCTCGTTATATGAAAACACGACACTGTGCGCCCTTCATACATATCACAAACAATAGACATACCTATTGAAAATTATTGCTATGACATTATTATACCACCAAGATGTGAAGTCATACGTGAAATAAAACTTCCAAACACTTATGATGAATTATTTATTCCAAATCAAGAACCTACAAAAGGTGTTTTCATTGCGAACACGTTAGTAAAATCTGATAAAGCATATATACGAATTGTAAACACTAATGACACTATTATTAAATTTAAACGAAACAATGTAAAATTTGAAAACCTAAATAACTATGATATTTTAAAAAAAAAAGAAACAAACAATAAACATAAAAATTCGGAAATTTTACAGAACCTAAAGAAAAATTTTCCACAAGAATTTACAAAAACATTAACTAAACTAAGCTTATCATATATAGATGTTTTCGGAACAGAATCAGATACAATAACCACCAATAATTTTTATGAGCAAAAGTTAAGAGTAAAAGACTCGACACCAGTATACATCAGGAATTACCGCATACCAAATGCTCACAGGGAAGAAATAGATAAACAAGTAAACAAATTAATAAACGATGGGATAATTGAACCATCGCAATCAGAATATAACAGTCCGATTTTATTAGTACCGAAAAAGTCACTCCCAAATTCAAGCGACAAGAGATGGAGACTTGTTATCGATTACACTGTGTGTAATTTTTTAAGTCATGGAAAAATAACCATATACGGACATCACTACGTGAAAGAAGACCAAAAAAGAAAAGACCCGTGTCTCCCAGTTTTGCCCAAAGTCATGCACTTTTTTTGTTATGGGCCCCCAAAGATTTGGGGCCTTGGTAACATTTTTACAAAAAGTGATAATTTTCTCAGGCTCATATCTTGCAAACCGTTCGGAATTTTAATTTACTCTTTGAGGCAAAGTTGTAGCCCTTTTTATAAAGAACAAAAATTATGAACATAAAAAATTAAAAAAACAATAATTTTAAATCAAAATCGCAAAAAACTTTAAAAAATTCAAATTTTTTTTACCTTTTTCCCCCTGTTCAGGTCCATAGGTAGCAAACCGTTCAAAATTCAAGGAAACAGTCAACTACAAAAATTTACCTAACATCCCAATAAACAACTTTTTAGAACATATAAATTTCCTAGGAATGATTCTTAACACCGTTTAGGTAGCGCTTAGGTAGCCGCAAAAGTTAAAAATTTCCCCAAAATGTATGTACATACATGTAGTTATGAAGCTATCTCTTCCTTACGTTTAATCAAATTGCCTTAATTACATATATTTTATCTGTCTTCCGTGTAATAGAGAACTCTAGTGCATATAAATATGTGTATATGCATGCGAGATAGCCGCGAAAAGTCTTGGAACTTAAACAGGTAGGCAAACATTAAAATTGCTGGAAACCCTAAACAACAAAATACATCATACACAAATCGCAATAATGATCGTTAACGGCCTTTAATTAAATTATGTACATACTTTTTTTATTGCTTTGTTATTACTTTTTAATAATTATTGTTTATACCAACAATAAATTACCTACATATGTACCTACTATCTATTTTTGTAATAAGAAAGGACAATTCAAAATAAAATAGCAATTGGATAAATTTTAAAAGAAGAAATTATTGCACCCAAACTAATCAAGAAATCAACTACAAAAATTTACCTAAGATTTCAGTAAACAGCTTATGCGATCACGCACCGATCGCACACGCATCAAGGAACGCAGATCACAATATAAAAGTGACGCGACTCTCACATCGAGGCATTACACAGCGCGACGTAAACGAGATCTCAGCGGTGAAAGTTATAGAGAAAGTTCTACAGCATAATTCGCACACAACATTGGCAACTGACAATTTCAATATGCAGTGTAAAAAGATTTATTTCTTTTGCTACATTTGCAGTCATCAAATCAGAAAAAATAATTCTACAAGATTTCAAAAGGAAAAGAATCTTTTAACTAGTGAATTTAAAAGAGCATATAAGTCATTTTTCGACGAAATAGATTTGATCAGTGAAAATTACACACCTAACGCAGTGTGTCGCCAATGTTATAATAATCTCATAGCATGGTTGAATGGAGGCAAACATAGTACGAAATATTGTAAGCCGGTAAACTGGATTAATCGCCCAGGTGATCATGATGCAACAAGTTCTTATGCATGCGTTAATTACCCAAATAGAGAAGAACACAATTTATAAAGCAACTGTAACAGCCACACTACCAGTGCTTGCACCTGAGAATTTTGTATTCCCAAGGCCGCAAACTCCAGATCGTAGGACAAAATTTACAGAAATGACTACAGTAAGTGGTGTTACTAATCGAGATCGATTTGATACCGACTATGAGCCCCAACAGGGAAGAGATGGACCAAAACTAATAACTAATAAAAAATCAAATGGAAAAACGGTACAAAGGCAAAAAATTCGACGCATTGCTTGCAGAGGTAATATCAATTTTATTATTGCATGGTTTGCATTATTTTTGATTTCTTTTCTAATTCATTTCAGGTATGTTGGTGGAGTCACAAGATAACCTTTTATGATGTTAATAAGGTATGTTAAAAGGAAAAAGCTAATGATGGAAGATATTCTGGAAGCAACGAGCCTGTGGACACCGTAAGTTCTGAATCAGAGTCAGATTCGGACGACGATTTAGATCCTCAACTTAAGAGAGCGCGATATGCAAGTCCAGGGCCATCAACTTTATAAAAATTATACGAATATTTTTTTATTATTTTTTTGTAATAGACAGCACAGTATCTCAATGTTGAAAAAAAATAAAAAACAAATGAAATTCAACAATTTTCGTAAAATTTTTAACTTTTGCGGCTACCTAAGCGCTACCTAAACGGTGTTAAGAATCATTCCTAGGAAGTTTATATGTTCTAAAAAGTTGTTTATTGGGATGTTAGGTAAATTTTTGTAGTTGACTGTTTCCTTGAATTTTGAACGGTTTGCTACCTATGGACCTGAACAGGGGGAAAAAGGTAAAAAAATTGAATTTTTTAAAGTTTTTTGCGATTTTGATCTAAAAATATTTTTTTTTTAATTTTGAATGTTCATAATTTTTGTTCTTTATAAAAAGGGCTACAACTTTGCCTCAAAGAGTAAATTAAAATTCCGAGCGGTTTGCAAGATATGAGCCTGAGAAAATTATCACTTTTGGCAAAAATGACACCAAGGCCCCAAATCTTTGGGGGCCCATAAAAAAAAAGTGCATGACTTTGGGCAAAACTGGGAGACACGGGTCTTTTCTTTTTTGGTCTTCTTTCACGTAGTGATGTCCGTATATGGTTATTTTTTTCGTATTGCACTGTGTTATCGACAAATTAATAAAAAATTAATATCAGATAAATTCCCATTACCAAGAATAGATGACATTTTGGATCAGTTAGGAAGAGCGA
This sequence comes from Melanophora roralis, assembly GCA_963583895.1. Taxonomy (NCBI): domain Eukaryota; kingdom Metazoa; phylum Arthropoda; class Insecta; order Diptera; family Rhinophoridae; genus Melanophora; species Melanophora roralis. Next base: position 73,380,447 of record OY757187.1, on the reverse strand, counting down.
AATATTTTTCTTGTTTAGATCTAATGTCAGGATTTCATCAAATAAGTTTAGAGAAAAATTCAAGGGATTTAACATCATTCTCAACAAATAATGGTTCATATAGATTTACAAGATTACCATATGGTCTTAAAATAGCCCCAAACTCTTTTCAAAGAATGATTTTTTTTTTCATATTTTTTATTATTGAATCTTCGCTAAAGCGAACTAACAATAAGTTTTCAAATCTTAAGACTAATGAAATAATATTAGTCCAGCCAGTGCCAGACAGAAATTTAAGTTCTCATAATAGAAATAGTTATCTTCATCTAAGCGCAATAGTATCCCTCCTTTTCAGACGGGAGTGTCTACTATGTTGCAAGATACTTCGAGCGAGCGGGTTTGGATGTGTTTCCAGCTTACTTAAATACTTGTCCACATATTTCACGATTTCGCATTTAACAAGTGGAACTTCTAGATCCTTATGGATGTTGCTGTTTTTGACATACCACGGAGCACCAGTTATCATTCTTAGGATTTTATTTTGACGGCGTTGTATTTTTTCTATGTTAGAGGCGGAAGCAGTGCCCCATAATTGCATACCGTAGCACCAAATTGATTTTAAAATTGAGTTGTATAGTAGAAGTTTACAATCCAGGTGAAGCACAGAGTTTCTACCCATTAGCCAGTGGATTTGTGCAGCTTTAAGTTTCATTTGCGTCAGCTTTGCATCTATATGAGGCTTCCATGTGAGGCGGCGATCCAGGTGAATACCAAGATATTTTGTCTCGGATCGTTGAGGCACCAAATGGTTGTTAATAGTGATTGGAGGGCACGTTTCTTTGCGCAAGGTAAAAGTTATGTGAGTACATTTTTGTTCATTTATTTTTATTCCCCATAACTTTGCCCATTTCTCAACTTGGCTTACGTGTTGCTGCAGTTGACTCGAAGCCTCTCTAGGGTCTTTATGAATACTGAGAAAAGCGGTATCATCAGCAAATGTAGACGTGTGCGTAAAACAGTTGGTTGGCATATCTGCTGTGTAAAGCAAGTACAAAATTGGACCTAGTATACTCCCTTGAGGTACACCAGCCCCTATTGGTTGGGAACAACTTATTTGGTTTCCCTCTTTGATCATAAATTGTCTGCCGGTTAAGTATTTTTCTAGCAGGCTTGAAATATTAGCAGGTAGATAGAGATTTAGTTTGATTAACAGGCCTTCGTGCCATACTTTATCGAATGCTTGAGACACATCGATAAAAAGCGCGGAGCAGTACATCTTTTCCTCAAAGGCTTTTCTAATAACCTGCACCAGTCTGTGAGTCTGTTCGATTGTACTATGTTGACTTCTAAAACCAAATTGGTGATCTGGAATGCAGTTGTTGTCATTCAGGATCGAAGTAAGCTTGTTTTTAAGTAGCTTTTCGAACAGTTTCGCCAAAGTTGGTAACAAACTTATAGGCCTATAAGACTCCACCTTCGAAGGATCTTTTCCCGGCTTAGGAATCATCTTTATTAAGGCAACTTTCCATATTTGCGGAAAGTGTTCAAGCCGAATTATGGCATTAAAAACAAAAAGAATAATTCTTTTACCTGTAAAGGGTAGCTCTAAAAGCATTTTGTTGCTTATTTTATCAACGCCAGGAGCTTTTTTGTCATTTAGGTTAGCGATAGCCTCTATAACATCTGAAAAACGGAAACGTATTTCTACAGGACGTCTAGCAACAACAGGCGGTAATTCTCTCACGTCAGTGCCTGAATTGGGAGTGAAGACGTTCCTTAAATGGCTTGCGAACAGATCGCATTTTTCTTCGTCATTTCTAGCCCAGGATCCTCTCAGGTTACGCAGTGGTGGTTTTGCGATTACGGGTCTTTTAAGACGTCTGGCTGTTCGCCATAGAGAATAGTTTGTTTGAGGAGTCGCGTCTAGACCTTCCAGGTATTCCTTCATTGATGACATTCTATGTACTTCTAGCAAGTTTTTTAATCGGTTTGTACATTCCTTCAGCTTATTTTTAAGTAGGGGCGATCTATACCTTTGCCATTCTCTTCGGGCTCTCCTTTTTTCAGATAAAAGCTTTTCAACATCGGTTGAGTAAATTTTGTTGTATCTGGCCTGACGGTAGGTAGAAGAAGCATTTTCAACGGCTTTTTTAATATTTTTATTGAGGCTACTCAGGCACTCATCGATTTCTTCGGAAGTTTTTAAAGATTGGTGTTCCGAACAGTGCGTGCTGATAAATTTTTTGTATTTTAACCAGTTTATTCTTTTAGATAAGAAAAAATCACTACTTGCTAATTGGTGAGGACTGCAAATAGTAATTATTGTGGGTGAGTGGTCAGAAGATAAATCCAAGGAGGCTTGAGCCTCAATAAGCTCAGGGGATATACCTTTTGCTACGCGAAAATCTATTACGTCTGGTATTTTATTGTGGTCAGTTGGCCAATATGTTGGTTGCCCAGTTGAAATAACGTGAAGTCTCATTTCCGATACAGAATCATACAAGACACGACCTCTGGGACTTATTAGGCGGGAGCCCCAGTACGTGTGTTTAGCGTTATAGTCACCAGCAGCAATAAAGTGAGGACCTAAAGATTTGTAAAAACTGTTATACTGATCCTTCGTTATGGAAAATCTGGGCGGGCAATAAACTGACGAAATAACGAGATTATGGAAAAATTCATCAATACAGACGTTTGTTGCTTGAATATAAGGTTCGGATAGGCCACCCAACCATTGGTGTTTAATTCTTGATTTAATTAATATAACAGATCCACCACATGATCTATCCCTAGGATCCTTTGCGTCGTAAAAAGTATAGCCACTTATGTCATATGAGTTTCGGAAATCAACATGACATCGATTTTTTGGTGTGTTAAAAAGTATTCGAGCTCGTTTTTGTGTTAGCGGATGCCGTTTGCGTTCCAGAAACAAACCCTGAGGCAGTTCATGGTCTTTTAAGCATGGCCTGCAGAAGAGCAGACTGCATTTTCTGCATCTCCTGCATCATGCTAGCCATTTGCGCCATTATCTGTGGAAGTGTAACTATTTTTATTGGAGCCACTCTTGATTTTGATGCTGCCAAATATGAATGTATCTTTCCATCACTATCGAATGACCTTATATAAATTGCTGCACCATATGCTTTCATTGATGCATCACAAAAGCCATGTAGTTCTATTTGGATTGGTTTGACACCAATAAAATGTCTAGGTATTGATATTTTATTCAAATATTTAAAACTATTTCTTATAGTTTTCCATTTGTTACCGATGATTTTTTCATTTGTAAACCTTCAATCTTTTTATTTATTTTAGTAATATCAGGCAAATTTAATTTGTTCTTAAATTCTTTTGTTATGATATTCAACTGAGAACCATTATCTAACAATACGCGACAATCTACCCATTTATTATCCCCTGTTCTTACTTGGACAATTGCTGTAGATAAGAAAACATAATCATTATTATTATCTTCATTATCACTGTTCACTAAAATCGTTTTCTGTTGGGACCTGTCTTCATGGATAAGAGTGTTATGATCATGTTTGCATATTCTACAATTAAAATCACTAAAACATTTTTTTGTAAAATGACCTGGGGAAAGACATCTGTGACACAGTTTAAAATTCCTCACTTTCTCTAATCTATCTTTAATAGATAGATTTCTAAATTTAGCGCATTTAAACAAATTATGATCTATAGAGCATCCCAAAACACATTTTGTATTAATTATCTTTGAAAATTTTGAAGAACGTTCCTCTCTTCGATCTTCTGGTCTTTTAGAATTATAAAATTCCCTTTGATTAATTGGACGAAAATTACTTGTATCATCCTCCCCTTTTGTGAATTGCTGACTTGCATCTAAAGAATATTGAACTTGTTGCAAGAACTCAATCAATTTCTCCACCTTTGGCATATCTCTAGATGAGCCCAAGTATTGCTCAAATTGGATTCTCATTTGATCATCCAATTTTCGTTGCAATATAAAACATATTAAGGATTGATACATTTCCGTGGGGTCAATTTTAACCACATTCAGTGCTTGTAGACTTTCGTTAACTATATCCAAAAAATTTCTAACACTTTTAGAAGTACATCTCACTGAAGGAGCATCAAGGATAGATCTAAAATAAATTGATGTCGTCGCTCTATTATTTGAATAGTACTTATTCAAAATATCCCATGCTATATCAAAATTTTCCTCTCTGGAGGGTAATTTAGCTATTTTCTTTATCGACTCTCCACCTAATTTTGATTTCAATATACACATCTTTTGTGTTTTCGAAATTGGTTGAGATATGATTAGTTGCTCAAACAATTCTCTAAATGTATTCCATTCCGTAACTTTTCCATCAAATTGTGGTATGTCAATTGATGGCACTGTAAATAGAAGGGTTTTCAAGTTTTTTCCAATATCTGGAATCGCCTGGTATGAATCACGTAGTGAGTAAAAAACCTCAGTTAACTCATCATCAGGAAATTCTCCAATATATTGAAAGAACACCTTTTCTGCGAGGCTAAATTTTTCTTTTACAACATCGATTGTTATATTTTTACATTTGAAATTGTCTATTTTATTTTCTACCTCATCTAAGATGTACTGAAATTGTCGTTTCAGTCCAAATTTTTGTTTATTTTCATACTCCACTTTCAATTCACCTTCCCCCTGAAGTCTAAAATTTTGGGTCTGCATTCTTGAGCCAGAAGTGGTTTGCTGCTGCGCTCCTTCTTGCATTACCCTGTTTTTAAATTGCTGATACAATCCTTCAAAATTTTCCGCAGTTTCTTGTACCTTTCTCACAAAATCTGTTTTAAAATAAGTGTTTCGTTCTAACGTAGCGGAAGGTGGACGAAGCTCCTTGTCGTTTTTATTAAATTCTGCAACTGCCAATTTAAACGATTCTCTTATTTTGCTAATTTCATTTTTAAGTTCCTGCTCATTAACATTGCCTTGAAACAAAGCACTTAGAGAATTATAAAGGGTCGCAATTTTCTGCCCTAACTTCTCCTGACACTGGATAATTTCCACCGGATTCATTTTTATTTATCACCTACTAGCACTTTTTATACTTAAGTTAAAATTATTATTTTATTTTATACTTACGTTTGGCAATATTTGTTTGGTTTTAACAAATTTATTATATTCACCACTCGTTCTTCAGATCACGTCGGGGTCACCAAAATGTTAATTTGTTCAGGAACTAAAACACACTTTACACTTTGAATCTTTATAAATGATTAATTTTATTTTCTAATATTATCTCCTTATATACTACAATTCTTATCACTAATCAATAACAATATATTTTCTAAAAATCTTATCACTAAAATTTAACATAATCAGTGATCCTTTGTCTAGACTAAACAAACAGATCCTTTTGTATTATCAGTATTTCATCCTGTTACTGACTGTTTACCTAGTCTAGACAAACGTGTACACTACACTAATTTATTATTTTAGGCTATTGTTTATTTATAAATTCTTAACAATCTGCGTAAATTGTTTGACCATATTGTCAATTACGGCTTCCAGGCGGCTAAAATTGGGACCAGTTGGTTCACTTGTTGGCACTTGTTGTTGTGTGGTTGGTTGGTTTGGCCTTTGTGCATTGGACTGGTTTGACTTTAGTGCGTTGGCGTAAGAAATCTGACTTGTAGTTGGCTGTGCTAACTGGGGAATGTTTGTTGTTGGTATATCTAACGGCTGGGGAGGGGCAGGAACTACCTTCGGCTTAGATGAGCGCTTAACTAAATCAAAGACAGGACAGCCTCTATAGTTAGCAGTGTGATTTCCCCCACAATTACTGCATTTCTTCACCCGAGGATCATCTCTCGGTTTGTCGCACTTGGTCGTAGTATGCAGGTCTCCACACACAACACAAACAGCAGGCAACTTGCAATAAGTTCTGGTGTGACCATACTCTTGGCAATTCAAGCACTGTACGGGCCCAGATCGCTTATGTGGCACTTCAACAACGACTCTACGATGCAAAATATATTTAAGGTCATAGATAGGGTGAGTTTCGTTTTTTTTCAGTTTTGTATCACCGGGCTCAAGCTCAACTCTGAATAATGGTTGGGGATACCTTTCTCTGTTTTTAATGTTTGACACAGATTTGGCTTTAAAGCCTTTGCTGCACAAGCTAGCCTTAATTTCTTCCGGGTCCACATTCGAATCAATGCCCTTAATAACAACTTGGAGGCCTTTTGCGTTCTTAAGTTGATAGGTGTAGAAGTTTTTTTTATGTTTTTCAAGCTCCGAAACCGTGGTGCGATAAGCATTTTCGTGATACACTTGAATTTTAGTTTCATAAATGCTACCACGTTTTATGTTCGACACATAAAAGTTGTCTTCGCCGATTAATCCAACTAAAAACTTTATAAGGTCGTTTGAATTTTTCTCTCTCAAATAAATTGGGGGAGGCTTAAATGTCTTCCTCTCAGTTACCGGGGCATCGTTTTCCTCTTGCAGTATTGCAAACCGATTTTGCGATGAGGTTGGTTTTTCTTCATCTTTCGACATTTTTGCTGGGTTGGTAACCTCTGCCGATTTGGGGCTTCTGCCCCTTTTAAGAACGGTTATATAACGGTCCATTCCTACCTGGACCTTTGGAACTTGTGAAGAGATTGGGCTGGGACCGCTTTTAGCTACTGTAGCTTCAATTCCAGAATTTGATAAAAATGACCGCGGTGAGGATTGTACTTCGGTACTTTTTTTATAATTTTTAAAAAGGGATTGGGCTAAGTTTGACCCTTGTTCAAAGCACTTATTTAAATTAGGTGCACTTAAACTTAAATTGTTTGTATTTATTTTTGATTTCTCACTTAAATAATTTTTATTGTATTCAGGGTCTCTTATGTTTTCATTGCTCACGCTTGTGGAGCTTAACACAATGTAAGCATTTCTGCTATTAGGCCCACTGTCACGACGATTGCTGTAACTCATGTACCGTTTGCTTTTTTATTTAGTTTTTTTTTTGTTTTGTTTTTTTACTTTTTCACTTTTGTATACTTATATGTATGTATATTAATAAAAAATTTTTGCCACCTATTACAAATATGTATATTCGCTCTTTTTAACACTCGCGTACACGTCCGCACACTACGAGATTAAGATCACGAATGACACTTGCTTTTAGTGGATTACAACCTAATCAAGCATTCTTGTATATGGATGATATAGTAGTGTTGGGATGTTCTGAACAACACATGCTTACAAATTTCACAAAAGTATTTGACTTGTGCCGTAAATACAACTTGAAATTACATCCAGAAAAATGTTCATTTTTCATGAAAGAGGTTACTTACCTTGGCCACAAATGTACAGATAAAGGAATACTACCCGACGAGAGTAAATACTCAATAATAGAAAATTATCCGACACCAACAGATGCAAATAGCGCAAAGAGATTTGTAGCTTTTTGTAACTATTACCGTCGATTTATTAAAATTTTTTCGGAGTATTCCAGACATCTTACAAGATTGTCAAAAAAGGGAGTAAAGTTCGAATGGACACAAGATTGTGAAAAATCATTCAAGTACTTAAAGAAAGCACTAATGAGTCCAACACTGCTCCAGTACCCAGATTTCACAAAAGAATTCTGTATAACAACTGATGCCAGCAAATATGCTTGCGGTGCAGTATTAACACAAGAATATCAAGGCAAACATTTGCCAGTAGCTTACGCCTCTAAAACATTCACAAAAGGCGAAAGCAATAAATTCACAATAGAACAAGAACTAACAGCCATACACTGGGCTGTTAATCATTTTAGACCATATATATACGGAAAACATTTTCTAATCCGTACAGACCATAGACCATTATCTTATTTGTTTTCAATGAAAAATCCAAGCTCCAAGTTAACAAGAATAAGACTTGATTTAGAGGAGTACGACTTTACAGTAGAATATCTTAGGGGGAAAGACAATTACGTAGCCGATGCGCTATCGCGAATAAATATAACCGACCTGAAAGAAATAAACGGAAAAATAAATAATATACTAAAAATAAAAACTAGAGCTATGACACGCAGAAGAAATAATACTAAAAATAAATTGTTGAATAAAGAGAATATAACAGAAAATTTAAAAAATGAGCCCAAAATATATGTACCATTGAAAAATACTGACGTCAGGAAATATTATAAATTAAAGATTACCCCAGGAAGATGCTATATAAAGCGAGGTAAATCTATTACAGCATACATAACAATCAATGATTTGTTTATTAATGGGAAGATTGACTTAGGACAATTTTTCCCAAGGCTCGAGAAAGTTGCCGATAAACACAACATTGATAAGTTACAAGTGGCACCTAGCGAGAAAATTTTTAAATTTGTCTCGGTTGATGATTTTAAAGATATGGGCAATAATAAATTATTGAAATTAAAAGTAGCGCTACTTCACAAGGTGACCCACATAGAAAAGAAAGATGCTAATAAAATTCAACAAATAATTAATAAATACCATGACGACCCAATAGAAGGAGGTCACGGTAGAATATTCAGAACGATAGAAAAAATAAGGAGGTATTATTATTGGAAAAACATGTCCAAGGACATAACAAACTATGTAAAAACGTGTCACAAATGCCAAATAGCCAAAACCAGCTGCAGCATTCGATACAGTGTTCGTTGATACAATAGGACCATTTCCAAGATCTGTAAAAGGAAATGAATATGCCGTTACACTAATATGTGATTTGACAAAATATTTAATAACTATACCAGTACCAGATAAGAGTGCCAAGACAATTGCTAAGGCAATACTTGAGCATTTTATTCTTATCTATGGTCCAATGAAGACGTTCATTTCGGAAATGGGTACAGAGTATAAGAACTGAACTATGCAATCTACTAAAAATTGAGAAAATTACTTCGACTGCACATCATCACCAGACATTAGGTACAATAGAAAGAAGTCACCGAACATTTAATGACTACGTACGTTCATATATATCCGTCGACAAGACAGACTGGGACGAATGGTTAACATATTTTACATACTGTTTTAACACCACACCATCAACAGTACACAACTACTGCCCTTACAAATTAATATTCTCAAAAATCCCAAACAGATTTGACCAGTTCAATGAGATAGATATGATAACCCCATTATACAATGTAGAAAATTATGCTAGTAAGCAAAGTATAGATTAGAAGTAGCTCATAAAAGAGCACAATTAATTTTAAATAAGAATAAGGAAAAACAAAAAACATTTTATGATAGGAATAATATAGAATATAACTTTAAAGTAGGAGATAAGGTTTTACTCAAAAATGAATCAGGTCATAAGGTAGAACAAAGATATAAGGGACCTTATGAAATTACAAACATAGATTTAAGTAAAAATAATGTAACAATGGAAAGTAAGAAAACAAAACAAAAACATGTAGTTCATAAGAATAGACTTAATATTTATTACAACAATTAACAAACCAATACCGATGCATCGTATTGAAAATAAAATATATAATTTAAAAAACAAAATAAAATATATATATTTTATAAATAAGATTAAGAAATAATATATATAATTAAGAAAAACAAAATATATAAAATACACTAAACCATTATACCATATTTAACTAATTTAACTATTGTAAGAGAATGTCCATAAAACTTTTGTTATATGAACATTCTTGCGAAAATGGAGGTGTAGCATACTAACTGCAGGGTATTTAATAGTAAACAAAAACAGATCCAATAACTTAAATTTACTTCATTGCTTAGCCTAGCAGTACTTAACAACATGAATTTCTTCTATGCCAAGCAATGTGCATACAAACACTTCAGTACTGCAGGGTAACTTGTTATAATTATAAACAGGATCATATTACTTGAGTTTGCTATCGTCCGACAATAACATAAACACACAATGCGGCACTATGGGTGTGCCGCGTGAAGTGCAACATGAGCACGAGTCATGTTACTTTCCATTTTCATATTTTTCCCACGGAATATCAGTGCGAAACTGTTTAATAATCTTAAGTACTAACCAATACTAAACATATTAAAATAATGACTTAAAATAAGTACTAACCAACATTAGCGACTACTAGATAGAATGTAGATTCTCAAATTTAGTATATAAGAGAATAATTTAAAGAACTAGAAATCATTATTTTCCAACAAATAAAAGTAGAGATCTCTAGAAGAGCTCCTAAAATAAAATAAGCTTTGAGCTCCCAAGAGGAGCTACAGCATAAACAATAAATAAAATATTTTTCATTACATGACTGTAAACAGCAGAAGCATTACAGGTTGTTTCAAACTATATACATAATTCTTTCTGCACTGGAAAAAAATTTACTTAAGATGTTAAACAGAGTACAAATAAAAGTACAAAAGGCAAAAGAAAAGTACTTTAGTGCACTTTTATAGGGTTTATGCCACTGTTGCCAATTAACTATTTTCTCGTCAAATCTAGCGTTTTTTCTATACACATTGCTATAAAATATCTGATTTGGCTATTAGCGGAAAATCTAGCGATTTTTTAAAGGTCAGTTTCAATTTTACTTAAATGTTATTACTTGTCAACATTGTTATAGCTTTATCCAAAGAAAGGTTAATTCACAGACAAAGTGTTTTTGTGTCTTGCTTTTTTGATCTACTGAGTTTGGCACTAGGAATACTAAAAGTTTTCATAGCAAATAAGCGGTATTAAAAGTACATCTTTGAAATAAATTTTGCAAAGTAAAACTCGAATAACGGTATTTTTAAACATACACTTACATATGTACGTATTCTTATAACTTATTATGTATCTATGCATGTATGTATATGCATATCAGTTTTAAGTGGTGTAAGTGTATTTTACAAGTAAAAATTAATAACTGCTGGAACTACGAAGTACTAATACCAATACTACTTAAAGTGGGTACCAATTTGACCTATGAAAATTCAGATGTAGAAGATTGACTTCAGATATTTAATCAAACAAACTATAATATCTAACATTGTTTTTCCTTTTTATTATGAATTATATTACAGATAGTTAACAAATTTAACTAAATTTTTCCTGCCAAGGACTAGAGTCTTTTAATTTAATTTTTTTTAAATGTTTAAAACACTGACGCCCGTATTCATAATAATTGTGATAGATTTTTTTATGGCTTGTTTGACAATTATTCCATAGAAATATGTCAAATAAGCCCTTAATAAATCTTCAATAATAATTTTGAATACGTGGGATAAATTATATACATACATACATTATTTTCTTAAGTGTTTTATTTCTTTCGTGGCCTGAATTTCTTAAAAATTATTATTTTCTAATAAATAAAATTCTTTCAGATGCCACACTACTTTGGTTTTTTTAATATTAAAAAAACATTTAAACTGTTTCCATTGTTAAAACTATTGCAAAATAACAAGATACACCTTTTTTTTTGCAATAGTGTGGCCAGAAAGTTAAAAAACTACCTTTTGGCTATTTATAGCTAAAATTTTTAATAATTTTTAATTTTAGCTATTTTTTTTAGCGTTTTTTTACTATAATCTAGCTATATTTTTGCGAAAAAAGTTGGCAACAGTGGTTTATGCAGACATTACATTTGCAAAAAAGTACGCGTACTGCTCCAGAACGTACGCACACAGAAGAAATTAGCAAAAAGGTAAACGGACCTGTTGGAAAGTAAAATAATTGAACTTGAAGAATTGAAGACTGGTGGTAGATTTAAGGGAACCTGAACGATTTAATTGTCGGTGACAAATATCCCTTAACGACGTTGGATGATGTTCCAAGTAAAGTAGGTAGGGAAAAATATTTTTCAACATTGGACATAATTAGGGCAAGTTAAAAATGGCACGAAATTTTTTAAAAACGGATAAAAAAAGTTATAAAATAGATTAATAAATAAATTGCAATACAGTTTTAGTTTATTAAATTTAATTACATATTTAGAACAATCGTGCGTTTTTAAATAATTTTAATACTTAGTAGGTAGGATATATTTTTATAAATAAGTACATATATGAAGTTTGACAACTTAAATCGTAAAAAAAAAAAAATTAATATTTTTATTAACCAAATTTCATCATCTTAATAACTCTATGAAATAATTTACCGTAAGATTATTTAAAAGGAAATTTTTTGGCAAAGTAGATAAAAAATTGCTTTTTTTTTCTACAAAATAATAGAAAAAATTGCAAAAACGGCATTAAGTAGCATAAAGCAATTTAAGTTTTTTTTTTGCTCATTACCAAGCAATGTAAGATTTACATACATTTGTAGCTGGGTGTTAATATAAAAATATGCCCTCATTTTTTGTGTTAATACTGCATTAACAAATACGTTAAAAGAATTACAATTAAAAAGTAGTAGTGTTTTTTTAATTAAACCCTAGTTGAAGTAACTCTTTAACATTTTTTAACCAAATTTCTTTATACATATTTTCATTTATTAATATCGTTGTGTGCTGACGTGTTACGCGAGTGCTTATAAGAGCGAATATATTTGTAATAAGTGGCAAAAAATTTCCTAAATATACATACTTATACACATACATACATAAGTGCAAGAAAAAAATAAAAACAAAAGTAAACAAACAAAAGAAAAGCGAATGGTTAATGAGTAACAGTAATCGTCGTGACAGTGGGCCTTAACCCCGGAAATTCAGATTAATCAAACACTTACAGCACCACTTTTTCGGAATTCGGAAAAATTAAGAAAAACTTCTACACTTACCAACTTAAAAACGCAAAAGGCCTTCAGGTAGTTATAAAAGATATTGACTTTAACGTTAACCCGGAAGAGATTAAGGCCAGTTTGTGTAGCGAAGGCTTCAAATTTAAAACCGTATCAAAGATTAGAAACAGAGAAAGGCATCCCTAACCATTATTCCGAGTGGAGCTTGAGCCTGGGGATTGAAGAAAGGTGAAACCCACCCTGTTTATGATTTAAAATATAATTTACATCGTAGAATTAGCACAGCCAACAACAAGTCAATTTTCTTATGATAATGCATTGATGTCTAATTAGCCCAACACATGTAAGCCTAATCAGCCAACAGCTCCACAAGAAGTGCCAACAAACGAACCAACCGGGGCCCAATTTTAGCCGCCTGGAAGCGGTAATTAGTGGCCTTATTAGTCATAGAGGTCGTATTTTGTAAGATTCCGTTTTTGAAATGGGGCCTAACGTTATTTCGTCTGGACAACCAATCTATTGGCCATCTGATCACAATAAAATTCCAGACGTTATCGATTTTGGCGTAACAAAGGGTATATTCCAGAAAATTTTTAAAGCTCAAGCCTCGTTGAATTTATCCTCAGACCACTCCCCCACAATAATAAATTTTTTCAGTTCTCACCAAATTACAGCCAGTGATATTTTGTTGTCTAAAAGAATAAATTGGTTAAAAAAAGTTTATCAGCACTCACTGCACGTAAAGCCTTCCGCTAAAAACTCTCGAAGACATTGATAATTGTCTAAGCAGCCTTAACTAAAACATTAAAAAAGCCGTTGAACATGCTTTTTTTTTAACAACCGCCAGCCTAAATACAACAGAATTTTTACAGCCAATGTGCAACAGCTTTTATCTCAAAAAAGAAGAGCCCGAAATCAATGGCAAAAGCACAGATCACCTTAACTTAAAGCCAAACCAAGAATGCACAAACAAATTGAAAAATTTGCTGGAGATGTACAGAATGGCATCAATTAAAGAACACCTCGAAGGCCTAGACACGACTCCTTAGACGTATTATTTACTATGGCGATCAGCGAAATACCTTAAAAGACCCGTTATCGCAAAACTACCACTGAGAAATCTAAGAGGATCCTGGGCAAGAACTGATTAAGAAAGCTGTGATGTGCTCGCAAGTAATTTAAGGAATGTGTTCACTCCAAATATATGGAAAGTTGACTTGGTAAAGATGATTCCTAAGCCTGGAATAGATTCTTAAGCTTATAAGTATGTTGCCAACTATGTCTAAATTGTTCGACAAATTCCTTAAAAACAAGCTCACTCTGATCTTGAATGACAATCATTGTATTCCAAATCAACAATTTGGCTTGAGGAGTCAACATAGTGCCATCGAACAACCCCACAGATTGGTACAGATTATAAGAAAAGCCTTTGAGGAAAAGACGTACTGCTCCGCGCTCTTTATTGATGTCTCTCAAGCCTTTGATAAAGTTTGACATGAATGCCTGTTAAACAAGCTAAAGCTGAACTTACCGGAGAATATATTGAACCTTTTGAGAGGTAGGCTGAATTCCAAAACGCTTTGCTTTACAAATTTTCAACTTCTTCCCTTATACATCTCTTACAATTTTGACGTTTTTTGCTTCCAGGACATTAATACAGCTGTAGACACTCACTTGGAAGTAGAAGATATTATCAAAAACCTTATCTTTGTTTTCAGGAAAAACTTGAAATTTTGGGATGCAAAGCAAACTGCCGTACATAACTCGTCGACAATTCATGATCAAAGAGGAAAACCACTTAAGTTCTTCTCAAATAATAGGGGCTGTTGTACCTCAAGGGACTATATTAGGTCCAATACTGTACTTGATTCACACAGCTGATATGCCTACCAATCATTTTACACACACGTCGACATTTGCTGATGATACCGCTTTTCTCAGTATTCATAAGGCCTCTTAAGAGGCCCCGAAACAAGTGCAACATCACGTAACCCAAGTAGAGAAATGGGCAGAGTTATGGGGTATTAAAATAAATAAACTAAAATACACCCACGTTACTTTTAATTTACGCAAGGAAACGTGCCCCTAAATTCTAATTAACAACCAAACGGTGCCTCAACGAATGGAGACGAAATATCTTGACATTCACCTAGACCGCCGCCGCGGCGCGCCGCAAGTGGAAGTCACATATAGATGCGAAGTTGACACAAATGAAACTTAAAACAGCCCAAATCCACTATCTGTGCTACATCTGGATTGTAAACTTCTTTTCTACAACTTGATTTTAAACCCAATTTGGTGCTACGGGATACAGTTATGGGGCACTGCTTCCGCCTCCAATATAGAAAAAATTCAACGCCGTCAAAACAAAATACTAAGAATGATAACTGGTGCTCCTTTGTATGTTAAAAACAGCAACATTCACAAGGATTTAACAAGTTCCACTAGTTAAATATAAAGTCCTAAACTATGTGGACACCCAAATCTGCTCGCTCGAAGCATCTTACAGCATGCACGACACAGTCGTTTGAAGAGAAGGGATACTGTTGCACTTAGATAAAACCTTCACAAACGTTTTATACTTTCATTTATTCTGCCGTTTGATCATTTTGGTATTGTATTCTAAAAAAACTCAATATAAAAAGCAAGTTCATTTCTAACTACGTTGCAAAACAAATGTTTTACACTCTCTCTCTCACACACTCTCTCTTTCTCTCCCTTTCTTATTGAAAGATAAGATAGTGCCCATTTTTACAATTGTGTTAACTACTTTATTTATACAATTAAGGCATTTATTTCCTAAACGAACAGTTTTTTTTATAAACATTTAAGTTGTACAAATGGAAGTTGATTGATTTTTCATAGAAGATATTTTGAAATCATCATCATCGTCTGACAAAAATGCAAAAAAATTTAAAACGATATTTCTGGCATTTTTCTTTATAAAAGAAAACACAATAAGGTTTATTAATATAAAATAATTTTAAACCATTTGATGCAGAATAAAAATTAAGGGCTTTTGTTGTAAAGTAAAATGGAACTGATCTATTTTTTCTAGTTTTTTGACTTTTTTAATATTAATAAATAAGTCTATTTTTTTGAACTTTAGGTCTGTTTTTATATTTACTTTTTTGTACAATTTTTTCAATATTTCGCCACTCCGTTCTGTGGCATAATCAGGAGGTTATTTCAGTTAATTGTTGTACTTGTTATATTGGTTTTAGGAGAGGCCAAGGGCGAGCCAACGTTAGCACTGGCCTCAGTGTACATGCCATATGAGGCTGCGGATCCACCGGGCGTGGAAGTGCAAGGGTTGGTCGGGCATGCAAGAGGACGAAAGTGGAATCTGGTGCTCGGCTGCGATGCAAATGCACATCGCAATCAATGGGGAAGCAGGGACATCAATAAGATAGGTGAGTCAGTGTATAATTTCATAAAAGGGGTGACATGCCGACATTCAGAAATAGAGATAGGGAGGCAGTTATAGATCTCACGCTCACCAATGTAGGCAGGGATTTTGTAGGGGAATGGAGGGTGTCGAACGACTATTTCTTCTCGGACCATAGCAGAATCACCTTTAGTTTGAATTTCGAGAGCCACAGAAAGGCTCCCTATAGGAATCCGAAAAAGACGGACTGGGAGATCTTCAGGGAGGGCTTTTCTTTGAGAATAGGCGATAGTGAACTTTATGAGGTTTCGCACAGGGAGTTAGAGAAAGTGGTAAACTTGTTCACTGTTTTGAACGGGCATGCGCGGAGGTCTTTCCGGGCAAGAGAGAGCAGCCAGGCTGGTGGACCAGGGAGTTTGAGGAGGAACGGACCATGGTAAGAGGGCTGTTCAATAGGGCGAAGCTCACGGGGAACGATACGGATTGGGAAAGGTACAGGGTATCCTTCAATAAGTACAAGGGTGATTTCAGGAGGGCGAAAAGGGGTTCAAGGGCGAAGTACTGTGAGTCCATTGAGTCCGTGAACGAGATGTCAAGATTCAGGAAAATACTATCCAAGGGTTCAAGCGGACTTGGGTACATTTAGAGAACGGATAGCTCGTTGACGGAGTCTAGCTCGGAAACCCTTGAATTGTTGATGCGTACCCACTTCCCAGGGTGCAGGGAATCGGCTACAGAGGAGCTATACGGGGGTGTGTTTGTACGTCCCGGGGGGATAGCGGACATGACAGGGGTGGCAGAGGACCTTGTAACGCTTGATAGGGTAAAATGGGCGGTGGATACCTTTCAGCCCTACAAGTCACCGGGGCTGGACGGTATTTATCCGTGTATGCTACAGAACCTTTCAACTCAGGGATTGCTACTCCTAACGAGGGTGTTTGCTGCTAGCATCGCACTCAGCTACATATCCTGCGGTGGAGAGAGGTAAGGGTGATTTTTATACCCAAGACTGGAAAGGCCAGCTACTCGAAGCCAGGGGATTTTAGACCGATCAGGCTATCGTCTTTCCTGCTGAAGATGCTGGAACGGCTGATCGATCTTTATCTTAGGAACACGATTGATACGCACGTCATTAGTAATGTCAGCATGCTTACCATAGGGGTAAATCTGTTGAGAGTGCGCTTCATGATGTGGTGGGGTTCATAGAGCACGGGTTGTACAGGAAAGAGTACACACTGGGCGCGTTTCTGGACATTGAGGGAGCCTTTAACAACGTTTCGATGAAGGCCATTGAAAACGCACTGAGGGAGTGGATCTGTTCTGCGCTCGGTAGCAGAATAATCAAATCTGAGTGGGAAAATGAACGTCTGAAAAGAGGTGCGGTTACTGGAACGCCACAGGGAGGGGTATTGTCACCACTACTGTGGATTTTGGTGGTCAACGGGGTATGGTAACGGTTTGACTTAAAGGGAATCAAAGTAGTGGCTTATGCGGACGACTTCGTGGTTTTAGTGACGGGGAAATTCGTGTCCACTACGAGCGAGGTAATGCAGAGTGCATTATTCGACTTGTCTGCTTGGGCCAGGGACAAGGTACTAAGAATAAACCCAGGGAAGACAGAGCTAGTTCTCTTTACCAGGAAGTACAAGGTGGCAAAGTTTGAGCTGCCAGAGCTTGACGGGGTTAAGCTGGAACTAGCAAATAAGGCCAGGTATCTGGGTATCGTCCTAGATGGCATGTTATCTTGGAGGGCGAACGCAGAGGAGAGGGTTAGGAAGGCTCTCAATGCCTATTACGCCTGTAGGAACACCATAGGTAGGAACCGGCTATTGTAAATTGAATTTACACATCCGTTGTAAGACCAGTTCTTACGTACGGTTGCCCTGTATAGTGGAGGGCCCTGGAAAGGGGCGACATAGCAAAGCTCCTGACAAGGGTCCAGAGATGTGCGGTACTAAGCATTACAGGGGCCAGGAAAAGTACACCACATGCAGCGCTGGATATTATTCTACATCTTCTTCCCATCGGGGATTTTGTTGCTGGAATGGCGGTCAGGAGCTTGTTTAGACTCAGTGAGTCAGGTATGCGTGGGGTATGTTTGGATGGACATACCGGCCTTTTGGGAAGGGTCGGTGATGGACGACTCCTGCGGCAGTCAGGTGTGACGGACTACATGGTAGCGACTTTGGGATCCTGCCCCAGGTAGTATTTCCCAAGAAGGAGGCATGGAAGGGATCAGAGAAGCTGTATGAGGGGTGTGCAGTCTTTACTGACGGATCGAAGATGGAGGAAGGCACCGGGGCTGGTGTCTATATAATGGACACGGGGGAAGGAAGGTCCTATAGACTTCCGGACGAGTGCAGCATTTTCCAGGCTAAAATTCTGGCGCTGATGAAGGCCGCGGAATTCATAGGGGAGGATGCGGATGGGAGAGAGGAAGTGGCAATCTACGTTGATAGTCAGGGCGCGCTTAAGGCTCTAGAGGGACATTATGTCAGGTCTAGACTCGTAAGCGACTGCAGACTTGGATAAAAGACAAGGTGGGCCAAACCTGGAGGGACTTTTATGGCCCAGGCTGGACAGGATGGGCACTGACCTGCTGCTCAAGGAGAGCAGGGGGTTCTGACGTGCATTATTGGGACTCTCACAGGGCACTTCGATGTGAGATATAGGACAAACAAATGGGACAGGAACTCTTCAGATTTCTGCAGTGTATGCGGAGACGAGGAAATAGACACGGTAGAACACCTTATCTGCAACTGCCCTGGGCTGCAGATTCGCCGACAGAGGTGGTTTGGAGGACACTTCTTAGATAGACTTGGTGAGGTCCCTGGCAATGGGCTGGGAAACATCATGGGTTTCATTAAGGGGGTTGGGTGGCTAGGCAGATAGGTGATTCAGGGCATATGACTATTGACTTTCTTAGACATGTTGCAGAGGGTACTCTTGCTTTCTTTATCCTTATCCTTACCTATGAAATGTTTGGCTCACTTTATTTTTTATTTTCGACTTTTCTGAAGGGATTCACAATGGGCCTGATGGCCTCCGAGTGGAGGTGGCGAGTTGGACTCGCTACTACCCTTCGTAACCCAACCTAACCTAACCATATTGGTTTTAAAATTAGCTTTCGGCTTTTTTTATAACGATTATAATATTAATTTTTTTTTGAATATTAAAAAAATAGACTTATTTTGTAAAATGGAACTGTTTGACACGAGACTTATAAATTATAATGTTGCAACTTTTTTATGTTAATGATAGAAGACTTCATTGAATTCATTAACTTGTACCAAAAGGAAGGTTTTTATATTAATGTTTAACTTACCTTACTACAGAATACACCATTTGACTTTTTATCATTAAGCGTAATTGCTGAAGAAATTCTCACAATTGTCTCAAAATTAGCAGATTTGATTTCCTTATTGAATTCGGGGTATAAAGAATATAATACGCCTTCTGCATCATCACGATCTTTTTTGATGACATTTTGCAAAGAACTAAATATTCCAATCCACACATTCCAGCGTACATCATGATCTTCAATATTCGGCATTATTCGACGAATTAAAACCTTAAATATATATAAACCCCATAATCATATATTTACATATTCACAAATAATATTAAAAAAAAATAATGCGTGCCGGTGTTGGCAATTGAAAGTAAAAAAAAAAAATAAATTACCTTTCCTTTGCGTACATTCATCATAGCAACTATTTTATCGTGCTGCAATCCTGTCACTAGCTTCTCAATCAAAGAATCTTTCGTTTCAATTTCATAATTAAATTTGCTTTTCATAGCTGCATTACTTGATGAGTCTGCCACACGTTCTTCTGTTGTTTTGTTAGCATTTTCTAATTGTTCCAGAGCTGCAATGCGTTCACTTTCTTTTTTCTTCTTCATCAGTATTGTCGCCATCACATTCGGGTTGTTAAGATCCTCTAACTTTAAAAGAATGCGATACAAGGTCTCGATATGCAACAGAATATAACGAGACTTTCGATGACTATTAGCTGCTGTCGTATCACCAACTGTGTTAGGCATTTGTGCAAGCGACGGTGTTTCCGACTTTGTGCCAATATAAACGTTTGACTGACTTCCTCCAGTCAATGCTTGTTGCCGTTTGCTGTAGCTACAAACTGCACTAAAAGTGCCTGTTATATTCGAACTGGATAGTTCATTGCTCATAATTTCGGCATCAATGATTTTGCGTGGTGCCGTTACACTGCCATACTGCAGCTTTCCAAGCGAATTTTCAAATTTCAGAGGTGTGTAAACGTACGTCGGCAACTTCATATCTTGATTGTGGTTTTCGGAATTGTGACGCTCACGATGCTGACCATTTCGTTGGCCGCTCTTATTGCCTAGTTGAACTAAAATAAGTTGGGCATGGCCTTTTGGTTGGGTAAGCGGATGATTAAGTTGGTTATCCTTGTGTGCCTGGCTATGTCGTAAATTTCCACTTAAAGCTACCCTATGTTCCTTATATACTGTATAGTAATAATCGTCAATGTATGGTGTATCCGTGTTAAGCTGTGATAATTGAATTCCAATTAGCCAATGCTTTTCGCGTATGCTCATCAAATTAGCATATTCATCAAATTCTTCATGCGGCAAATTGCCATCAGATAAAACTCCATCGCGTCTCATATTATGCATATGTTTTGAGTTTCTCCCGCCGCTTATGGAATTTGCTCCACCACAACGTTGATTGTGATTATTGTTGATAAAACCGTGGTTTTGAGCAATTGCGGCTTGTTGCTGTTGTTGACGAGCAGCGCTTTGAAGCAATGGATGATTTTGTTGAATTTCTTGCACAAGACGCATATTAAACATATTAAACGAAGAACTTGTAGAGTTTGGATTTTGATTAAGAAGCATTGTCGGATTTTGAGGATGACCTGTTATACGACTTGAGACTGCCAGCTGCTGTTGTGCCAAAACTGCCGCTGGATGTATCCCACGAGCAGCTCCACGCATGGCGTTAAAGTTTGGATGCATAGCAAAATTATTTAATGCAACTGGTAGATGTGTATTTGGAAGTGGGCGTTGATTAGGAAAATTATTTGGAAACCCACTATTTTGATTTAATATTGGATGAGGTGGTAGCTGGGGGTGTCCAGATTGTTGAAAATAAAAGCCCGGAGGTATTCGATTTGTTTGTACTCCTAATGGTGGTTGAGAATATATTGGTTGAATTTGAGACGAGTCTTGATGTAATTGTTGTTGCTGTATCAAGTTTCCTAAGGGATGCTGGGCTACATTATTTGCGAAATTATTTGTGGACCTTTGTGGTGACTGTTGTAAAGGACTAACAAATCCTTGTTGGGCCTGCAAACCTATTTTAAGTAATAAATTACACAGGTTAACATAGTGATATTTTTATGCAAGGTCAAAGGTTTCGTAATCAATTCGCATACATTTGGTACTGAGTATCATTGTCTTTGAATCATCTTTTTTCCGTTAAAAAAATCCCAAAAGAAGAGGAAACCAAATAAGCTTTTAATAACGTTCTCATAAATTTGTTGATATTAATTTTTTTACACTGCGGGTAGAACCAAAAAATGTTTAGTTAAATAAACCTGCTACATTGTGAGCACACAGGCAAACATTTTATTCAGGATTTCAGAAAAGTACAAGATCTTGCAATTAAAAATTATGAAGCAAAAAATAAATCTACGTGCTTTTTTAACGGTACTTTAATTTTAATATTTAAATTTAAGTACACTGTTTTTAATTGTTAAATGGATTAGTAGAATAGAACTATCTTTTGGTTGCTTCATAAATTTAGGAGACAAAAATGTTTTTTTTAAATTTTTTTTCATTTATTTTCTACAAACTTTTTTATATAATAGTGTAAATTTACCGATATTAACAATATTTGCATATGCTATATTTTTTATTGGGATTTTATATAGCCCAGAAATATTTCGCTCCATGCTTTATTTAATTCTTAGTTTCATGCTGCTTGCCTTCTTCATATATAGTGTCCGCCGGCAAGGTATACTACTTTGTTTGTTGTTTATGTCGGCAATTATGTATAATATCAGATAAATGTCCGCCTCTGTTAGCCTCACAAATGCGAGCCCATTTGAGCACATTTTTTATTACATTCTCACACATTTCACGCGGTATTTTATTAATTTCATCACGAATATTTTTCTTGAGTTGCTCCTTGCTTTTCAGGGGGGTTACTATGTAACTCGATTCGAAAGTATGAACATCTCGAAAGTTGTATTCGATACGAATTTTAACTCTTACCATGTAACAGTTTCGGATCGAGCGAAAAGTGCTGCCACCAATTGAAAGAATTTTGGCACTACTTTCGAATGAATTATTCAACATTGACAGCATTTATTAGGCAAAATGTCAAAACAATGAAAATGAAAAAGTAAGCAAGAAATATTTATTCGTTATAAAAATGGAATGAAGTTTTCACTAATTCATTTATATTGGTTTAAGGAAAAAAAGCTTAAAAAGCATACTAGACAACAAGGGTAGATATAACTTATAAATTTTGATTTCTTAAAATTTTTAGCATCTCTCTTTTTAAATCAAGCTTTGTGGTTAAGGTTTTAGATTTTCTACGCTCAACTTGGTTTTATGGTCGAATTTTCTTTTTGCAAGCTTATAATTTTTTTCTTCTATATCCATTGTCTTCTTTTGTATTTAACTAAAGATTTTAAATTGCTGTTGACCTCTTCCAAGAGTCATATGGAGCGCTTGTGGTACTCCATTTAATTATTCACTTGCTTTTTCAGCAATGTCTGCCTTTTTGGCAAGGCGCGACTGAATGTTGATCGTCGTGTGATGGGCGTACGGGCAGGTTGCCAAAACCTAAACCAAAAAAATATTATTTTCATTTATGGGTAAACTATATATTACCTACTTTTTTCCAACCAGCCACTTTCCGCATTGGTGGCCCGGCTGTATTAAGATCTTCTGCCAATCGTGCCCATAAATTGTTAGCGGCTTGTTTGCCGTCCGGAGCTTTTATATAGTTCTTAGCCAACTGTCATAAAGTTGGGCATAATTTCAAATTGCCTTTGCTTCGTATTAATATTTTTCGTAGCATTTTGAAAAAAAAACTTGTATTAATTTTATCTATTAATATAAATAAATATAACATATACTTACATTTTCAGCGTTTGGTGTCGATGTTTTGATTTTAAGTTTTTTTATATTTCATTCGTTAGACCAACATCAAACGAGTACAAATGCCAACATTTGAGCGACTGGGACATCTACATTCGAGGTACATAGTGAGCCTCATCCGAAAGAAGAGTACAAGTATCCGATAGTCGGTTACAGCAACCCGAAAGTAGCAAATGCAATTACGAATTCGAGTTAGTTGGTAGGAAAAATCCGTATCCGTAATATTTAACTATCGAATCGAGTAACATAGTAACCCCCCAGAGCCCGGAGCAGTCAAATCCAATTAACATCGCCATTTCTCGATATAACTTGTTTTGGAAAGAGGTTTCGCAGTAATTCCATAATAATCCTGGGTGTATGCGATGTGGCACCATCTTGTTGATACCACATGTTTACCAAGCTCCAAGCATGCAGTTGTGGCATTAAAAAGTTTTCAATTATATCACGATATCGCTCTCCATTGACAGTTACCGTTACGCCGTTTTCGGTTTGAAAATAGTAAAGTCCAACAATTCTCCTTGACCGAATTTCACACTATACTGTCACTTTTAATGGATGCAAAGGTCTCTAATGAATAATTTAAGGGTTTTCCATTGCCCAGATCCCACTATTCTGTTTATTCACATATCCATTCAAATGGAAATATGCCTCGTCACATTTGATTTTTCATGAAAATCGCGATTGTCATGGACGAGAGCTGTAGCATCCTATTGGCATATGTACGGCGGTATAAATGATCTTCTGGAAGAAGCGCTTGTCTCAACTAAATCTAAAATGGAAACAAAGGAAATCCTTTTGCAAATTGTGGCCAAACTTGTTCTTTAAAGACAAAGCTTCTGAGCACGGCGTCGAATTGAGTTTGATAGCTTGTTTTGAACACTTTCTTGAGCAGCAGTAATGTTTGCAGCCGATCTTGCAGTACGTTGTGGTCCATGCTTGGACATATCCCTCTTTCTTCGGAATCATTCACTACACGATAAATAGTGCGTCTTGTTGGCACGTTACTTTTTCGCCGACACAGTAATCGACGATTGATTTTGAAAAAATGGTTTAACGATTGAAACACGAGGGGACAAATCAAAAATTTAGTGCGACAAAATTATTTACTTCATAGGATTCAATAAATTTTAATAAAATTAGGTACTGTAAGGTTTTTGGGGTCGCTGGCTACAAATCTGATGTCAGTTTTTAAAAATTTAAAATAGCGGATGCCAATATGGCACAGAGTTTAAAAAAATTATCGAATTTTCTTAAAACTTATTACAAGGGATTTTTGATGTCAGTTTTTAGAAATTCAGAACTTAAATTTTAAAACATTAGAATACCTATAAAAAGTCACGTTTAATGTTAGTAACGTAAAAGTTGTTTTTCCTCAAAATCAAACCGACTAAAAACTTGACGAGATCATTCGAATTATTTTCCCTCATATAAATGGAAGGTGGCTTAAAGGACTTTTTTCAGTAACGGGGGCATCATTACCTTCTTGCAGGATGGCAAAACGATTTTGCGATGAGGTTGGCCTTTTATCGTCTATTAACATTTTTGCAGGTAGAGATGTTTCTACCGACTTCGGACTTTTCCCCCTTTTAAGAACTGTTAAGTACCTGTCCATCCCTATCTGGTCCTTAGGAGCGCACGCAGAAATTGGGCCTAAAGCGCCTTTAGCAGCTGTAGGTGCGACACCAGAACTTGATAAAGTAGACCGCGATGAGGATGGCACCACGGTATTTTTTTATAATTTTTAAACAGAGAGTGGGCTAAATTTGTCCCTTGTTCAGTACACTTATTCAAATTAGGCACACTTGTACTTAAATTATTTGTATTTATTTTCGGTTTGGCTCTTAAATAGTTTCTATTATATTAAGGGTCTCTAATGTTTTCATTGCTAACGCTTGTTGAGCTTAAAACAATGTAAGCATCTCAGCTATTAGGCCCACTGTGAGGACGATTAGTGTTACTCATTAACCGTTTGTTTTTTTTTTTTGTTGTTTTTGTTTAATTTGTCTTTATTTTCTTTTCTCACTTATTCATTGTATGTTTACATATTAAATTTTTTTTTTAATTACTACAATTATTTTCGATTTAATTAATACTTGCGAAGACACGTCCGTACACTACGAGAATTCATCAAAGGCGTGAACGTAAAAACGGTATCTTATATTAGAAAAAGAGAAAAATACCCTCAACCATTATTCCAAATGAAGCTTGAGCCTAGTAATGTTAAATTAAAAAAAAATGGAATTCAACCCACTTATGATCTAAAATATATTTTGCACCGTAAAGTTCTAGTTAAAGTGCCACGCAAGCGATCTGGCTATGTACAGTTCTTGAACTGACAAGAATTTGGCCACACCAAAACTTATTGTAAGTTGCCTTCTGTTTGTGTCGTATGTGGGGATCTGCATGAATCCTAGGGTGAAGAATGGAGAAATTGCGGTGGAAACCACACTGCTAACTGTAAAGATTGTCAACGTTTTGTCAAGTTTCATACGCCAACGCGCGT
This sequence comes from Melanophora roralis, assembly GCA_963583895.1. Classification (NCBI taxonomy): domain Eukaryota; kingdom Metazoa; phylum Arthropoda; class Insecta; order Diptera; family Rhinophoridae; genus Melanophora; species Melanophora roralis. Next base: position 73,354,767 of record OY757187.1, on the reverse strand, counting down.
AAGTCTTACCAGCCAACAACACAAATATAGGTGTCGGGCCCAATGTTAACCGTTTGGAAGTCTTAATTGAGGACAATTACTCAATTCATGGCGCCCATGGCTAGCATGATGAAGAAATGCAAAATATGGAGTTTGCTCTTTTGCAGGCCATACTTAAAAGGCCATGAACTGCAACATACAGTTGTCTAATAAAGTCTACATACACTTCGGAAAACAGAGTTATTTCAATAAAAAAAAACTATTTGGATAAGTGAAATCAGTTAGGTTATATTTTTTTCAATAAAAATATTAAAAAATATTGGAAATTCAAAAACTTTATCTGCTTAAGCCATAAATATGAACGAAAAATTGTCTTCAATGACAAAACTAAACTTAAAAAAGTGTACATACAGCTGAACATACGATAAGTTTTTACACATTTTTTAAATAAATATAACAAAATCAATATTTTGTTGGACCTCCTTTAGCATCTAATACCGCTTGAATCCGTCTGGGCATGGAAAAAACTGACTTTTGTGTGACATCTTCTGAAAATTTGTTCCAATCCTCAAGTAAGATGCTTCTAAGCCCTTATTTGCTAAATATTTTATCTTTTTGCACTCGCCGGTCCAATTCGTCCCAAAGATTTTCAATTGGGTTATATCCGGTTATTGAGGAGGGGAATGCAATTGTTTTGGGACATTGTAAATCAACCATTCCTTTACAAGGTAAGAGGTGTGCTTTGGGTCGTTGTCCTGCTGGAAGATCCAAATGTTTAGAAGGCCTATTTTAGCTACAAAAGCCTTCAAATTAGCTTTCAGAATGTTCAAATAAACATGACGATCCATTGTGGTATTAATGAACACTAAATTGCTCACCCCTTCAGCTGCCATACATCCCCATACCATAACAGATCCCCCTCCATTCTTCCCCGTTGACAAGAAATTCTGCATATCCATTGCTTAGTTAGGTTTTCGCCAAACTCTCTGCTTGCCATCGCACATAGGGGTATTTTGCCATTCTAGCCGGGTATTATTTTTTATTTTTTATAATAAAGCTTTTTAAAATTTACTGAGTGCTCCTAGATTGATGAAACTTGGCTAAAACATGTATTATATTCATAGGCTTTTAAGGATTAAAAATAATAATCTTCGGATCAAGGGAAAAGTTCCTCTTAGAAAAACTAATACCTCTAAAAATTATTTTTTTAAGTTTCCAATACTTTTGTTAGGCGAATGCAACGTTAACGTAAGCGAAGGCTAAAAAAAAATCTACACTTGGACAGTGTCGTCCTCTTCCCCTTTTGTGGGAGGCGGCATAGAGTAAAATTTGCAAAAATAATGTATATAATAAAAATAATGGATAACTTACACCCAAATAATATAAAAGTAAAATTTTTAAGCTTTTATGGGTAGGGGCAGAAACGGCCCCACCCTCCGAAACGGCCCTGTACAAAAAATTTTGTTTTTCTTTATTTTGCAAATTTTCACAAAAAATTTATTTTTAAGCTTGTTTGTCGCTTTTTTTTGTATTTTAATGGATTAAGTTTATCTGAAAATAAGTAATTTATATATAACAATAACTTATTTACAGAAGTAACAATTAATTTAAGGTATGAAAACAAAAATTAATTTATTTAAAAAAAACCTTTTGCACTAAGAGCAGGAGTGCTACTGTTCTTCTTCGTCGGTTTCTTCAAAGACTTCTTCTGAATCTGAATTCTCTTTAAAATCAAGTACAGGGAGAAGCATTTAGGAAACTGCTTCTTTCGTAAAAGGCAATGACTTCTTTTTTGGAGTTGGTCTTATGCTAGTCATCAGTGGGTCAGAACTGAGCAAAAGTCTATTAATAATATCTACGTTACACTGCAAAATTCTACCTGTAAATCTGAAAATGTTTGTTTCGTGCCTCAGCCGCTTCTTCTGATAACAGCCATTGATCCATGTATTAAAATCTTATGCAGTGTATATAAAAAAATTTTCTGAAACTGTCTAAACACTGTTTTACACAATTTTTTAACTAAAAATCGAAATTTCTCTTGATGTTAAAGTTGTTCTGAGGCCTCTTTAGGGTCTTTATGAATACTGAGAAAGGCGGTATCATCAGCAAATGTCGACGTATGAGTAAGATTGTTTGTGGGCATCTCTGCTGTGTAAAGCAAGTACAGAATTGGACCTAGTATACTCCCTTGAGGTACACCAGCCCTTATTGGTTGAGAAAAACTTATTTGGTTTCCCTTTTTAATCATAAATTGTCGGGCGGTTATGTATTTTTCTAAAAGGTTGAAAATATTATATGGAAGGTTGAGCTTTAATTTGTTTAACAGGCCTTCATGCCATACTTTGTCGAACGCTTGAGAGACATCTATAAAGAGGCGGAGCAGTATTTCTTTTCCTTAAAGGCTTTTCTTATAACCTGTACCAATCTGTGGGTTTGTTCGATGGTACTATGTTGATTTCTAAATCCAACTTGGTGATCTGAAATGCAGTTGTTTTCATTCAGGATCGGAGTCAGCGAATTTCTAAACAATTTCTCAAACAATTTGGACATAGTTGGTAACAGACTTATAGGCATGTAAGATTTCACCTTTGAAGGATCTTTTCCCGGCTTAGGAATCATCTTTACCAAGGCAACTTTCCATACTGGCGGGAAATGTTCGAGCAGTAATATGGTGTTGAAAATAAAAAGAATTATTGTTTTTGCTCTGCAAGGCAGCTCCAAAAGCATTTGTTGCTGATTTCATCAAAGCCAGGAGCTTTTTTAGCATTTAAATTATTGATAGCCTCTACGACACCTGACAACTGAAAACGTTTTCCATAGGACATCTAGCAACAACAGGCGGTAATTTACTCATGACAGTGCATGTATTTGGAGTGAAGACATTTGCTAAATGGGTTGCGAGCAGATCACATTTTTTATTATCTTTTTTTGCCAAGGATCCTCTCAGATTACGTAGTGGTTGTTTCGCGATAACGGGTCTTTTAAAATATTTCGCTGATCGCGATAGTGAATAATTCGTCTAAGGAGTCGAGTCTAGACCTCGTGGTGTTTCTTAAGATATGCCATTCTGTAAACCTCTAGCAAATTTTTCAATTGGTTTGTACATTCTCTCAACTTGGCTTTAAGTGTGGGTGATCTGTGCTTTTGCCATTCTCTTCGGGCTCTTCTTTTCTCAGATAAAAGCTGTTGCACATCGGCTGAAAAAATTTTGTTGTATTTAGTCTGACGATAGTAAGAAGAAGCATGATTAACGGCTTTTTTTATATTCTTAATAAGGCTGCTCAGACAATTATCGATGTCTGCGGGAGTTTGTAGCGGTTGGTTTTCCGAGCAGTGGGTGCTGAAAAATTTTTTGTATTTTAACCAATTTACCCTTTTAAATAAAAAAATATCACTAGTTGAAATTTTTTGAGGACTGCAAATAGTGATGATAGTAGGAGAATGGTCTAAAGATAAATCCAACGAGGCTTGAGCTTCGGTAAGTTCCGGAGATATACCTTTTGTTACGCCAAAATCGACAACGTCTGGAATTTTATTGTGATCAGTTGGCCAATATGTCGGTTGTCCAGATGAAATAACGTTAAGTCCCATTTAAGATACGGAATCATACAAAACACGACCCCTGGGACTTATTAGGCGAGAGCCCCAGTACGTATGCTTAGCGTTATAGTCTTCAGCAGCTATGAAGCGGTGACCTAAAGATTTGAAAAAAACTGTTGAACTGATTCTTTGTTATGGAGAACCTGGGTGGACAATACACTGACGAAATAACTAGGCCATGGAAAATTTCATCAACGCAAACGTTTTTTGCTTGTATATAGCATTCGGAGAGACCACCCATCCATTGGTGTTTGATTCTCGATTTGATTATTATAGCCGAGCCACCACATGATCTATCTCTGGGATCCTTTGAATCGTAAAAAGAATATCCTCTAATTTTGATCAACCAAGAAGTGAACAAAAAAACCTCTTTTTTAATTTCGAATGAATTTTTTTATGATAAAACTTAAAATAAACAATAAAAAAAATAAAATAAGGCAGGTGCTATATAGTCTTTCGCAGAAAAAAAATCAATGTAAAATCTTTATTTGTTTAGCTACAAGAAAATATATTGTAAACCTCTAAAAACCATAAAAAGTTAATAAATTGCAGGTTAATTTTCTTAACTTTCCTGACTTTAAAGTGCCTAAAAACGACAAATCGCAAGCAAAAGGTTTGAAAATTTACTATACGATACAGAATTTTATATCTGTCGAGCTGCGCACTTAAATTATTACATTTCTTCAATTTCCATTTTAGATTAATATCTGGCTAGATTGGCAAAATACCCCTATGTGCATCGTATCAAAATATATAAAAATAACGTCTTTCCAGTAATCGAAATCATGATTCTTGTGTAGCTTGGCAAATTTAAGTCTTTTGGTCATGTTGACTTGATTTGTAAATGGCTTTTTCCCTGGGGTTTCGGCTATGGAAATTGTTTGCTCTTTAAACATTGCAGACACTTTCGGGATAAATATCAACTTGTTTTAAATTTTCGAGATATTTCGCTATATCAACTCGTTTTTCGCGCTCAGAAACCTTACTTGGTCTGCCAGAACGAGGTCGATTTTCAATTGATTTATTCATTTTGTAATTTTTTATGATTATCTGTATAGTGGAACGAATTTTTTCAATAACATTTAAAATGGCTCCGTGCGACATATTTTCATTTCGTAGTTTTATAACTAATTTTCTAACATCTTGAGAAATTTCTTTGCGTATTGGTATATTTTGTGACATTTTTTACGGAAAATCTAATTTTTTACACGCTGTTATGATTTTGTTAATAATATAAAAACTCAAGGCGAATTCATACAAGGTAAACGCAGGGCTAAAATTCGTACCTATAATGTCAAACACAAATATGGCATCATTAAAAATAAACAAAAATTATTTGTATATGGCATCAATAAAAAAAACACAAATTATTTGCAAAAGAAAAACGTAAATAAAACTAGTTTTAGTTTGTTAATTAAAAACTTTTTTAAATTTTTTTTTACCGACGCGTAATTTTTTTAAAATCAAGAAGAAGCACATAGACAAAATTTTGAAATATTGTGAGGAAAATTGCACGAGGAAAAAATAGTCAGCTGATCTGTCGAGACCACCTTCTCTATGAATTCGCCTTGAAAAAAACTCAAGCAGATAAAGTAAACAAAGTATTGGTATTTTTGTTTATTTATTTATATATGCATATGCTGTATGTACACTTTTTTGGGTACCATATTTAACATAATATCAATTTGAGCATAAACAAAAAGTTAGTATGCGGTTGTTTGTTTATTATTTGTAATATTTACCAAAATAACATAAATTAAATCTTACAATTATGTCTATTTATTCGGCTTAAGTTTATTATTAAAAATGTGATAGCTAAGAATGGAAATTTTTATTAAAAATTAAGTAATTCCGATACTAGCCGAGTGTAATGCATTTTCGAAATCAGCTACGATTTCTCGTCAGCACTCTTTCTATTCGGCACTATTGTAAGTTTAATGTTGATTTGTTCTATTTAAACAAACTTTAATTAGAATTTGAATACTGGAATTCTATTCATATTCCTTATTGTTTAGACCAAACTAAATCCACATACAACTCTATGTTCTCTTATTCTCATTCTATTTGCATTTATCACTAGTTTTTTCTATTAATAACATAAATTAAAAAAAGAAAAATATTTGAAATTGTTTTAGTTTTGTTTAAAATGCATTTCTTACGACTGTATGTAGACTTTATTACGCTATTGTACGTCTGTATTGACAAAGCCCAGTACAAAAGGTTTTACAAGTCTTTAGATCCCCGCTTCATAACTGCTGGAGACTAAAACGCTAAGCTCACTTACTGGGGCTCCCGCCTAATTAGTCCTAGAAGTCGCGTTTTGTATGATCCCGTGTCTGAAATAAAATAGGGCCTAACGTTATTTCAACTGGGAACCCAGCCTATTGGCGAACTGATCATAATAAAAATGCAGACGTTATCGATTTCGGTATAACAAAAGGCATATCCTCGTATCTCACCTACAATAATTACTATTTGCAACCACTGCTCGGAAAGTCAACTGCTAAAAACTCCGGAAAATTTTAGTTGTCTTAGTAGACCCGTTATAGCAGAACTACCACTACGTAATCGGAGAGGATCCTTGGAAAAAATGACAACGGAAAATGTTATTTGCTTGCAAGTCATTTAAAACACATGTTGGCTCCCAACCCATGTGCTGAAATGAGTTAATTACCGCCTGATTTTGATAGACGCCCTATAGAAATATGTAGATGTCGTAGGAATTATCGATCATTTATATGCTAAAAAATCTCATGGTTTTGATAAAATAAGCAACGAAATGCTTTTAGAGCTAACTTGTAAAGCAAAAAAAATGTAATTTTTAACGCTATATTCTTCCATAATGAGGCCGAAGATACGGGCCAAAGGGGCTGCACTTCATTTCATATTACGGCTTGAACATTTCCGCCAATATAAAAAGTTGCCTTAGTTAAGATGATTCCTTAGACCTGACGTCCTATTTTGTAACTCGCTAAAGCTTAATCTCTATCGCTAAAATCTAAAAAAGCTTTTCGGCAATTTTTAGCTACAAGTGCAATTCTGTTATTTATATCGCCTAATTTAGCATCGTCCTAAATTTGCATTCGCCGCAAATAAAGCTTTTATTTCTATCGCTTAAATTTTCTAATATCGAACTCTCTAATTTAAAATTAACGATTTGATCTCTAAAAAATTTAAAATTTTAGCATCAAAAATTTTTAAGTGCTAAAATGTGAGTAGAGGATAATATTTGTTTATTTATTGTTTTTAATAAAAAAATTTTTTTTATTTAAGCAAGCAAATGAAAGTAAAAACACAACAAATAAAAAAAGTTCAATTCATTCAAACTTTGTAGTAATTTCTTCATGAGAGGATTAAAGTTTTTTCTACTTCAAGCTAATAGAATAAATAAAAATTGTAATGGGTAGGGCAATTTTACTAACATTAAACTTGAAATCCGTTTTTAATAAAACGACTTTAAATTTTTAATAACAGGTAGACAATAAAAAACATATTGCTTGTCTAGAGTAGACTTTCTAATTTTGATATTTAAGGAATATAACTTTATAATTATATTTTGTAAAGTTGTTTATTTGTTTAAAATATTAATCATTTCCCTAATTATATGAATTATCTTGTAATAAAAATTACAGCCATATTTTTTTTTTCATATTTTTATTATTGAATCTTCGCTTTTGCGAACTAACAATAAGTATTCAAATCTTAAAACTAAGTAATTTATATTAGTCCAGTCAGTACCAGACCAAAATTTAAGTTCTCATAACAAAGTAAATTAATTTAAACAGTTTCATCTAAGTTCAATAGTGTCCCTTCTTTTCAGACGAGTGTGTCCACTATGTTGCAAGATGTTTCGAGCGAGCGGATTTGGATGCGTTTCCAGCTTGTTTAAATACTTGTCCACATAGTTCAGGATTTCGCATTTAACTAGTGGAACTTGTAGATCCTTATGGATGTTGCTGTTTTTAATATACCAAGGAGCACCAGTTATCATTCTTAGGATTTTGTTTTGACGGCGTTGAATTTTTTCTATGTTAGAGGCGGAAGCAGTGCCCCATAATTGTATACCGTAGCACCAAATTGGTTTCAAAATCGATTTGTAGAGTAGAAGTTTACAATCAAGACGAAGCACAGAGCTTCTGCCAATTAGCCAATGAAGTTGTGTAGCTTTAAGTTTCATTTGCGTCAATTTTGCATCTATATGCGTCTTCCATGTAAGGCGACGGTCCAGGTGAATGCCAAGGTATTTCGTCTCAAATCGTTGAGGCACCATATGGTTGTTAATAAGGATTGGAGAGCACGTTTCTTTGCGTAAAGTAAAAGCAACATGGATGCATTTTTGCTCATTAATTTTTATTCCCCATAATTTTGCCCATTTTTCAACTTGGGTTACGTGTTGTTGCAGCTGGTTCAAAGCCTCTTTAGGGTCTTTGTGAATACTAAGAAAAGCGGTATCGTCAGCAAATGTAGACGTGTGCGTAAAACTGTTTTTTGGCATATCTGCCGTGTAAAGCAAGTACAAAATTGGGCCTAGGATACTCCCTTGAGGTACACCAGCCCCTATTGGTTGGTAACAACTTATTTGGTTTCCCTCTTTGATTTTAAATTGTCGACCGGTTATGTACTTTTCTAGAAGGTTGAAAATATTAGCTGGAAGGTTTAGCTTTAGTTTGTTTAACAGGCCTTCGTGCCATACTTTATCGAAAGCTTGAGAGACATCTATAAAAAGCGCGGAGCAGTACTTTTTTTCCTCGAAAGTTTTTCTTATAACCTGCACCAGTCTGTGAGTTTGTTCTATTGTGCTATGTTGACTTCTAAAGGCAAATTGGTGATCTGGAATGCAGTTGTTTTCATTCAGGATCGGAGTAAGCTTGTTTTTAAGCAGCTTTTCAAACAGTTTGGACAAAGTTGGTAACAAACTTATAGGCCTATACGACTCCACCTTCGAAGGATCTTTACCAGGCTTAGGAATCATCTTTACTAAGGCAACTTTCCATATTGGTGGAAAATGTTCAAGCCGTATTATGGCATTAAAAATAAAAAGAATTATTCTTTTTGCTGTAAAAGGTAGCTCAATAAGCATTTTGTTGCTTATTGTATCAACGCCAGGAGCTTTTTTATCATTAAGGTTAGCTATAGCTTCTACCACATCTGAATATCGGAAACGTATTTCTATAGGACGTCTAGAAACAACAGGCGGTAATTCCCTCACGTCAGTGCATGTATTAGGAGTGAACAAGTTTCTTAAATGGCTTGCGAGCAGATCGCATTTTTCTTCATCATTTCTAGCCCAGGATTCTCTTAGATTGCGCAGTGGTGGTTTTGCGATTACGGGTCTTTTGAGACGACTGGCTGATCGCCATAGAGAATAATTTGTTTGAGGAGTCGCGTCTAGACCTTCCAAATACTTCTTAATTGATGCAATTCTGTGTACCTCCAGCAAGTTTTTTAAGCGATTTGTACACTCTTTTAGCTTCGTTTTAAGTTGGGGCGATCTATGCTGTTGCCATTCTCTTCGCGCTCACCTTTTTTCAGATAAATGCTCCTCAACATCGACAGAAAAAATTTTGTTGTATTTGACCTGACGGTATGTTAAAGAAGCATGTTCAACGGCTTCTTTAATGTTTTCATTTAGGATATTTAGGCAATCATCGATTTCTTTGGGAGTTTTTAGTGGTATGTGTTCCGAGCAGTGAGAGCTGATATATTTTTTATATTTCAACTAATTTACTCTTTTGGATAAGAAAAAATCACTAGTTGCGATTTGGTTAGGACTGCAAATAGTGATAATTGTGGGTGAGTGGTCAGAAGATAAATCCAGAGAGGCTTGCACCTCAATAAGTTCCGGGGATATACCTTTTGCTACGCCAAAATCTATTACGTCTGGAATTTTGTTGTGGTCGGTTGGCCAATAGGTTGGTTGTCCGGTAGAAATAACACAAAGACCCATTTCAGATACGGAATCATACAAGATACGACCTCTGGGACTAATTAAGCGGGAACCCCAGTAGGTGTGTTTAGCGTTATAGTCTCTAGCAGCTATGAAGCGGGCACCTAAAGATTTGTAAAAACTGTTGTACTGATCCTTCGTTATGGAGAACCTGGGTGGACAATACACTGACGAAATAACTAGGTTAGCGAAAAATTCATCAATGCTTGAATATAGCATTCGGAGATGCCACCTAACCATTGGTGTTTAATTCTTGATTTGATTAGTATAGCCGAGCCACCACATGATATATCTCTGGGATCCTTCGAATCATAAAAATTGTATCCACTTATTTTAAAAGTGCTCCTACATGTCATATGAGTCTCGGAAATACACATGACGTCAATTTTATGGTGTACTAAAAAATATTCGAGCTCGTTTTTGTGTTGGCGGATGCCGTTTGCGTTCCAGAAACAAACCCTGAGGCAGTTCATGGTCTTTTAAGCATGGCCTGCAGAAGAGCAGACTGCATTTTCTGCATCTCCTGCATCATGCCAGCCATTTGCGCCATTATCTGCGTAAATTGTTTGACCATACTGTCAATTACGGCTTCCAGGCGGCTAAAATTGGGACTAGTTGGTTCACTTGTTGGCACTTGGTTGTGTGGTTGGTTGGTTTGGCCTTTGTGCATTGGACTGGTTTGACTTTAGTGCGTTGGCGTAAGAAATTTGACTAGTAGTTGACTGTGCTAACTGGGGAATGTTTGTTGTTGGTATATTTAACGGCTGGGGAGGGGCAGGAGCTACCTTCTGCTTGGATGAGCGTTTAACCAAGTCAAAAACAGGGCAACCTCTATAGTTGGCGGTGTGGTTTCCCCCGCAATTACTGCATTTCTTCACCCTAGGATCTTCTTTTGGCTTGTCGCAGTTGGTCGTATCGTGCAGATCCCCACACACAACACAAACAGAAGGCAATTTACAATATGCTTTGGTGTGGCCATATTCCTGGCAGTTTAAGCACTGTACGGGCCCAGATCGCTTATGTGGCACCTCCACTATAACTCTACGGTGCATAATATATCTAAGATCATATATCGGATGTGTTTCATTTTTTTTCAATTTAATGTCACTGGGCTCAAGCTCCACCCGGAATAATGGTTGAGGATATTTTTCCCTGTTCCTTATGTTTGATACATATTTGACTCTAAAGCCCTTCATGCACAAATTGGTTTTAATTTCCTCCGGGTCAACATTAGAGTCAATACCTTTTATAACTACCTGGAGGCCCTTAGCGTTCTTAAGTTGGTAAGTATAGAAATTTTTCATAAGTTTTTCGAGCTCCGAAATAGTGGTGCGGTAAGCGTTTTCGTCATTCACCTGAATTTTTGTCTCGTATATGTTACCTCGTTTAATGTTAGTAACGTAAAAGTTGTTTTCTCCAATCAAACCTACTAAAAACTTTACAAGATCATTCGAATTCCTTTCCCTCAAATAAATCGGAGGTGGCTTAAAGGACTTTTTTTCAGTAAAGGGGGCATCATTATCTTCTTGCAGAATGGCAAAACGATTTTGCGATGAGGTTGGCCTTTCATCGTCTTTTAACATTTTTGCAGGTTGAGATGTTTCTGCCGATTTTGAACTTCTCCCCCTTTTGAGAACTGTTACGTACCTGTCCATCCCTACCTGGATCTTAGGAGCACACGCAGAAATTGGGCCTGGAGCGCCTTTAGCAGCTGTAGGTGCGACACCAGAACTTGACAAAGAAGACCGCGATGAAGATGGCACCTCGGTATTTTTTTTATAATTTTTAAACAGAGATTGTGCTAAATTTGTCCCTTGTTCAGTACATTTATTCAAATTAGGCACACTTGCACTTAAATTATTTGTATTTGCTTTCGGTTTTGCACTTAAATAGTTTCTATTATATTCAGGGTCTCTAATATTTACATTGCTAACGCTTTCTGAGCTTAACATAATGTAAGCATTTCGGCTATTAGGCCCACTGTCAATACGATTACTGTTACTCATTCACCGTTTGGTTTTTTTGTTTTGTTTGTTTTTATTTTCGATTCTCACTTATGTCTTGTAGGTATGTATATTAACAATTTTTTTTTTGTAACTTATTACAAATATCACCTATTACAAATATACACTCGCGTAGACACGTCCGTACACTACGAGATTAATAGCCTGTTTCACGATGTCGAAAGAATGCTTTCGTTCGCATTCTAGGCGAAAGAAAACTTATTTGGGTTTCACTAAAGTATACTGTAAGCGAACGTTTACTCGAAAGACAAGTCGAACGAAAACGTAAGCGTTTTCATACAAAATTAGGTTTCCCTATGTCGAACGCAAGCTAAATATGCGAACGTAAATGTCAAAATCAGTCACTTGGAATTTGGCTTTCGAGTGGCATTAAAGTTTGCAGTTTTTAATGTAAATTGAAGTCCACTCTGTATTAAAATGCCACAAAATTAAAGTAAAATATGTTCTAAAGGGCTATTGATTAAAATATCATATTTTTTAAAGCAAAAATTAAACGAACTTTGATTTTCAAAAAAAATCTACAAAATTTTGTAAATTTTAATTATGAATTGTTTTCAGTGATGTCAATTACGCCGAATTTTTAACTAATTTAAAACCACTTGTAGGAGTAAATAAACAAAAATAGCAAATTACCATTTAATTTTACAAAAAATTAACTGATTGCATCTCTTTTCTTGTATTTTTGTTTCCTGATTATCTGGTGTGATTGTTGCGGGCGGGCTAAATACATATTCTTGAAGTACCGTTAGAAACACACGATTGTAAACTAATGTTGTGCATATATGATCTCAAGATAATTTGCAAAATTATTTTGATAATGTTTACATTGCACTTTCATTTTATTGTTCTTATTAAATATATTATTTTCCCCTTTTTCAAAATTAACCAAAAATCAATGCACTTCTTAATGTGGGTTTTTACATAATTTTACACTTATAAAACTATATTGGGCATATAGTTCATAGATAAATTCTAATATATTTATATTTTATAAATGAATTAAAACCATAAAAAATTATAGGATAAATTTTTTTTTTTTTCATATATTTATTATTGAATCTTCGCCTGTGGCGAACTAACAATAAGTGTTCAAATCTTAAAACTAGGTAGTTAATATAAGTCCAGCCAGTGCCAGACTAAAATTTAAGTTCTCATATTAATTATCAAGCTTCATATAAGCGCAATAGTATCCCTCCTTTTCAGGCGGGTGTGCCCACTATGTTGCAGGATGTTTCGGGCGAGCGGATTTGGGTGAGCTTCCAGCTTATTTAAATACTTGTCCACATAGTTCAGGATTTCGCATTTAACTAGTGGAACTTGTAGATCCTTGTGGATGTTGCTGTTTTTAATATATCAAGGAGCACCAGTTATCATTCTTAGGATTTTGTTTTGCCTGCGTTGAATTTTTTCTATGTTGGATGCGGAAGCAGTGCCCCATAATTGTATACCGTAGCACCAAATTGGTTTCAAAATCGATTTGTAGAGTAGAAGTTTACAATCAAGACGAAGCACAGAGTTTCTGCCGATTAGCCAATGAATTTGTGTAGCTTTAAGTTTCATTTGCGTCAACTTCGCATCTATATGAGGCTTCCATGTGAGGCGGCGGTCTAGGTGAATACCAAGATATTTTGTCTCGGTTCGTTGAGGCACCATATGGTTGTTAATAAGAATTGGAGAGCACGTTTCTTTGCGTAAAGTAAAAGTTACGTGGGTACATTTTTGTTCATTTATTTTTATTCCCCATAACTTTGCCCATTTTTCAACTTGGGTTACGTGTTGCTGCAATTGGTTTGAAGCCTCTTTAGGGTCTTTATGAATACTAAGAAAAGCAGTATCATCAGCAAATGTCGACGTGTGTGTAAAACTATTGGTTGGCATATCTGCTGTGTAAAGCAAGTACAGAACTGGACCTAGTATACTCCCTTGAGGTACACCAGCCTCTATTGGTTGGTAACAACTTATTTGGTTTCCCTCTTTGATTTTAAACTGTCGACCGGTTATGTACTTTTCTAGTAGGTTGAAAATATTAGCTGGAAGGTTTAGCTTTAGTTTGTTTAACAGGCCTTCGTGCCATACTTTATCGAAAGCTTGAGAGACATCTATAAAAAGCGCGGAGCAGTACTTTTTTTCCTCGAAAGTTTTTCTTATAACCTGCACCAGTCTGTGAGTTTGTTCTATTGTGCTATGTTGACTTCTAAAGCCAAATTGGTGATCTGGAATGCAGTTGTTTTCATTCAGGATCGGAGTAAGCTTGTTTTTAAGCAGCTTTTCAAACAGTTTTGACAAAGTTGGTAACAAACTTATAGGCCTATAAGACTCCACCTTAGAAGGATCTTTACCAGGCTTAGGAATCATCTTAACTAAGGCAACTTTCCATATTGGTGGAAAATGTTCAAGCCGTATTATGGCATTGGAAATAAAAAGAATTATTCTTTTTGCTGTAAAAGGTAGCTCAATGAGCATTTTGTTACTTATTTTATCAACGCCAGGAGCTTTTTTATCATTAAGGTTAGAAATAGCTTCTACCACATCTGAATATCGGAAACGTATTTCTATAGGACGTCTAGAAACAACAGGCGGTAATTCCCTCACGTCAGTGCATGTATTAGGAGTGAACACGTTTCTTAAATGGCTTGCGAGCAGATCGCATTTTTCTTCATCACTTCTAGCCCAGGATCCTCTTAGATTGCGCAGTGGTGGTTTTGCGATTACGGGTCTTTTGAGACGACTGGCTGATCGCCATAGAGAATAATTTGTTTGAGGGGTTGCGTCTAGACCTTCCAAGTACTTCTTAATTGATGCAATTCTGTGTACCTCCAGCAAGTTTTTTAAGCGATTTGTACACTCTTTTAGCTTCGTTTTAAGTTGGGGCGATCTATGCTGTTGCCATTCTCTTCGCGCTCTCCTTTTTTCAGATAAAAGCTTCTCAACATCGGCAGAAAAAATTTTGTTGTATTTGACCTGACGGTATGTTGAAGAAGCATGTTCAACGGCTTCTTTAATGTTTTCATTTAGGATATTTAGGCAATGAATGACAAATTTTTTCTATATATCGTCATAATTGCATAGCTATGTTATATTTTGTAAATTAATATGTTTAAAAAAACAATAATCCAAAATTCTGGTTATAAATACATAAAAAATTTAAAAAAATTGCTTCTTTGATTATAAAAACAAAACATATCAAAAGATTTTGCTTGTCTTAAAAACATTTATTTAAAAATATGCAAAATGAAACTTATATTGTTATAGAATGATTAACCTTTAGTAGGAAATGCGGGATTCATCTTTGTTGAATCTTATGATACTTAAGAAAGAAGTCCCCTTAATAATAAATTTTTTCTTATAAGTAATAAGTTCCTATAAAAATGAAGTACTGAATGCGACATTTTTGTAGCTAAGCCATGGTATTAATATCCCAAAAACCTAGGACTTGTTAATATTATCTTATGTTAATTTTAACATTAAAAAATTTACACATTATTGAAAATTATTTTTTTCCTGTCTCTTAGTGCTTTACAATTTAAGAATGATAGCATCACTGCTTTATGTATTAAAATTTGACTAATTATGAAAGTAAGTGCCTACCGTTGGGAGGCGAAAAAATTTGTTACGTAAAAAGACACTTTTAGAAAACTTATAGCAAAACAAAAATTAATAATTTTTAATCTACACGTTAAAGGGAAAAACAAATTTTTAAATTTAAAATAGATTTGAAGTATTGATTTTAATAAAAATTTGGTTTAAAAAACCTATTGCAAATTCAAAAATTATTTATGCATATCCCCCAAAGTATGTGAGCATTTTATTATTTTTATTTTTCTCTGTCAATAACAAGCCCGTAAGTAAAGGCGAACGAAAGCTGTCGATATAGTGAAACCCAAATTGACTCGAAAGTGAGTGACTAGCTTTCTTTCGTATAGGTTTTCGTTCGACATCGTGAAACAGGGTATAAGAGAGCAACCGATTTACAGCCATATAAAATAAAAAATATTTTTCGGCACCTTTTTGTAATGATATACCCATAACATTAATTCATCATAAACACAATACATACATACAGACATACAAAGACCCTACTAATTGCAAACATACATACATATGTATGTGCAAACAATTAAAGCTACCATCATATAAATATTTCGCCATAATTTCCGCGACGTTTGGTTACATATATTATTACTACATTTCAGTTATATACTTTTTATTAAAATACATAAATATTTAAGTCTGTATGTAGCAAAAATGAAGAATGTTTAAGCATATACTTTAAAATTAGTTATAACCAAATATTTTCTTATATATTTTATACATTAGTTGTAAGCAAATGCATAACATTTTTTACCAAACGCTAATAATAATGTAAGGCAACACTTTTAACAAAGTAGAGTAATACACAAGGTGGTGTTATTGCGTCAGCAGATTATTTATTATTTTGCCTTACTCCAACTTTAAAAGTCAACATAGTACCATCGAACAAACCCACAGATGGGTACAGGTTATAAGAAAAGCTTTTGAGAAAAATAAGTACTGCTCCGTGATTTTCATTGATGTTTTTCAAGCTTTCAATAAAGTATGGCATGAAGCCATGTTGAACAAACTAAAGGTAAACTTGCCAGTAAATCTATTTAACCTTTTGGAAAAGTACATTACCAGCCCAAAATTTAACAAAATTTTGTCAGTACTCATAAGTACCCTGAAGAGGCCAAGGAGAGAACCAACTGCAACATCACGTGACCAAAATATAGAACTGTCAGAAGATATGGCGTTAAAAAAACTCCAAAATGTACCCACGTAAATTTTTCTTTACGTAAGAAAACATGTCTTCCAATCGTTATTAATAACCATATGGTGCCTCAACAATTTGAGACGAAATACTTGGCTTTCACCTGGATTGTCGCCTCACATGGAAGTCACATATGTGCATATAGAAGTTGACACAAATAAAAACAAAAGCAGCCCATATTCATTGGCTAGTTAGTAGAAACTCTGTGCTTCGTCTTGATTGTAAACTTCTGCTGTATAGCTCGATTTTTAAACCAATTTATTGCATCCGCCTCCAACATAAAAAATGTTCGCCGTCAAAACGAAATCCTAAGAAATAAACTGGTGTTTCTTCGTATATTAAAAACCCCAACATCCGCAAGAATCTACAATTTTCACTAAATAAATGCGAAAGCTTAATTTTTGTCTAAATTGTTTTAAAACCAAATGGTTTAACATTTTTCCAGCATAATAAAATAAACGATTTTCCTGAAACCTAATTGGCGTTTTACAAAATTAAATTTTTTCCACAATGGTATTAAGTTAATACTATTTATTTAGCAATAAGTTGTACAAATGGTTTGCAAGAAAAGTAAACAGAGAATAAATCAAAATGCATTCAATAGTAGTATTTTACCCACTACACAGCTTTCTAAATCGAATCGCATTCTCTCCGTCGTTCTTTTTCACTATTAAAAAAAGATTTTGGTACAAAAAATCGAAATTTTTTGTAATAAAAAAAAATTTTTTTTTTAATTAAAAGTTAGGACAATATATATAACTTGTGTCTTTAATATTTCATTGTAAAAACCAGAAATGGAAAAAATTCGAATCGATAAAAATGCAGAATAGTGTTTATTTTATGTTTAACATACTACTATCTGCATCTTAAAGAGGTTTGGGTTACAATATTTCAGTTTTATTTTAAAATGGATTTAAAAAACACACAAAAAAGCTAAAGTTATTCATTTGTAAGAAGCTCAAAACACTTTTAAAAAAGAATCGTTATAATTGAAGGTGGCTCTTAAGCAATTAAAACTAAAAAAGAACAATTTTTGATCTTTACAAATAATACGAAATACAGGCATGTTCTGAAAATCGCATGATTTCAAATCACTTGTGATTTTAAACTTTTTCAAGTTACTGATTGATTTCAAGTTATTTATTTAATTATTTTATCGCAAAACTCAAAAATAGATTTTTGAAAATATAACCAAGTAATTCTTAATCGGCAGGCATTTAGCTGACTGCTTTAAAATCACAAAAATTTAAAAAGTTTTTTGTTTTTCTTCTGTGATTTCAAATCACTTTCACAAAAAATGATTTCCAAAACATACCTGATAAGTACTGATTTCGAACCAGAAAATAATAATCAGAGAACTAACAGATTTCCCAAAACTAAAATTTAAAAAAAAATTCAGCACAAAAATTATTGTTAAAAAACTTTTTAATTTTTGTCAGCTTTAAATAAATAAAAATTTTAAAAAACCTCCAAAGTATGTGCAACCACCCAAATGTAAATGAACTGAGAAATTATTAAGTAATTTTAAAAATTTTAGCTCACTTTATTTGTAACATACCAAGTTTTATAATTTAGAATAAAATTTTGAAATGTTTATCAGTTTTAAATTTTAATGAGTCATTTTAAAAAAATATTAAAAATTTCATAAAAAAAATAATTGAAAAAAAGAGGTACATCTGGATTACTTACTTAGCTTTTAATTATTCATGATCTTTCAACTACTGTTAATTTTTTATTTTTTTTTTTGCTCTTAAATTTTTTTTGCTAAATAATTTATAAATTTCAAACGATCTGACCCACTATCTTGAATGTTTCCTTGTGGAAATTCTTAATATGGAATTAAAAGCTTTGATTGGTGTTGTTTATACACCTCATGGTAACCCTAATGGTTTAAACGAAATTTGTGATTATTTTAGGTGACAACAATAATAATCTTTTTAATGATTCTAAGGCCAAATTTATTATAAGTTTATGCGATATGAATAGCTTGAACTATGTACATAATAGTCTGCCAACTCATCTTGATTCCCAACATAGTTCAACTTCTTTGATAGATTACTGTTTTGTTAGCGACTCTGCATCCCTACAATGTTCTGGTCAATTTTTAGTACCTTCCCTCTCATTTCATGCTTTTATATTTGTTTGTGTAGATTTCCCCTTAAGAATACCTGATACTTTCATAGAATATAGGGATTAAAATGACATTGACTGGAGCTTGATGGGTAACATTTTTTCTGCCCTCAACTGGGATGCTATTTTTTTATACTAACAACGTAGACTCTCAGTTAGATTTACTTTATCTTTTTCTAAATAAGCTATATGAGAAAGTTTCTATAAAAAGAGTTCAGAAGCGTGTCAACAAAAGTTTTATTAATATTAAGGTATTGAAGGAAGCGAGGAATATGAGGGAGTAATCTCATAAAGCTTACAGGGAAAATGTGAATGAGGCTAACTGCAGGTATAGGAATAAAGTGAAAAGTACTTCGAGAAGATATTTTTCCATATTTTTTATTATTGACTCTTCGCCTTCGGCGAACTAACAATAAGTATTCAAATCTTAAAACTAAGTAATAAATATTAGTTCAGCCAGTGCCAGACTAAAATTTAAGTTCTCATAATGTATAGTATAGTATTTCTTCTTTTCAGACGAGTGTGTCCACTATGGTGCCTATTATAAACAAAATTCGATCTTCGACTGTGACCGAAAAAACTGACCGAACGAATTTTCATTTGGTATTATTACCTACAACCGACGGCTAAACAATTTCACCCTTTACATTTCTTTGCCGAGAGCAAAAAACATTTGATAGAAAATTCGCTGCGCAACGAAAACTTCGACAGTGCTGCCAGCTCATAATACGAAATTGATATTCGATAGTCGGTATTTGATAACCAACGAAGATCGAACATCACATGCAGTTCATAACAAATTCGTTACAAAATTGAGTTGTAAAGCAGAAGTTTACAATCAAGACGTAGCACAGAGTTTCTACCAATTAGCCAGCGGTTTGGGGCCGTTTCAAATTTTCATTTTGACAAATTTGCATCTATGTGAAGCTTCTATGTGAGGCGGCAATCCAAGTGAATGCCAAGATATTTCGTCTCAATACGTTGAGGCACCGTATGGTTGTAAATAAAAAACTGGGGGGCACGTTTCCTTGCGCAAAGTAAAAGTAACGTGGGTGCATTTTTGTTCGTTTATTTTAATACCTCATAAATTTGCCCATTTTTCTACTTGGGATACGTGATGCTGCATTTGTTTTGAGGCTTCTTTAACGTCTTTATGAAAACTGAGAAAGCGGTAAATGTCGATGCATGAGTAAAATTGTTTGTGGACATGTCTGTTGTGTAAAGCAAATACAGAATTGGATCGGGGTACTCCCTTGAGGTACCCCCGCCCCTATTGGCTGTGGACAGCTCAAGCAGTTTCCTTCTTTTTTCAAAAATTGTCGGCCAGTTATGGAACTATTTAAAAGGTTAATGATATTCACCAGTAAATTCAACTTTAGCTTGTCCAACAGGCATTCATGCCAAACTTTATCAAAGGCTTGAGAGACATCAATAAAAAGCGCAGAGCAGTACTTCTTTTCCTCAAAAGCTTTTCTTATAACCTGTACCAATCTGTGGGTTTGTTCGATGGTGCTATGTTGACTCCGAAAACCAAATTTGTGATTTAGTACACATTTAAGATCGGGGTCAGCTTGTTTTTAAGCAATTTCTCAAACAAAGTTGGTAACAAACTTATAGGCCTATAGGACTCGACCTTCGAAGGATCTTATCCAAGCTTAGGCAATTTTCCATACTGACGGGAAATGATCGAGCCGTAATATGGCGTTAAAAATAAAAATTACAATCCTTTTTGTACAAGGCAGTTCTAAAAGCATTTTGTTGCTTATTCCATCAAAACTAGAAGCTTTTTTTGCATTTAAACTAACGATAGCCCCTACGACATCTAAAAGATGAAAACTAGTTTCCTCAGGACACCTAGAGACAACCGGCGGCCGTCCCCTCACGTCAGTTCATGTTTTGGGTGTTAACACGATCCTTAAATGGCATGCCAGCAAATCGCATTTGTTTTCATCGTTTCCAGCCCAGGGTCCTCTCTATAGCGCTGTTGGAGAATAAATCTAATTGAAACCATTTATAATTCTTTCTATTTATCTTAATTTATAATTGGTGAATTCACAAGGTCTTGTGAAATCATATATTGTAAAATAATACAACCAAAAAATATGACCGTTGTGAACAACTCTTCGTATATTTGTAGGTGTCGTATTTAAAATCTAAATCAGCTGATACGACCAAACGATAGAAAAACAAACACATATTTATGTACATAAATCTGTTGCTGCTCTTGGCTTAACTTAATAATTTGTAGAAATTAGACCCATGAAAACACAAAATAGTCTATATCTAACCTGGTTAGAATCTCTAAAATCCTTTAAAATAAGCAAAGTTTTAGTAAAAAATCACAAGAATTTTGTTATTTTTTACGTAAACAAAAAACAGCTGATGTGTCAGAGAGCAGTGCCGGCTATTTTTGCCGGCGGAGGCGGCTTAAGGAATCTTCTTTGGCGGTTTTGCCTGAGTTTTTAGTATAGACGTTTTTAACGGATGCGAGTGCTAGCGGCTCTAAAAAT
This sequence comes from Melanophora roralis, assembly GCA_963583895.1. NCBI lineage: Eukaryota > Metazoa > Arthropoda > Insecta > Diptera > Rhinophoridae > Melanophora > Melanophora roralis. The sequence goes on along the minus strand of OY757187.1, from coordinate 73,333,791 downwards.
AAATTAAAAAACTCGCCGTTTCGTTTTAGGCGCTTGGCGCATGACTTTGTATATAATATGACATCACAAAAAACATATCAAACAAAGTTGTATTGTTTCACAACAAGTTTCGTATGAAAAGCAACAACAAAATTTTTATGCTATTGTGAAATTATATGACAATAATACAATATGCTATCGTATCGTACCTTGTGAATTCGCCAAATATCTTTTATCTTTCTTAATTATTCATATGTTTTTAAATTCAATGGCTAGTGTGAACATACCAATTTGAAACTTACGTTTTTATATACATAAATATTTGTTTTGTAGCCCTTTAATTACTACATATGTATGTACATATGTATGTTTTTGTAGTTCTTTAATTCACTTTAATTTGCTGCATTGATTCATACAACAACAAAACACTGGTTTATTTATTGCACGTATTAAAGCAACAAATAAACATTGTATATACACACATATGTACATAGTTAAAATATTTCAGTATTGTTAGGAATTTTTGGCTCTTGTTATTGAAATATTTGCAAATAATTATGAGTTGTTCTTCAACTGCCTAGCTGCAATAACTTCTTATTTTTTGGTTCTCGATCTGCCGCGCTGCTAAGAGACCTTTTTAAGTTAAAATTTATTGTGCTAAATTTTAACAAAGTTTAATTATAATAAGAATTGTCATTTATTTAAATTAAAGTAAAATTAAATAAAATTGTTTAAATATTAATATAAAAAGAAAAGTGGCTCTTTTAATTTAAAAAGAAAGACATAAGTAAACTTCGTGATAAGTTAACTCTCATACATTATTTGGTGCCGAAACCAGGGAACAGGGAAAAGGGACTTGTGAATCAGTCAATCAACTTGGAATCGTTTTATTGGAACCTATTGCTCTTGGACTACTTTGAAGTATTTTCTTGTGAAAATAAATAAATTGTGTGTGCCCTTTAAGGAAAGCGAAACTTGGTGCAACAAAATAAGTAAGGTTGTGAACTCTGCGTTACTGTTACTGGAATTTGTGGTTTTCTGGAAAACTGTATGTATGCATGAAATTTTATTATAAAAATTAAAAGTGTGAAATTGAATAAAAGTTTTGAACAAAATGGCGGAAATTCACCATCTTATTGAGCAACAAAAAGATTTGTTTCTAAACTTCAAGCGAACTGCTAGATTATATGATTTAAAGCGAAATAAAACTTGTGGGTTTGCACAATCTGTTTTAGACGAAATAGAATCAAATTTTTTGCAATTTAAAGAAGGAAATACCGAGTTGTGTTCCGTGGTCCGTGAAAATACTTTTAATATAGAAAATATTCCGTATTTCGAAGAAGATCTTTACTTTCAATTTCAAGATGAATTTTTTACTCTAAAAATCCAGTTGCTTGATTTAATGAATTCTGGTTCTCGTTCTCCTGAAATTCAATCCAGTACGTTTGCTGGTCCCTCTAATTCTCGAAATGAAACCTTTTCGGTTCAGGCTCGTTTACCGAAAATTGATTTGCCAGTTTTCACTGGTGACTATTTAACTTGGATGTCGTATCAGGACATGTTCTGGTCTTACTGATGTTCAAAAATTCTGTTTTCTGAAAAGTTCTTGTAAAGGAACCCCGTTGGATATTGTGAATGAATATCCAGCAACGGATTCAAGCTATGCTTTAGCATGGACCGCACTTCAAAATAGATATCATAATAAAAGGAAAATTGTTGATACTATTTTCAATTCCTGCTTCTGATGGCTCTTCAGAAAGCATTCAAACGGTTTTAGATACAACCCGTACTAGTATTGCCCTACTTCGTACTTTAGGGATAAATACCGAAGGTGAACATGCTATGCTTATTTATATGACGGTAAATAAGCTAGATGTGCAGACGCGTAAAGAATGGGAGCAGTCGCTCAAAGCGTCAACTGAAATCCCTCCACTTGAAGATTTGTTTAGATTTTTGGAGGCAACTTTTCGTACCTTAGAGACTATTTCTGACCAGCCTGGTTCAAGTCCTAGTGAGTCCTTTTCGAAGTCAAGGATTCCTCGCCAACAAAATAAAAAGAAAACTAATTTTCGACGTTATGTAAATGCTGTTTCTACCAATAATGACTCCAACTGCCCTTGCTGCAATAAGCGTCACCTTCTTGTAAAGTGTTTCAAATTTTCTGCTCTAGCATCTGCTGAAAAAAGAGATTTGTTGAATTCAAAGCGCATATGTAGAAATTGTTTAACCCCACGTCATTTTAGTAACAAATGCCATGTAACTTCTCGTTGTCAAGTCTGTCAACAAAATCACCATACTACTGTTCATAATGAGTATTCCACTAACCGTTTATCTGAAACTGTAGCTCCTGAACCTGTTATGCCACCACAACCCTCCTCATCTTCTCAAGTGCTTGAGAACGTAAATGCTCATGTAGTTGATAAAAGTAAAATATATAGTAGTAACAAAAGGTCTCAAGTTCTTCTTGCTACGATACGTGTGGTGCTAAAAACCTCTCAGGGCGAGTTTGTTTTGCAAGCTCTTCTTGATCAATGTGCTCAGGCCACATTTATCACTAAAAAGGCGGTAGATACCTTAAACTTATCCTACAAAAAGACGTTTGTTGAAGTAAGTGGAGTAGGTGGAGATAAGCCTACGGTTTCACGTAATTGCGCTAAGTAAGGTTGTGAACTCTGCGTTACTGTTACTGGAATTTGTGGTTTTCTGGAAAACTGTATGTATGCATGAAATTTTATTATAAAATTTTAAAGTGTGAAATTGAATAAAAGTTTTGAACAAAATGGCGGAAATTCACCATCTTATTGAGCAACAAAAAGATTTGTTTCTAAACTTCAAGCGAACTGCTAGATTATATGATTTGAAACAAAACAGAACTTGTGGGTTTGCACAATCTGTTTTAGATGAAATAGAATCAAATTTTTTGCAATTTAAAAACGGAAATACCGAGTTGTGTTCCGTGGTCCGTGAAAATACTTTAAATGTAGAAAATATTCCGTATTTCGAAGAAGATCTTTACTTTCAATTTCAAGATGAATTTTTTACTCTAAAAAGCCAGTTGCTTGATTTAATGAACTCTGGTTCTCGTTCTCCTGAAATTCAATCCAGTACGTTTGCTGGACCCTCTAATTCTAGAAATGAAACCTTTTCGGTTCAGGCTCGTTTACCGAAAATTGATCTGCCAGTTTTCACTGGTGACTATTTAACTTGGATGTCGTATCAGGACATGTTCTTTTCACTAGTTCATAACAACCCTGGTCTTACTGATGTTCAAAAATTCTGTTTTCTGAAAAGTTCTTGTAAAGGAACCCCGTTGGATATTGTGAATGAATATCCAGCAACGGATTCAAGCTATGCTTTAGCATGGACCGCACTTCAAAATAGATATCAAAATAAAAGGAAAATTGTTGATACTATTTTTACAAAACTATTTTCAATTCCTGCTTCTGATGGCTCTTCTGAAAGCATTCAAACGGTTTTAGATACAACCCGTACTAGTATTGCCCTACTTCGTACTTTAGGGATAAATACCGAAGGTGAACATGCTATGCTTATATATATGACGGTAAATAAGCTAGATGTTCAGACGCGTAAAGAATGGGAGCAGTCGCTCAAAGCGTCAACTGAGATCCCTTCACTTGACGATTTGTTTAGATTTTTGGAGGCGACTTTTCGTACCTTAGAGACTATTTCTGACCAGCCTGGTTCAAGTCCTAGTGAGTCCTTTTCGAAGTCAAGGACCCCTCACCAACAAAATAAAAGTAAAACTAATTTTCGACGTTACGCAAATGCTGTATCTACCAATAGTGACTCCAACTGCCCTTGCTGCAATAAGCGTCACCTTCTTGTAAAGTGTTTCAAATTTTCTGCCCTAGCATCTGATGAAAAAAGAGATTTGTTGAATTCAAAGCGCATATGTAGAAATTGTTTAACCCCAGGTCATTTTAGTAACAAATGCCATGTAACTTCTCGTTGTCAAGTCTGTCAACAAAATCACCATACTACTGTTCATAATGAGTATTTCACTAACCGTTCATCTGAAACTGTAGCTCCTGAACCTGTTATTTCACCGCAACCCTCCTCATCTTCTCAAATGCTTGAGAACGTAAATGCTCATGTAGTTGATAATAGTAAAATATATAGTAGTAACAAAAGGCCTCAAATTCTTCTTGCTACGATACGTGTGGTGCTAAAAACCTCTCAGGGCGAGTTTGTTTTACGAGCTCTTCTTGATCAATGTGCTCAGGCCACATTTATCACTAAAAAGGCGGTAGATACCTTAAACTTATCCTTCAAAAGGACGTTTGTTGAAATAAGTGGAGTAGGTGGAGATAAGCCTACGGTTTCACATAATTGCGCAAAGTTTTCTATTTTCTCCAGAACTAAAACTAACTTTAAAATTGATTGTAAGGCTCTTGTTCTACCAAAAATAACGGGATATCAACCTATGGGTATAAATGAAAAACTTTTACCTGATTTAAAGAAATTCCCATTAGCTGACCCACATTTTTCAAAACCTGGTGAAATAGACCTTTTATTAGGAGAAGACGTTTATGGAGATATCGTGCTACCTCAGCAACATAAATTTGATGATGGTTTGTTCTTGCAACTAACACATTTTGGGTGGATAGTTTCTGGCCCTACTCGTGATAACTCTTATCAGCATACTATTACGGTAAATGTTTGCTCCTTAGACAAGCAATTGCAGTTGTTTTGGGAACAAGAGGAATTTTTAGAAAAAGAGGGTTTTAACTGAAGAAGAAATCCTGTGTGAACAACATTTTAAAAACATGACTTCTCGTGATTCGTCTGGTCGTTATACCGTGTCACTGCCATTTAAATCGCTTCTCAAGGGTCTTCCACTTCCAGTATTCGCTCATACAGACTATGCAGCTCTTTATCGCTTAAAAAATGTTGAATCCAAATGCAAAACAAATAAAAACTTTGGCAAATTTTACACAGATTTTATGAAGGAGTATAAAAGTCTTGGACACATGAACAACGTTGGCACTTATCCACGCGATTTGGATAAAAATGGATTTTTCTTGCCCCATCATGGTGTTTTAAGAGAAGGTAGTTCTACTACTAAATTGAGGGTTGTTTTTGACGGTAGCTGTAAGCGGTCTGGTCAGTCTTCATTGAACGAGAAACTGGCAGCGGGTCCTGCATTGCAAAATGACTTGCCTACAATTATAAACCGGTGGAGGCGTTTTAAAATTGGTTTTCGGGCAGATTTAGAGAAAATGTTTAGGCAAATTCTTGTGGTTCAAGAACAGCATAAATTTCAACAAATTTTGTGGAGAAATAGTAGCTCTGAAGATATTTCAGTTTACAAACTTTCCACGGTTACTTATGGTACAACCCCGGCTCCTTTTCTCTCGATAAGGGTTTTACAACAACTAGCGTCAGATGAAAAGGACAAATATCCGTTAGCTTGTAGCGTACTAAATTCAGATATTTACGTCGATGACGTTATTTCTGGGGCTGATAGTGTATCAGAGGTTTACCAATTACACACTCAATTATGTAATCTCCTTAGCGAAGGAAAATTTAATTTGCGTAAGTGGACAACAAACTCGAATGAATTCTTAGATATGATCCCTGTGGAGTTTGGGGAAAAGTTGCAAACATTCGAACTTAATCAAACCTAACACAGTTAAGGCTCTTGGTATTGAATGGAACACTGTAAATGATTGCTTTTCATTTAAAATTAATTTTGAAATTACGTCAGAAGTGACTAAAAGAAGTTTGCTCTCGGATTCAGCAAAACTTTATGACCCTTTGGGTTGGCTTTGCCCTACTACAATTCTCGCTAAAATTGAATTCCAAAACTTGTGGCTCCTTGGAATTGACTGGAATGATCGTCTGCCTGACGACATTGAAAAAAGATGGTTAGAGTATCGTAATAACCTCAAACATCTTGAAAATATAAAAGTCCCTCGTTGGATTGGAACTAGCAGCGGCCTAAAAGTTGAAACTCATGGTTTCTCTGACTCGTCTAAGTTCGCGTATGCAGCTGTAGTGTACGCTAAGACTATTTCAGATTTAGGTCCGAAAGTTTATTTAATACAAGCAAAAACAAAAGTTGGCCCTATAAAACGCTTAACAATTCCTCGAATGGAACTATGTGGTGCAACTTTATAGGCTAAATTGGTAGATATAATAATCTCATCTCTTGGTCAAGAGATTTCTAATGCATACTATTGGACTGATAGCACGACTGTACTTTCGTGGATTCGAGGTCAGTCATCTAGGTGACCCATTTACGTTGGAAACAGAGTTGCAGAAATTCAACGCAGATCCCGCACTTCTCAATGGCGATATATATCTACACGTGAAAATCCTGCTGACTGCGCTTCGCGTGGTATATCATCGAATGAACTACTTAAACATGAACTCTGGTGGCATGGTCCTAAGTGGCTCACTGGACCTTCCGAATCTTGGCCCAAACAACCTAAGCTAAATTTAAATGAAATTGATGAAATTTAAACAAACCCAACTTTAAATCTTCACTCGGTTGTAACAGACGTAAGCGCCTATCCTGAATTGCTTACACGATTTTCTTCACTCTGCAAGCTGGTTCGCGTTACTGAATACATACTTCGATTTAAATACAATGCTCAAAATAGTAAAAAATCACAAACTGAAGGTAACCGTAAGATGACAGGGTTTCTTTCAACCGAAGAACTCAAGTTGGCTCGTATAAGGCTAATAAAGCTTTCGCAAGAGGTCGATTTTGCTCAAGAACTTGATGAAATTCAAAAAAGAGGTCAAATTATAAAAAACAGCGCGGTTGCGCAATTATGCCCATATTTTGATTACTCTAAAATACTAAGAGTTGGTGGTAGAATACAAAATTCTGGCCTGAATTATTGTTCAAAACATCCAACTTTACTTAAAAAACACAACCCTTTAACTAATTTATTATTTCTAGATGCACACATAAAAACTCTGCATGATGGTTTCCTAGACCCCAATTAAAACTCCAAACCAAACGATACTGATGATTCCTCCGAGGTTTAAGTACTGTCGTCCTTAGTGGGGGAGAATGTTGGAGCATAAATCTAATTGAAACCATTTATAATTCTTTCTATTTATCTTAATTTAAAATATCTTTTTTCTTTCTTAATTATTCATATGTTTTTAAATTCAATGGCTAGTGTGAACATACCATTTTGAAACTTACGTTTTTATATACATATTTGTTTTGTAGCCCTTTAATTACTACATATGTATGTACATATGTATTTTTATGTAGTTCTTTAATTCTCTTTAAGCTTGCTGCATTGATTCATACAACAACAAAACACTGGTTTATTTATTGCACGTATTAAAGCAACAAATAAACATTGTATATACACACATATGTACATAGTTAAAATATTTCAGTACTGTTAGGAATTTTTGGCTCTTGTTATTGAAATATTTGCAAATAATTATGAGTTGTTCTTTAACTGCCTAGCTGCAATAACTTCTTATTTTTTGGTTCTCGATCTGCCGCGCTGCTAAGAGACCTTTTTAAGTTAAAATTTATTGTGCTAAATTTTAACAAAAAATAATTATAATAAGAATTGTCATTTATTTAAATTAAAGTAAAATTAAATAAAATTGTTTAAATATTAAATTAAAAAGAAAAGTGGCTCTTATAATTTAAAAACAAAAAGAAAGACATAAGTTAACTTCGTGATAAGTTAACTCTCATACAAGCGCAGTGGTGGTTTTGCGATAACAGGCTCTTTAAGAGATATGGCCGATCGATATAGGGCAAAGTTTGTCTGAGGAGTAGAATTCAGACCTTCTATGTGAAGCCATTATGTGTACCTCCAGCAAGTTTTGTAACCGGTTTGTACATTCTTTCAGCTTAGTTTTAAGTTGGGGCGATCTGTGCTCTACCATTCTCTCCGGGCTCTCCTTTTTTTAGACAAAAGCTTTTCCACTTCGGCAGAAAAAATTTTTTGTACTTGGCCTGACGGTAAGTAGACGAAGCATGTTCAACGGCTTTCCATTTCTCTGAGTGTTTTTATCGGTTGGTTTTCAGAGCAGTGGATGCTGATATAATTTTTATATTTCAACCAGTTTGCTCTTTTAGTTAATAAAAACTCATTAGCTGCAGTTTGGTGAGGACTACATATAGTGATTATTGTGGCGAGTGGTCAGAAGATAAATACAAAGAGGCTTCGGCCTCAACAAGCTCCGGGATATGACTTTTGCTACGCCAAAGTCTATTACGTCTGGAATTTTATTGCGGTCCGTTGGCCAATAGGTTGGTTGCCTAGTTGATATAACGTAAAGTCCCATTTAAGACAGGGCATCATACAAGGCACGGCATCATACAAGGCGCGGCCTCTGGGACTAATTAGGCAGGAGCCCCAGTAAGAGTGCTTGCCGTTATAGTATTCAGCAACTATGAAGCGGGGACCTAAAGGTTATTAAAAACTGTTTTACTGATCCTTCGTTATGCAGAATCTGGGTGGACAGTAAACTTACGAAATAACTTTTCTATGGAAAAATTCATCAATAGACGTTTGTTGCTTAGATAAATATAAGATTCGGATAGGCCACCCAGCCATTGGTGTTAAATTCTTGATTAATATAGCAGAGCAACAACATGACCTATCCCTAGGATCCTTCGTGCCGTAAAATGTAAAGCCACTTGTTTTAAAAGTCCTATATGTCATATAAGTCTCGGAAATTGACATGACATAAATTTTTTGGTTTATTAAAAAGTAATCGAGCTCGTTTTTGAGTTGGCGGATGCCCTTTGCGTTCCAGAAACAAACCCTGAGGCAGTTTATGGCCTTTTAAGCATTACCTGTGGAAGAGCAGACTGCAGCTTTTGCATTTCATGCATTATGTCAGCCATTTGCGCCATGATCTGAGTAAATTGCTTAACCATATGGTCAGTTACGGCTTCCAGGCGGCTAAAATCGGGTCCGGTAGGTTTATTTGTTGGCACCTCTTGTTGTGTTGTTGGCGGGTTAGGCTTACTTGCGTTGGGCTGGTTAGACTTTAAAGTGTTGGCATAAGAAACTTGACTAGTTGTTGGCTATGTTAGTAGAGGCATAATAGTAGCTGAGAAGGGGCAGGAACTACTTTTGGCTTTGATGAGCGCGTAACTGAATCGGAAACAGGAAATCCTCCATAGTTGGCCGTGCGATTTCCAACGCAATTGCTGCATTTCTTCACCCTAGGATCATCTTTCGGTTTGTCGCACTTGGTCGTAATATGCAGGTCTCCACACACACACTCTATGATGCAAAAGATATTTAAGGTCATAGGGTGAGTTTCGTTTTCTTCAGTTTTACATCACCGGGCTCAAGCTCTACTCGGAATAATGGTTGGGGATACCTTTCTCTGTTTCTAGTGTTTGACACAAATTTTGCCTTTGCTGCACAAACTGGCCTTAATCTCTTCCGGGCCCACATTTGAATCAATACCCTTAATAACAACATAGAGGCCTTTTGCGTTCTTAAGTTGGTACACAGAAAGAAAACTCGCTTTCTAAAATCAACAATTTTATTCTTGAATTTATCCAAAACCTTTTTAAGTACGATCCTTACTTTTTTTTATTATTTATTATTTATTAAAGGTCTATGGATTAAAATCCTTCCAGACCATGAAATTACACATGCATAAAATAATCTTAACTAATTACAAACATTTAAAAACCTTATAATATTACGTTTTAAAACATCTACATTTACAGAAAAGTCAATGAAATTATAGAACTCGTTGTAGTTTTTACACATTCTTCTAAGTGGATCCGCGTCGGCATAATTTGCTTGAAGACATTTAAGATAAAGAGGTATGAAATTACGAGTAGTTCGGGGTGAAACAATAAAGTTAATATTACCCAACAGTAATTCAGAATTAACTGTACCATTTAACAAATTAACCATAAAAGTTACATTTAGCATTAATCGTCTACTTTCCAGTGTTGGCAACTTAATTGTAGCAAGTCGTGCAGTGTATGATAAAATGTTTGTGTCAGGTCTCCATGTTGTATTACCTAAGCAAAATAAAAGAAATTGTTTCTGCACAGATTCAATCCGGTTCTTTTGATAAGCAGTATACGGATCACAAATAATAGAACCAAATTCCAAAATAGGCCTTACTAACGATGTGTACAAACGTATAGTTATTTGAGGTTCTGTAAACTCTTTAGCCCAACGTTTAATAAAAGCAAGCACACCACGAGCTTTGTTTACCACCATACTAATATGGCTATTGAAATTTAATTTAGGGTCAAGAAGAACACCTAGATCCAGAAACTCCGAAACCAATTCAAGTTGATGGGACACAAATCTCAAAATATTTTAAGATTGTTGTGTAAAAGATCTGTACTGCTGTGTCGAGAACTGCTGGAGAATCATACGAATTAGATAATAAATCCAGCCAATTGGTGTTGTTCAAAAGATAGTTTAATTCTTCGTAATTTTCCTTTTTAAAACAGAAGACTTTTTCATTTTGGCAGTCTGCCTTTACCGATTGAGAAAATGGGATATTAAGACTTATTTCAAGAGTAGGGTGAAAGCGGTCTTCAGGAGTAACGATCTCTTCAGAACGATTTAGGAAACAATCTGTTCGATCACTTGTAAAAACAAGATCTAATAATTTACCAAATTTATTATAGACTCCATTGACTTGAAAAAGGCATAAATCATACAGTTTGTTTAAAAATGCATCAATCCATTCAACAGTTCTAAGTGGAGCATAAAAAAACGTATCCGGTAAAAATTTCCAGGAGATATTGGGCAGATTGAAATCACCAAAAACAAGAATTGAATCGCCTGGTTTTGCCAAAGAGACTATTGATTCAATTAATTTTAGATGTTCATCATATACAAGTTGATTTCTATTTTGATTAGGCGGAATATACGAACATGTAAGAAAAATGTTTTGATTGTTTAATTTTAAACGCACACCAACAAATTCAATTTCATTTGGAACATGTTAATGTATCTCTTCAGATGCAATATTATTATGAACTGCTTTCAAAACACCCCCTCCCTTGGTGATAGTGTCTCTATCCAGTCTGTATATATTATAATAATTACATAATACTTCAGTGTTTAGGACATTCTTATTGAGCCAAGTTTCAGTATATACGATAACGTTCAATTTGATCATTGAAAGCTGTCAGCATAGAGTCTTGATAATTTAGTATTTAAGCCGCAAACATTTTAATATTTTATACATATACGGTTAACGGTCATTAAATTTAGTTTTTTTGTAGCAATGGTGAGGTTACGGGAAGACGAGCAATATTAGTCGGCATTTGAGATATTTTTGGTACAAATTCTCTTACTAGTGTAAAATCTGGGCAGAAATCTGAATTAATTATTTTGCTAAATATTTCAGATGAAACAGTTATTTTAAACGATGTGATGCTTCTTGGTTGAGGATATGAAAATTTGTAGATTAAAATATCATCATCCACATTAAATTTTGATTTTATATAATAGTTTATATCTTCGACCGTAGTCTCAGAAGCAAAACGGGACACAAATACGTGTTACTTGCATTATCTTAAATCAAGCCTATTCGGATTGCTTCAACAAATCAAGCAGAAAAAAGCTTGTTGTTTTAATATATTATTTTAAATTTGAAAACAAAATGTCTCGGTGGCCTAGAGGTAACGCGCTTGTGCTGCAGTGCAAAAAACCCTGGTTCGAATTTCAGCTTCGGTAAATACAAAAAATCAAATTTTTAAATTATAAATTTTAAGTATCTATAAAATAAAAATAAACTATAAAATTCTTCTTCTTTAATAAAGCTCCATAAGTCAAAAAAATTACATTTAATTTTCGAATTAATCCCGTTTATGGCTTAAATCAATCTTTTTCACGCTTACATCAAGTACGGTTCCGAACTTAAATCAATCCTTTTTTGGCTTAATTGTGGCTAAAAGTAAGAAATTCGTACACAAAAAAGAAAACTCGCTTTTTAAAATCAAGAATTTTATTCTTGATTTTATCCAACATCTTTCTTGAAATTTTCATTTACTTAAATCAAGCCTATTCGGATTGCTTCAACATATCAAGCAGAAAAAAGCTGGTTATTTTAATTTATTATTTTACATTTGAGAACAAAGTGTCTGGGTGGCCTAGAGGTAACGCGCTTGTGCTGCAGTGCAGAAGTCCCTGATTCGAATCACAGCTCCGGTAAGTACAAAAAATGGAATTTTTAAATTATAAATTTTAAGTATCTATAAAATAAAATATAAAATTCTTCTTCTTTAATAAAGCTCCATAAGTCAAAAAAATTACATTTCACTTTCGAATTAATCCAGTTTACGGCTTAAATCAATCTTTTTCACGCTTACATCAAGTACGGTTCCGAACTTAAATCAATCCTTTTTTGGCTTAATTGTGGCTAAAAGTAAGAAATTCGTACTTGAAAAATTTTACTTGGAGTAAAAATTTCGTACTTGATTTAAGAAAAACCGTACTCACCGTACTTTTGACACCGCTATGGCTTGATTTAAGTAAAGTTTTCTTAGATAATTTTTTGTGTGTAGGTGTTGAAGTTTTTCTTATGTTTTTCAAGCTCCGAAAAGCGTTTTCGTGATTCACTTAATGCTTTATGTTCGACACATAAAAGTTGTTTTCACCGATTAAGCCAACTAAAAGCTTTATAAGGGCGTTTGAATTTTTCTTTCTCAAATAAATTGGGGGGAGACTTAAATGTCTTACTCTCAGTTAGCGGAGCATCGTTTTCCTTTTGCAGTATTGCAAAACGATTTCGCGATGAGGTGTGCTTCTCTTCATCTTTCAAAATTTTTTATGTGTTGGTAACCCCTGCTAATTTGGAGCTGTGCCCCTTTTAAGAACTGTTATATAGCGGTCCATCCCTTCCTGGACCTTTGCAGTTTATGAATAAATTTGGCTGGGATCGCCCTTAGAAACTGTAGGTAGCAATTTCAGAATTTGATAAGGAAGACCGCGATGAGCATGGTACCTTGGTATTTTATTTATAATTTTTAAAGAAAGGTTGGGCTTAATTTGGCCCTTGTTCAAAGCACTAACTTAATTTTGGTGCACTTGCACTGAAATTGTTTATATTTATTTTTGGTTTCTCACTCAAATAGTTTTTATTGTATTCAAGGTCTCTTATGTTTTCATTGCTTACGCTTGTGGAGCTTGATATAATGTAAGCATTTCTGCTATTAGACCCACTGTCACGAAGATTACTGTAACTCATTTACCGTTTGCTTTCTTTATTTGGTTTGTTTGGTTTTTTTACTTTTTCACTTATGTATAGATGTATGTACGTTTATTTTTTTTCATATTTTTAATATTATGTCATATTGAATTTTTTCTATGTTGGATGCAGAAGCAGTAACTTATTTGGTTTCCCTCTCTGATCATAAATTGTCGGCCGGTTATGTATTTTTCTAAAAGGGTGGAAGATTGAGCTTTATGGTGTTTTCCATTCTAAAAAAAAATGTTACAATAAGTATGTATGTGTAATATTTTTATCAGTTTACACCCACATTTATAAAGTTGTCCATTTTTTTGTTTCAATGGAACAGAAAAATTGCTTGATTTTAATAAAAACTGCACTCTGTGTTCAAAAACTCGTCTGCATAAAAAAGTATTTACGTACATAACACAGCTGTAAAAAGTGGTACTTTGTTACACTGTAATATAATTGGGGGTAAGATATGTTACACTCTTGCCAGTTATTTGTGCAACATGTTCAGAATGGAAAACGAACACTGTTTTCACTCTTGCATGTATTTTTAGAATGGAACATAAACCCGCTCGAATGGTAGCATTAATGTAACATTTTTGCCAGAAAGGAAAACACCATTAGTTTGTTTAACAGGTTTTTATGTCATACTTTTTTAAAAGCTTGTGAAACATCGATAAAAATGCGCGAAGAAGTACTTCTTTTCCTCAAAGGCTCATCTTATTACCTGTACCAACCTGTGAGTTTGTTCGATGGTACCATGTTGACCTCTAAAGCCGAACTCGTGATTTGGAATGCAGTTGTTGTCATTCAGGATCGGATTCAGTTTGTTTTTTGATTTTGATTTTGACATTGTGAGTAACAAACTTATAGTCCTATAGGACTCAACCTTCGGAATTATCTTTACTAAGGCAATTTTCCATATAGGCGGGAAATGTTTAAGCCGAATTATAGCGTTAAAAATAAAAAGAATTATTCTTTTAGCTGTAAAAGGTAGCTCTAAGAGGATAAGAGCATTTGGTTGCTTATTTTATCAACGCCAACAGCTTTTTTTACCATTAAGGTTAGCGATAGCCTCTACAACATCTGTAAGTCGGAAAGGTATTTCTAAAGGACGTCTAGCAACAACTGGATGTAATTCCCCTACGTGTGTGCATTTATTGGGAGTGAACACATTTTTGAAATGATTTGCGAACAGATCGCATTTTTCTTCGTCATTTCTATCCCAGGATCCTTTTAGATTGCGCAGTTGTGGTTTTGCGCAGTTTGGTTTGGTCTTTTAACACGTCTGGCTGATTGCCATAGGAAATAATTTGTCTGAGGAGTGGCGTCTGGGCCTTTCAGGTACTCTGTAAGTGATGACATTCTGTGAAACTCCAGCAAGCTTTTTAATTGATTCGTACATTCTTTCAGCTTAGTTTTAAGTTGGGGCGATCTATGCTTTTGCCATTCTCTTCTTTCAGATAAAAGATTTTCCACATCGTAAGACGCATGTTCAGCGTTTTTTTAGTGTTTTCATTTAGGACGCTCAGACAATCATATATGTATGTTTCCGGAAGTTTTTAGCGGTTGGTTCTCCGAGCAGTGGGCACTAATATATTTTTTATATTTTAACCAATTTACTCTTTCAGATAAGAAAAAATAACTAGCTGCTATTTGGTGAGGACTGCAAATAGTGATTATTGTGGGTGAGTGGTCACAAGATAAATCCAAAGAGGCTTGAGCCTCAATAAGCTCCAGAAATATACTTTTTGCCACGCCAAAATCTATTACGACTGGAATTTTAATTTGATCAGTTGGCCAATAGGTTGGTTTTCCAGTTGAAATAACGCAAAGTCCCATTTCTAACACGGAATCATAAGACGCGACCTCTGTGACTAATTAAGGCGAGAGCCCCAGTACATGTGCTTAGCGTTACAGTCTCCAGCAGCTATGAAGGGGGGACCTAATGATTTTTAAACTGTTGTAATGATTTTTCGTTTTGAAGAATCTGGGTGGACAGTAAACTGATGAAATAACAAAGTAATGGGAAAATTTATTAACGCAGACATTCGTTACTTGGATATAACATTCCGAGAGGCAACCCAACCATTGCTGTTTAATTCTTCATTTGATTAGAATAGCCGAGCCACCATATGATCTGTCCCTGGGATCCTTTGAATCGTAAAAAAATAGCCACTTATTTTAAAAGTGCTTCTAGATGTCATATAAGTCTCAGAAATACACATAACATCGATTTTATGGTTTATTATTGTGTTCACGGATGCCGTTTGCGTTTCAAAAACAACCCCTGAGGCAGTTCATGGCCTTTTAAGCATAGCCTGCAGAAGAGCAGACTGCATTTTTTTTCATTTCTTGCATCATGCCAGCCATTTGCGCCATGATCTGCGTAAATTGTTTGACCATATTGTCAATTACGGCTTCCAGGCGGCTGAAATTGGGACCGGTTGGTTTATTGACACCTTTTGTTGCGTTGTTGTCTGATAAGGCTTACGTGCGTAGGGCTGGTTAGACTTTTAAACGTTAGCGTAAGATACTTGACTTGTAGTTGGCTGTGCTAGTGGCGGCATGTTTGTAGTTGGTATATTTAACGTCTAGGGAGGGGCAGGAACTACTTTTGACTTAGGTGAGCACCTAACTGAATCAAAATCAGGAAAACATCTATAATTAGCAGTGTGGTTTCCACCGCGATTGCGGCATTTTTTCACCTTTTCATCTTTTGGCTTGTCGCACTTGGTCGTATCGTGCAGATCCCCACACACAACACAAACAGAAGGCAACTTACAATAAGCTTTGGTGTGGCCATATTCCTGGCAGTTCAAGCACTGTACGGGCCAGATCGCTTATGTGTCACTTTTCACAGTAACTCGTCGGTGCATAATATATTTTAAATCATAGATGGGGTGAGTTTCACTTTTTGTTAATTTGATATCACCAGGCTCAAGCTCCACTCCCGGTTTCTTATATTGGATACCGTTCTAACCTTAAACCCTTTGCTAAACAAACTGGTCATGATTTCTTCCTGGTTTTCCCCAATCAAACCGACTAAAAACTTTACGAGATCATTCGAGTTTTTTCCCCTCAAACAAATGGAAGGTGGCTTAAAGGACTTTCTTTCGGTAGCGAGGCTCATTATTCTCTTGCAAAATTGCAAAACGATTTTGCGATGAGGTTGGCCTTTCATCGTCTTTTAAAATTTTTGCAGGTTGTGATGCTTGTGCCGATTAAGGACTCTTCCCCTTTTAAGAACTGTTACGTAGCAGTCCATCCCTACCTGAATCTTAGGTGCCGTTACAAAAATTAAGCTTGATGCGACTTAAGCAGCTGCAGGTTCAACTCCCGAATTTGATAACGATGACCGCGACAAAGATGGTACCTTAGATTTTTTTTATAGTTTTTAAATAGAGATTGGGTTAAGTCTCTTGTTCAGTACAGGCGCGCTTGAACTTGAATTGTTTGCAATTATTTTTGGTCCTGCATTTAAATAATTTCTATTATATTCAGGGTCTCCTGTGTTCTCATTGCTACTACTTGTGGAGCTTAACACAATGTAAGCATTTCGGCTATTAGGCCTACTGTCACTACCGATTACTGTTACTCATTAACCGTTCGCTTTTTTTTATTTAGTTTGTTTTTTTTTCTCACTATTATGTGTATGTATGTACATAAATAAATAAATAAAAAAATTCGTTTGCCACTTATTACTAATTTCACCAATTACCAATATAACACTCTCGTAGACACGTGCGTACACTACGAGATTAAGAAACATGTTTGCCACCTATTACTTATATGTATATTCGCTCTAATTAACACCCTCGTACACGTCCGCACACAACGAGATAAAGATCACGAATGCGAGAAGATATATAGCCAAGTTTTAGGAAACCAAATTTGATAAATCTAATAGTAAGGTGGAAAATTATAAATAATGAGAGAAGAAATTTTTCAAATTGTTTTAACACCCATAATCCGGAAAAGTTCAACCATTATTTTTTTGTCTCTTCTCAAGTTGCTTTTGCTGACCTGACATTCGAAGAGATTGTTAAGATTTCGTGAAAAATTGTTTGCAGTGTCAAAGGGCTAAGGTCAATGTTAAGAGTTAATACGATTGTACTTTTTTTGATACTATTGGATGGTGGAAAATACCGTGTTGCTCCTCTGGCTAATTTGATACCCTTTTTTGCTTTTCTAATTATTATTATAAATGGCAAGAGCCAACTATCTTTTTCTTTTCATGTGATTTTCTTTAACACTTAAGTACGTTAATATGCTCCCTTTCACGAGAGGCTGTAAACAATATTTTTTGCAATACCTTTTTACACTCAAAGGTTTCAAATAGTAAAAGATAAACAGGTTTAAAAAAATTGACTTTTAGATAAAAATTTTTAAAAAAAACATAGCTTTTTCTCAAACAGATATCACTATGAACAAGATATCTTGCCATTTGTTTTACAAATTTTTATTAAGAATTTTGAAGTAAGGAGTACGCGAACGAAAAATTTTTACAAAAAATGTTACTACTCAAAACAGCTGATTATTAAAATATATTGCAATTACTTGATTACTCGAAAAAAATGCATTAAAATTTTTAAGCAAAAACTGACTTTCGAGTGGAGTCAACTTGGTTTTGGGGTTAAAGTCTACTACGATCAATACCACAAACAATGGGCTTGCTCCATATGCTTAAATTGGCTTAGGAAGTGATTCGGAGTCTGTCGGTATTATATAAGTTGAGTCTCAGACTATTCTTCTTGTACGTTACCTGGATCAATACATTCTGCTAGGGAAAGACTTAGCATTAATAAAAAAACACGAATATTTAATTTTGGGTATTAATTGACTGCACCCAGTACCCAGGTATTCAGCACTTTTTCAAATTGAAAAAATGTAAATATTAAAAAGAAAAAGCTGCAACAAAACTGTCATGGATCCAAAAAACAAGAAATTAGACGTGAAATGTTCACCTGAAATATTTCGGAACATACAAACTAGTAAGTAGTTTTAAGTATAAATTGTTTTGCAGATGAAACTTACAGAAATAACGTTGTTGCACAGCTCGGGGACGAATTCAATTAAATAATATTTACTCCAAGTGACGAGGAAGATAATTTCGTTGATTAAGAAAATGTAAAAAAAAATCAATTCGTGGGTTGATTCTGCCGTAAAGTTACTCATTTGCGGAGTAAAAGATTTGAGCACATTAGTTGGCAAATCAATAAATTTTTAAAATTAAAAACTGCACTCTGTGTTCAAAAACTCGTCTGCATAAAAAAGTATTTACGTACATAACACAGCTGTAAAAAGTGGTACTTTGTTACACTGTAATATAATTGGGGGTAAGATATGTTACACTCTTGCCAGTTATTTGTGCAACATGTTCAGAATGGAAAACGAACACTGTTTTCACTCTTGCATGTATTTTTAGAATGGAACATAAACCCGCTCGAATGGTAGCATTAATGTAACATTTTTGCCAGAAAGGAAAACACCATTAGTTTGTTTAACAGGTTTTTATGTCATACTTTTTTAAAAGCTTGTGAAACATCGATAAAAATGCGCGAAGAAGTACTTCTTTTCCTCAAAGGCTCATCTTATTACCTGTACCAACCTGTGAGTTTGTTCGATGGTACCATGTTGACCTCTAAAGCCGAACTCGTGATTTGGAATGCAGTTGTTGTCATTCAGGATCGGATTCAGTTTGTTTTTTTATTTTGATTTTGACATTGTGAGTAACAAACTTATAGTCCTATAGGACTCAACCTTCGGAATTATCTTTACTAAGGCAATTTTCCATATAGGCGGGAAATGTTTAAGCCGAATTATAGCGTTAAAAATAAAAAGAATTATTCTTTTAGCTGTAAAAGGTAGCTCTAAGAGGATAAGAGCATTTGGTTGCTTATTTTATCAACGCCAACAGCTTTTTTTACCATTAAGGTTAGCGATAGCCTCTACAACATCTGTAAGTCGGAAAGGTATTTCTAAAGGACGTCTAGCAACAACTGGATGTAATTCCCCTACGTGTGTGCATTTATTGGGAGTGAACACATTTTTGAAATGATTTGCGAACAGATCGCATTTTTCTTCGTCATTTCTATCCCAGGATCCTTTTAGATTGCGCAGTTGTGGTTTTGCGCAGTTTGGTTTGGTCTTTTAACACGTCTGGCTGATTGCCATAGGAAATAATTTGTCTGAGGAGTGGCGTCTGGGCCTTTCAGGTACTCTGTAAGTGATGACATTCTGTGAAACTCCAGCAAGCTTTTTAATTGATTCGTACATTCTTTCAGCTTAGTTTTAAGTTGGGGCGATCTATGCTTTTGCCATTCTCTTCTTTCAGATAAAAGATTTTCCACATCGTAAGACGCATGTTCAGCGTTTTTTTAGTGTTTTCATTTAGGACGCTCAGACAATCATATATGTATGTTTCCGGAAGTTTTTAGCGGTTGGTTCTCCGAGCAGTGGGCACTAATATATTTTTTATATTTTAACCAATTTACTCTTTCAGATAAGAAAAAATAACTAGCTGCTATTTGGTGAGGACTGCAAATAGTGATTATTGTGGGTGAGTGGTCACAAGATAAATCCAAAGAGGCTTGAGCCTCAATAAGCTCCAGAAATATACTTTTTGCCACGCCAAAATCTATTACGACTGGAATTTTAATTTGATCAGTTGGCCAATAGGTTGGTTTTCCAGTTGAAATAACGCAAAGTCCCATTTCTAACACGGAATCATAAGACGCGACCTCTGTGACTAATTAAGGCGAGAGCCCCAGTACATGTGCTTAGCGTTACAGTCTCCAGCAGCTATGAAGGGGGGACCTAATGATTTTTAAACTGTTGTAATGATTTTTCGTTATGAAGAATCTGGGTGGACAGTAAACTGATGAAATAACAAAGTAATGGGAAAATTTATTAACGCAGACATTCGTTACTTGGATATAACATTCCGAGAGGCAACCCAACCATTGCTGTTTAATTCTTCATTTGATTAGAATAGCCGAGCCACCATATGATCTGTCCCTGGGATCCTTTGAATCGTAAAAAAATAGCCACTTATTTTAAAAGTGCTTCTAGATGTCATATAAGTCTCAGAAATACACATAACATCGATTTTATGGTTTATTATTGTGTTCACGGATGCCGTTTGCGTTTCAAAAACAACCCCTGAGGCAGTTCATGGCCTTTTAAGCATAGCCTGCAGAAGAGCAGACTGCATTTTTTTTTCATTTCTTGCATCATGCCAGCCATTTGCGCCATGATCTGCGTAAATTGTTTGACCATATTGTCAATTACGGCTTCCAGGCGGCTGAAATTGGGACCGGTTGGTTTATTGACACCTTTTGTTGCGTTGTTGCCTGATAAGGCTTACGTGCGTAGGGCTGGTTAGACTTTTAAACGTTAGCGTAAGATACTTGACTTGTAGTTGGCTGTGCTAGTGGCGGCATGTTTGTAGTTGGTATATTTAACGTCTAGGGAGGGGCAGGAACTACTTTTGACTTAGGTGAGCACCTAACTGAATCAAAATCAGGAAAACATCTATAATTAGCAGTGTGGTTTCCACCGCGATTGCGGCATTTTTTCACCTTTTCATCTTTTGGCTTGTCGCACTTGGTCGTATCGTGCAGATCCCCACACACAACACAAACAGAAGGCAACTTACAATAAGCTTTGGTGTGGCCATATTCCTGGCAGTTCAAGCACTGTACGGGCCAGATCGCTTATGTGTCACTTTTCACAGTAACTCGTCGGTGCATAATATATTTTAAATCATAGATGGGGTGAGTTTCACTTTTTGTTAATTTGATATCACCAGGCTCAAGCTCCACTCCCGGTTTCTTATATTGGATACCGTTCCAACCTTAAACCCTTTGCTAAACAAACTGGTCATGATTTCTTCCTGGTTTTCCCCAATCAAACCGACTAAAAACTTTACGAGATCATTCGAGTTTTTTCCCCTCAAACAAATGGAAGGTGGCTTAAAGGACTTTCTTTCGGTAGCGAGGCTCATTATTCTCTTGCAAAATTGCAAAACGATTTTGCGATGAGGTTGGCCTTTCATCGTCTTTTAAAATTTTTGCAGGTTGTGATGCTTGTGCCGATTAAGGACTCTTCCCCTTTTAAGAACTGTTACGTAGCAGTCCATCCCTACCTGAATCTTAGGTGCCGTTACAAAAATTAAGCTTGATGCGACTTAAGCAGCTGCAGGTTCAACTCCCGAATTTGATAACGATGACCGCGACAAAGATGGTACCTTAGATTTTTTTTATAGTTTTTAAATAGAGATTGGGTTAAGTCTCTTGTTCAGTACAGGCGCGCTTGAACTTGAATTGTTTGCAATTATTTTTGGTCCTGCATTTAAATAATTTCTATTATATTCAGGGTCTCCTGTGTTCTCATTGCTACTACTTGTGGAGCTTAACACAATGTAAGCATTTCGGCTATTAGGCCTACTGTCACTACCGATTACTGTTACTCATTAACCGTTCGCTTTTTTTTATTTAGTTTGTTTTTTTTTCTCACTATTATGTGTATGTATGTACATAAATAAATAAATAAAAAAATTCGTTTGCCACTTATTACTAATTTCACCAATTACCAATATAACACTCTCGTAGACACGTGCGTACACTACGAGATTAAGAAACATGTTTGCCACCTATTACTTATATGTATATTCGCTCTAATTAACACCCTCGTACACGTCCGCACACAACGAGATAAAGATCACGAATGCGAGAAGATATATAGCCAAGTTTTAGGAAACCAAATTTGATAAATCTAATAGTAAGGTGGAAAATTATAAATAATGAGAGAAGAAATTTTTCAAATTGTTTTAACACCCATAATCCGGAAAAGTTCAACCATTATTTTTTTGTCTCTTCTCAAGTTGCTTTTGCTGACCTGACATTCGAAGAGATTGTTAAGATTTCGTGAAAAATTGTTTGCAGTGTCAAAGGGCTAAGGTCAATGTTAAGAGTTAATACGATTGTACTTTTTTTGATACTATTGGATGGTGAAAAATACCGTGTTGCTCCTCTGGCTAATTTGATACCCTTTTTTGCTTTTCTAATTATTATTATAAATGGCAAGAGCCAACTATCTTTTTCTTTTCATGTGATTTTCTTTAACACTTAAGTACGTTAATATGCTCCCTTTCACGAGAGGCTGTAAACAATATTTTTTGCAATACCTTTTTACACTCAAAGGTTTCAAATAGTAAAAGATAAACAGGTTTAAAAAAATTGACTTTTAGATAAAAATTTTTAAAAAAAACATAGCTTTTTCTCAAACAGATATCACTATGAACAAGATATCTTGCCATTTGTTTTACAAATTTTTATTAAGAATTTTGAAGTAAGGAGTACGCGAACGAAAAATTTTTACAAAAAATGTTACTACTCAAAACAGCTGATTATTAAAATATATTGCAATTACTTGATTACTCGAAAAAAATGCATTAAAATTTTTAAGCAAAAACTGACTTTCGAGTGGAGTCAACTTGGTTTTGGGGTTAAAGTCTACTACGATCAATACCACAAACAATGGGCTTGCTCCATATGCTTAAATTGGCTTAGGAAGTGATTCGGAGTCTGTCGGTATTATATAAGTTGAGTCTCAGACTATTCTTCTTGTACGTTACCTGGATCACGCAAAGTCCCATTTCTAACACGGAATCATAAGACGCGACCTCTGTGACTAATTAAGGCGAGAGCCCCAGTACATGTGCTTAGCGTTACAGTCTCCAGCAGCTATGAAGGGGGGACCTAATGATTTTTAAACTGTTGTAATGATTTTTCGTTATGAAGAATCTGGGTGGACAGTAAACTGATGAAATAACAAAGTAATGGGAAAATTTATTAACGCAGACATTCGTTACTTGGATATAACATTCCGAGAGGCAACCCAACCATTGCTGTTTAATTCTTCATTTGATTAGAATAGCCGAGCCACCATATGATCTGTCCCTGGGATCCTTTGAATCGTAAAAAAATAGCCACTTATTTTAAAAGTGCTTCTAGATGTCATATAAGTCTCAGAAATACACATAACATCGATTTTATGGTTTATTATTGTGTTCACGGATGCCGTTTGCGTTTCAAAAACAACCCCTGAGGCAGTTCATGGCCTTTTAAGCATAGCCTGCAGAAGAGCAGACTGCATTTTTTTTCATTTCTTGCATCATGCCAGCCATTTGCGCCATGATCTGCGTAAATTGTTTGACCATATTGTCAATTACGGCTTCCAGGCGGCTGAAATTGGGACCGGTTGGTTTATTGACACCTTTTGTTGCGTTGTTGCCTGATAAGGCTTACGTGCGTAGGGCTGGTTAGACTTTTAAACGTTAGCGTAAGATACTTGACTTGTAGTTGGCTGTGCTAGTGGCGGCATGTTTGTAGTTGGTATATTTAACGTCTAGGGAGGGGCAGGAACTACTTTTGACTTAGGTGAGCACCTAACTGAATCAAAATCAGGAAAACATCTATAATTAGCAGTGTGGTTTCCACCGCGATTGCGGCATTTTTTCACCTTTTCATCTTTTGGCTTGTCGCACTTGGTCGTATCGTGCAGATCCCCACACACAACACAAACAGAAGGCAACTTACAATAAGCTTTGGTGTGGCCATATTCCTGGCAGTTCAAGCACTGTACGGGCCAGATCGCTTATGTGTCACTTTTCACAGTAACTCGTCGGTGCATAATATATTTTAAATCATAGATGGGGTGAGTTTCACTTTTTGTTAATTTGATATCACCAGGCTCAAGCTCCACTCCCGGTTTCTTATATTGGATACCGTTCCAACCTTAAACCCTTTGCTAAACAAACTGGTCATGATTTCTTCCTGGTTTTCCCCAATCAAACCGACTAAAAACTTTACGAGATCATTCGAGTTTTTTCCCCTCAAACAAATGGAAGGTGGCTTAAAGGACTTTCTTTCGGTAGCGAGGCTCATTATTCTCTTGCAAAATTGCAAAACGATTTTGCGATGAGGTTGGCCTTTCATCGTCTTTTAAAATTTTTGCAGGTTGTGATGCTTGTGCCGATTAAGGACTCTTCCCCTTTTAAGAACTGTTACGTAGCAGTCCATCCCTACCTGAATCTTAGGTGCCGTTACAAAAATTAAGCTTGATGCGACTTAAGCAGCTGCAGGTTCAACTCCCGAATTTGATAACGATGACCGCGACAAAGATGGTACCTTAGATTTTTTTTATAGTTTTTAAATAGAGATTGGGTTAAGTCTCTTGTTCAGTACAGGCGCGCTTGAACTTGAATTGTTTGCAATTATTTTTGGTCCTGCATTTAAATAATTTCTATTATATTCAGGGTCTCCTGTGTTCTCATTGCTACTACTTGTGGAGCTTAACACAATGTAAGCATTTCGGCTATTAGGCCTACTGTCACTACCGATTACTGTTACTCATTAACCGTTCGCTTTTTTTTATTTAGTTTGTTTTTTTTTCTCACTATTATGTGTATGTATGTACATAAATAAATAAATAAAAAAATTCGTTTGCCACTTATTACTAATTTCACCAATTACCAATATAACACTCTCGTAGACACGTGCGTACACTACGAGATTAAGAAACATGTTTGCCACCTATTACTTATATGTATATTCGCTCTAATTAACACCCTCGTACACGTCCGCACACAACGAGATAAAGATCACGAATGCGAGAAGATATATAGCCAAGTTTTAGGAAACCAAATTTGATAAATCTAATAGTAAGGTGGAAAATTATAAATAATGAGAGAAGAAATTTTTCAAATTGTTTTAACACCCATAATCCGGAAAAGTTCAACCATTATTTTTTTGTCTCTTCTCAAGTTGCTTTTGCTGACCTGACATTCGAAGAGATTGTTAAGATTTCGTGAAAAATTGTTTGCAGTGTCAAAGGGCTAAGGTCAATGTTAAGAGTTAATACGATTGTACTTTTTTTGATACTATTGGATGGTGAAAAATACCGTGTTGCTCCTCTGGCTAATTTGATACCCTTTTTTGCTTTTCTAATTATTATTATAAATGGCAAGAGCCAACTATCTTTTTCTTTTCATGTGATTTTCTTTAACACTTAAGTACGTTAATATGCTCCCTTTCACGAGAGGCTGTAAACAATATTTTTTGCAATACCTTTTTACACTCAAAGGTTTCAAATAGTAAAAGATAAACAGGTTTAAAAAAATTGACTTTTAGATAAAAATTTTTAAAAAAAACATAGCTTTTTCTCAAACAGATATCACTATGAACAAGATATCTTGCCATTTGTTTTACAAATTTTTATTAAGAATTTTGAAGTAAGGAGTACGCGAACGAAAAATTTTTACAAAAAATGTTACTACTCAAAACAGCTGATTATTAAAATATATTGCAATTACTTGATTACTCGAAAAAAATGCATTAAAATTTTTAAGCAAAAACTGACTTTCGAGTGGAGTCAACTTGGTTTTGGGGTTAAAGTCTACTACGATCAATACCACAAACAATGGGCTTGCTCCATATGCTTAAATTGGCTTAGGAAGTGATTCGGAGTCTGTCGGTATTCTATAAGTTGAGTCTCAGACTATTCTTCTTGTACGTTACCTGGATCAATACATTCTGCTAGGGAAAGACTTAGCATTAATAAAAAACACGAATATTTAATTTGGGGTATTAATTGACTGCACCCAGTACCCAGGTATTCAGCACTTTTTCAAATTGAAAAAATGTAAATATTAAAAAGAAAAAGCTGCAACAAAACTGTCATGGATCCAAAAAACAAGAAATTAGACGTGAAATGTTCACCTGAAATATTTCGGAACATACAAACTAGTAAGTAGTTTTAAGTATAAATTGTTTTGCAGATGAAACTTACAGAAATAACGTTGTTGCACAGCTCGGGGACGAATTCAATTAAATAATATTTACTCCAAGTGACGAGGAAGATAATTTCGTTGATTAAGAAAATGTAAAAAAAAATCAATTCGTGGGTTGATTCTGCCGTAAAGTTACTCATTTGCGGAGTAAAAGATTTGAGCACATTAGTTGGCAAATCAATAAATTTTTAAAATTAAAAACAAATGTGGCAAAAAAATTAAGAAAACCTCTGCAAAAAAGGCTACATTTTTAACTCCACTCAAGTTATTTAATTTGTTAGCTGTTTGTTTTTTCACATTTTTTGTTTACATCAAAAAACATATGTTTTTTTTACTACACCATTTACAATTGTATTTCAAAACTTTCTAGTTGTATTTCAGAAATTTCCAATTCAATTTCAGAAATTTCAAATTCAAATTCAGAAATTTCTAATTCAATTTTAGAAATTTCTAATTGCATTTCAGAAATTTCTAATTCAATTTCAGATTTATCTAATTCAATTTCAGAAAATTCTACTTCCATTTCAGAAATTTCTATTTGTATTTCAGAATTTTCTATTTGTATTTCAGAATTTTCTAATTGTATTTCAGAATTTTCCATTTTTATTTCAGAAATTTCTATTTGTATTTCACAATTTTCTGTCTAAAATACAAATAAACATTTCTAAAATACAAATGAAAAATTCTGAAATACCATTAGAAAATTCTGAAATACAAATAGAAAATTCTGAAATACAAAAAGAAAAAATTACATGTTTTTTCTCTTAAAAATTAAATCACAATTATGTTCGTCTATTCTGGTCCCAAGGTTTTTTTTGTTGTACCAATGCAAATTTTTCCACATTGCTCGCTGTTGTTGCCATCACACTAAATATGATATACAACATTACTTTGCTCTCTGTATTCAATTCTAGCTTTTGTTTTTGTAAATAAATTTTGTGTTGTTGTATTTAATTTGTATGCAATTGTTACTTCTGTGTCTTTTATTATTTTTATTTTGTTTTTAGTTAGTCGCGAAATAAATGGTAGGCTGTAATATTTGTAGTTGACAGATGGTTTGTCTTTGTTGCACTCTATTTGGGGATTATTGTTTTTTCCCCTATTTATTAGGGAGTTTATTAAACCCATTAGAAAGTTGTTGTTAGTTAATATTTATTTTATTTTTAACTAACAACAACTTTCCAATGGGATTCCTAAATTCCCTAATAAATAGGGGAAAAACAATAATCCCCAAATAGAGTGTAACAAAGACAAACCATCTGGCAACAACAAATACTACAGCCTACCATTTATCCCGCGACTAACTGAAAACAAAAGAATAAGAGAAATAATAAAAAACAAAGAAGTAACAATTGCATACAAATCAAATAAAACAACACAAAATTAATTAACAAAGACAAAAGCTAGAATTGAACACAAAGGGCAAAGTAATGTTGTATATCAGATTGAGTGTGATGGCAATAACAACGAACAATGTGGAAAAGTTTACATTAGTACAACAACAAGAAACCTTGGCACCAGAAAAGACGAACTTAAAGCAGACATGGAAAGAGGGAAACAATAAACTGCACTGGCACAACACTGTTTTGGCAAGAAACACAAACCTAATTTTAACAAGTAAGAGCGCTATATTCGACTGTGCCGAATCTTATATACCCTTCACATTGGCATTTCGATATCCCAAGGTTTTATTTATTTTTATCCATTTTTTTACTTATGAAATATTTTTTATTTTTAAATAGGGGTCGGAGTCACTTTTTAACGCTCTACGGGTGACTACAGGGAAGTTGAAGGGGTTTTATCCCAAATTTTTCAAATTTTGTATGGCAGCCCCCTTAGGACGCGGATTTAAGGGGAACGTATGTTTTAGGAATATGTTTCGGAGAAGAAACCAATGGGGGTCGGTCGTACACTTTATTGCTCTCAGGCCGACTCTGAAGAAATTTTGGGCATTTGGATATCATTTTTGTAAATTTTTTATGGCAACCCCCTTAAGGCGTAAAGATATGGGGTTGGTATGTTCTAGGTAAATGTTTGGATGAAGAAACTAATGGGGGTCGCACAGTGGACCAAATGCTTAATCTGGTGCGAAATTAGTCGAAAATTATATGTTAAAAAAACAAAATTTTTATCAAATTTACAATTGTCATGTTCCCACTGTACATAACGGTATCAATTTTTTTGCTTATTACAAAATCAACATCGCAGTATGCAATCAAACAAAAGCAATCAGTGTGTATCAAACTTTCTACTATTGTGTACAGGCGCGTTAATAGTTTGAAGTGTTTTTTTTTTAACTATAGCAGAAAGTAAACTGATAAGATTTTTTAATACTTATTAACTTTAAGGTATGTTTTAATAACTGTATTAATATATAGCATGTTTGTCGTGTTGTTATTTAAAAATCGTATATCGAAAAGTGTGCATATAGCTAATTTAGTTTTTAAGCAATCGTGAGTTTTGTGAAAGTTTTTAATTACAAGTTCCATGGAATTCCACATGCATTTTATATACTGTAGAAAGAATGACTCCTAAACTTTAAAATAATGAAAAAAGGGGCTACCAATTTTTGCCATTTTGTTTATTTTAAGTCAAAATGTCAATCCTAAGAGAGGAATTATTCGAAATTTGGCTAAACGAGCCTAACAGAAAAAAGTAGATCTCGAAGAATTATTGAATTTGTTACGAGAAAACTTAGATTAAGAGAAGAAGACGATGAAAAATACAAACAAACAAAGCAAATTGTGAACAAATTTGTTTATGTCCTTAGTAGCAAATGACAAAGTATTATTGTATGGCAAAATTCACGACCTTCATCGACTCGGTTCTGCAGACCAATTAAAATTATCTTTAAAAAAGAGAGCAACGCTTTAATAAAAGAAGAAATTTTAAATGTCGAAAATTGGAAGTCGAAACGTTACGGTACATCATAAATTCTGGGGCCAAATTACGGCATTCGTGATCGAGTAAAATTGTTCGTAATATTTGCTTTTGAGATTACCGCATTCGTTATCGAGTAAGAGCTATCGTAATTTCTGATGATAGCATTCGTTAACGAGTACGCTATCGAGTGCTGGCTAACGAAAAATTATTCGTGAGGTAAACAGCATTCGAAATTTATTTTATGTGCAACAATAGACAGTAAAGGTAGACAAAATGTAAGTGTTTATACAAATTTTAGTTGAAGCTATAAGTAAATAAATAAAATAAACATTTTTAGGACCAATATTAACAAAATAAATGGAAAGCAAAAGGATATAATGGCTCAATTTATGGTTGATCATCCTAACTTGGCCAAAAATAAATTACCAAACATATGTTCATTTTGAGATGGTTTTTGCAACCCAAAATGAGTGCCGTCTATACAACCAATCACTAAGAAAAAAAGGAAATGTTACATAAAGCTAGCATTATATTGCGAATTTATATTTACCGCCAGGGAGTTTAAATTTCTGCATGAACGCTTCCGAGCATAAAGCAGACTGTTCTGGTAAAAATTTAATAAATTTTGCACACAGCCTATTATCTACTTCTTTTATCATTTTGTTAACCGTTTTGCAAACTCCGCTCTGACTTTTTCCAATTAAATAGTCATTTCCAGTGGTATGTTGAAAAGATCCACTGGCTTAAAGTGATAATGTTACGGCCAGCTGCAGCTTTGGTGGTAAGGCAGTAGACATATGTCTTTCAAAATTTAGCTCACAAAGAATAAAATGAAATGCCTCTTTTAAAACCCTAAAACGCTTAACAAACCTTAAATGATAAAGGTTGCTCTCTTAATCTCGTAGTGTACGGACGTGTCTACGCGAGTGTATATTTGTAATAGGTGATATTTGTAATAAGTTACAAAAAAAATTGTTAATATACATACCTACAAGACATAAGTGAGAATCGAAAATAAAAACAAACAAAACAAAAAAACCAAACGGTTAATGAGTAACAGTAATCGTTGTGACAGTGGGCCTAATAGCCGAAAGGCTTACATTGTGTTAAGCTCAGAAAGCGTTAGCAATGAAAACATTAGAGACCCTGAATATAATAGAAACTATTTAAGTGCAAAACCGAAAACAAATACAAATAATTTCAGTGCAAGTGTGCCTAATTTGAATAAATGTACTGAACAAGGGACAAATTTAGCCCAATCTCTGTTTAAAAATTATAAAAAAAATACCGAGGTGCCATCTTCATCGCGGTCTTCTTTGTCAAGTTCTGGTGTCGCACCTACAGCTGCTAAAGGCGCTCCAGGCCCAATTTCTGCGTGTGCTCCTAAGATCCAGGTAGGGATGGACAGGTACGTAACAGTTCTTAAAAGGGGGAGAAGTCCAAAATCGGCAGAAACATCTCAACCTGCAAAAATGTTGAAAGACGATGAAAGGCCAACCTCATCGCAAAATCGTTTTGCCATTCTGCAAGAAGACAATGATGCCCCCGTTACTGAAAAAAAGTCCTTTAAGCCACCTCCGATTTATTTGAGGGAAAGGAATTCGAATGATCTTGTAAAGTTTTTAGTAGGTTTGATTGGAGAAAACAACTTTTACGTTACTAACATTAAACGAGGTAACATATACGAGACAAAAATTCAGGTGAATGATGAAAACGCTTACCGCACCACTATTTCGGAGCTCGAAAAACTTAAGAAAAATTTCTATACTTACCAGCTTAAGAACGCTAAGGGCCTCCAGGTAGTTGTAAAAGGTATTGACTCTAATGTTGACCCGGAGGAAATTAAAACCAATTTGTGCATGAAGGGCTTTAGAGTCAAATATGTATCAAACATAAGGAACAGGGAAAAATATCCTCAACCATTATTCCGGGTGGAGCTTGAGCCCAGTGACATTAAATTGAAAAAAAATGAAACACATCCGATATATGATCTTAGATATATTATGCACCGTAGAGTTATAGTGGAGGTGCCACATAAGCGATCTGGGCCCGTACAGTGCTGAAACTGCCAGGAATATGGCCACACCAAAGCATATTGTAAATTGCCTTCTGTTTGTGTTGTGTGTGGGGATCTGCACGATACGACCAACTGCGACAAGCCAAAAGAAGATCCTAGGGTGAAGAAATGCAGTAATTGCGGGGGAAACCACACCGCCAACTATAGAGGTTGCCCTGTTTTTGACTTGGTTAAACGCTCATCCAAGCCGAAGGTAGTTCCTGCCCCTCCCCAGCCGTTAAATATACCAACAACAAACATTCCCCAGTTAGCACAGCCAACTACTAGTCAAATTTCTTACGCCAGCGCACTAAAGTCAAACCAGTCGAATGCACAAAGGCCAAACCAACCAACCACACAACAACAAGTGCCAACAAGTGAACCAACTGGTCCCAATTTTAGCCGCCTGGAAGCCGTAATTGACAATATGGTCAAACAATTTACGCATATAATGGCGCAAATGGCTGGCATGATGCAGGAGATGCAGAAAATGCAGTCTGCTCTTCTGCAGGCCATGCTTAAAAGACCATGAACTGCCTCAGGGTTTGTTTCTGGAACGCAAACGGCATCCGCCAACACAAAAACGAGCTCGAATATTTTTCAATACACCATAAAATTGACGTCATGTGTATTTCCGAGACTCATATGACATCTAGGAGCACTTTTAAAATAAGTGGATACAATTTTTATGATTCGAAGGATCCCAGAGATAGATCATGTGGTGGCTCGGCTATACTAATCAAATAAAGAATTAAACAGCAATGGTTAGGTGGCATCTCCGAATGCTATATTCAAGCAACAAACGTTTGCATTGATGAATTTTTCGCTAACCTAGTTATTTCGTCAGTGTATTGTCCACCCAGGTTCTCCATAACGAAGGATCAGTACAACAGTTTTTACAAATCTTTGGGTCCCCGCTTCATAGCTGCTGGAGACTATAACGCTAAACACACCTACTGGGGTTCCCGCTTAATTAGTCCCAGAGGTCGTATCTTGTATGATTCCGTATCTGAAATGGGTCTTTGTGTTATTTCTACCGGACAACCAACCTATTGGCCAACCGACCACAATAAAATTCCAGACGTAATAGATTTTGGCGTAGCAAAAGCTATATCCCCGGAGCTTATTGAGGCGCAAGCCTCTCTGGATTTATCTTCTGACCACTCACCCACAATTATCACTATTTGCAGTCCTAACCAAATCGCAACTAGTGATTTTTTCTTATCCAAAAGAGTAAATTGGTTGAAATATAAAAAATATATCAGCTCTCACTGCTCGGAACAAATACCACTAAAAACTCGCCAAGAAATCGATGATTGCCTAAATATCCTAAATGAAAACATTAAAGAAGCCGTTGAACATGCTTCTTCAACATACCGTCAGGTCAAATACAACAAAATTTTTTCTGTCGATGTTGAGGAGCTTTTATCTGAAAAAAGGAGAGCGCGAAGAGAATGGCAACAGCATAGATCGCCCCAACTTAAAACGAAGCTAAAAGAGTGTACAAATCGCTTAAAAAATTTGCTGGAGGTACACAGAATTGCATCAATTAAGAAGTATTTGGAAGGTCTAGACGCGACTCCTCAAACAAATTATTCTCTATGGCGATCAGCCAGTCGTCTCAAAAGACCCGTAATCGCAAAACCACCACTGCGCAATCTAAGAGGATCCTGGGCTAGAAATGATGAAGAAAAATGCGATCTGCTCGCAAGCCATTTAAGAAACGTGTTCACTCCTAATACATGCACTGACGTGAGGGAATTACCGCCTGTTGTTTCTAGACGTCCTATAGAAATACGTTTCCGATGTTCAGATGTGGTAGAAGCTAAAGCTAACCTTAATGATAAAGAAGCTCCTGGCGTTGATACAATAAGCAACAAAATGCTCATTGAGCTACCTTTTACAGCAAAAAGAATAATTCTTTTTATTTTTAATGCCATAATACGGCTTGAACACTTTCCACCAATATGGAAAGTTGCCTTAGTAAAGATGATTCCTAAGCCTGGTAAAGATCCTTCTAAGGTGGAGTCTTATAGGCCTATAAGTTTGTTACCAACTTTGTCAAAACTGTTTGAAAAGCTGCTTAAAAACAAGCTTACTCCGATCCTGAATGAAAACTGCATTCCAGATCACCAATTTGGCTTTAGAAGTCAACATAGCACAATAGAACAAACTCACAGACTGGTGCAGGTTATAAGAAAAACTTTCGAGGAAAAAAAGTACTGCTCCGCGCTTTTTATAGATGTCTCTCAAGCTTTCGATAAAGTATGGCACGAAGGCCTGTTAAACAAACTAAAGCTAAACCTTCCAGCTAATATTTTCAACCTACTAGAAAAGTACATAACCGGTCGACAGTTTAAAATCAAAGAGGGAAACCAAATAAGTTGTTACCAACCAATAGAGGCTGGTGTACCTCAAGGGAGTATCCTAGGCCCAATTTTGTACTTGCTTTACACGGCAGATATGCCAACAAAAAGTTTTACGCACACGTCTACATTTGCTGACGATACCGCTTTTCTTAGTATTCACAAAGACCCTAAAGAGGCTTTGAACCAGCTGCAACAACACGTAACCCAAGTTGAAAAATGGGCAAAATTATGGGGAATAAAAATTAATGAGCAAAAATGTATCCATGTTGCTTTTACTTTACGCAAAGAAACGTGCTCTCCAATCCTTATTAACAACCATATGGTGCCTCAACGATTTGAGACGAAATACCTTGGCATTCACCTGGACCGTCGCCTTACATGGAAGACGCATATAGATGCAAAATTGACGCAAATGAAACTTAAAGCTACACAACTTCATTGGCTAATTGGCAGAAACTCTGTGGTTCATCTTGATTGTAAACTTCTACTCTACAAATCGATTTTGAAACCAATTTGGTGCTACGGTATACAATTATGGGGCACTGCTTCCGCCTCTAACATAGAAAAAATTCAACGCCGTCAAAACAAAATCCTAAGAATGATAACTGGTGCTCCTTGGTATATTAAAAACAGCAACATCCATAAGGATCTACAAGTTCCACTAGTTAAATGCGAAATCCTGAACTATGTGGACAAGTATTTAAACAAGCTGGAAACGCATCCAAATCCGCTCGCTCAAAACATCTTGCAACATAGTGGACACACTCGCCTGAAAAGAAGGGACACTATTGAACTTAGATGAAACTGTTTAAATTAATTTACTATGTTATGAGAACTTAAATTTTGGTCTGGTACTGACTGGACTAATATAAATTACTTAGTTTTAAGATTTGAATACTTATTGTTAGTTCGCAAAAGCGAAGATTCAATAATAAAAATATGAAAAAAAAAAAAAATGATTAAGTTTTTAACGAAATTCAGTAGCTGACAATGACAGTGGATCACTTTTAACCCGTATTTGTCTTCTTATACGCATAGTATTAGATTCATCCTCTAAGTCAGAAGATAAACACAAAAACACTACTGTAGTCATTTCTATTTTATTTTTTTTTATTAATTACCTAAAAACAATATAACAGCAGAATTTTGTGTTCCCTTTTTTAACAAAGTTGTAATTTTTTACTAAAATATATGTTTTCATTCAATTACAATGCAAAAAAATCTATTACATTCTTGTTTAATTTCGATACGTGAGCTATCGAATGCGGTAATCCATTCATTCGATACGTGACGAAATTTCATTCGATACGAAAGTTTACTCGTTCACGAGTGCCGTAATTTGGCCCCTGGTTAACTATGATCGACGGAAAGTTATTCAGTGTTATTTCTGATTTTTTTTGCAAACATGTGGAATATGTGGAGCGACACCAAGTATTATGAACGACTTAAAGGCTATTATGCAACTCTTATATAATGAGAATTTGTATCAGTTCGGGATTTCTATTTTGCATGCCTGGATAAGATGTTTAGAATGCACCTTACATATTTCATATAAGATTGTTTTAAAAAGGTGGAAGCCTCGTAATGCTGAAGAAAAATATAAAGTAGAAAATCAAAAAAGATTGTTAAAGAAAAAATTAAGTCTCAAATGCACTTAGTGGTTGATGCCCTAAAACCAAAAATGGGTTCTACAAACGACGGAAACACTGCGAGACGTTTCTTTAGCCGAACATTATGTGCATTAAGCGTAACTGGAGTAAGCGAAAACCTGATAAATAGACTGCAAGTTATTTTAAAGCAATGTCCTGCGGATACAACATAAATATTGAGGCATTACGCAACTACTTGTCAGAGACAGCAAAACTATATGTAGAGCTTTATCCCTGGTACTTTATGCCGTCTAGCCTCCACAAAATAATAATACATTTTTTTTTTGCATATTTTTTATTATTGAATCTTCGCTTTAGCGAACTAACAATAAGTTTTCAAATCTTAAGACTAAGGAAATAATATTAGTCCAGCCAGTGCCAAACTAAAATTTACGTTCTCATAATATAAATAGTTATCTTCATCTAAGCGCAATAGTATCCCTCCTTTTTAGACGGGAGTGTCCACTATGTTGCAAGATACTTCGAGCGAGCGGGTTTGGATGTGTTTCCAGCTTATTTAAATACTTGTCCACATATTTCAGGATTTCGAATTTAACAAGTGGAAATTCTAGATCCTTATGGATGTTGCTGTTTTTGACATACCATGGAGCACCAGTTATCATTCTTAGGATTTTATTTTGACGGCGTTGTATTTTTTCTATGTTAGAGGAGGAAGCAGTGCCCCATAATTGTATACCGTAGCACCAAATTGATTTTAAAATTGAGTTGTATAGTAGAAGTTTACAATCCAGATGAAGCACAGAGTTTCTACCCATAAGCCAGTGGATTTGTGCATCTTTAAGTTTCATTTGCGTCAGCTTTGCATCTATATGAGGCTTCCATGTGAGGCGGCGATCCAGGTGAATACCAAGATATTTTGTCTCGGATCGTTGAGGCACCAAATGGTTATTAATAATGATTGGAGGGCACGTTTCTTTGCGTAAGGTAAAAGTTATGTGAGTACATTTTTGTTCATTTATTTTTATTCCCCATAACCTTGCCCATTTCTCAACTTGGCTAACGTGTTGTTGCAGTTGACTCGAAGCCTCTTTAGGATCTTTATCAATATTGAGAAAAGCAGTATCATCAGCAAATGTGGACGTGTGCGTAAAACAGTTGGTTGGCATATCTGCTGTGTAAAGCAAGTACAAAATTGGACCTAGTATACTCCCTTGAGGTACACCAGTCTCTATTGGTTGGGAACAACTTATTTGGTTTCCCTCTTTGATCATAAATTGTCTGCCGGTTAAGTATTTTTCTAGCAGGCTTGAAATATTAGCTGGTAGATAGAGTTTTAGTTTGATTAACAGGCCTTCGTGCCATACTTTATCGAATGCTTGAGAGACATCGATAAAAAGCGCGGAGCAGTACTTCTTTTCCTCAAAGGCTTTTCTTATAACCTGCACCAGTCTGTGAGTTTGTTCGATTGTACTATGTTGACTTCTAAAACCAAATTGGTGATCTGGGATGCAGTTGTTGTCATTCAGGATCGGACTCAGCGTGTTTTAAAGCAGCTTTTCGAATAGTTTCGCCAAAGTTGGTAACAAACTTATAGGCCTATAAGACTCCACCTTCGAAGGATCTTTACCAGGCTTGGGAATCATCTTCACTAAGGCAACTTTCCATACTGGCGGAAAGTGTTCAAGCCGAATTATGGCATTAAAAACAAAAAGAATAATTCTTTTACCTGTAAAGGGTAGCTCTAAAAGCATTTTGTTGCTTATTTTATCAACGCCAGGAGCTTTTTCGTCATTTAGGTTAGCGATTGCCTCTATAACATCTAAAAATTGGAAACGTATTTCTATAGGACGT
This sequence comes from Melanophora roralis, assembly GCA_963583895.1. Classification (NCBI taxonomy): domain Eukaryota; kingdom Metazoa; phylum Arthropoda; class Insecta; order Diptera; family Rhinophoridae; genus Melanophora; species Melanophora roralis. Next base: position 73,296,996 of record OY757187.1, on the reverse strand, counting down.
CTTGCTACAACAGGCGGTAATTCTCTCACGTCAGTGCATGAATTAGGAGTGAAGACGTTCCTTAAATGGCTTGCGAACAGATCGCATTTTTCTTCGTCATTTCTAGCCCAGGATCCTCTCAGGTTACGCAGTGGTGGTTTTGCGATTACGGGTCTTTTAAGACGTCTGGCTGTTCGCCATAGCGAATAGTTTGTTTGAGGAGTCGTGTCTAGACCTTCCAGGTATTCCTTCAATGATGACATTCTATGTACTTCCAGCATGTTTTTTAATCGGTTTGTACATTTCTTCAGCTTATTCTTAAGTAGGGGCGATCTATACTTTTGCCATTCTCTTCGGGCTCTCCTTTTTTCAGATAAGAGCTTTTCAACATCGCTTGAGTAAATTTTGTTGTATCTGGCCTGACGGTAGGTAGAAGAAGCATTTTCAACGGCTTTTTTAATATTTTCATTGAGGCTACTCAGGCACTCATCGATTTCTTCGGAAGTTTTTAAGATTGGTGTTCCGAACAGTGCGTGCTGATAAATTTTTTGTATTTTAACCAGTTTATTCTTTTTGACAGAAAAATATCACTAGTTGCAATTTGTGAGGACTGCAAATAGTAAAAATTGTGGGTGAGTGATCAGAAGATAAATCCAAGGAGGGTTGAGCCTCAATAAGCTCAGGGGGTATGCCTTTTGCTACGCCAAAATCTATTACGTCTGGTATTTTATTGTGGTCAGTTGGCCAATATGTTGGTTGCCCAGTTGAAATAACGTGAAGTCTCATTTCCGATACAGAACCATACAAGACACGACCTCTGGGACTTATTAGGCGGGAGCCCCAGTATGTGTGTTTAGCGTTGTAGTCTCCAGCAGCTATAAAGTGAGGACCTAAAGATTTGTAAAAACTGTTGTACTGATCCTTCGTTATGGAGAATCTGGGTGGACAAAAAACTGACGACATAACGAGATTATGGTAAAATTCATCGATGCAGATGTTTGTTGCTTGTATATAACTTTCGGAGAGACCACCCATCCATTGGTGTTTGATTCTTGATTTAATTAATATAGCTGAACCACCACATGACCTATCTCTGGGATCTTTTGAATCATAAAAAGTATAGCCACTTATTTTGAAAGTGCTTCTAGATGTCATATGAGTTTCGGGAATCAACATGACATCGATTTTTTGGTGTGTTAAAAAGTATTCGAGCTCATTTTTGTGTTGGCGGATGCCGTTTGCGTTCCAGAAACAAACCCTGAGGCAGTTTATGGTCTTTTAAGCATGGCCTGCAGAAGAGCAGACTGCATTTTCTGCATCTCCTGCATCATGCTAGCCATTTGCGCCATTACCTGCGTAAATTGTTTGACCATATTGTCAATTACGGCTTCCAGGCGGCTAAAATTCGGACCAGTTGGTTCACTTGTTGGCACTTGTTGTTGTGTTGTAGGCTCGGTAGACTTACGTGCATTAGGCTGGTTAGACTTTAATGCAGCGGCGTAAGAAACTTGATTTGTAGTTGGTTGTGCTAACGGAGGCATATTTGTAGTTGGTATATCTAAAGGCTGGGGAGGGGCAGGAACTATTTTCGGCTTAGTTGAGCGCATAACCGAATTAAAAACAGGGCAACCTCTATAGTTGGCAGTGTGGTTTCCCCCGCAGTTGCTGAATTTCTTCATCCTAGGATCATCTTTTGGCTTGTCGCACTTGGTCGTATCGTGCAGATCCCCACACACAACACAAACAGTAGGCAGCTTACAATAAGCTTTAGTATGGCCATACTCCTGGCAGTTCAAGCACTGTACGGGCCCAGATCGCTTATGTGGCACTTCCACAGTAACTCGTCGGTGCATAATATATTTTAAATCATAGATGGGGTGAGTTTCACTTTTTTTTCAATTTGATATCACCAGGCTGAAGCTCCACTCTGAATAATGGTTGGGGGTGTTTTTCCCTGTTTCTCATATTGGATACCCTCCTAACCATAAACCCTTTGCTTAATAAACTGGTCTTGACCTCTTCTGGGTCAACATTAGAATCAATGCCTTTAATGACTACCTGAAGGCCTTTTGCGGTCTTGAGTTGGTAGGTATAGAAGTTTTTGTTAAGTTTTTTGAGCTCCGAAACCGTAGCGCGGTAGGCGTTTTCATGGTTCACTTGAATTTTTGTCTCAAATATGTTACCGCGTTTAACGTTTGAAACATTAAAGTTATTTTCCCCAATCAAACCGACTAAAAACTTTACGAGATCATTTGAGTTTGGATTAAAGGACTTTCTTTCACTAACGGGGGCCTCATTATCCTCTTGTAAAATTGCAAAACGATTTTGCGATGAGGTTGGCTTTTCATCGTCTTTTAAAATTTTTGCAGGTTAAGATGCTTCTGCCGATTTAGGGCTTCTTCCCCTTTTAAGAACTGTCACATAGCGGTCCATCCCTACCTGGATCTTAGGTGCTGGTGCAGAAATTAAGCTTGATGCGGCTTTAGCAGCTGCAGGTTCAATTCCAGAATTTGATAATGGTGACCGCGACAAAGATGGTACCTCAGAATTTTTTTTATAATTATTAAATAAAGATTGGGCTAAATTAGTCCCTTGTTCAGTAGATTTATCTAAATTAGGCGCACTTGAACTAAGATTGCTTGTAATTATTTTTGGTCTCGCATTTAAATAATTTCTATTAAATTCAGGGTCTCTTATGTTCTCATTGCTAACACTGCTTAACACAATGTAAGCATTTCGGCTATCAGGCCCACTGTCACTACGATTACTGTTACTCATTAACACTTCGCTTTTTTTTTATTTAGATTGTTGTTTTTGTTTTTCTTTTCTCACTTTTTTGTGTGTATATATATATATACATATGTATATTAATAATTTCGTTTGCTACCTATTACTAATATCACCTATTAACAATATTACACTCGCGTACACACGTCCGTACACTACGAGATTAAGAATGCAACTGAAATAATAATACATGGTGCAGATATAATTTAACAGATTTCTTTACCTATTGAAATCATGCCAGTGTCAGAAACAAAGATTCTAGAAATGTACGCGAGTTTCACACAAGAAAAATGTCGCGTGAAAAAAATTTTCAAGATTTATTTCAATCCTTAATAGTATCATCAGATCCCATCATTTCATCGTTTTCAAAGATGGAAACTCGGAGCCTCTTTGTGCAAATGTTGCTTCTTTTCTTTTAAAACCTATTTTGTCCGAAATCGATGATTACCATTACTAAATTGTTTGTGTAAATTTTTATGTACAAACATGTTTTAAAGTTAATGAAATATTTTATTTTTTGAAAAAATACACAATCATTAAAAAACAATGTCTCCTTTTATTTATCAAGGATTTTCTGTAATAGATTAATAATAAAAAAATCGTTTTTAGATAGAATGCAGAATTAATCGTCATATCGTGCGTAGGATAAAATAAGTGATAGCAAAGATTATTCCCATATATTTAACTTTATTGCATTTGTAATAGGCGCTACGCCTCGGCAAATACTGCCCGCATTTTTTAAGGTACTATAGTTTATTATATTTTCTTGTTGTATTCCGAATTTCATTCTTCTACGTGCTTTAGAAGTTAAGTAAAAAGTTCTTGCGCGCTAGATTAGGTATTTGGTCCACTGTGGGTCGGTCGTACACTTTATTGCTCTTAGGCCGACTCTGAAGAAGTTGTAGGCATTTGCATATCATTTTTGTAAATTTTACATGGTAACCCCCTTAGGGCGCGGAAATAGGGGGTAAGTATGTTCTAGTAATATGTTTGGGAGCAGAAATTAATGGGGGTCGGTCGTACACTTTATTGCTCTAAGGCCAACTCTGAAGTTGTGGACATTTTCATATCATTTTTGTAAATTTTGTATGGCAACCCCCTTGGGGCGTGGATATAGGGGGTAAGTATGTTTTAGGAATATGTTTGGGAGAAGAAACTAATAGGGGTCGGTGGTACACTTTTTTGCTCTAAGGCCACCTTTGTAGAAGCTGTGGGCATTTTCACATCATTTTTGTAAATTTTGTATGGCAACCCCCTTAGGACGTGGAGATAGGGGATAAGTATACTCCAGGAATACGTTTGGGAGGAAAAACTAGTGGGGGGTCTGTGATACGTTTTATTCCTTTAGGGTCGACTCCGGCAAAGTGTAGCGGTTTTACCTTATTTTTTTAAATTTTGTATGGCAACCACGTTAGGCGCTGGAGATAGAGGGTAAGTATGTTCCACAAAAATGATTGGGTGGATAAACTAATTTGGGTCGGTCTTACATTTTACCTTTGTAGGGGAACCCTGGAAGCCGATTTAAAAAAAAAATTAAATTAAGCTTTGTATGGCAGCTCTGTAATATGTAAATTAATTAAAACGACTGGTTGTTTTCAGTAAATGTCGATGTGGATAATCTCTCCAGTATAAGATGAGATGTCGTTTTCCCCTATAACATGTTTTTCAGGGTGCCGTTTATATTTCGCCCTAGAACAAATTTTACAATTTGTAACTATTTCGGTGGTTAACTTAGTCATTTTTGAAATATAATATACTAATAAGATTTGTTTCACATTTTCTTGAGCCGCCCTATGGGCCTTATTATGCTCTGCTACTACTATCTCCTTTTGTTCGTTTTTATCGAAAATGTCCAATACAAATTTATCAGTAAATCGAAACTGTCGCAGGAAAAAGTCGAACCAGATCGTGTTGTATGTGTGCCAGAACAGGCAATTCACAATGAATAGCATTTACCACATTAGCGTTTACCGCTTCTTGTATTCTGTATAATAGATCTTTTTTATCAGAAAACTGCAAGATATGTCTGGTCTTGTTTCCGAATACTGTAAAACTACGATGATGTTTTGGTTTCTAAAACAATTCACTGGTTTGTCAATAGACTCTATCGTATAAGTAAGTGAATCCTCGCTGTGAGAAGTACCCGCATCAGATTGAGTTTCGTCTTCAAGAACATTAATATGCTGTCGTGACAAGGCGTCTGCAACTTGATTTTCTTTTCCTGGTTTATAAAATATGTTTGCATTATGCTTATCGATAAAAGCTTCCCAGCGTTTTATCTTGGCGTTAGGATTACGGTCTGATACAGCGAAGGTGAGAGGTTGATGATCAGTATAGATATTGAGAGTTTTTACACCATACAGATAGTGAAGAAGTAATTTTAATGCCCAAACTATGGCCAGCAGTTCTCTCTCATTTGTCGCAAAGTACATCTCTTTATCCGATAAAACTCTAGAAATCATAGTTATTGGTATTTTGTCCTGTGACAATACTGCGCCAAGACCATGAGATGAGTCGCCAGTCCTAAGATCATGAGCATAACATCTTTCGATGTCAAAATATTTTTCAATTTTTTAAACGCATTAAGCTCAGTCTCTTTAAAATTTATAAGGATCTTCTTTGACTGGGTAGAGCGTATTCTACCGTTTTCCCCTTTCAGTATATCCGTAAGTGGTTTGGCTATACTAACAAAATCCCTAACAAAACACCTATAATAGCCTGCCAGACCCAAAAATGATCTGAGGCGTAACAATGTTGTGGGCACAGGGTAATTTCTAACTCTTTCTATTTTATTTTAGATTGATATTTTAGATTTATATTGATACCGTGAATCCAAGATATTCAACTTCTGCTTTAAAGAAGTTTGATTTTTCAATTAAGACCTTCATATTTGCATCGAGCAGGTTCTTTAGAACACAGTCGATATGTCTGACATGATCTTCTTTGGTCTCTGAAAATATTATCACGTCGTCAACATAGACATGACAAAATTTTCCTATTTGTACTCTAAGGACATCATCAATTGCTCTTTGAAACATACTCGGGGCATTTTTTAGCCCAAATGGTAATCGGCAAAATTCATACTTGCCATTATTAACTGAAAAGGCAGTTTTTTCCCTGTCCCTTTCAGAAAGTTCTATCTGGTGGAATCCAGATTTCAAATCTACGGTGGTAAAGTATTTCGCTCTACCCAAGTTTGAAAGTATAACCGATATATTTGGAACCGGGTACTTATCATCAATTGTCTTATGATTGAGTTTCCGAAAGTCTATTACTAGACGTTTCTTCTTATTACCCAAATCATCCACACCCTTTTTGTCAACAACCCAGACTGGGCTGTTAAACGGTGACCTGAAAGGCCGAAGGATGCAATCCGCCAGAAGTTTTTTTACTTCGGCATTAACAAAATCCGCTACACCCATTGGGTATGGGTACAGCTTTGAGTAAACTGCTTCTTTGTCCTCCATGCGAATGGTAGCGACGATATTGGTGTTAAAAGGCAATGCCTCATTAGGATCGGCAAAAACCTTTATTTTTTTCTTAATTATTCTTTGAAATTCTGGTTTTTACTAAACGGTACTTCTATTCCATCAACTTCAATGGAATTGACATCATAACACTCAAAAAAATTCAACTTCTCTACTCCAGTATCATAAGAAAGTTGGACTGTTTTCAGTTCGATATTTGCATTTACACGCTTTAACAGATCTAATCCGATAATCCCATCAAAAGTGGATAAAGAATTTAAAACAAAGAATGGTGTATTGACACCAAATAAGTTAATATAACATTTCTCTTCAACATAATCTTTTCCATGAATAGAGTGAACTAAAAATCTTTTTTCTACCGGCATTATATTTTTAATTTCTGGTAATGTCTTAATATAATTCATTGCAGAGTCTGTGTCAATCAACAAATCAATGTTCCTTCCTGCTATCGTTCGCTCTATGAACGGTAACAGGGACCTACTTCTAAAAAATTAACGTAATTGGAGGAAACAGTTGCTTCGTCTTCTATGTCTTTACATTCTGAATTCGCAGTTTCATTATATTTATCTCCCTCACCAGAAATTGTAATAATTCTTTGATATTTAAACCCAGAGTTTCTATCAAATGTCGCAGGTCTCTTGAATTGATGCGATTGAGCATCTTTATGGTAATTTGATGGTCGCCTAAAGCGAGAGGATGTTGGATGTACATCCATAGGTTCTGGGTGGTTTGTACAATAATTTTTTTGATTTACTTGTAAATTTTTTTCATAAAATGGATTCTTTTGTCGAAATGAAAAATGGTTGTCAACTAGTCCTTTCGGTATGTCTTTACTCGTTTCGGGTCGTATCTTTTTCCCTTCAGTTCTATAAGCAAAAGTAGCCGCAAACATATAACGTTCATAAATCGCTTCGATTTCCTGTGCCAAGGCCAGAGCGGCTGGCATATTTTGTGGTCGAGCAGAGAAAATTATATCACAGAGTGGTTTTTTAAGGCCAGACACGAATACTCTAATTGCTCCGTCTCTATATTTTTCATTCATAATTTGCGCCAAAGCTTTATCATAAGTCATTATGGCTTTATTGGTAAGAAGTGAAAGTTTTCTTTCGACCTCTTCGTAAAATTGTACTACACTCAGACTACCCTGTCTTAAGGTGCTGAGTTCTTGCTCAACTAAATAAGTTGGCCTTTTATCGGCATATGTGAAATCTAGCCTGGCTATAATAGCCGAAAAATTCAGCACGGTGTTGAATGACGCAAGCACGGCATCTGCCGGTCCCCTTATTTTATTCCTAATGATCGCTAAAGCCTGATAGTGTTTGAAACTTCCATCAAACTTTTTAAACACTTTGTAGGCCGTATGGGCTGCTTGCCTCCCCGACACGTAATCTTCGATCTTGCCTTCAAACTCAGGCAAGGACTTAACCACATCAAGTGATTCACTGCAGGGCAACGAGGCTAATATCCTCGCTTCTTCATATGTTTTAACCTGAGAGACACCAATAGTTTTATCGAATTCAATTTTTTGATTTTGCGTTGCAACACGAATTGCAGTTTCTAAAATTTTCGAAATCTCGTCTGCGTTCATTTCCTGATTTAGTTTCTCTATCTAATTTTAATGTATTAAACAAATTGCTTAAATTTTCGACACTCATAAGACTTTGCTTTTATAACAAAGAGGAACAAATGTTTCACCGGACCTTTCGATTAAGGAAATATTGTTAATCTTGCTATCAAAAAATAACAAAAAAAAACTAATGCGAATGCAACAAAATATAATCGAAATAAATTTTTAGTAATAAAATTAACTTGAATTAAATAAAAAACCACACACTTTGCATATTTATTATTTTCATTAAATTCATTATCAGCAAAACTTATTATCAAATTTAACACGAACCAAAATCAAGAACTAGGCACCTTTTCATTCTTTATTTTCTAAAACTATAATCGAGCAATACACTTACATGATTCCTTAATTCGTTATGGTTATAGCTTAAAAATTTCTCAGTTATGCTTCTTCTGATGAGAGATGAGTTCTTTGTGGCTTCCTTTTAAATCCTTTCAGATAAGACTCGTATGGCCGTTTGGCTCCTTTTTTACCTTGATGATTACAGAACTATTCCTTCATAATCTCTTAATGCTTTGGAATTAAGATTAAAATTATTTCAAGGCTTTTAATTTTTCTTTTATTTTGCCCCACGTTGGGCGCCAATTAATTTAAACGACTAGTTGTTTTAATGATTCGATTCAGAATGAATTTATTCTTTTTTAATTATTTAAATTAACGTTCTTTTCTTAACTAAAAAGTGCTGACCTAGTGTCTGCACCACAACACAAATTTTGGTGTTCTGACCAATCGGAAACTTATTGCTAGGCTAAGCAGAAATTATTAAAAGTAACAAACTGAAGTATAAAACAAAAAATACAAAAAGTACAAAAGCCACACAATCATAAATGCAAGAAAAAAGTCAAACGCTGGTATCATGAAATGTGACACCATCGTCCGTTAATGATTTCAACATTGTTCACCTACAGAAGGGACGAAACTGTGTTAACTTGTATAAATACTAAGTAAGACATCGAATTTTCAATATATTTCATATACCTTACGTGTGCACACACAACAATAAGTACTGCGTTGTATTGTTCGGCATCACTTTTGTTTACTTGACTTAACTTAAATGAAAAATATATTTACACTTAAGCACACTTAAGTTAACAACAACGGCACATCAATTCATCATGATCACACATTTCAATTTCAATTCATCTTGAAACTTTACTGTTGACGGGATGTTCCTGGTGTGATAGTTTTAAAAACGGGGGTTGATTTTAAATGTATGTATGTAATGTAATGTAATTACGTATGAATTTTATATTGTATATAAGTTGCGTCAACAACAGTGCATGACACCACTCTTTATTCTTAACTACACTACATTGCATCACACAAACTGTGTCAGCTATACTACATTACAGCACTTAAACAGTTTAATCACACAACAGCACAAGAATTAGAAAATCATCCGGGTCTTGTATTATCTTGAAATAGGGCTTGATGCAGGTCTCTAGTACATAAGTATGCTCTTTGTTGTTTTTTTTGTAATAAATAATAGGAGGTAGGCTTGGTTTTTTGCTTATATCTCGGTCATTTATCGGGCGATTTTTTTTAATTTTAATACCGATATTTGTGACAGTTTGATACCACTTACGGGTCTATGCGACATCGGGAGGCTTCTGAAAGTTGATTTCAACCATAACACGGACAGACGGAAAGGCAGACGGACAACGTTAAATCGGCTTCCCTATCTATAAAGATCCAGAATATATATACTCTATGCGCTCCCAAATAGATAATAAAGAAATTACAAACGGAATGACAAACTTATATACACCCTTATCACTTATGTGAAGGGTATAATAAAGTAAAAATTATAAATAAAGAGAAAAAGGAAAATAAGAAATATACGCTGGAAGGTTTACGAATACAACAAAATACAAAGAGTGCAATAAATACAAAAGTAGACAAAGATAATACAAACGTCATTTATACAATAGCAATATTTTAGTTTAAAACATCTGTGATTTCAGTTAAGTTTTGTGTTGTGTTGTCCACTTTTACAAAACTGTGATTTTAAAGAGAAAAGACATGTAATTTTTAATTAAGACAAATGTAAGTAACACTAATAGACATATAATTATGTACGCAGATTCTTTTATATTTGAAAATCGTTGTAAACAATTTTTAACATCAAAAATTTTTTATATGTAACTGTAATTGTATTTTTGTAATCTATTCTTTCTCTGTATCCAAATAATGTGGCCAGATTTAATAAAATTCAAAAAATAACACTGGTGAAATTGGAAAATAACCAACGAAACGTCGGAAAAAATTGAAAATGAAAATATTTAGTCTTCTTATTTACTTTGAAGATATGTACATGTTAATGACCTTGAAAGCCTGTTGTAAAGAGCATACAATTTATTATCATCAAAAATTATTATTTTTTTAGTAATTTTTTGGTAAAAAAATAATTCTTATTTTTTAATTTTTATTTTTTGCAAAAATAATTATAATTTTTATATTTTTATAGAATCAATTATTATTACAAAATCGTTGTTTTTTTTTATTTCTATATTTATTACACATATAATTATTTTTGCAAAATAAAAAATAACAATAAAACAAATTTTATTTCTTAAAGGAAAGAGAATTAAAAATCAAAACTTTTAAAAATATCTAGTTTAATATCGTGTACAGGGCACACTCAACCAGGTAATATTGAGAGCCCAGCTGATTAAAATAAATTTTACATTTTCCCGTTACAAATATTCAATTTTGTATGAAATTTAAAATTTTTCTGACATTCCACTGTTCAAACACAAAAAAGAAACGCTTGTTTAGTGTGCCCTGATCGTGTATTTCACTTGGCTTTTTGATGTTTTCTTACTTTTGTTAATTGAAAACTTGAAAATTATTATTAAAGTCTCCGATTATGACAAAATTACAATATATGCTTTTTTGGGGTTGAATTAAATATTTGGTATCGTAACTTCCAAGTGAAATTTTGTTGAAATTGTGTAATGGGCTCTCATTATTATATACATAGGTTACAAGGTAATGAGGTTGCTACCCCAAAAAAAATATCTTTCGGTAAGGGCGTTTATAATTAAATTTTTAGGTAATGAGAATTACTATAAGCAACTAAAACATTCAAGTTTTTTCAGAATCCAACAAACCAATATTCGCTATTCGCTTGTTTTGATTTTCTTTTTCCCCTTACATTTGAATAACCATTGGTTATTACTAAATGTATTAGGGGCTACCGAAAACAAAACCTTGTTGTTAAACAACACTTTTCAAAATATTATTCAGGATTTAATCCCAATTTGTAAGGGGAAAAAGAAAATCAAACCAAGCGAATAGCGAATATTGGTTTGTTGGATTCTTAAAAAAACTTGAATGTTTTAGTTGCTTATAGAAATTCTCATTTTGTTTAATGAGGTTATTATATAAAGACAAAAAATATTCATGAGTTTTTTAAGAATTTGGGTTGAAGTCTACTGATGATTTGGTGTAAGAACCAATGAAATGCATATAGACAAACTTAACCAACAACAAACCCTATAAGTAAACAAGAAAATTGGGATTAAATCCTAAATAATATTTTGAGAAGTGTTAAAGAATTTTGTAGAACATTTTTGTTTTGAAAGCCCTAAAATTTAAAATATATCTTCAGTTAAAGCTTGGTAACTAGTTACCCGATTGTTTTTTGTAAGCACATTTGTGAGCTGGGGGTCGGGAATTTTGGGACAACTCAAACAAAAATAACATTTCATTCGGTCAAAAGGTAACTAGTACTTTTACGTCTCAATATTACTTGCAAGCTTACCAGGTAAGCAAAGGTTTGGCTGGGTTAACTTCCGTTTTTTTTGTTGCCAAACATTTAGGCTACTTATTTCTGCGCTGTATAAAAAATCTTATAAAATATGAAACAAATAACACCGAAAAAACGTTTAAAATGGTAATAAAACATTGTTTGCATTTATCTAATTAGTGTGGAAACTTATTCTTTATGGATTTTAATATTAAACAAGATTAAAGTGTTACCTTTTTGTGCTAATAGCTGTGAATATGGTTGGGTCAATTTTTGCTGATGTTGATTGTTTCCATGTTGCGTTTGTTGATTTCCATGATTATGAAGTTGCTGTGAAAAATTCATTGTTTCGGAAGAATGTGTAAAAACATCGTGGAAGATTTTTTGTTGCCTTGAAATTACATCAGCTTCATTAAGTTGTTGCTGTTGTATTGACGGATGCTTAGATAAAGACTGTTGAATTATCATATTACGTTCAATATCTTCTAGGGTGCATATTTTTGAATGAGGCTGAGATTGAAATAGTGTAGGCAACTGCGGTAACCCAAAAATATTTTGCGATTGATGATCTTGCCGCTGTTGCTGGTTGTTTTGCTCTAAATTTTGTTTTCGATTATGAAAATGAGTGGGAAGATGTATCTGTAAGTAATTGTCGGGTTTATAAGTATGGCTTTCTGTCGCTGCACTGTTTCGAACATTCGTTCTATCTCTAGCTTCTAAAGACCAAACACTAGAATCCATTTTGACTCCTTCACCCAATAGACCACTTATACATTCAGTGTCTCCATAGCTCAGATCTACATCGTCTAGCTTCATACCTGTTAAATTAATTTCTAGGTCAGAGTCTCCTAGGCGTCGAGATTGACTATTTTTTATTTCAGACAGAGGGCACCGGTCTGCTCCGCTGTCCAGTGTGTCACCATCTGCCCCATCATCACCAGTCAAGCGAACTAGATTTTCATGAGCTTCCTCCCAGTCCCCGTTAGTTGCCGACCCAAAGGTCTCGTCATTTAAAGCATCATATTCTTCTTCTGAAGGTTCAGCAATTTGTCCTCCTCCATCATCGTCCAACTGTAAATAAATAAAACAGACGATTTTTATATTAACCAAATTTAATAAAACTTGAACTCAAATGCCACGGGTGCTCTGAATAAATTCATGCAAATGTTTACCAGTAACAGCAAACGCTACCAACTAACCTAGTTTCCTTATTTGTTGTATCAATAAAGTTAAACCTTGATACACAAACCAGATAAAATGTTTTTTCACTTACCGGAATGGATGTATCAAATCCAAAAAATGAGTCTTCCATTGAAAAGTTTTGTTTTTTTATGTGAAGTTGTCATGACTTGTAATCAGAGAAACAAGCCGAATAAAAAATTTCCGCGGCGGCGGCTAATAGGCTACGAACCGGCAAATTTATCGGCTAAAGAAATATATTGGCTAACGCTGCGGCCATGATACAACTAATCAGGTAATCTCGTCCCTGCAACAACGACAAATTAGTACCAACGTGTCAAACAAAAGCTCATAGAAAAAAACGATGAGTAATAGGTCTGTCTGCGTACACATATTTTGTATCATTTTGTGCAAAATGTTACAAAATCTTACAAAATGTTGTCTGCGTACTCCAAATCTCTTGCAGCGAGAGAGCCAAAAAGAAAATTTTTTGACAGTTGGAAGTAAGAGAACTTGCAAAATGTTACTGGAGAAATTTCTTCTTGCAAGATTTTGCAACTAGTTTGAACAGCTGTTTTTATTTACTAATTGAATGAAATAATTTTTGTGAAACGAAAAAAGAAATTGAAATTTAACAATAGTTAGAATTGTGTTGATTTTTAACGTTTATAACAATTTATAATAAACATAACATTTAACTTATTGCTAGAAACGTCCAAATATGCAAATAATTAACCGCGTACACATATGCTAAAATTCTTTTGCTTTGTTATTTGGATTGTTTATACACCATTCAGCTGTTTTCTTGCAAAATTTTACTGGATACTGTCTGTGTACTTTTTGGTATATTTTTAGCCGACAGAGAAAAATTGGTCTTACTCTCCCAAAAAATATTACTGAGTATTTGCTACTGGAAAAGTACGCAGACAGACCTAATAATTTTTGCTGTTTTATTTTTACAGGGAGAGCATCATTTTGACAACTGAGCACTAATCAGCTGGGCCGACGGACTACCTGGTTCTTTGTATCATGGCTGCGGCCAGACGTTAAAGTTTTCGCTTTCAAGTTGATCACACATATTTGTTGTCAAATTCATTCGAATTGATGATCGTGACGTAGGCTGCACGCAACTTGATAATCAACTTGATCATCAATTTCATTTCTTAAGATAGCGTGGCACAGTGCTGTGTCCCATAGACAAAAATACAATAAAACAAGTAAGAGCGCTATATTCGGCTGTGCCGAATCTTATATACCCTTCACATTGCTCTTTAAATATACCCAGCCGAGTAATTTTGTACTGCAAATAATATAATAAAAAACCTTGTGCGAGTTTTAAAGCCCATAGAAAAAATAACAAAATTTTAACGTTTGTTTGAATAATAGAAATAAATGACGAAGATTTGAGGTCGAGAGTTTTATAAAGTTTTCGACATTATTCATATATAAATATTAATAAAACTTGTTAAATGTTCTAGTCCCCCTGCTCTTCTCCAACTTTTTCTCCAAAATGTATGAATTATTTCATTATCAGTTGCATTCTTAATCTCGTAGTGTACGGACGTGTGTACGCGAGTGTAATATTGTTAATAGGTGATATTAGTAATAGGTAGCAAACGAAATTATTAATATACATACATATATACACAAAAAAGTGAGAAAAGAAAAACAATAACAACAAACTAAATAAAAAAAAAAAAAAAGCGAACTGTTAATGAGTAACAGTAATCGTAGTGACAGTGGGCCTGATAGCCGAAATGCTTACATTGTGTTAAGCAGTGTTAGCAATGAGAACATAAGAGACCCTGAATTTAATAGAAATTATTTAAATGCGAGACCAAAAACAATTACAAGCAATCTTAGTTCAAGTGCGCCTAATTTAGATAAATGTAGTGAACAAGGGACTAATTTAGCCCAATCTTTATTTAATAATTATAAAAAAAATTCTGAGGTACCATCTTTGTCGCGGTCACCATTATCAAATTCTGGAATTGAACCTGCAGCTGCTACAGCCGCATCAAGCTTAATTTCTGCACCGGCACCTAAGATCCAGGTAGGGATGGACCGCTATGTGACAGTTCTTAAAAGGGGAAGAAGCCCTAAATCGGCAGAAGCATCTCAACCTGCAAAAATTTTAAAAGACGATGAAAGGCCAACCTCATCGCAAAATCGTTTTGCAATTTTACAAGAGGATAATGAGGCCCCCGTTAGTGAAAGAAAGTCCTTTAAGCCACCTCCCATTTATTTGAGGGAAAAAAACTCAAATGATCTCGTAAAGTTTTTAGTCGGTTTGATTGGGGAAAATAACTTTTATGTTTCAAACGTTAAACGCGGTAACATATTTGAGACAAAAATTCAAGTGAACCATGAAAACGCCTACCGCGCTACGGTTTCGGAGCTCGAAAAACTTAACAAAAACTTCTATACCTACCAACTCAAGACCGCAAAAGGCCTTCAGGTAGTCATTAAAGGCATTGATTCTAATGTTGACCCAGAAGAGGTCAAGACCAGTTTATTAAGCAAAGGGTTTATGGTCAGGAGGGTATCCAATATGAGAAACAGGGAAAAACACCCCCAACCATTATTCAGAGTGGAGCTTCAGCCTGGTGATATCAAATTGAAAAAAAGTGAAACTCACCCCATCTATGATTTAAAATATATTATGCACCGACGAGTTACTGTGGAAGTGCCACATAAGCGATCTGGGCCCGTACAGTGCTTAAACTGCCAGGAGTATGGCCATACTAAAGCTTATTGTAAGCTGCCTACTGTTTGTGTTGTGTGTGGGGATCTGCACGATACGACCAAGTGCGACAAGCCAAAAGATGATCCTAGGATGAAGAAATGCAGCAACTGCGGGGGAAACCACACTGCCAACTATAGAGGTTGCCCTGTTTTTAATTCGGTTATGCGCTCAACTAAGCCGAAAATAGTTCCTGCCCCTCCCCAGTCTTTAGATATACCAACTACAAATATGCCTCCGTTAGCACAACCAACTACAAATCAAGTTTCTTACGCCGCTGCATTAAAGTCTAACCAGCCTAATGCACGTAAGTCTACCGAGCCTACAACACAACAACAAGTGCCAACAAGTGAACCAACTGGTCCCAATTTTAGCCGCCTGGAAGCCGTAATTGACAATATGGTCAAACAATTTACGCAGGTAATGGCGCAAATGGCTAGCATGATGCAGGAGATGCAGAAAATGCAGTCTGCTCTCCTGCAGGCCATACTTAAAAGACCATGAACTGCCTCAGGGTTTGTTTCTGGAACGCAAACGGCATCCGCCAACACAAAAATGAGCTCGAATACTTTTTAACACACCAAAAAATCGATGTCATGTTGATTTCCGAAACTCATATGATATCTAGAAGCACTTTCAAAATAAGTGGCTATACTTTTTATGATTCAAAAGATCCCAGAGATAGGTCATGTGGTGGTTCAGCTATATTAATTAAATCAAGAATCAAACACCAATGGATGGGTGGTCTCTCCGAAAGTTATATACAAGCAACAAACGTCTGCATCGATGAATTTTACCATAATCTCGTTATTTCGTCAGTTTATTGTCCACCCAGATTTTCCATAACGAAGGATCAGTACAACAGTTTTTACAAATCTTTAGGTCCTCACTTTATAGCTGCTGGGGACTACAACGCTAAACACACATACTGGGGCTCCCGCCTAATAAGTCCCAGAGGTCGTGTCTTGTATGGTTCTGTATCGGAAATGAGACTTCACGTTATTTCAACTGGGCAACCAACATATTGGCCAACTGACCACAATAAAATACCAGACGTAATAGATTTTGGCGTAGCAAAAGGCATATCCCCTGAGCTTATTGAGGCTCAACCCTCCTTGGATTTATCTTCTGATCACTCACCCACAATTTTTACTATTTGCAGTCCTCACCAAATTGCAACTAGTGATATTTTTCTGTCAAAAAGAATAAACTGGTTAAAATACAGAAAATTTATCAGCACGCACTGTTCGGAACACCAATCTTTAAAAACTTCCGAGGAAATCGATGAGTGCCTTAGTAGCCTCAATGAAAATATTAAAAAAGCCGTTGAAAATGCTTCTTCTACCTACCGTCAGGCCAGATACAACAAAATTTACTCAACCGATGTTGAAAAGCTCCTATCTGAAAAAAGGAGAGCCCGAAGAGAATGGCAAAAGTATAGATCGCCCCTACTTAAAAATAAGCTGAAGGAATGTACAAACCGATTAAAAAACATGCTGGAAGTACATAGAATGTCATCAATGAAGGAATACCTTGAAGGTCTAGACGCGACTCCTCAAACAAACTATTCTCTATGGCGAACAGCCAGACGTCTTAAAAGACCCGTAATCGCAAAACCACCACTGCGTAACCTGAGAGGATCCTGGGCTAGAAATGACGAAGAAAAATGCGATCTGTTCGCAAGCCATTTAAGGAACGTCTTCACTCCCAATTCATGCACTGACGTGAGAGAATTACCGCCTGTTGTAGCTAGACGTCCTATAGAAATACGTTTCCAATTTTCAGATGTTATAGAGGCAATCGCTAACCTAAATGACAAAAAAGCTCCTGGCGTTGATAAAATAAGCAACAAAATGCTTCTAGAGCTACCCTTCACAGGTAAAAGAATTATTCTTTTTGTTTTTAATGCCATAATTCGGCTTGAACACTTTCCGCCAATATGGAAAGTTGCCTTAGTAAAGATGATTCCCAAGCCTGGTAAAGATCCTTCGAAGGTGGAGTCTTATAGGCCTATAAGTTTGTTACCAACTTTGGCGAAACTATTCGAAAAGCTGCTTAAAAACAAGCTGAGTCCGATCCTTAATGATAACAACTGCATCCCAGATCACCAATTTGGTTTTAGAAGTCAACATAGCACAATCGAACAAACTCACAGACTGGTGCAGGTTATAAGAAAAGCCTTTGAGGAAAAGAAGTACTGCTCCGCGCTTTTTATCGATGTCTCTCAAGCATTCGATAAAGTATGGCACGAAGGCCTGTTAGTCAAACTAAAACTCTATCTACCAGCTAATATTTCAAGCCTGCTAGAAAAATACTTAACCGGCAGACAATTTATGATCAAAGAGGGAAACCAAATAAGTTGTTCCCAACCAATAGAGGCTGGTGTACCTCAAGGGAGTATACTAGGTCCAATTTTGTACTTGCTTTACACAGCAGATATGCCAACCAACTGTTTTACGCACACGTCCACATTTGCTGATGATACTGCTTTTCTCAGTATTGATAAAGACCCTAAAGAGGCTTCGAGTCAACTGCAACAACACGTTAGCCAAGTTGAGAATCGGGCAAGGTTATGGGGAATAAAAATAAATGAACAAAAATGTACTCACATAACTTTTACTTTACGCAAAGAAACGTGCCCTCCAATCACTATTAACAACCATTTGGTGCCTCAACGATCCGAGACAAAATATCTTGGTATTCACCTGGATCGCCGCCTCACATGGAAGCCTCATATAGATGCAAAGCTGACGCAAATGAAACTTAAAGCTGCACAAATCCACTGGCTTATGGGTAGAAACTCTGTGCTTCATCTGGATTGTAAACTTCTACTATACAACTCAATTTTAAAATCAATTTGGTGCTACGGTATACAATTATGGGGCACTGCTTCAGCCTCTAACATAGAAAAAATACAACGCCGTCAAAATAAAATCCTAAGAATGATAACTGGTGCTCCGTGGTATGTCAAAAACAGCAACATCCATAAGGATCTAAAAGTTCCACTAGTTAAATGCGAAATCCTGAAATATGTGGACAAGTATTTAAATAAGCTGGAAACACATCCAAACCCGCTCGCTCGAAGTATCTTGCAACATAGTGGACACTCCCGTCTAAAAAGGAGGGATACTATTGCGCTTAGATGAAGATAACTATTTATATTATGAGAACGTAAATTTTAGTTTGGCACTGGCTGGACTAATATTATTTCCTTAGTCTTAAGATTTGAAAACTTATTGTTAGTTCGCTAAAGCGAAGATTCAATAATTAAAAATTATGCAAAAAAAAAAAAAAAAAAAAAAAAAAAATTATTTCATTATTACTTTTTGTAGAATATTCGAAGTCGATAGCTGTAATAGTTTTCCAGAAGTACCGTATCGAAAATATCATACAAATCGTTAATTTGTATGGGAGCTACCCATTTTTTGGCCCCCACTAAAAAAAATATTTGTCTTTAAAGCGTAGGCCTCATTTTGTCCAATTACTTTTTGTGGAGCATTTGATGTCGATAGCTGTTATAGTTTCCCAGATAAAGCGTATCGAAAATTTCATACAAATCATTAATTTGTATGGGAGCTACCCCTTTTTTTGCCCCCACTCAAAAATATTTGTCTTTAAAGCATAGGCCTTGTTGTCCAATTCCTTTTTGTAGAACATTTGATTTCGATATCTGTTATAGTTTCCGAGATATAGCGTATAAAAAATTTCATACAAATTGTTAATTTGTATGGGAGCTACCCCTTTTTTTGCCCCCACTCAAAAAATTTTTTTTTTAATTGTAGACCTTGTTATCCAATTACTTTTTGTGGAACATTTCATTTCGATATCTGTTATAGTTTCCGAGATATAGCGTATCGAATATTTCATAAAAATTGTTAATTTGTATGGGAGCTACCCCTTTTTTTGCCCCCACTCAAAAAATTTTTTATTTAAAGCGTAGGCCTTATTACCTAATTACTTTTTTTAGAACATTTCATTTCGATATCTGTTATAGTTTCCGAGATATAGCGTATCGAATATTTTATAAAAATTGTTAAGTTGTATGGGAGCTTCCCCTTTTTTTGCACCCACTCAAAAAAATTTTCCTTTAAAGCGTAGGCCTTATTGCCCAATTACTTTTTGGGGAACATTTCATTTCGATATCTGTTATAGTTTTCGAGATATAGCGTATCAAATATTTCATAAAAATTTTTAATTTGTATGGGAGCTACCCCTTTTTTTGCCCCCACTCAAAAAATTTTTTCTTTAAAGCGTAGGCCTTATTGCCCAATTACTTTTTGTAGAACATTTCATTTCGATATCTGTTATAGTTTCCGAGATATAGCGTATCGAATATTTTATAAAAATTGTTAAGTTGTATGGGAGCTACCCCTTTTTTTGCCCCCACTCAAAAAATTGTTCTTTAAAGCGTAGGCCTTATTGCCCAATTACTTTTTGTAGAACATTTCATTTCGATATCTGTTATAGTTTCCGAGATATAGCGTATCGAATATTTCATAAAAATTGTTAATTTGTATGGGAGCTACCCCTTTTTTTGCCCCCACTCAAAAAATTTTTTGTTTATAGCGTAGGCCTTCTTGTCCAATTACTTTTTGTAGAACATTTCATTTCGATATCTATTATAGTTTCCGAGATATAGCGTATCGAATATTTCATAAAAATTGTCGATTTGTATGGGAGCTACCCCTTTTTTTGCCCCCAATCAAAAAATTGTTTCTTTAAAGCGTAGGCATTCTTGCCCAATTACTTTTTGTAGAACATTTCATTTCGATATCTTTTATAGTTTCCGAGATATAGCGTATCGAATATTTTATAATAATTGTCGATTTGTATGGGAGCTACCCCTTTTTTTGCCCTCACTCAAAAAATTTTTTGTTGATAGCGTAGGCCTTCTTGCCCAATTACTTTTTGTTGAACATTTCATTTCGATATCTATCATAGTTTCCGAGATATAGCGTATCGAATATTTCATAAAAATTGTCGATTTGTATGGGAGCTACCCCTTTTTTTGCCCCCACTCAAAAAATTGTTTCTTTAAAGCGTAGGCATTCTTGCCCAATTACTTTTTGTAGAACATTTCATTTCGATATCTTTTATAGTTTCCGAGATATAGCGTATCGAATATTTTATAATGATTGTCGATTTGTATGGGAGCTACCCCTTTTTTTGCCCCCACTCAAAAAACTTTTTCTTTAAATCGTAGGCCTTCTTGCCAAATTACTTTTTGTAGAACATTTCATTTCGATGTCTGTTATAGTTTCCGAGATATAGCGTATCGAATATTTCATAAAAATTGTTAATTTGTATGGGAGCTACCCGTCTTTCTGCCCCCACTCAAAAAATTTTTTCTGTAAAGCGTAGGCATTCTTGCCCAATTACTTTTTGTAAAACATTTCATTTCGATATCTTTTATAGTTTTCGAGATATAGCGTATCGAATATTTTATAATAACTGTCAATTTGTATGGGAGCTACCCCTTTTTTTGCCCCCACTCAAAAAATTTTTTCTTTGAAGCGTAGGCATTCTTACCCAATTACTTTTTGTAGAACATTTCATTTCGATATCTTCTATAGTTTCCGAGATAAAGCGTATCGAATATTTTATAATAATTGTCGATTTGTATGGGAGCAACCCTTTTTTTGCCCCCACTCAAAAAATTTTTTCTTTATAGCGTAGGCCTTCTTGCCCAATTACTTTTTGTAGAACATTTCATTTCGATATCTATTATAGTTTCCGAGATATAGCGTATCGAATATTTCATAAAAATTGTCGATTTGTATGGGAGCTACCCCTTTTTTTGCCCCCACTCAAAAAATTTTTTCTTTAAAGCGTAGGCCTTCTTGCCCAATTACTTTTTGTAGAACATTTCATTTCGATATCTAGTATAGTTTCCGAGATATAGCGTATCGAATATTTCATAAAAATTGTCGATTTGTATGGGAGCTACCCCTTTTTTTGCCCCCACTCAAAAAATTCTTTCTTTATAGCGTAGGCCTTCTTGCCCAATTACTTTTTGTAGAATATTTCATTTCAATGTCAATTATAGTTTCCGAGATATAGCGTATGGAATATTTCATAAAAATTGTCGATTTGTATGGGAGCTACCCCTTTTTTTGCCCCCACTCAAAAAATTTTTTCTTTATAGCGTAGGCCTTCTTGCCCAATTACTTTTTGTAGAACATTTCATTTCGATATCTATTATAGTTTCCGAGATATAGCGTATCGAATATTTCATAAAAATTGTCGATTTGTATGGGAGCTACCCCTTTTTTTGCCCCCACTCAAAAAATTGTTTCTTTAAAGCGTAGGCATTCTTGCCCAATTATTTTTTGTAGAACATTTCATTTCGATATCTTTTATAGTTTCCGAGATATAGCGTATCGAATATTTGATAATGATTGTCGATTTGTATGGGAACTACCCCTTTTTTTGCCCCCACTCAAAAAATTTTTTCTTTAAAGCGTAGGCCTTCTTGCCCAATTACTTTTTGTAGAACATTTCATTTCGATGTCTGTTATAGTTTCCGGGATATAGCGTATCGAATATTTCATAAAAATTGTTAATTTGTATGGGAGCTACCCGTTTTTCTGCCCCCACTCAAAAAATTTTTTCTGTAAAGCGTAGGCACTCTTGCCCAATTACTTTTTTTAAAACATTTCATTTCGATATCTTTTATAGTTTTCGAGATATAGCGTATCGAATATTTTATAATAATTGTCAATTTGTATGGGAGCTACCCCTTTTTTTGCCTCCACTCAAAAAATTTTTTCTTTGAAGCGTAGGCATTCTTACCCAATTACTTTTTGTAGAACATTTCATTTCGATATCTTCTATAGTTTCCGAGATAAAGCGTATCGAATATTTTATAATAATTGTCGATTTGTATGGGAGCTACCCCTTTTTTTGCCCCCACTCAAAAAATTTTTTCTGTAAAGTGTAGGCATTCTTGCCCAATTACTTTTTGCAGAACATTTCATTTCGATATCTTTTATAGTTTCCGAGATATAGCGTATCAAATATTTTATAATAATTGTCGATTTGTATGTGAGCTACCCCTTTTTTTGCCCCCACTCAAAAAAATTTTTCTTTAAAGCGTAGGCATTCTTGCCCAATTACTTTTTGTAGAACATTTCATTTCGATATCTTTTATAGTTTCCGAGATATAGCGTATCGAATATTTTATAATAATTGTCGATTTGTATGGGAGCTACCCCTTTTTTTGCCCCCATTAAAAAAATTTTTTCTTTAAAGCGTAGGCCTTCTTGTCCAGTTACTTTTTGTAGAACATTTCATTTCGATATCTGTTATAGTTTCCGAGATATAGCGTATCGAATATTTCATAAAAATTGTTAATTTGTATGGGAGCTACCCCTTTTTCTGCCCCCACTCAAAAAATTTTTTCTTTAAAGCGTAGGCATTCTTGCCCAATTACTTTTTGTAGAACATTTCATTTCGATATCTTTTATAGTTTACGAGATATAGCGTATCGAATATTTTATAATAATTGTCGATTTGTATGGGAGCTACCCCTTTTTTTGCCCCCACTCAAAAAATTTTTTCTTTAAAGTGTAGGTCTTTGCGTACAAATACTTTTTGTAGAACATTTTAAGTCGATTGCTGTTATAGTTTACGAGATATAGCTTATAAAATATTTCACCAAATTTGTGCAATTGTAGGAAAAATACCCCTTCCCCTAGTCCTATCTGAAAAAACTTTTTCTATTATTTAGGTCTCTTCTTTAGGAGTATCCGTGCCAAGTTTTGTGGCAAGAGTGACTATACTTACAGAAATATATAGGGATATATGCACGGATTTTGTCCTAAAAAAATGGGTTACTTTGGGTTTTCGCTTATATCTCGGTCAATAGTGAACCGATTTTGCTGATTTTAAATAGCGATTGTCTCCAGGATATTTCTAATAGTTTGACACCATTAACTGGTCTGTATCTTTTTATTTGACTCCGGAAACTTGATTTCAACAGACGGACAGACGGACATCGCTAAATCGGCTTCCCTATCTATAAGGATCCAGAATATACATATATACTTTATAGGGTCGCAAATGAATAATAAAGAAATTACAAACGGAATGACAAAGTGATATATACCCTTATCACTATGTGAAGGGTATAAAAAAAGGTTTTATATTGTAGATAAAAATATATAGGTCGACAGATAACAATAATTTTTAAATAAATTTTAAAGAATTTTTTTCAATTAGGTCTTTTTGGTGGCGTCAAAGTCAAAGAATTTGAAGTAAAAATAGCTAAACAAATACCCGAGTCTTACATGCTTCAGGAAAACAGTTGTAAAAAAATAATTTTTTCGAGTATGAAATTGAAATTTTTTTCTGTAGTAACTAACTATATTTGCAACTAACTGTAAAAAATTTTTTCTTGATTTCTTTTTTTATAAGTATTTCTTATTGGTTTGAAAAATGCTTATTTTTCCCTTAAGATCTAAAAATTTTTAAACTTTGATGGAAAATAAAAAAAAAAGAAAAATATGGCCTATGGGTTTTTTTCTGTTTTCAAAAATTCATATTATTTTTTAATAACTTCAAGAAAAAAAATTTTAAAAATTTAACCACAACTTTAAAAAAAATTATTTTTAAAAATGGCTATTTTCGTGATTTTTTCTCAAATTTTGACAGTTTTCTAAGGTATAAAAGCAAAAAAAACTACAAATACTGTAAAATATAAATTTAACTTACTACTGTTTAATAAAAAAACAGCAAAAATAGTAAAGTTTTTGCGTTTGTATGTATTTTACGCTATAAAATGACACTAAAATCCCAAATTACCTTGGTTTTTTATTGTTTTAAAAAAATAATTGTAAAAATTTTATTTTTTGAACTAGGAGATTCTAGATAACTATATTCGAAACCAACTGTAAAAAAAAATTTTAGTATATTATTTTCCTATACATACATAAATTTTCAGATTTCTAATTAATTTGAAATTATTGCAATTGGCGCTATCCTGTGGACCAATTTTACTTAACGTTCTTTTTTTATAGTTTTTCTAAAAATAAATTTATCTATTGACTTAACGTTACGACAGTAATTGGCATTTTATTTTCGAGAGTATAAGTAAATATATTTTAGATAAAAACTTAGGGGCAATAGCTCAATCGGCATAGATGCTATTTACACTTTACGGTCAATGTAAGGAGGGGGTTTTAACCTGATAATCGCTCATTTGATGAAACAAAACCAAAATTTCAAAAAAAAAAACTATTTCTAAAAAACGTGGTTGAAGTTTTTGATTTGCTTACATTTACTAGAAAAGACCAGCGGCATATTTTTTAAACGTCTAAAATAAAAACAATTTAAAGATGAAATTTAAAACAGTGTAACGCATAACCTAACCAACAGTTTTGCACTGTTAACTTAAAAAAATCATTATTTGAGTTATGGCGTTATGAGCAATATGGGTAAATGTACATACATACGTATATGAAGTATTTTAATAAATAAGCTTTTCACCTCTTACTAATATATTTGATTAATTGAATACTCGCGTTAACACTTGGGTATACTTCAGTACTAATAACACCAATTAAATACACATAAAATTTGAACACTTAGGCCATGTCAAATAAAATTTTTGCTTTGCGTTTGACATTTAAAATTGAATGGCTATACTTATATGAAACATGTCACATAAAGTTCTTGCAACGCAGCGCGAAGCGTAAAGTTTATCAGCTCTTATTTTTTGCCCGCTTTGACAATTAACGTCCCTTTTTACAATCTGTGATTATTCTAGTTTAACAGGAACATTAACAAACCGCCGATATCGTTAACCGAAACTATTTAACATACGGTTAGTGTTTTGGTTTCACCATCTTTCGGTTAGTTAAAACAAACATTATAGGAAAAGTATGGTAAAACTGGTTTTTATTATTTACGAAAAATCGTGCAATGAAAGAAAAGAATTAAAAAAAGTTATACAAAAATTATAAGCATGGTACAATTACTTTAAAAGTAACTGTACCATGATTATTAACAATTTTTTGATGCAAGAGAAATATATATTTAAAATAAATTTTTTACTTAAAATAGTTTACATACAGTTCCTTGGTAAGTATTAATTGTTAAATGTGCATGCATATAAGTGTGTTAATTGTAGTAAATAAAAAAACCTTTGTCTAAATTCTTCATCAGGTAAAGAAAAATGCTCCCCCCGTCGCACAGTGCTGTGTCCCATAGACAAAAAAAAAACAATAAAAAAAAATGTTTTATATTGTAGATAAAAATATATAGGTCGACAGATAACAATAAATTTGAAATAAATTTTAAAGAATTTTTTCGATTTAGCTCTTTTTGGTGGCGCTAGGGGGCGCCAAAGTCAAAGAATTTGAAGTAAAAATGGCAAAACAAATACCCGCGTCTTACATGCTTCAGAAAAACAGTTGTAAAAAATTTATTTTTGGAGTATGAGATTGAAATTTTTTTCTGTAGTAAATAACTATATTTGCAACTAACTGTCAAAAAAATTTTTTGTGATTTCTTTTTTTATAAGTATTTCTTATTGCTTTGAAAAATGCTTATTATTCCTTAAGCTCCAAAAATTTTTTAACTTTGATGAAAAATTAAAAAAAAAAGAAAAATATGGTCTATGGGTTTTTTTCTGTTTTCAAAAATTCATACTGTTTTCTAATAACTGCAAGAAAAAAATTTAAAAAATTAACCACAACTTTAAAAAAAATTATTATTAAAAATGGCTATTTTGGTGATTTTTTCTCAAATTTCGACAGTTTTCTGGAATAAAAAACAAAAAAAAAAACTTACAATATAATAACATATAAAACCAAATCGATACCATTAGATTATATTAATTAACAAGATAAATTAAAAAAAAATAAGTATAAAATTGTATTTGCCTCTTTTTGACGCTCAAGATGCTGCTAAATTAACAGATTGACGTTGGTGTTTCATTGTTTCAAGAATGTTTTTAAAATGTAACTGTGTAGTTTACCTCCCACCACTGGTGCAAACTTTTTTTTCCAAAAATATAGATAAGTTAGTATAAAAAATCGCTAGAAGTTAGCTAAATTTTTAAAGTGTCTAAAATGTAAGCTATGAACTGCCAAAAAATTTGTTGTTTCCAGGTCTGTTGTGACTATAGTATACTTATAATAAAAACTAGATTAAAATATGACAAAAATTTAATGTTTTTCATAAATCTCTGTCATATCTCCCGTTTTCCCCTTAGGGATGGGCTTTTTCTCCCATCTGACTTTGTTCCTTCACCAGGGCTCAAAACAGATGTTCCAGTCTCAGAACCGCACACTGGCAGCTTGTTTTTTGTGCACGGCTATGGCTCGCGGGCTTGGGCGGTGGTTCGTTGCGATTCTGAAAATAGAACTGACCTATAAATTTGTGCCAGCGTTACTCAACCCGGTCTCCCATCATAGGCGTAGATGTTCGCGCCTAGCATTTCCCTCCCCTAACCGTGGTGTTCAATATGCCTTGTTCCTTGAACACCCCTTTCGTACTCACCGCCAATCACTTACCTTTTCGGATCAATTACTGGTTCTTACAACCACATTATAAGATCGTTTTTTCAAATAGTTAAAATATTGCTTATCGCTTTAATTTATTATTTTAATAGGTTCTACAAAAACTTACATAGCTACTTCTCCTAGCACCCTATGTTCGAACAATTTACCAAGATCATTTCTTTTCCTAATTTCGTTAAAGCTATTTATTAACTTTGTTTTATGATTAATTCTGATTTTATTTCTTTTTCTTATTTCTAAAATCTTTTTCTTTGTTTTCTTTCAGTTTCTTTTCTTATTTCTTAAATTTATATCTTTGTTTTATTTCAGTTTCTTTTTGTTTTATTTCTTAAATTTATTTTTTGGTTTTATTTCCGTTTCTTGTTTTATTTCTTACATTCATTTCTTTATTTTATTTATTTTTCTTTGTTGTTAAATTGGTATATTAAATTCAATTACCTTAAACAAAAGGAAGTAGATTTCGTTGAAGTGGAATCTACTGGAATACCTTATGCCTCTCTAACTAAGGCCATTGACAACCAATTTAGTTTAATTTACAAGTATAAAACAAAATATGTAACTCTTAGTAACTTTTAAATTAATCACTTATAAATTATTACGGCAAATTTATGAGAGAAAATGGCATTAAAAAAGCACAATTGTTTTACAACACAATATTACGAAAATGTGCTGTACTAATTCTGTTGCATTTTTGTGTTTTACATTTTTTTCACAATTTTTTCTTTATGTGCATGTTAATCAATAGATATAGAATTAAAAGAAATTTTTGAATTTTAAACTGGGGGAACGTGTATGAAATTTATACTCTGCAACAATAAGACGCAACACGAAAACTGAATTTTTCTTTCTTTATTTTAACAAACGGACTCATTGTGGTCCAAACCGAACTACTCTACCACTATTCAAAACAGTTCCAGCTATAGGGCACTGTTACCCAATATTCAATTTACTCGTGACGAGTGTCGCGTGCCGAATGCACACTTTATACTGAAAAATGAAACTACTCTACTAATTATGTACTTATCTGTGCTACGCCTGTTGTTGAAGACAAATCTTGTGGTGGCTGATTACAATTCTTTTGCTGTTGTTGTTAACTCATTAAACTCTGCTGTACTTGTGGGTGTTAACTTTTCTTAGTTGTTGTTGTTAATTTGGACCTGAATTTGAAGCAACTGCCGAAGGGTAAGTAAAATTTGTCGTCCCTGACGCAGTTGGTTTTTACTTTTGATAGGCTGGCGCTTGCGCAACTACTGCTTTTGAAGGTGAAATCTGCTGGTCGGGGTGGTGTAGCTAATATCACGTACCTGGCTGTTTATGGGCTGGTTTTCCCTGTGGCTGGTTATTAGGATGGACTGTGCCGGCGTTTCGGCTGCGTGCGATCGCCCACCGATTATTCTTGGCCGTAGATTCTTTGCTGCTAGGATTTTCCGCTATGGCTGTCCTACGGATGGTGCTGGATGTTGCGTTCGTAGCAGGTTTAGGCGACCCTGATCTTACCGACCACTAGGCAACGGGGTATCAGTTGGCCAATTTAGGATTGCACCCGTGTCAGTGTCTAGCCCCGTGGTTTCTGCTAGGGTAGTGGTTGTCTGCTAAAATTTGCACACTTCTTACAAAGAAAAACTAATGTTATAACTAAACGATCGTTGGCATTTACCAAAAAAACACCTCCGCACGCGTTCACTGACCCCACCCAAAAATACCGGAAATTAAACTTTGTCTTTTTAGGTCGTATGCCCTTTGCCTTTTGACATCTGTCAAACCAATTTCCGCCTTTTCGTGCCCTTATGTAAAATCGCCTTATTGCGAGTGATGACAACTATCTCGACCGCGGCGGTTGTCACACCGTACACACATCCTTTCCTGGGTGTGGGTACTTTATCATATTAGCATATCATTTTTGCTAATAATATAATAGTCTGTAAGGATACATGTCCATAGACTTAATTAAATAAATAAATAAATAAATAAAAATGATAAAGGTTACTACTCTACGTCCTCTTCTATCTTAGTTTTCCCCTACTATGCCTTTAGGTCCTTGGCGTGGAAAACCCCTTGGCTGTGTCATTTTAAATTTTCCACTTCATACAGGTTTCGTCCAACTGGCTTCACGATGCGGCATTTTACGAATTTCTTGCAAAGTTTAGCTGATATCTGCTTCGAGAAATCGGACAGCTGAAAGTTACGTCGAAAGACTTCTTGTCCTACTCTAAATCTCGTTTCGCGACATCGGGTGTTGTAGCGTTTGGCGTTTACCTCGTAGCTTTTGTGTAGTTGTTTCCGAATTTTGTCACGAACTAGCTCTAGGTGCTCTTCACGGCTCACGATGTAGCTGCCTGGTTCGTGGAGTGTATTTAGTTTTCTAGCTAACCGGTATGTGGAGGCGTGGGTTATCATGTTCGTACCAAATAATGCAAAGTACGGCGTTACTCCAGTAGCTCGATGTACCGCTGACCTTAAAGCGTATTCGATTTCACACAGATATTGATCCCAATCCATCTGGTTTTCCTCTAAATAAGATCGTATCGCTGCTAGCACGGACTGATTAACTCGCTCTGATGCATTTGCTTGAGGTGCGTAGCTAGCCGTTTTGAAATGTTCGATGCCAAAACTAGACATTACTTCAGCGAAATCCTTGCTTATGAACTGCCTTCCCATTATCCGAGACTACGGTTTCAGGACATCCGAATTTGTAGAACACTTCCTTGACTAGAAAGTCGATAACATTCTTAGAATTTGCCTTAGGCATCGGTTTGAGAAACACGTATTTTGACAGATGATCCAAAACGATAAATATAAAACAGTTGCCCCTCCTCGAACGTACGTACGGGCCTAAAAAATCTATGTAAATGCGTTGAAAAGGCCTGCAGACATCGGTTTCTTTTCCCATAGGAGGTTTTAGTACGATGTTGGCCAGTTTGCTTTCCTTGCATACGTCACAACTATTAATGTAGTCGCGGACTTGGATGTTCAAATGAGGCCAATAGAAAAGTTCTCTAAGCCGGTTTATAGTTTTGCCGATACCGCCGTGTGCTGCTAATGGTGGTTCATGTGCCTGAGTAATCAATTGTTGGGTCATTGTGGCTGGTACCCAAAGCTTCCATGAGTGTTTTTGACTTAGCACATTGCCGTCGTACGGTCACGTCCTTTTGTAAATATAGCCCCCAACGATTTTGAGATCGGGTAAACTCTCCTTGTTGGTCTCTATTGTTCGAAGAAGCTTCTGGTAATCTTCAGCTTTGAATTCGGATGAAGTAAGATCGATCAAGGGACCTGCTTCCAGGCCATCCATGTTGTATCGGGACAGGGTATCGGGAACAATATTTTGGGAACCCTTTCGGTGTTGTATGCTAAATGAAAATGCCTGAAGCTCAAGGCTCCATCTGGCCAATCGTCCACTCAAATCGCGTTGACCCATTAACCATTTAAGGCTGGCGTGGTCAGTAATAATAACAAAGTTCATTAGTTCCACGTAGGGCCAGAACCGTTTTACCGCCGAGACAACGGCAAGGCATTCACGCTCCGTGACCGAATAATTCTTCTGTGCCGAGGACAACTTTCGGGAAAAATACGAGATAGGATGCTCACCGCCTTCATCAGTTACCTGAAACAGAACTGCTCCAATCCCGACATCCGACTCATCACATTGAATATAAAAAGTTTTGTTAAAGTCCGGATGGGTTAATACGGGACTTCTGGTTAAACACGCTTTGAGCTTGTCGAACGCTACCTTCGCTTCTTCAGTAAAAACAAATTTCTTGCTCTTCTTAAGTGTCTCGCTGATTGGCGTTGTAACCGTGGCATAGTCGTGGATAAACCTTCGGTACCATCCGGTGGTTCCTAAAAAGCTTCGGACTTGCTTGATTGTCCTTGGGTAGTCAAAGTTTAAAATAGCCTTTATCTTGTCCGGATCGGGTTTTAAACGACCTTCCCCTACGATATAACCTAGGTAACGCAACTCGCGACAACAAAATCTCGATTTACTAACATTTATGGTGAGACCTGCACTATTCAAACAAAAAGCAACTTCCCTCAACAATTCGATATGTCCGTCGAATTCTGACGATACCACCAGCAAATCATCCAAATAAACGAAAACCTTTTCCCGAAGGCGTGCTGGAATGACTTTATCCATTAGACGGCATAGCCTTTGGGCAGCATTGCACAACCCAAAAGGCATGACCGTAAAATGATATAAAGGCCTCCCAGGCACGGTAAAAGCAGTCTTTTCTCGGCTCTGTTTAGCTAGAGGTATCTGCCAGAAAGCGTCTTTGAGGTCGATACTGGATATAAAGTGTGTGTCGACCAAACGACTCAGGAGACCTTCTATATGGGGAAGTAGGTAGGCGTCTTTCACGGTGAGTTCATTGAGTCGACGAGCGTCTAAACAAATCCGAACCTTCTCGCCCTTTAGCACCATGGTAACGCGATTGTTCCACGGGCTCTCACTCGGCTCAATGACTCCCAGTGAAAGCATCCGATCCAGTTCTCCATACATTAGGCTTTGAACCGCCGGTGACACTGGATAATGTTTCTCCTTCACGGGCACAGCGTCCCCTGTGTCGATGGAATGCTCTTCCAGGAACGTTTTGCCGAGGCCTTTCCGTGTAAAACATGGGAATAAATCAATAACTTGGTCCAAAGATGTCCTTTGCTGACTATTCAAATCGTGCATCCGAGGAAATGAATCATCGCTATCTTCTGCTCGACTGCCTTCCTGAACCTGTAGGCTATTTAACTCAAATCGAAACAAATTAAAATTTCTCATAAAGTCTGCCTCCAAGAAAAGCTCCTGTCTTAGAGTCGGCACTAAATAAAAGTCAATCGGTTTATCGCTTCCATTAAAGTGAATGTTAACTCTAACTCGCCCTACAATCTTATTTAAGCGACCATCCGCTGTTCGTATAGCTGATCGAAATGGATGAACTACTAACATTGCCTTCTCAACAAATTCGAGACAGTTCTTACCTAGACATGTGATGGTGGCACCACTATCAAGTAGTCCTTGAATTGGATGACCGTTAATTCTTATAGTCGTGTATATTCGGGAATCTGCCCCCTCATAAATGCTACATGCCGATATTTCGAATCTAATTTTCCTACGATTATCGTACCTCTTACGAGTTTCTACAATTTTCCTAGAGGGACCAAAGATTTTCTCTCTGACGATGTTGTACTCTTCCTCCCTGATATGAAACGGTTTAGTGTTAGAGTTTAGTTGAGGCGGGTTATAAGCATTCGTGGCTTGTCGTTTGTTGTTTACTAAGATCTTAAAATTGCCTATGCTGTCAGCGTTTGTGGTCTTATTATTTACATATTGAGTTTCGGGTAGTCTTAATGTTGGTTTGGTCTGAGATGTGGATTCCTCGAACGCGCCTCCATCCCCTGCCATGACACGTTCGCGCTTCGGTTTCCCTGGCAAGTTGGGCACTTGGGAGTAACGGTGTTTTCCAATCCGCACTTAAAGCAAAATAAAGCTCTCTTTTCCTCAGGACAGTCTACGAAAACATGCCCCTCCTCTTTGCAGTTCCAACACTGTAGTTTACGCGTGGAGGCTAGAGCATCAACTTCAGGTATTTCCTCGTCCGCTGTGGTTTCATGTTCGATCGCATGGACTGCTCTACCAGAATATCGTCCACTGAACTGTCGCTGGTTACTTAGTAGGTTTTCGGCTCTCCTACATTCCTTCGCAAACTGTGCTAGAGTATTTACCTGAACGGAGAAAAGTAATTGAGCCATCGGCGTCTTCAGATTACCTCTCATAACGGTAACTAAATCCTTTTCACCCAATGGGCTTCGCAGTTGGTTCCTGAGTTTTATTATGGCATTATAAAAATCGTCGAAAGATTCCTGTCCACCCTGACGTCTATCTAGAATTTTCCTTTGAATATCAAAGTCACTGTCATACCTGTGGAATTATGCGATCAGTGCCGCCTTGAGATCTCTCCACCGGGAAATATTGTTAAAACGACGATGATCCCAAAACCATTCTTGGGCCGTTCCGCTTAATAAGTGGTGAAATGATTTCAAAATGTCCTTCCATTCGCATCCAAAATCGGCTTGTAATGTTTCGACGCGGAATACAAAATCTTCTATACTTGTAGTTCTAGTTGTGCCGGCAAAAGTAATTCCCCATTTGTCTATACGTAGTCCTGGGTTAATGAAAGAGTGTGTACGCTGATGTGGTGGTACTGGTGGTCTTTGTTCGTCATGTCTAAAGTTGTCGTTGTTCAGATTAAAAAGTCGATTAGGAGGGTTGGTCCATGGGTTTGACCAAGGTTGCACTTGTAACTGCTGTCCCAGACCATAAGGAATAACTGGTGGTGGTTGACTAACTACTGGAAGAGGTACACTGTTGTTTTGATGCTCTGAGGCACGGCTGCTTTGGGGTGCGTGCGAGTTTAAGCTTCGCTGTATAATACGGGGTACTAACTGTAATAGTTTGTCTTCAAAGTTGCGCAAATCGTCATGAGTCACCGTTCTTGCTCCACTAGCTGCTTCAATGAAGGTGTCGCGGACAGTCGGTGTTCTGACCGGTACGTTTCCCTGGCGAAAAGCTTCAACGCCTCCTGCGCTAATACTACTGTACGGTGGGGTGACAATGGTGCTATGTCCAGACATGCTTTCCCCACTGGCTTCCATCTCATCGTCCAGTTGTGCCTCCGATAGTGTCCTGTTCGGGTCGACTCGTTTGTGCACTGCCCCAGTGCTGCCGGTCGCCATAGTTGTCGTAAGGGTGTTTGTCGCCGCCGTGTTAGCAGTTGTCGTCCCCAACGCCGCTAAGTTGTCCTTTTTCATTTGGCTTCTCAACCTAGTATTGTACATTCCCTACAACGTAATTAAACCTGAGCGCTACCCTTATTTTTACAACAAAGTATGCCCTACGATATATATGCAGGTCTTGAACGAAATTCTACAGCCTACGTCCAAATCGGAATATTATAAATATATGGATTATCAAAATAGTTGTAAAAGCAAATATATATTATTAAATGTAGTGTAATTCAAATAAAGATATGGTATAAATTCAAACTCGTGGTTTAAACTTGTCGCAACTTTCTTTATTTCGTTTCCCTTTGTTTAATTTTTCTTTTCTTTTTAATGTACGTTTATCATTATTATAACGAGCACTTGAAATAAACTTCTAAATTTTCTCTCGCCAAAACGGTTGTCTGTACCATTTAGTCAAAAAGACCATGCGTAAAAGTAAAAATTTTAATGAAAATATTTTTCTCCTTGTTTACAATTTCTTCCTTTTGTTTTAGTTAATGTTTTTTTTTTATTTTTTCAGGTAATGTTTTAAGTGTTCAAC
The DNA here is from genome assembly GCA_963583895.1 of Melanophora roralis. Lineage (NCBI taxonomy): Eukaryota > Metazoa > Arthropoda > Insecta > Diptera > Rhinophoridae > Melanophora > Melanophora roralis. The sequence goes on along the minus strand of OY757187.1, from coordinate 73,262,605 downwards.
ATAAATTCATATTTGATCCAAAGGTGTGTCTGGTGGTGTTATTTTTTGTGATGAGTGTAAACTGGGTGTACGAGCCTAAACTAAAAAAATGAACAACCTCGGAGAACTCCAGCTAATCTGAGTACCTATCCCGACTGGTGTCTAGTGCGTAGTGGCAACAGGTGTCAACTGGTATGGACTACCTGGTCTCACTTCGACTTCCCCCGAAAAACTACTTAAAACTAGTGTCGCAATTAGGGTACTTAAAGTTAAGTCCCTAAGACTTACATCTATACACTTAAGTAGGATGTTCGTCGGTAATGCTCAGTGGCAAACGGATGGACCTGTGGGTTCCCCCCCGTGTCTCACTGAACTTAACTTACTGTCCTTTTAAGTCACTTCAAAACTAACTGTCCTTCTCTCGAGCCTAATCAAGTTTCAATTGTGGTGGTGGTACGTGCTAGTTAAGCTTATTTTCAATCCAGATCCGCAGAGCTGAATGTTGTCAAAGAAGCTGAACCAGTTCATGCCATACGTATCCGTGCCCCACGTTGGGCGCCATTATTTGTCATATCTCCCGTTTTCCCCTTAGGGATGGGCTCTTTCTCCCATCTGACTTTGTTCCTTCACCAGGGCTCAAGACAGATGTTCCAGTCTCAGAACCGCACACTGGCAGCTTGTTATTTGTGCACGGCTATGGCTCGCGGGCTTGGGCGGTGGTTCGTTGCGATTCTGAAAATAGAACTGACCTTTAAATTTGTGCCAGCGTTACTCAACCCGGTCTCCCATCATAGGCGTAGATGTTCGCGCCTAGCATTTCCCTCCCCTAACCGTGGTGTTCAATATGCCTTGTTCCTTGAACACCCCTTTCGTACCCACCACCAATCACTTACCTTTTCGGATCAATAACTGGTGGTTACAACCACATTATAAGATCATTTTCTCAAATAGTTAAAATATTGCTTATCGCTTTAATTTATTATTTTAATAGGTTCTACAAAAACTTACATAGCTACTTCTCCTAGCACCCTATGTTCGAACAATTTACCAAGATCATTTCTTTTCCTAATTTCGTTAAAGCTATTTATTAACTTTGTTTTATGATTGATTCTGATTTTATTTCTTTTTCTTATTTCTAAAATCTTTTTCTTTGTTTTCTTTCAGTTTCTTTTCTTATTTCTTAAATTTATATCTTTGTTTTATTTCAGTTTCTTTTTGTTTTATTTCTTAAATTTATTTCTTGGTTTTATTTCCGTTTCTTGTTTTATTTCTTACATTCATTTCTTTATTTTATTTATTTTTCTTTGTTGTTAAATTGGTATATTAAATTCAATTACCTTAAACAAAAGGAAGTAGATTTCGTTGAAGTGGAATCTACTGGAATACCTTATGCCTCTCTAAATAAGGCCATTGACAACCAATTTAGTTTAATTTACAAGTATAAAACAAAATATGTAACTCTTAGTAACTTTTAAATTAATCACTTATAAATTATTACGGCAAATTTATGAGAGAAAATGGCATTAAAAAAAGCACAATTGTTTTACAACACAATATTACGAAAATGTGCTGTACTAATTCTGTTGCATTTTTGTGTTTTACATTTTTTTCATAATTTTTTCTTTATGTGCATGTTAATCAATAGATATAGAATTAAAAGAAATTTTTGAATTTTAAACTGGGGGAACGTGTATGAAATTTATACTCTGCAACAATAAGACGCAACACGAAAACTGAATTTTTCTTTCTTTATTTTAACAAACGGACTCATTGTGGTCCAAACCGAACTACTCTACCACTATTCAAAACAGTTCCAGCTATAGGGCACTGTTACCCAATATTCAATTTACTCGTGACGAGTGTCGCGTGCCGAATGCACACTTTCTACTGAAAAATGAAACTACTCTACTAATTATGTACTTATCTGTGCTACGCCTGTTGTTGAAGACAAATCTTGTGGTGGCTGATTACAATTCTTTTGCTGTTGTTGTTAACTCATTAAACTCTGCTGTACTTGTGGGTGTTAACTTTTCTTAGTTGTTGTTGTTAATTTGGACCTGAATTTGAAGCAACTGCCGAAGGGTAAGTAAAATTTGTCGTCCCTGACGCAGTTGGTTTTAACTTTTGATAGGCTGGCGCTTGCGCAACTACTGCTTTTGAAGGTGAAATCTGCTGGTCGGGGTGGTGTAGCTAATATCACGTACCTGGCTGTTTATGGGCTGGTTTTCCCTGTGGCTGGTTATTAGGACGGACTGTGCCAGCGTTTCGGCTGCGTGCGATCGCCCACCGATTATTTTTGGCCGTAGATTCTTTGCTGCTAGGATTTTCCGCTATGGCTGTCCTACGGATGGTGCTGGATGTTGCGTTCGTAGCAGGTTTAGGCGACCCTGATCTTACCGACCACTAGGCAACGGGGTATCAGTTGGCCAATTTAGGATTGCACCCGTGTCAGTGTCTAGCCCCGTGGTTTCCGCTAGGGTAGTGGTTGTCTGCTAAAATTTGCACACTTCTTACAAAGAAAAACAAATGTAATAACTAAACGATCGTTGGCAGATTGTAATTTTCTATCCGCACATACCAAAAAAACACCTTCGCACGCGTTCACTGACCACACCCAAAAAGACCGGAAATTAAACTTTGTCTTTTTAGGTCGTATGCCCTTTGCCTTTTGACATCTGTCAAACCAATTTCCGCCTTTTCGTGCCCTTATGTAAAATCGCCTTATTGCGAGTGATGACAACTATCTCGACCGCGGCGGTTGTCACACCGTACATCTTATAAAACTTTGCATCACAATAAACTAATACAGCAATTGAAAATCGCTTTCGACAAAGTATGGCATGAAGGCCTTCTAAACAAACTAAAGCTCAACCTTCCAGCTAATATTTTCAACCTTTTAGAAAAATACATAACAGGCCGACAATTTATGATCAAAGAGGGAAACCAAATAAGTTGTCCCCAACCAATAGAGGCTGGTGTCCCTCAAGGAAGTATACTAGGTCCAATTTTGTACTTGCTTTACACGGCAGATATGCCAACCAATAGTTTCACACACACGTCGACATTTGCTGACGAGACTGCTTTTCTTAGTATTCACAAAGACCCTAAAGAGGCTTCGAACCAGCTGCAGCAACACGTAACCCAAGTTGAGAAATGGGCAAATTTATGGGGACTAAAGATAAATGAACAAAAATGTACCCACGTAACTTTTACTTTACGCAAAGAAACGTGCCCTCCAATCACTATCAACAACCATAATGTGCCTCAACGATCTGAGACAAAATATCTTGGTATTCACCTAGATCGCTGCCTTACATGGAAGCCTCATATAGATGCTAAGCTGACGCAAATGAAACTTAAAGCTGCTCAAATCCACTGGCTAATTGGTAGAAACTCTGTGCTACGTCTTGATTGTAAGCTTCTACTCTACAACTCGATTTTAAAACCAATTTGGTGCTACGGTATACAATTATGGGGTACTGCTTCCGCCTCTAACATCGAAAAAATCCAACGCCGTCAAAACAAAATTCTAAGAATGATAACTGGTGCTCCTTGGTATATCAAAAACAGCAACATCCACAAGGATCTAGAAGTTCCACTTGTAAAATGCGAAATCCTGAAATATGTGGACAAGTATTTAAATAAGCTGGAATCACATCCAAATCCGCTCGCTCGAAGCATCCTGCAACATAGTGGGCACACCTGCCTAAAGGAAGGGATACAATTGCTCTTAGATGAAACCTTTGAAATTAGTTAATTTTATTGTGAGAACTTAAATTTTAGTCTGGTACTGACTGGACTAGTATTAACTACTTAGTTTTAAGATTTGAATACTTATTGTTAGTTCGCTTAAGCGAAGATTCAATAATAAAATATATGAAAAAAAAAAAAAAAATTGAAAATCGCTAGATTTGACTCCCACCTAAAATATTATTTACCGTTATTTTTTATTTAAATTGGAGATGGGTAGGTGACAGAAGTTTTTTTTTGCAACATTCTTTGTTTGTAGTAAGAAAAATTGTTTGGTGGAGTGTTCGCAAATATTGCACACAGACATTTCAGTTAAAGAAAAAATTAAAAGTTTTTAATAAAATGTTTAATAAATTTATATATAAACGAGTAAAAGTAAGGGCGCGTGGTTTAATAAATTAACGTGTACATCTCTAATCATAGTGTAAACAAAGATCAAGTAATTGGTCAAAACAAATAATTTAGGGCCATTATTACAACTTGGCGTTAGCTTAAAGTGAGATTTTATCGGTCGGATAAAAACATTTTCATTATTACAACTTTCTTTTAACCTAAAAATGAGCGATAAATTAAAGGCAAGTTCGTCTTGGCGGTAAGTTTTACAAGGAGGATTTATGTTTAAGTTACCATATTTTCTTATTTTAATATGGTAGCACTATCCGTTACACAATTTTTGCTTTTCAAAATGTAAACAAAAGTGCGTCGTTGCCACTGCAATTTTTCGCAATCTTATTACTCCTTCAAAAGCAGTCGGTAATTGCTAACGGTATTGCCACACAATAAGAAATATGTATTTAACTTTACCGGCAAGTTGTAATAATGGAAATTTGCTAACGGCCACTTTATCGCCCTGTTCTGTTAACGCTGCCATTTACTACCGCCAACTTTGTCGCCAAGTTGTAATTATGGCCCTTAAAGTGATGGCTTTTACTTTATATAATTCAGATATAGTTGACTGCTTGATAAAAGCAACTACTGAAGATAAAGAAAGAAAAATAGGTGAGTCATATTTTGACAATAATTAATTATTACAAAGTGTTTGTTTCTTTCACATCGCAATGAAAAATTTTTGCAAAGAAAGCAGGTGCAACTTAATGCATTTAAAAAGGAAACATTCATCGTGGATAAACAATATTTTTTTTAATGCTGATGATGTTTTTATATTTTTAATTGCTATTCTAAAATAAAGATATTATTAAATGTATTTAGTTTAAATTCTTAGCAACCAAGCGCGAGGAAAATTGCTTATGAAAATTTGCTGCTTCCAGCTCCAGAAAGTGATACAACAATGGCTTTACATGCAACAGAAACTTCACGTAAAAAACGTGGTAGACCGACGAAAGATTTTGGTAGCACTTCAGTCAAAACTAGACACCTTGAGGAACTAGAATTTGCAGTGGAAAATTTAAAACGGGAATCTCATTCTGTTTTGCAAAGCCTAATGTCAAATTCAAAATGCTCACCAGCTACAAAAGCTTTGGCGCTTTATATGAATTTAGATTTGACCGAAAGAAAATGTAGTGTGCTACGTAACACAATAAATAAAATACACCTAAATTGTTTTCCGTCTCTGTATGCGTTACAAACTGAGAAAAAAAAATTATTCCGTCTATGGTGGTATCTGAAAATGAATTTCAGGGTGCTTGTCTGAAGAAGCATTGGAAGCCAACCACAAAATCGTGAGAAAAGCAAGACTGTCACATACGAGGAAAACGTCACGAAAATACACTCATTAAGATTTATGACTTATTTAATTATTAGATCCGTTTTTGGCTTCAAAAAGAAATCCAAAGACCAAAAAAATTTATTATTTGCAGAAATTTATAAATATATACTTAAGAGAAAATGCTAATGAGCCAATTAAAGACAACGAGACAAATGTTTCGTTGAGCGACAATATTTTTTGGGAAGAGTCCAATACTGAAGATGATTTATTATAAAATAAAATATATATAAATTATTAAAAAATTAAAAATTATTATTAAAAAATGCACTTATACGTATTTTAAATTTAATTTTAATATAGAAAGATTGTAGTTTTGTACTTTCACGTTGTCGTCAAAATCATAATATAAAAAATTTTTAGCCAATATGTTTTTTATTTTCTATTTTTATAAATAAATTTTAATGTAATTCGGCACTAACATTTGTTTAACACATAATAATAGCCATACCACCCCATTTAATGAGAATCGGATAACTTTTGTAACAGTCGTAGCATTTTTACGAAAAAGGATATATGACAGGACCTAGAGTCCTTGCGTCAATCTCAATAAAAATTATCACACAAGTTACTAGCACGGGATGTAAATAATCTACGGACTATTGTAACTTTCTGTGCAGTTATGTAGTCAAAATTGAATATTTCGTCCTTTCTATATATGGGCAGTAGGCGTGTCCTTTGCCCGATTTTTTCAAAAAATATAATTTTTCTTAATTTAAGTATTTTATACTAGTGTACCAAATTTCAAAACTCTGGGACCACTCCTTCTATTTTTGTCCCATCACTATATGGGATCAAATCACTGTGCGTCGTCAAGAAATATATGAATAATCCTCACTTTGCTGCAGAAATGAAACACAAATTTGTTTTAAATATTACATTTGTTATTTTTTTACATTTTTTATTTATTTGTGACTGAATTTTGGTACAACGACACACAAACCATTTTCACCTTAGTGGTCTTAATCTCGTAGTGTGCGGACGTGTACGCGAGTGTTAGAAAGAGCAAATATACATATTTGTAATGGGTGGCAAAAATTTTTTATTAATATACATACATGTAAGTATACAAAAGCGAAAAAGTAAAAAACAAAACAAAAAAAAAACAACTAAATAAAAAAGCAAACGGTAAATGAGTTACAGCAATCGTCGTGACAGTGGGCCTAATAGCAGAAATGCTTACATTGTGTTAAGCTCCACAAGCGTGAGCAATGAAAACATTAGAGACCCTGAATACAATAAAAATTATTTAAGTGAGAAATCGAAAATAAATACAAACAATTTAAGTTTAAGTGCACCCAATTTAAATAAGTGCTTTGAACAAGGGTCAAACTTAGCCCAACCCCTCTTTAAAAATTATAAAAAAAAGTACCGAGGTACCATCCTCACCGCGGTCATTTTTATAAAATTCTGGAATTGAAGCTACAGTAGCTAAAACCGGTCCCAGCCCAATCTCTTCACAAGTTCCAAAGGTCCAGGTAGGAATGGACCGTTATATAACAGTTCTTAAAAGGGGCAGAAGCCCCAAATCGGCAGAGGTTACCAACCATGCAAAAATGTCGAAAGATGAAGAAAAACAAACCTCATCGCAAAATCGGTTTGCAATACTGCAAGAGGAAAACGATGCCCCGCTAACTGAGAGGAAGACATTTAAGCCTCACCCAATTTATTTTAGAGAGAAAAATTCAAACGACCTTATAAAGTTTTTAGTTGGATTAATCGGTGAAGACAACTTTTATGTGTTGAACATAAAACGTGGTAGCTTTTATGAAACTAAAATTCAAGTGTATCACGGTTTCGGAGCTTGAAAAACATAACAAAAATTTCTACACCTACCAACTTAAGAACGCAAAAGGCCTCCAAGTTGCTATTAAGGGCATTGATTAAAATGTGGACCCGTTAGAAATTAAGCAAAGACTATAGACTATAAAGATGGTTCACTTGGAACAAATTTCTTAAACAGAAATTTTGAGTTTGCGATGGGTGGTTACGGTAAAGGCAAAGGGAAAGGAAAAACACTCTCTTAATTTGAGAGAAGACAGAAAATAAAAAAAAAGATCGCAAAAAAAAAATTTTTTTTTTTTTCTTCATATTTTTTATTATTGAATCTCCGCCTTTGGCGAACTAACAATAAGTATTCAAATCTTAGGGCTATATATTTAATATTAGTCCGGCCAGTGCCAGACTAAAATTGAATTTATTATAAGGAAATAAATAATTTCATCTAAGCGCAATAGTATCCCTCCTTTTCAGACGAGTGTGTCCACTATGTTGCAAAATGTTTCGAGCGAGCGAATTTGGATGTATTTCCAGCTTGTTTAAATACTTGTCCACATAATTAAAAATTTCGCATTTAACTAGTGGAACTTTCAGATCTTTGTGTATGTTGCTGTTTTTAACATACCAAGGAGCACCAGTTATCATTCTTAGGATTTTATTTTGACGACGTTGTATTTTTTCTATGTTGGAGGTGGAAGCAGTGCCCCATAATTGTATACCGTAGCACCAAATTGGTTTTAAAATCGAGTTGTAGAGTAGAAGTTTACAATCCAGACGTAGCACAGAGTTTCTACCCATTAGCCAGTGGATTTGAGTAGCTTTAAGTTTCATTTGAGTCAGCTTCGAATCTATATGAGGCTTCCATGTGAGGCGGCGATCCAGGTGAATGCCAACGTATTTCGTCTCAATTCGTTGAGTTGTTAATAAGAATTGGGGGGCACGTTTCCTTGCGTAACAAAAAATTGACGCCAAATTTTAAAAACAATAACAGCCAAAAAAAATATTAATGGTGCATGCACATACATACCAACATATACATATGGATGTATGTACATACATACAATATAAGCATTGTTTTCCATGTTTATTTTTTTTTATTTTGCTGCTTTTTTTATTTTACGTTTATTCATACGTGCATATGTATGCCTCTATGTATATTCACAAAAAAGACACATTCTTTTAAGCAAATTGATGGTTTTGTTTTAAATTTGCCAAAGAAGTATTGTTCAAAAGCAGCTTATGTTCAAAAACAAACGCTGCAGCGAAAGTTGTCGATAATCTAGTTGTAGGGTACAAATATATTTTATTGCTGTAGAAATGAAATCATGTCGATTCGAGTTGAATTAAAATAGCCTTATTTTGATATGTAGAGAGCTATACATATAAAGCGCCTTCTAACATTTCTTAGAAGTTTTAAATTATTAATTGCATACCTAAAACCTCAAGTTATTTATTTTTTAAACTTTAATTTTTATAATTTTTTTTGACAAAATAACCTTTGTCTTCAGTTTAAAAAAAAATCATCAGTGTGACTGTTAAAATCATGCTTCCGGGTCCAAATAGTGGCGCACATAAATCGTTTGGCATCAAACAATCAGAAATATCCCTGTGTCAATCGCTATCTAAGTCAGCATATTCGGTCTTATGATCGAGATTTAGTCGAAGCCCCAAATCCATTTTTAGGGTAAAATAATGTATATATCTCAATAAATCCAGCCACTCTTGCCACAAAACTAAGCACGGGTATTTTAAAGATAGGGACCTAAATTAGGGGAAATCATTTTTCAGATAGGAGCAGGGGAAGTTATATATCCCCTTAAATTGCAATATTTAAAGCACTAAATCTGAGAATAATAATAGCAATAGAATTAAAATGTCTTATAAAAAGTAATTTTACAATAATGAAAAAAATATTGGGAGCGGAGCAGGGGAAGGGGTAGCCCTCATACAAATTTACAGTTTTTGTAAAATTTTCGATACGCTATATCCAGAAAACTTCAAATGTTCTGCTTTTAATACAAAATGTGCTGAAAACAGTTAAAACTCTCGACCTTAAATCTTTTACATGGTATTTCTATTATACATAGTACAAACGTTAACATTTTGTAAGGTTTTCTATTTCAAAAACTAGGACAGCTATCGACCTCAAACCCGGCACAAAAAACTTTTTTAATTACAATATTCACAGTATGAAATAAATCAGCTAGATCAGATGGCTAGGTATATAAAAATACCAATGTGAAGTGTAAATATATAAGATTCGGCACAGCAAAATATAGCGCCCTTGTTCTATTTATTTATTTGTTTATTTTTTTATTTTCATATTAAAAAATGGTTTGTTTTGTCGTATAAAATATTTAATATTAAAAAATATAGTTCAAAAAAGGGAGAGTACATTATCTAGTATTCATTCCCATACACGCTTTATTTTTTTAATAAAAAATTGACATTTGTTATTTTAAAGTTAAAAAATATTTTTTATCAGTATATTCAAGTTTTAATAAAAAAAGTTTGTTTTTTTAAACAAAATTTTTCGAAAACTAAAATTTGTAAGGTTACATTTAAAATTACAGTTTTTTTAACTTAGAACTTGATGTTTGCACTGAAATAAACACAATGTGAGTTAAATAGCCACACCTGTCACAATAAAATTGCAAATATGTACCTGTACATATAAAAAAATAAAACGATCTAAAAACAAAAGATATTCTGCGCAAATAAAACAAACAAAAAATTTTAATTAAAAAAATAAGTTTTTCAATAAAAATCTTATCACAATAAAATTAAACCAATTCGCCTGATAAACTGTAATGAAAATTTAACAAAGTAATATTTTTTCTATACGAGTATAAATGTAGAATCAAAAATTTAAAACTAAAAACTTTAAATAAGTAAAATTATCCTTAAAGATTTTTTGTTTTTAAATTCAATAAATTCAATAAATCAAAGTACACGAACAATAATTATATTTAGGGCGGTATTTTACTACTCTCTACTTAAAGTAATGAATTTAAAATTTTCAGAAAAACTATTTGCGAATCGACTTGGTTTCATTTATACAACAACAAAATACGTATTGTTGCCCTATAACTACGCATTGAAATTTATTCGCTACTATCACGGCTTTTTGCACAAAAACTGTATTGAAACATAACTTCTTTTGCCTTAATTCATATATAAAAAAAAAACAAAAAGAATAACAATGTGAATTTGTACACCGAAATGTATTAATGTTTGTATGGACGTGTACGATGTTCTTATGTTTTTGTTTTTATTCAAGGCATATCGATACAAGGTGGCCGCAAAAAAAAATAAGGGAGTCATTCTCTTTATTTTTCATATGGAGTTTGAAACTAAAATTGAAATTATTTTTCAATCTTAGTGTCAAGCTCCATATAAAACAAATAAGGATTAAAAGAACGACTTTCTTATTTTTGTTCTTGCACCTTGTATGGATATGCCTTGGTTTCAATTCTTAAAATTTGATGGCCATTTTTTTGCTTTTACTTTTCGTCTTCTCTTTTGCATCAGTTTTTGTATGTAAGTATATCGTCACAGACTATGCAAAATGCCTTAGCTTACATGTTAAAACTTTTACAGGAGAAGCAAAAAACTTGTTTAAATAAAAAATATTTTGAGAATAAACACAAAAATTTTTTAATATAAGTTTACCAGAATTAACAAATTAATTTCTGCTGGAAAAAATAATTTTGCGAGATGATGTACATATTTTGACTTCACGGACCAAACTTAATAAAAAAAGTAGATTTTATATGTTATTTTAGATTAAGCGTTTAGCATTTTCTGTGACGATACATTCTTTGGCAATATTTACACACGTACATACACCTACAAATTGTTTTGCTGAGAGCTTATTTTCTTTTTGTTATTTCTGTCGCCAATTTTATTAACTCTCTTTCTCTCTATTTTAATAAATCCCAAATATGATAAATCCACATCAATTTAGCAGTCATAAAACAGTGTATGGAAGTGCAATATCTTTATAAATATATAGTCTTTGAATTAAGGCTAGTTTGTGCAGCAAAGGCTTCAAAGCCAAATCTGTGTCAAACATTAAAAACAGAGAAAGGTATCCCCAACCATTATGCCGAGTTGAGCTTGAGCCCGGTGATATAAAACTGAAGAAAAACGAAACTCACCCTATCTATGACCTTAAATATATTTTTCATCGTAGAGTCCTTGTTGAAGTGCCACATAAGCGATCTGGGCCCGTACAGTGCTTGAATTGCCAAGAGTATGGTCACACCAAAACTTATTGCAAGTTACCTGCTGTTTGTGTTGTGTGTGGAGACCTGCATGCTACGACCAAGTGCGACAAACCGAAAGATGATCCTCTGGTGAAGAAATGCAGCAATTGTGGTGGAAATCACACTGCTAACTATAGAGGCTGCCCTGTTTTTGATTTAGTAAGGCGCTCATCAATGCCAAAAGTAGTTCCTGCCCCTACTCAGCAGTTAAACATAACCACTACTACAATGCCCCCTCTAACACAGCCAACAACGAGTAAAGTTTCTTATGCCAACGCCTTAAAGTCTAACCAGCCCAACGCAAGTAAGCCTAACCCGCCAACAACACAACACGAAGTGCCTACAAATGAACCTATGGGCCCCAATTTTTACCGCCTGGAAGCCGTAATTGACAATATAGTTAAGCAATTTACCCAGCTTATTATTATATCTTTTCGTAATACAGTAAATTCGTTACTAGCTTTTTATGCTTATGAATACGTAAAAATATAAATTTGGAAATTTAATTTAATTTAAAACAAGCTCATAAATTTCTTTATATAATAAGTTAAAAATAAACGCGGACAAATAATAAACAAAAAATCTCACGAAAAGGATATAAAATAAATTGAATTGTTTAAGATTTTTTTTATTTGCAGCAGAACTTTTGTAATCCAAAGTAGACGAAGTGGGAGTTTTAAAAACTTTTTGATCTAGTTCGAACTTAATATTACTCAAAGGACCATCTGATGGTGCAGCAGTGTCAAGTAAACCAGGATCTTGAAATTTAACTGTATTTTGACGATTTTCAACGACTTGTGCTAGCAGTTCATTCAATTTGGCATCGTGTTCGCCTAGTTTTTCCGCCAACATTTTCTTTTCGTCTGTTAGGTTTAGCAAGCGTTCCTCAATTGTTATCATTTTGTTATTAGCCTCCGTTAGTTTATTAAACTCTTGCCATTCGCGTTCCAAACGATCCATGCGTTTTTCAATGTCCTTCTTTATATATTCTTTTTCTAAATCGTTTTTTTCTGATTTATAAGTGACATCATTCAGTTGACGGTGCAAATATTCGTGCTGTTTATAATCCAAAATACTAAAATTATTGATTTGCATTGCAAGATGATGTTTACTTTTAATGTAATGTTCAAGGGCATGAAGGTTGCTTTGACGGCTACATCCGACGTGACCACAAAACAAGCAAATCGATAATTTAGTCACACTCACACTTTTTGGGCATTTCATGCAAACTAATCTGTCTAGAAGTTTCGGTATGCGAAGATGACGACAAACGGGACAAGGACAAACATTTTCGGAATTTAATTGAGTGACAGTTTGAATTTTAATATATTTTTTGTCTTTTACTGTATTATGTAAATTTGTTTTCATTTTATAGTCCCATACGCTGAATTCCTCCAAGTTAATGACAAATCTATGTTGAGTTTCCTCATAATGTTTCAAAGCATGACCATATTCTCCGTGACTACAGCCAACATGGGCGCAATTAATACAAAGCCATAACAAATCGGCAGCTTCGCATTTCATACAAACAGAGTTTTTTAATAAATCGGGATTTTTAATATAACAACAGACGGGACAGTCATCACAATTAGCGCTGAACAAAAAATTTTTATGGAAAAAATCTTTGCTTTTATCCATTGCTGATTTAAAATTAATTAATCAAAATTTTTTTTTTAATTTTCCAAAAATTACAGTATTTGTTTTCTTATTGGCACAAATAGCTGGCATGATGCAGGAAATGCAAAAAATGAGGTCTGCTTTTTTGCAGGCTATGCTTAAAAGACCATGAACTGCTTCAGAGTTTGTTTCTGGAACGCAAACGGCATCCGCCAACACAAAAACGAACTCGAATACTTTTTAGTTGTCAAGAAAATTGATGTCATGTTAATTTCCGAGACTCATATGACATCTAGAAGCACTTTTAAAATAAATGGCTATACTTTTTACGACGCAAAGGATCCTAGGGATAGATCATGTGGTGGATCTGCTATATTAATTAAATTAAGAATTAAACATAAATGGTCGGGTGGCCTATCCGAACCTTATATTCAAGCAACAAACGTCTGTATTGATGAATTTTTCCATAATCTCGTTATTTCGTCAGTTTATTGTCCGCCCAGATTTTCCATTACGAAAGATCAGTACATCAGTTTTTACAAATCTTTAGGTCCCCGCTTCATAGCTGTTGGAGACTATAACGCCAAGCACTCTTACTGGGGCTCCCGCCTTATTAGTCCCAGAGGTCGCGTCTTGTATGATTCCGTGTCTGAAATGGGACTTCACGTTATTTCAACTGGACAACCAACCTACTGGCCAACGGACCACAATAAAATTCCAAACGTAAGAGACTTTGGCGTAGCAAAAGGCATATCACCGGAGCTTATTGAGGCCCAAGCCTCCTTGGATTTATCTTCTGACCACTCACCCACAATAATCACTGTTTGCAGTCCCCACCAAATTGCAAGTAGTGAGTTTTTATTAAATAAAAGAGTAAACTGGTTAAAATATAAAAAATATATCAGCACCCACTGCTCTGAAAACCAACCGCTAAAAACACCCGGAGACATCGATGATTGTCTGAACGGCTTAAATGAAAACATTATAAAAGCCATTGAACATGCTTCTTCTACTTACCGTCAGGCCAAGTACAACAAAATTTATTCTGCCGATGTGGAAAAACTTTTATCTGAAAAAAGGAGAGCCCAAAGAGAATGGCAAAAGCATAGATCACCCCAACTTAAAGCCAAGTTGAAGGAATGAACAAACCGATTGAAAAATTTGCTAGAGGTTCACCGATTGGCATCTCTTAAGGAACACCTCGAAGGTCTAGACTCGACTCCTCAGACGAATTATTCACTATATCAGCGAAATATCTTAAAAGACCCGTTATCGCGAAACCACCGCTACGTAATCTGAGAGGATCCTGAGCAAGAAGTGATGAAGACAAATGTGATCTGCTCGCAAGTCTTCTAACAAATGTCTTCACTCCAAATACATGCACTGACATAAGTAAATTACCACCTGTTGTTGCTAGATTCCCTATGGAATTACGTTTTCAGTTGTCAGATGTCGTAGAAGCTATCAACAATTTAAATGCTAAAAAAGCTCCTGGCTTTGATGAAATCAGCAACAAAATGCTTATGGAGCTGCCATGCACAGCAAAAAGAATAATTCTTTTTATTTTTAACGCCATATTACGGCTCGAACATTTCCCGCCAGTATGGAAAGTTGCCTTGGTAAAGATGATCCCTAAGCCGGGAAAAGATCCTTCAAAGGTGGAGTCTTACAGGCCTATAAGTCTGTTATCAACTATGTCCAAATTGTTTGAGAAATTGCTCAAAAACAAGCTGACTCCGATCCTGAGTGAAAACAACTTCATTCCAGATCACCAATTTGGATTTAGAAATCAACACAGTACCATCGAACAAACTCACAGATTGGTACAGGTTATAAGAAAGGCCTTTGAGGAAAAGAAATACTGCTCTGCGCTATTTATAGATGTCTCTCAAGCGTTCGACAAAGTATGGCATGAAGGCCTGTTAAACAAATTAAAGCTTAACCTTCAATCTAATATTTCCAACCTTTTAGAAAAATACATGACCGGCCGACAATTTATGTTTAAAGAGGGAAACCAAATAAGTTCTTCTAATCCAATAAGGCCTGGTGTACCTCAAGGGAATATACTAGGTCCGATTCTGTACTTGCTTTATAAAGCAATTTTACTCATACGTCAACATTTGCTGATGATACCGCCTTTCTTAGTATTCATAAAGACCCTATAGAGGCCTCGAAACAACTGCAGCATCACGTATCCCAAGTAAAAAAATGGTCGAATTTATGGGGTATTAAAATAAACGAGCAAAAATGCACCCACGTTACTTTAACTTTACGCAAGGAAACGTGCCCCCCCAATTTTTATTAACAACCATACGGTTCCTCAACGCATTGAAACAAAATATCTTGGCATTCACTTGGATCGCCGCCTTACATGGAAGCCCCACATAGATGCAAAATTGTCACAATTAAAACTTAAAACGGCCCAAATCCACTGGCTAATTGATAGAAACTCTGTGCTACATCTTGATTGTAAACTTCTGCTCTACAACTCAATTTTGAAGCCAATTTGGTGCTACGGGATACAACTATGGGGCACTGCTTCCGCCTCCAACATAGAAAAGTTTCAACGCCGTCAAAACAAAATTCTAAGAATGATAACTGGTGCTCCTTTGTATGTTAAAAACAGCAACATCCACAAGGATCTAGAAGTTCCACTGTTAAAATGCGAAATCCTAAACTATGTGGACAAGTACTTAAACAAGCTTGAAACTCATCCAAATCCGATCGCTCGAAACATCTTGCAACATAGTGGACACACCCGTCTGATACTATTGTGCTTAGATGAAATTATTTATTTCTTTATGATAACTTAAATTTTAGTCTGGCACTGGTCGGACTAATACTAAATATATAGCCCTAAGATTTGAATACTTATTGTTAGTTCGCAAAGGCGGAGATTCAATAATAAAAAAAATATATATACGAAACATACACGAAAATTGAGTTAAAATTATTTGCGATAGAATATTTGTGTAAGCAAACATGTGAAAAAACAAAAATTTATGAAAAAGTTGTATAATTATCTTTTAACTTGCCCATCAAGTTAAAAGGCGAGTTGAATAGGAAAATTGATCATTAAGTTTCTTTCAGTTGCATTCTTAATTTCGTAGTGTACGGACGTGTCAACGCGAGTGTAAAATTGGTAATAGATTATGTTAGTAATAAGTCGCAAACGAATTTATTAATATACATACAAACACATACTAGTGAGAAAAAAACAACAAACTAACTAGACAAAGAATATTGTTGGACTGAACACGGTGTTGGTGCTTGTGCATGCAAAAAATTATAAAAATAATAAAAAAAAACACAAATTATAAAAAAAAGCCTACTAAAAATATGAATTTAATGCAAAATAAACTTTGTATTTAAATGTGAAATAAAAAGAAATAAAGAAATGAATTTAAAAAAACTTTTATTATAAAAACCAATATAAATAAAAACAAACCTTTATTTTTATATATACATATATTTTTATGAAAAAAGACAGAAAAGAATCATAACAAAATAACGAAAGATAAACAAACTAATTACAAAAAAGAACAACTGTTACAGAAATTAAGAGAAACTGCATTGAAGTGCAGCAAAGCTTTGCAATTGGCGCCGAACAAAAGCAAATACACATACATATTGTTAATTTAAAAAAGAATAAATCAATAAAGTAATATTTTAAATAAACATGTCATCGCGTAGAGCAAAGAGAGCTGCAAATGAAAGTGCGCATGCTTCGAGTGTTAACGGCAGCGTACAATTGCGTTGCGCAGCGAGATCATCAAAAGAAGAAGAGTTCAGCTCTCTGTCTACTGACACTCCATTAATGGCTGATTTTGTGTTTCAAAATGCAAATGACTCTTGCTCGCGCAGTCGCCTATGGAACTGGCTAGACACTAAATTTTTAAAACAAGATGAGTACATTAAAGAGCAATCACAGCTTATTAAAGATATGATAGTTGAGAGTAAGAGAAGTCTGTTACATGAAATCGAACAGAAATTTAATGAGTTTAAGACTGAGATACTTGGTGATGTAAAAAGGGAAATAAAAGAATTAAATGATAGGATAACTGAACTTGAGGCAGCTAAAGTTGAAATTAATGAACTAAAGTCTGACTTACACTGCTTTAAGTTAAAATGTTTAACGCATGAGAATTCTATTGTGGCCTCGGATATTCGAATCACTGGTTTACCTCTTCATAAAGATGAGAACTTAGGAAACATTTTTGAAAACATTTGCAATTCTTTGAATATAACTATGCCACCTTATAAAGCCATTTTTCGTGTAAGACATTTTAAAGCCCAAAGAAATGTTGACGATCCACCGATTATTATTAAGCTAAATGCACCATATGACAGAAACTATTTTTTGAAAAGTCTTGCAGCTTATCGACGGAAATATAAATCACCTCTGCGGTTATGTAATGCTGGCTTCGAAAGCGACTCTGTTTTTTACATTAATGAAAATTTATCGCCGCACAACCATGCAATTTTTAGAACAGCGCTTGGTTTAAAAAAAGATAATTTGCTGAAGGCTGTTTACACTCAACGAGGGATAGTCCATGTAAAGCAGAATGAGAATGATGACCCTACACCTATACATTTTTCGGATCAACTTAAGCAGTTTTTTCTTCGTTCTTAAAATTAGTTGTCATTCTTCATTCATGTTTACAACATTTATTTTACTTTTTTGTTCTTTAGTTTTTATCCTTGAGATGTTTAAAATGTTTTTAAATTTTTACTTTATATTAATGTTAGGCTTATTGCTGCTTGTTTATTTAATAGCTTTTAATTGTTTGCGCCTTTGCCAATTTTTATTCAACATTATTTTCTACACTTTGTTAATAACGTTAACCTTTTTTTACAATCTATATATTTATACTATTATTTATATTATTTGTTACACGTCGACAATTACGTTAAATTTCTGTTTCTATTTCCTCTTTGTTGCTATTAGCATTGCATTTTTGAATATAATCTCTTATGGGTTCTAGCGGATATGATGGTGGACGATCCAAAGTTTCGACAGTGAGCATGGTAAGAATTTTGGCTAAGTATAAAAGTGGATTCACTTTATCACACATAAATGCCCAAAGTTTAAATAATAAGATGGATGAATTTAAATTAGTTTTTGAGAGCTCAAATGTTGATATAATTTGTGTCTCAGAAACATGGCTGGCAACTTCGACTCCTGATAGTCTTATATGTCTTAACGGGTACAAGGTTTTTAGAGCTGATAGATTAAGTCTTGCTGGTGGTGTTGCCATATTTGTAAAAAATAGCATAGCTTGTAAAGTGCGCCAGAAATCGGATTCTGGCAGAGGTCCAACTAGAAATGTCGAATTTATTTTTATTGAGGCTTCATCATGCGGCAGGAAGATGTTGATAGGTAGTGTTTATAGACCAAATAAAAGGATTCCTTTTACGGACTTCTATTCAGCACTTAGTACTCTGACGACTGAATATGACGATATTGTGATTTCTGGTGATTTTAATTCGGATATCTTGGGGGATAAAACTCTTTCTGACAATATGTTATCACTTGGTCTTTCACTAGTTAACACAATGAGGCCTACTCATCATACTTCAACAACCAGCACACTTCTTGACCTTTTTTTCGTGTCTAATACATCTAAGATTTTATTGTATGATCAAATATCTGCTCCATGTTTTTCAAAACATGACTTAATTTTCTTAACTTATGACTTTGGTTTTCAATTGGCTGAGAAAAATATTACCTATCGTGACTTCAAAAATTTGGATAAGAACGCGTTATATGAAAATTTTGGCCAGATTGCTTGGACCGATATTTTTTATATGACTTCGGTTGAGGATCAATCCCTTTTTTTGGAGCGTAACATACAGTACCTTTTTGATGCAACTGTACCTCTTAAACAAAGGAAAGTTGGGAATAGACAAAAACCCTGGTTCTCTAATGCCTTGAAACATGTTATATATCTGAGGGATTTGGCATACTCAAGGTGGAAGAGATATAAAACACCGGAGTTAAGATTGCAGTACACTTTTGCCAGAAGGAATGTTAATAAACAAATTAAATGTGCGAAAAGTGAGTATTATGCTAAACGTTTTAGTTCTGCAATTGATTGTAAACGGACGTGGCATACCATTCGTGAAATAGGAATTGATAGTAAACATAGTAATGTCAATTACCAAATAGATCCGGATGAACTTAATCAAACTTTTACTAATTTTCCTATTGTTCGTGCTAGCCCAAGTTTTTATAACTTTCCTCCTTTTTCCTCAGATGTATGCAACGTGTCAGCTGAGGAACATTTTTTCCAATTTTCCCGTGTTTCACAGTATGACGTTTTCTTAGCGGTTTCTGCGATAAAGTCAAACTCAGTTGGATATGACGGTATAAACCCAAAGTTTATAAGGTATTTTCTGCCATTAGTTTTACCGTATGTGACGCATTTGTTTAATAGTATTATAATGTCATGCACGTTTCCGTTAAGGTGGAAACATGCAAAGATAATTCCATTGCCTAAGCCAAATGGGGAATACCGTCCCATTGCAATCTTGTGTTTTTTTTCTAAGGTTCTCGAAAAGCTTTTGCATAACCAGATGATGCAGTATATTGACACGCATAGTTTACTGTCTAATATACAGTCAGGTTTTCGCCGCAATCACAGCTGCATTACTGCCCTTTTGGAAGTTAGTGAGCATATACGACAGGGGTTGGAAGATGATAATATTAATTTTTTGGTGCTTTTGGATCATTCCAAGGCTTTTGATACAGTTGATCACGGCACGCTGCTTGGAAAATTGAGATGTTTTTTTCATTTCTCTAAATGGTCAACTAAACTTATATCCTCGTACCTGTCGGGTCGGACACAATCAGTCTTTGTTAATGATCTCTGGTCAACTCCCATTTCTATCACTCGAGGTGTGCCTCAGGGATCTATCCTGGGACCACTTCTCTTTTCGTTATATGCAAATGATTTACCCGAGATACTTTCAAACTGCAAGATTCATCTTTATGCGGATGATGTTCAGCTTCTTTTGACTAGTTCAATTCAGGATGTTGCCTTGAGTGTTGCTACTTTAAATGAAGAGTTGGGCAAAATTTACACGTGGGCAAACGCGAATGGTCTATGCTTGAACCCAAACAAGTCCAAGTGCATGGTAATACACAAAAGATGTTTAAATCTTAATAACGTTTATGATATCGTTATGAACAATGAGAAAATTGAGATAGTGAATGCAGCTAAGAATCTTGGGATAATATTTAATGAAAGTTTGACCTGGGACAGCCATATAAATTTGCTAATTGGTCAAACATACATTAAATTACGTGCTCTCTGGTCAACGCAATATTTTACACCATTAAATATCCGAATTTTACTTGCCAAGACTTACCTGATTCCTGGCTTAATGTATGGGTGTGAGTTATATGCAAACTGTGACTCGGTAAGCAAAAGAAAATTGAATGTATTGTACAACAATATCTTAAGATACGTATATAAATTGAAGAGGTTTGATCATATATCTTTGGTTTCTAATAATCTTTACGGTGTCTCTTTTGAGAATCTGATGAAAATTCGTATTCTTATATTCATGCATAAAATAATAAACATGGAGACACCCAAATACTTGTTTGATAGATTAAAGTTTTTCCAGTCACCCCGTGGAAAAAAATGCGTAATTCCTAGACATCACAGCTTAATATCTGAATGGCAGTTTTTTGTAAATGCCACTCGACTTTGGAATATTCTTCCATCAAACCAACAAGTAAACCGCAATGCTATTAGTTTCAAATCATTTCTTTTTAATTTTTTTTCATAATTTTTTCGTAAATGTTGACTGTAATGTACATATGTATGTGTTAAGTTTATTCTTAATTTAGTTAGCTTAGTTAAAAATGTTATTCTATGTAAAATGTGTAATATATGGCGTTCCTGTGCTTTAAATATAAGACTCTGTCTTGTTGCACTGGAAATGAAAAAAACAAGTAAATAAATAAATAAATAAATAAATAAATAAAAAATGTGAACGGTTAATGAGTAACAGTAATTGTAGTGACAGTGGGCCTGATAACCAAAATGCTAACATTGTGCTAAGCTCAACAAGCGTCAGTAATGAAAATATCAGAGACCCTGAATAAAATAAAAACTATTTGAGTGAGAAACCAAAAATAAATACAAACAATTTAAGTGCACCCAACTTAAATAAATGCTTTGAGCAAGGGTAAAATTTAGCCCACTATATATTTTTAAAAATTATAAAAAAAATACCGAAGTACCATCCTCCCCGCAGTTTTCCTTATCATATTCTGGAATTGAACCTACTCTTGCTAAAGGCAGTTCCAGTCCACTTTCATCAGAAGCTCCAAAGGTCCAAGTAGGGATGGACCGCTTAATAACAGTTCGTATAAGGGGTAGAAGCCGGAAATACGCAGAGGTTATAAAACCAGCAAAAATTTCAAGAGATGAAGAAAATCCAATCTCATCGCAAAATCGTTTTGCAACACTATAAGAGGGGAACGATATCCCTGTCACAGAGAAGAAGACATTTAAACCTCCTCCAATTTATTTGAGAGAAAGAAACTCGAACAATCTTATTAGGTTTTTAGTCGGATTAATCGGTGAAAATAACTTTTATGTGTTTTATATTAAGCCTGGTAATATTTGCGAGACAAAAAATCAGGTAAATCAGGTAAATGTGTTGTGTTTGTGGACCTGCATGGCACGACCAAGTGCGATAAGCCGAAAGATAACCCCAGGGTGAAGAAATGCAGCAATTGCGGCGGAAACGGCCAACTATAGAGGTTGCCTTGTTTTTGAATCAGTAAAGCGCTCATCTAAGCCAAAATTAGTTTCTGCCCCTTCACATCAGATAAATGCAGCACCTACTACTATGCCTTCATTAACACAACCAACCCAACATTCGTAAGCCTAACCAGCCAACAACACCACATGAGGCGCCAACAAATGAACCAACTGGTCCCAATTTTAGCCGTCTGGAAGACGTAATAGACAATATGGTTAAACAGTTCACGCAGATAATATCGCAAGTGACTGGCATGATGCAAGAAATGCAGTCTGCTCTTTTGCAGGCCATGCTTAAAAGGCCATGAACTGCCTCAGGGCTTGTTTCTGGAACGCAAACGCATCCGCCAACGAGCTTGAATACTTTTTAACACAACAAAAAATTGATGTCATGTTGATTTCCGAGACTCATATGACATCTTGAAGCACTTCCAAAATAAGTGGCTACACCTTTTATGATTCAAGAGATCCCAGAGATACGTCATGTGGTGGTTCAGCTATATTAATTAAATCAAGAATCAAACACCAATGGATGGGTGGTCTCTCCGAAAGTTATATACAAGCAACAAACGTCTGCATTGATGAATTTTACCATAATCTCGTTATTTCGTCAGTTTATTGTCCACCCGTGTTCTCCATAACGAAGGATCAGTGCAACAGTTTTTACTAAATCTTTAGAGCCTCACTTTATAGCTGCTGGAGACTATAACGCAAAACACACACACCAAGAGGTCGTGTCTTGTATGTTTCTGTATCGGAAATGAGACTTCATGTTATTTCAACTGGACAGCCAACATATTAGCCAACTGACCACAATAAAATACCAGACGTAATAGATTTTGGCGTAATAAAAGGTATATCCTCTGAGCTTATTAAGGCTCAAGCATCATTGGCACTATTTTCTGATCACTCACCCACAATTATAAAAAATAAGCTGAAGGAATGTACAAACCGATTAAAAAACTTGCGAGAAGTACATAGAATGTCATCAATGAAGGAATACCTGGAAGGTCTAGACGCGACTGTTCAAACAAACTATTCTCTATGGCGATCAGCCAGACGTCTTAAAAGACCCGTAATCGCAAAACCACCACTGCGTAACCTAAGAGGATCCTGACGAAGAAAAAGGCGATCTGTTCGCAAGCTATTTAAGAAGCGTCTTCACTTCCAATTCATGCACTGATGAGAGAAAAATACCCCTAGACGTCCGATAGAAATACGTTTCCGATTTTCAGATGTTAAAGAGGCAATCGCTAACCTTAATGAAAAGAAAGCTCCAGGCGTTGATAAGATAAGCAACAAAATCCTTTTAGAGCTACCCTTTACAGATAAAAGAATTATTCTTTTTATTTTTAATGCCATAATTCGGCTTGAACATTTTCCGCCAATATGGAAAGTTGCCTAAGTAAAAATGATTTCTAAGCCTGGTACAGATCCTTCGAAGGTGGAGTCTTATAGGCCTATAAGTTTGTTACCAACTTTGGCAAACTGTCCGAAAAGCTGCTTAAAAACACGCTGATAACTGCTCCGCGCTTTTTATCGATGTCTCTCAAGCATTCTATAAAGTATGGCATGAAGGCCTGTTAATCAAACTTAAACTCTATCTACCAGCTAATATTTCAAACCTGCTAGATAAATACTTAACTGGCAGACAATTTATGATTAAAGAGGGAAACCAAATAAATTCCTCTAAGCCAATAGGGACTGGTGTAACTCAAGGGAGTATACTAGGTCCAATTCTGTACTTGCTTTACACAGCAGATATGCCTATCAATAGTATCACACACACGTCGACATTTGGTGATGACACTACTTTTCTTAGTACTCATAAAGACCCTAAAGAGCCTTCGAACCAGCTGCACCAACACTTAAGTCAAGTTGAGAAATGGGCAAAGTTATGGGGAATAAAAATAAGTGAACAAAAATGTACTCACGTAACTTTTACCTTTACTTGGATCGTCGCCTCCCATGGAAGCCTCATATGGGTGCAAAGCTGACGCAAATGAAACTTAAGGCTGCGCAAACCCACTGGCTAATGGGTAGATTGTAAACTGGATTGTAAACTTCTACTATACAACTCAATTTTAAAATTAATTTGGTGCTAGGGTATAGAATTTTGGGGCACTGCTTTCGCCTCTAACATAGAAAAAATACAACGCCGTCAAAATAAAATCATGAGAATGATAACTGGTGCTCCGTGGTATATTAAAAACAGCAACATCCATAAGGATCTAGAAGTTCCACTTGTTAAATATCTGAAATATTTGGACGGCTTTAGAAGGATGACTCCGGAACTTACACCGTCACTTCTTTACTGGCGGTCAATATTTACCCCAGAAACTTTTGATGTTGTGGATGTATTTGTTGTAATCTTAATGTGGCTTTTTTATTTTTAATTAAAATGTTTATGCTATTTTGCAACTATTTAGTTTTCTGGTCTTTAGTAAAAGTCAAATCAAGTTTTGGATTTAACTAGACTGACATGCGCGTGCACTATTGTATTATTATATTTCTGTTCTTCTCAAAACTTTGAATATCTCTAATAATTAGTTTAAGTTTTTCCTTTTTTTTCTTAACAAGGTATATTTAACCTTCTTATTTTCATAAGTTTTCATATACTAAGGCATAGGTATTTCGATACACAAAACAACACCCGATATAAACTCTGCTTTATTTTGTTAGTTAAAGTTTTTAAATTTAATATTTACGTAAAATTAAATATTTACGTTTCCAACAAAAATATATATTATGTTTTTTTCAAGTTCAACACCTCTTGTTTTTTATTTTTTTTTCTTATTTATAGTTCTTCACACGCACCAAAACTACTTTCAGACTCACGACCAACTCAAAACTAAATGCCTCGATTTCTTTTGTTTTAGACTTTTTATACTGCCCCTATTTTCCAATTGTGGCGGCAAATCTTCCAATATTACAACTACAAACTATTTTAGTTTGCCAATGCACTTATATCTCATTATATTTTCTTGAAATGCACCTAACAAAAAATTCGTTCGTTCTCCATTTTTTAAAACCTTAAAATCCTACTAGAATTATGTAATCTTATGATGTACAGCCTTTTTCCCTTTACTCTTGTCCAGAATATTCTCAACCCAGGTCAACATCTTATACCAGGGGCTCATAAAAAATAGTATGATTCTTTTTTCATTGAATATTATTGTCAAAATACACGTATTTCTTGTTATTTTACAAACAGCAGAAAACAAAAACAACGGAAAACAAAAACAATGTCCCTGCACTATACGCAAAATTATGGCATTGCCAACAGTTATTCATACCCTTTTCATTCATAAAACTCCTCAACACTAAAGCACTACATACACAAGAATAAAGGAAAAATTTATTAAGCAATACAAAACACGCGAGGTAAGTAAATTTGCAATTTTCTTTACTAATTTTATTTTTATTCTCTTTTCAGGTAATTTTCAATAAATTTAATAATTTAATTGGAAAAAAGGTAAAGTATTGTTCCTTTACATGCAATTTTTAAACAAATTAATGTATTTTCTCTTTACAGGTACCATCAAGAAAAGGCAAAATGAGCTTATGGATATTCTGTGGTTTTGCTCAGCCGCCACCTCTAGCCAACAGTAATGTGCTATCCGCGTTCCTCATCAGGTGGACCAAAAATGTAAAACAAAAAAAAAAACGAGCATTAAAAACCAAAAGAAAGTGAATAAAAAAAAATAGTCAAACTAACACACTAACAAAAAATAGAAAAAAAAACAAAAAAAAAACTAACATAAATAATAAATTAATATAGAACCAGGATTTGGGCTGGAGAATGGTTCCTCCAAATCCTGAAAGGCCCCTCCTTATAAAAAATACGAGGGATTATTGAGGCTTAAACATTTTTGCCTTCTCCCGAATGTTACTTTATGCGGTGCGTCCACGCCAAAATCTTTTTCGATCAGTG
The DNA here is from genome assembly GCA_963583895.1 of Melanophora roralis. Taxonomy (NCBI): domain Eukaryota; kingdom Metazoa; phylum Arthropoda; class Insecta; order Diptera; family Rhinophoridae; genus Melanophora; species Melanophora roralis. The sequence goes on along the minus strand of OY757187.1, from coordinate 73,236,775 downwards.
GCATCGTTCCGCATTAATATGCTCCCGCAACAAAATACCGGTCTCGCTGACGGTAACCAGAGGGGACGGTGTGCGGGTAGTTATATTCGAGATCAACGTGGGGAACTTCAACACCCTGGAAGAGTCTTAGCCGGGCGAAACCCAAAATCTTCATCCACTTTGTATGCTGTATGTGTCCTCAACTTCCAAAAGGCATCGCTTAGCGGATGGGCACCCGCAGAGTCTACTAGGGCTTACGGGAAGTATACAAATATGAAATACGATAGGGGTTTTACTTTGTTATAGTATGTCTTTCTATTTACAGGGAATGATACAAGTTTTTGCAACACTAATCTAAAGAGCATATCACGTACATATGCACATAGCACTACACGGGTCAAATTAAAATAATTTTTCTACACAAATTCACGGTATATATTGAAAGGTACATTTTTATCTACGCATACCTCAAGACTGCTTTCATACAATTCTAGAAAACTTGGATCATCATCTTACCTCGCCCTCCCACTGTAAGTAAGAACTTATACTTATTTATATGTACTATGTAGGATCGTAAACTTTATGACATTATAAACTTGTGTGATATAAACAAAACGGTTTAATCAAAATGCTATATGCAATCAGATTTCGTCCTATTGAGTCTAAAACTAATCGTGGAAATTATCTCTGACCCTCTTGATATAGTTCCTTATCCTGTGAAAGTTTTATTTGCTTTAACTTTTACTCAATGTGTATACATGTGTGATCGGGCTCACAAGGAGTACTGAGGTCGAGAATAAAACCAACTTAATTGACAACACTGACTCAACAAAAGGAACGGACAACGAAAAGAACAAACGGTCAACGAGAGAAAGAACAAGTGTACGGCAAGCAGTTAAGTTGTGTTGGCGGACGGAATAGGTAAAAGACAAAATTAATTGAAATTAACCACTATGTTAACTTGTAATTTAATAAATGAAATAATTTAAATAAAGTAAAAACGTGAATTAAATAAATTCAGTAAAGCGTTTCACTCAAAACTATTCGGGATACATTCCGCAGCAACGGAATCCCACATACATATAAATTTTGCTTTTTTTTTTTTAATAATGCATGTTTTTAGAAATACAACTAAAACTTTGTATTCTTAAAAATATATTACTAGTTTTAATATTGCACTTTTGAATATCTATGTATGTAGATCTCATATCACATATGGCTTATGAATCTATTGTAAAATCAGGTACTTGGTGTAAAATTAGAACAAAACAAACATGTATATTAAAAAATAATTTAAATAATATAATCACACTTATCCCAATATTGCAATTGTTCTAGATTTGATCACAGATTCGAAAATTTGCCAATGATATTTACATTTTTATATCTTTTACGTGAACTATACGAATGGGTCTACCTTGCATGTCCTCCACTTCGTACATATTGCTACCTATTGGTCTAACTATTCGACACTTGAGAAATTTAGGGCAAAATTTAGCATTCTTATTTTTACCAAAATCACTCAACATTGTGTTACGTCTGAATACTTCCTGTCCAGGTAATAGTTTTATTTTTCGGTCCCTCTCATTATACCTAGCGGCACTCCTTTCATATGCACTGTGCATATTTTTCCTAATTTTATTCCTCTTTAATTCTAACTTCTCGTTGTTGGATAAATTTTCAAATTCATGGTCTACAAGTGATTGAAGTTTACGAGCTAGTCTCTAATCGGCGCCATTTGTGAACATTTGGTAACCAAATAATGCACAAAAAGGTGTATAGCCGGTTGCAGAATGAACTGATGTTCTTAGGCGCATTCAATCTCGGGCAAGTATAGGTCCCAGTCTCGATGGTTCTTCTTTGAATAGGCTCTAATGGCTGCTAGCACGGATTGGTTAACCCTTTCTGAAGCGTTTGATTGTGGCGAATGGACCGCTGTCTTTATGTGTTTTATCCCAAATTCTTCAACTATATCCTTAAAACTTTTAGCTATAAACTGTGAGCCACTGTCACTATGAATGATTTCGGGCACACCGTACTTTTAAAATATTTCCTGCGTCAAAAATTGTATTACCTTAGCTGTCTTCGCTTCTCTCATGGCCTTTAAAAATATTAACTTTGTGAAGTAGTCCATGACAATAAAAACATAGCAATTGTCATTTTTAGACCTGGGGTATTTACCTAGGGAGTCTATGTATAACTTCTGAAAAGGTCTTTCAGTGATTACTTCCTTTCCTATTTCAGGCAATTGGTTTATATTTGCAGGCTTCGTCTCTTTACATATTTGACAGTATCGAACATATTCTCTTATTTGAATCGTCATTTTTGGCCAATAAATAAATCGTTTGACTCTTTCTAGAGTCTTCGTCATTCCACCATGCGCTACAGTAGTTGTTGTGTAAAACTTTCCTATCACCGCATGTGTCAAACTAGGTGGTATCCACAATTTCCATTCGACTGAGTTATCAAGATCTTGGTTACAGCTGGTTCTTTTGAAAAGTTTTCCATAGACTATCTTCAAATCCGGTAACTTACTTAGACTTTCTTGAACCTGTTTCATTAGTTCTAAGTACCCATCAGATTCAAATTCATTTGTTTCAAAGTTCAAAAGATCTCCAGCTTGAATTTCATCTACGTGGTGTTGTGGTATTCGGGACAGCATATCAGCTACTTTATTTTCAGAGCCTTTTCTGTGTTCAATTTGGAAGTCGAAGGCTTGCGGTTGTAGTGACCATCTGGCAAGTCTTCCACTCAGATCCTTAAGGGTCATCAGCCATTTTAGACTCGCATGGTCGGTGATGATAGTAAACACCATCATTTCCACATAAGGTCTAAATTTGCCATAACTGCTGCTAAACACTCTTTCTCTGTTACTGTGTAGTTCTTTTGACATGAATTCAGTTTTGAGAATAAAATGCGATTGGATGCTCTTCATTTTTGCCATTTAGCTGGTATAATACTGCGTCCATACCATAATCCGAGGCGTCGCATTGAATATAGAAACGCTTTGAAAAATCTGCGTGTCGTAACACTGGGGCGGAAGTTAACGCTTTCTTAAGCTTCTCAAAAGCTTCTGTCGCCTCGGGAGTCATTTTAAACTTAGGGCTCTTCTTCAAGGTATCAGAGTGGTGTTAAAATTGTCGCGAAGTCTTTTATAAAGCGCCTGTACCATCCGGCGGTACCAAGGAAACTTCTTACTTCTCTCACGTTTCTAGGCAGCTTAATCTCGCGCATAGCTTTGACCTTGTGTGGGTCTGTTTTAAGAGTAGCCCCACCTATAATAACCTCTAAGTATTTCAGTTCCTGAAAACAAAAATTGGACTTCTTAAGACCGATCGTCAAATTTGCCCTTTTCAAGGCTTCTGTTACCTCGCTTAATAGTTTTATATGTTCGTCAAAGAGGTTTGATATCACCAATATATCGTCCAAATAGATAAACACGTTTTCCTTTAACTTATTGAGTATAGCTTTGTCCATTAGACGACAAAGTCTTTGTGGGGCATTGCAAAGCCCGAAGGGAATTACCTTAAACTGATATAAAGGCCTTCCTGCAACCGTGAAAGCTGTATAAGCCTTACTATCCTCATCTAATTCTATTTTACAAAAGGCGTACTTTAAATCAACACTAATGAAATGGGTCTCGTCAATTCTACTGAGGATTCCATTTATGTTCTGAAGAGGATAGGCGTCTTTAATTGTAAGTTTGTTAAGCTTACGAGCATCTAAACAAAATCGGTTCTTGCCGGGTTTTCTCACCACAGTAGTTGGATTTTACCACGGGCTCTCACTATCTTCTATCACATTTAATTCAAGCGTATTATCTATCTCCTTATAAGTAATATCCTGTGCTGCAGGGGAAATTGGATAGTATCGGTCCTTAACGGGCTCAGCTCCTTCTATCAACTTAATAGTATGTTTTTCTAGGTGTGTTTTCCCCAATCCTTTTTCTTCAAAACTATCAAATTGTCTAATAACTTTGTCTAAAATTTGTTCCTGTACAACATTCAAGATGTGTGGCCTTATTTTATACCCGTTTTCCTCTGGCCTAAAATCCTTGCTAATTTTTTCGATATCCCTCTCATTTACACTTATAACGTCTGGAGCTAAATTAAATACCCTCCAAAAATCTACGCCTAAATAAAGTGACTGTTCCAAATCGGGACACAGATACAAGTACATTTCGTTTTCTTGATCTTTGTACCGTATGGATACTTTTACTTTGCCCAGTATTCTGTGATATTTACCACTGGCAGTTTTTACATTGGTCCATATTTGTTGAATACTAAGATCTAAATCCTGAACTATTTCACGGCAGCTTTTCCCCAATAAGCTAACTGAAGCCCCTGTGTCCAGTAATCCTTTTATTATTTTACCCTCCATTGACACTTCGGCATAGCTTCTCCGATCCTTCTCCTGACTTGCTCGGTATATTAATTCTACCATTAACTTTATAGTTTTCATAATTAAGATGCCTTTCGTCTCTAGATAAGTAATGCCTTAATTGTGGATAATTTTTAATTTTATTTGTTTAAACATTACTCTGTAAGTTTATAGCGATATTTGATTTTTCTGTTGTGGGGTGGATTTAGAGCTGAGCGTGGGTCCCCCTTCGCTCCCATGCTTTTCGCGCGGTTTTTCGATTGGCAGTTTGGACACCTGAGTGTTATGACATCTGGTTTTCCGCATTTGTAGCAGAAAAGTGCTCTTTCTACCCTTGTGCATTCCATAATGACATGCCCTGGTTGCCTGCAATTCCAGCATATCAGTTGCTGACTTCTCTGTAGGACATTGACATTAAGAGCTGCCATTTCTTCGTAATTATCTGTGGGGCTAGTACATCCCATTTCCTTTTGATCTTCATATAAAATCTCATTCACGTGTCTTACCGGTCTCATCGCTGGCGGCATATTTCGAACATCTTTTCGAGGGAAGTTTTTCTCAGCCTCGTTACACTCGACCCTTAGTTGTTCTACGGACGATACCACTATTGGGTAGACAATTGGTCCTATGCCTTCACGAATGTTCCTCTTAATTAGTTTGATGAGGTCATACTCGGGAATCGGCTGTATTAGACGTGCTCTCAATTGACTCATTGCTTGGAAGTAATTATCTATTGTCTCATCATGTTGTTACTTGTGCTCTACGAGATCTCTCATTATCTCAAAATTTGAGCGGGTTATTCTATATTGGCTTAATAAAGCGTGGTGAAGACCTGGCCAATTACAAACTCCATGGGTCTTTAAAAACAACCAATACCATTCTCTTGCTGTACCAGCAACTAACATGTGAAAATCTCTTAAAACTTCAGCCCACGGTATCTGGTAATGGGCTTAAAGGTGTTCCAACCGAAAAACAAAATCTTCGATATTTAAATGAGCTGGGCTACCATCAAATACCACCCGCAGTTTATCCACTCTTATCCTGGCTTGTTTCAGGTTATGTGCATTTGGCTGACGAAACGCGGACTGACTTGATAAAACTAAGTTCTCATTAGTCGATGTCATATTGCTTTGAGACGTATTTCAGACGGAATTCTGACAATTACCCTGCCTCTTTCAGACGAATTGCCATTTGTACTCTCTGTATTATTTACTACTTCACCCTCGTTTAGAGCAGGGACTTTTACTAGTTTTGCCAATTCTGCGATACTTTTCCTAACTTTTAATATTTCACTCTCAACCATTTTTCTTACCTGATTTTTTACCGAGTTCTGATTATCTGAAACCCCGTCGACAACACTATTTCTAACAGAAGTTACAATCTCAACGGGCATTTGGTTTCCTGAGCCACTGGCTATATTTGAGTACATACACTCATCCTGCGCTCTTGTGTCTATTGTCTGGGACATATCGAATATTTGGGCAACGTGAGATTCTCTGGGATTCGACATTTTGCTAGATGGAAGATTTGCCCTGACAACTTTCGGTATAGTTTGAAAAACTGATTTATTTAAATTAGATTCAGGCTTAACATTATTCTTTTTATTTCGCGTTTGAAAGCGAGTTTCGATATTCATAATATTTTGCGTAAAAAAATCAATTAAAAGGTAATCGAATAAGAGTTTTTACGAAAAAAAATATTTAAAAAAAAATATATAAAAAAATAACAAAATAGGCACGACTGCGCATAAAAAAATTTTGAAACAAAAAAAATTAAAATACAAACAATAGGTTTCAAAAAAACTTGCAATAAAATTTAAAAAAAAATAGACACAAATAGACAAATAATATATATAAAAAAATAGTTTATTGAAAAATAAAATAAACGAATTAAATTTTAAAAAAATAAATAAAAAATTTAATAACAAAATAAAAGTAAACGACTTATAATAGTTAGTAAATGAATAAAAAGGATAATAACTCAGCAGTTAGAAATTTTAAATCAAACACATGCAAAGAATATCAATAAGTAATTACAAATAAATAATTGAAACAAACAAATAACTAAAACCACAAATTAATGAAATATGTATGTATATAAATATAAATAATCAGTAATAAAAAATGTATATGTAAATAAATTTTTAATATGAAAATTTAAAATAAGTATATGTAAATATGTTCTTAAAAAATAGGTAAAAAAATATGTTCATAAAAAATAGGTATGTTTATAATAAAAATAATTCGATAAAAAGGTAACTAAGTAAAAACCATAAAAACAAATAAAAGTATAAACGTATCCAAAAATAAATTTAAATTTTGGGAAATAAAAAAAAATTAAAGAAAAAAGTTTGATAAAAAACAAGTATTAAATTGTAAAAAAAATGCACTATATATTAATTAAAATTTTTTGTTTTTCTCAATTTTTATGGTTCTGGCAATGAAGGATGGCAGTGATGGTTGTGGTGGTTATACATGTTTATACAATGATTCTGTGTTCAGTGTAATTCAACTTTATTGTAAAGGACCCCAAATTTTTGGTCTGCGGTTTATCATACATCGGCCTCTTTTCGACTGGACGAGATTACGATAAAACTATGTGTAATGGTACGTACAACAATATACATGGGCTGCACATCACCAAAGGCTACGAAACATTAACACACATTCGCACGGGCCACCATATTAAAAAAACAAACTTTATTTTAACAACAAAACAACAGAAATGTCACAGTACATTAAAAACAAAACACTCTTTGTCAAGATACTGTTGGCAATTTACGTAAATATGTATCATATTCTTGAAATTCGTTTTTCAAACAAATTATTTATACTACTCTACTAAATGATTACATTTTAAAGGCTACCAATTATACTTGTTTGCAAGACGATTTTGCTGTTGGGCTATTGCATTTACTATTGGATTACTGTAACATGCCTAGATGCTAATACATGCTTTCCTTGCAGATAGAGTGCCAATTTTCAATGTCGAAAGCTCCCGCTTAATATCATGGGCAACCGCCATTTTACTGGCTAAAATTATGTGCCCGCGATTTCAATCAGTGCGCCATACTTGTGGCGCGAATTCCATTTTCAAATCTCAATTTACACGCCATTTTTCCTGGCGCAGATTATTCTATCTGCAATTTCTGTTTGGGCGCCATTTTTAATGTTACGTACAGTAGGCCTGACGATGTCACCAGCTAACTGGTTGAGCTATCTTAGAGCGGCTCTTAACCCTGTGCCAGGCAGTAAAACATTAAAAAATAAAGGTAACTAAAAAAAACACAAACTACTTACAAGACACTGAACACATGAACTGGGAGATTGATGTTTGTCTCCTAATATAGCCCTCCCTTCCTTGTTGTAGCTCCTGTTCCTAATCCAACGTCTGCTACAACCCTTTTCCTGCCAACACACCCTGTTCACTTACCTATCCTCCATTGCCATATATAATTGAATTAAGCCATCATATTTTCTTATTACTTCATAAGCTCAACATTATACATTTATTAATATATCTTAAAACTAAACAAAATTAAATTTCTTAACACATTCATATAATACAAAAGTTAACACAATTTAGGCAAACTTTACTCTCCCTTATACGTACATATGTATTCAAAACTTATACACTACTCCTTTTTTTTAAAGAAAATATTCCTAAACTCATTCTTTTCTAAAAAAAATTGTTTTTAAGGGTTCAAACTCTCCTGGTTACCGGACATACGCACACAAAATTTATATTTCCTTATCCTAAGTATCAAGGAGCTCCCTAATAACGTCTAGATAGAAAAAAAACAATGTCTGCAAAAATTGGTTTTAGCAAAATTTGAGCACCCCTCACTCTTTTTTTTCTATATTTCCTTAAATATTAGGAAAAATTTCTATAGATACGGAGTTATTAACTTCTACCTGTTTTCTCTTAAAGTTGCAAACACTTATCTAACACACTGACAAAATCACACAGTTTTCGACACTTCCACTTTCTACTTAAACTTAAATAAAAAAAGGTATATTTGAAAATTCGAACTTATTTAAAAAAAAATTTATAAACTATCATTAACATAATTTATTAAACAAAATTCTACACAAATCTTAACGGTTTTGGATAATTACGGTTTTTCTTCTCTCTTACAGCTCACTTCTCCGTCACCAATTGCCTCCAGCTTGTACCTTCAACTGACTGCATCCGGCTTTAGAAGGATGACTTCGGAACTTACACCGTCACTTCTTTACTGGCGGTCGATATTTACTCCGAAACTTTTGATGTTGTGGTTGTATTTGTTATAATCTTTATGCTTATGCTATTTTGCAACTACATATTTAGTTTTCTGGTCTTTAGTAAAAGTTAAATCAAGTTTTGGATTTAACTAGACTGACATGCGCGTGCACTATTGTATTATTATATTTCTGTTCTTCTCAAAACTTTAAATATCTCTAATAATAAGTTTAAGTTGTTCCTTTTTTTTTTCTTAACACGGTATATTTAACCTTCTTATTTTCATAAGTTTTCATATACTAAGGCATGGGTATTTCGATACACAAAACAACACCCGACATAAACTCTGCTTTATTTTGTTAGTTAAAGTTTTTAAATTTAATATTTACGTAAACTTTAATATTTACGTTTCCAACAAAAATATATATAATGTTTTTTTCAAGTTTAACACCTCTTGTTTTTTTCTTCACACAAAAATTTGCATTTTCTCTACACGCACCAAAACTACTTTCAGACTCACGACCAACTCAAAACTGTCTCGATTTCTTTTGTTTTAGACCTTTTATACTACCTCTATTTTCCAATTGTGGTGGCAAATCTTCCAATATTACAACTACAAACTATTTTAGTTTGCCAATGCACTTAAATCTCATAATATTTTCTTAAAATGCACCTAACAAAAAAAACCGTTTGTTCTCCATTTTTTAAAACCTTAAAATCTTACTAGATTAATATATAATCTTATGATGTACAGCCTTTTTCCCTTTACTCTTGTCCAGAATATTATCAATCCAGGTCAACATCGTATACCAAGGGCTCATGAAAAATAGTATGATTCAATTTTATTAAATATTATTTTCAAAATACACGTAATTTCTTTTTATATTACAAACAGCGGAAAACAAAAACAACGGGAAACAAAAACAACGTCCCTGCACTATACGCAAAATTATGGCATTGCCAACATTTTTTCATACACTATTCATTCATAAAACTGCTCAACACTAAAGGCGGTGGCACATAGAATCCGTCGTGCGTCATACTTCGCCTTTTTTAACTGACAGCTAAGTTGAAAAACATGTTTTATTATGAACAATTTCACAATCAGTACGTCTCCTTCAACGCAAGGTACTAAAGTTGGGCAACTTTTAACGTACGTCAAATACTTTGACAACTACCAGCTGGTTCATAACCTTAATTTTGATTATATGCATGGGAAATTATGTGTACCAGGTGGTGTTACGAACACAACTGATCTACTTTTTTCATGCATAAATCGAGGCTGGGTAGTCAAAGTTGTTTACTTTTACATTGTTTTTTTTACAACTAAGCCAACGAAAACTACAACAAAAACAATAATTATATTCACCAAATGTTGTTGTTTTAGAATCACCACCACCTGATACATTTTTGCGCCATGATTAGTTGTTTTTGCACGCGGCCATAAAATTTTTAAAAATCAGCTGATTTAACATCCGTTTATAAAGGATTCTATGTGTTAACCTCTTGCGTTCTTACGTTAATGTCAGTTAAAAAAGGCAAAGTATGACGTACGACGGATTGTATGTGCCACCGCCTTAAAACACTACATACAGATACAACGCTGAATTAAGTAAAATACCAAAAATTATGTACAAGAATAAAGGAAAAATTTATTAAGCAACAAAAAACACGCGAGGTAAGTAAATTCTGTCGTAAAATAGCTCTGGTGAGGTAAAGAGCTCGCGCGTCGTTGGTCATTATTTTTTAAAGACAACCAGGCCGTCCCTTTTTATCGCACTTCGAGAATTTTGCGTCTCACTCTCGCATGTGGTGAAGTGTGTGGCGTCGCATAACTGTGCCGATACAGTTATCAGAGGCTGCATTATTTGACTGCATGCAAAAAAAACATTTTGAATATGGAGGAGAACCATTAAACTCAAAGAAAAACTAAGTATCCAGCACGTAACAGCTTCCTATTCGAAGGCATAGGTCGACTGCTTTCGTTTGTCTGGATCAACGTAAATACCCTGGATTTTTGGTTATGTACCTCTGCCATTAAATTTTATAGTTCAAAAAAAAAAAAAAAAAAAAAAAAAGGTAAGTAAATTTGCAATTTTCTTTACTAATTTTATTTTTATTCTCTTTTCAGGTAATTTTCAATAAATTTAATAATTTAGTTGGTAAAAAGGTAAAGTAATGTTTCTTTACATCATTGATGCGCAGCCCATACCACAATTGTGGAAAATAAAAATACACGTATTCTTATGCTCTTTTTATTTAGTCGTCAATGAGAAGACGACTAATGAACATGTGAGCACACTATACACTGGACCAAAGAATGTTAAAATTTTAGATTAATTATTTTCAATATATTTTTCTTGAGCCGAATATTTTATACCATTAATAAATAAAAACATTTGTTTTTATTTCTGCTAAAAAGGAAAATATATGTTTTTTACTTAAAAAATTGTTAATTTTACAAAATATTTGAATAAATTTATTATACAACTTTCAATCATTAATTTTTCTACTTATTTCGTCTTATCTTTAATATTAAAAATATTTTTTTTAACAACAAATATCATGCCATAAAAAATTTACAATATTTCTTTTACATTTTCATTAAAATTACCTATTGTGCAGTAAATTCAATTTTTCTCACCAATACAAACACATTTTTATTTTTGCGCATCACTGCTTTACATGCAATTTTTAAACAAATAAATGTATTTTCTCTTTACAGGTACCATCAAGAAAAGGCAAAATGAGCTTATGGATTATCTGCGGTTTTGCTCAGCCGCCACCTCTAGCAAACGTAAATGTGCCACATCTTGGCTCCGCTGCGGCAGGCCATCCACGTTTCTCATCAGGTGAACCAAAAATGTAAAACAAAAAAAAACGAGCAAAAAAACCAAAAGAAATTGAATAAAAAAAACTAATCAAACTAACATACTTACAAGAACAATAACAAATATAAAAACAAACAAAAAAAATAACATAACTAATAAATTAATATAGAACCAGGACTTGGGCTGGAGAATGGTTCCTCCAAATTCTGAAAGGCCCCTCCTTATAAAAAATATGAAGGAGTATTGTGGCTTAGACATTTTTGCCTCCTCCCGAATGTTATTTTATGCGGTGCGCCCACGCCAAAATTTTTTTCGGTCAGTGGCAACAATAATTTGTCAAATTTCACTTTGCAAAATTGACACATGTCGTGTAAACGCGTTAAAATATTGCACGGTGCAAAATGGTCTTTTAATTTCAGTTCATTTGTCGTTGACAAAAAAAAGAAATAAAAAATATTTAACACCCCTATTGTATGATATACAATAATAAAAATCGTTTCATTCCATCTGAGAGATGGATTAATGCTTGCCCGTTAGTCAAGTGTTGCCAAAGAGACTTTTAATGGAAAAAAGCATAGTGTATATGAATATGTAAACTTCATCCTAACTTACAAAACAAAACAGAAGCAAAACACTCATACCGTATCCCTTTCTCTGTTACATGTAAGTTAAATAGGTGATGTTTACAACCAAAAGACACTACTACCGTTCAAAGGGTACTGATAATGAAATTACGTAGCTGCTTTCGAAAATGCATTCTACTCGGCTAGTATCGGTAGAAAAACCAGCTTTTTTCAAATAAAAGTTTCTTTCAACATTAACGGAAAATATAAATTTCTTCTAATAAAAAGAAATTATATGAACTTAAGCCAAATTATAAAGCAAACATTTGTATTAAAAACAGTTCAACAATAAATAAAAATAGCAAATAAAAATAGCATTGCTTATTTAAAAAAAAATTATGTAAGACAGTTGATAATATAGTCTTTTGAAGAAAATAAATCAATGTAGAATCTGAATTTGTTTAGCTACAAAAAATACATTGTTTACCTCTTAAAAATTATTAAAACAGTGGCCAAAACAACAAATCGCAATCAAAAGATTTGAAGTTTACTATCCGACACAGAATTTTGTTATCTGTCGAACTGCGCACTTAAATTTGTATTTTTCTAAAATTTTGAGGGACATGTGTAATAACACATGTATTGCAAAAGTGACAAACCATATGTAAGATACATCTCGGATAAAGCCTTAAGGCTGGATTAGCCGAGCGCAACCGTACTGTAATGTATCAGCTGTTGGCTTTTGGCTTATGAGAAGCAATGCAAATATATATAAGGATTTAAATTGTATAGAAATCTATTATTGGGTATACACATATACTAAATAAACTATAATTTGGTTATTATATTTAAATAATATTTATAGACATACATAAAAATATACACAAAATATTCTCTAATGCCATTAGGTACTTTTTCTTCATAACGAAAACCCATTTGAAAAATTTTAATTCCCATCACTGTCTTTTAAACAGCTGTTTATTTATCATACCAAAATCAAAAATAAACAAGTCAAATAAAATACGTTTTAAATTAATTTATAAATTAAAAAAATAAAAGTTTTCCTGCAAATTAAAATTGCTTTATTTACCTTTACTAATGCTATTTTGTTTATGAATATAAAAAAAATATGTCACGTTTTTAAATATTCTATAACTGCACCAACGTGCTTACAGTACGTTACATTACAGTACGGTTGCAGCAACGCTCGGCTAACTAATACACAATATATGTACTAAACGTATGCGCAAGACGCTTAAAAGTCTCCAGTTGTGCATTTTTTTGCAAGCGAAAATAATTATTATAGAGGTAATTATCTGTAAAGCAAGTATAGCGAAAAAAGACATAAACAATACTGAAAAAAGCATTATATAAAGTTTAATAATAGACAATATTATCAAGTGTACAAAGAAAATACCTAAATCTTCATAGTTCACAAAACAACATTTCAAAAATGCGTAAAATAAAATAAAAAAAAGAAACACGCAAAGTACTAATGGTTATTTTATCTTTCTTTCGCATATAAAAGTATATAAAAAAGTACCATGAAAAAGAGCAAAAATACCCTCAAATTATAAAACAAACAAGTAGCCCATCACTGGCATACAAATGTCACGCAACAACGTAAGGAAATTCTATTTTATACAGAATGGTACGTTGCGGTTACAGTACGTTTTTTTTCGCTAAGCTTTTGCATTGCTTCTCATAAGCCAAAAGCCAACAGCTGATACATTACAGTACGGTTGCGCTCGGCTAATCCAGCCTTAAACCACCTTTGTTAACCCTTTCGCGGTCACTGACGTGTATAGACGTCAAAACAAAGGTTTCTGGTGGGTCATGACGTATATAGACGTCAAAAAAATATTTGCTCCTACAACTCATAATATTGGAGCTTTTCAACAATGGAACAGCAACTTTCTTTGATACATGACTTATGCATACAGTGAATGCATATAAACAATGCTGCAATTAAAAAAACGTTCAAATGTTGCTAAGTAACAAAAAATCATTTTAAAGTTTCCCACAGAGGCATGTGCTAAAAATTCGAGAATGAGGCATGGTAGAGGAAGGTATTGGCCACACTTCCTCATACTCAGTTTTTGCCAATCCACTTTTGTTTCAAACAACTTTTCCGAAAATTTAAGTATGATAAAAGCCATCAATACACTTTTCTGTATATTGGGCAAAATAAAAGGCATGTGCCAAAAACTGGAGAGTAGGGCATGTTAAAGTAAATTATTGGCCATATTTCCTTATACTCAGTTTTTCCCAGTCCACTCTTGTTTCGAACAACTTTTTCGAAAAACTAAGTAAGAGAATAGTTGCTTATACACTTTTCTGCATATTGAGCAAAAACAAAGACATGTGGCAAAATTGTATAATAGGGCATGGAAGAGGAAGATATTGACCATTTTTCCTCATACTCAGTTTTTCCCATTCCACTTTTGTTTCAAACAATTTTTCCAAAAATTTAAGTATGATAAAAGTCATCAATACACTTTTTTGCATATTGGGCAAAACAAAGACATGTGCACAAAATTGAAGAAAGGGCTTGGTAGCGAAAAGTATTAGCTATATTTTCTTATACTCAGTTTTGCCAGTCCACTTTTGTTTCGAACAGTTTTTTCAAAAAAATAAGTAGGAGAAAAGTCACTTCATACACTTTTCTGCATATTGGGTAAAAACAAAGACATGTGGTAAAAATTGGAGATGCGCCATGGTAGAGGAGGGTATTGGCCACATTTCCTCATACTAAGTGTTTCCCAGTCCACTTTTGTTTCCATCAACTTTTTTGAAAAACTAAGTGTGAGAGAAGTCACTCAATACACTGTAGTGAAATAAATGAGTAATGTTTCTGTGACCCATATATCAATGTTCTGAAACATGATCATACAGTGTAGTCACTACAAGAAACATTTAGACACACTTTGAGTCCGAATGAATAATGTTTCTGTGACCTACTTAAAATATAATTGTCTGAAATATGATCATACAACTTAGTCACTGTGGGAAACATTCAAACAGAGAATAACACACTTTAAGTTCAAAGACTTAAAGTTAATAGTTATTTGAGCCTTTTCATTTACCCCAATTCTTTTGTAATAAAAATATTATTGTAATAGTTATTTTATGTTAGTATATAATAAGTAAAAGTAATTAATAAAACGATTCATTGTTTAAGCAGTAACTGGTGGCTATGCCACGTCTTTTTATTAAATATATTACATGGCGACCGTTACAGGTTTTGTGTTGTATGTAATTCTTTTAAATTTCGGCTTTATAAATACAAAGACAAAAGATATGAATAAGATAAAAAGTGAGAAAAACTTAATAGTTCTATAAGTTAAAAAAAAAAGAAAAAAAATTTAAATGACCTGGTGGAAAAAAATATTGTCCACCATACCACTATTCGTAGCAGGTTATGAAGTGGGAAAGTCCACAGAGGAAAATGAAAATAAAGAACTGGTGCAGATACTACGCCAAAATATACAACAACCTGTTACAAGTGAAACAATGAAAAACAATAGCATGACTTACGTGGAAATTTTCTCAATAGTGATGGTGGTAATATTAGGTGTTATCTATGTGATAAAAATAATATGTAATGCCTTAAAAAACAATAGTCGCAACGCCCCACAACAACAGATATAAAACATAAGAAGGCATATCCTTAAAGAACAATAGTAACAACGTCATACAACAACAGATATAAGAAGATATCAGAAGACAACAAAGGAAAGCCAGAAGAATGGGAAGCAGTAAATCAACCAAATTCGATAAAATTTGCCAAGTGTATTGTGGCTATATCACACCTTATCATGAAATCCTGATGTTAGGAAGCTGCAAACATATTTTTCACCTTGTGTGCATCGACACTTTCTATGACATGTATAGGGAATATCCTGAATGCTGGATGATAAATAAATTGGATAAGTATTAATATAATAATAAACAAACGTATTATTTATAAGGTATGTAGTGGGAAACCATTATTAGTAATAAATATTAATATAATAAACAAACGTATTATTTTTAAGTTATGCAATGGGAAGCCATTATTAGTAGTATAGAACCCTTAGAAATCAAGTTTAGACAATCTTATAAATGCCTTAACCAAAATAAACCGATACAATCAGAAACCTTGAACAAGCATATTACTATTTTAATAGAGTCATTTAACAATATTAGAGGAATCTTAAACAGACAATACGATAGATATTCCACACAACACAAGGAACAGGCTGACAAGATATTTTTCAAATTAAGGGATAAATTATTAAAAAATTTTCATAAGTATAATATTCATATTAAAGTTCCTCTTACCCTAAGTTGCGAGGTAGATAAGAAAATCAGTGAATCGGACGATAGCGAGCAAGAAGATTTTGAGGAAGACAAAGAAATACAACCAAGCACAATGACACGTTCAGAGGACGACGTAATAGATAAGACAACGAAGATTGTCCCTACGTTTGACGGAAATGTAGACGAACTCCAAAGTTTTTTGGATGCGTTAACAATAGTTGAGAAAATAAAGGATACGCATGAGGAAATAGTGATAGGAGTAATTAAGACTAAACTTAAAGGACAAGCTAGGAACTTGATTACAAATGAGAATTCGATAGTGGCTATAAGCAATAAATTAGCATCTAACATTCAGGGTGAATCGTCTGAGGTTTTATGTTCAAAATTAATGAATATAAAACAACAGTCGAAGTCAGCAACCTTATACGCTGAGGAAATGCAGCAAATTACAAAAAAATTATGTGGTGCCTACATACGAGAGGGCTATCCATACCATATCTCTGAGAAATTAATAAAACAAAATGTCACTAAAGCGATTTCTAAAAATGCAGCAAATGAGGAAGTTAAATTGATAATGAAAACAGGAAACTTTGCTTCATTGAATGAGGTTGTTTCGAAATTTATAGAAGCTAGCACTGAAGCGGTTACCTCAAATTCATCAGTGTTTTACTTTAAACGCCCTGGGTCTTCAAGGCAAAATCATGAAAACCGATTTAATAACTACCGGGGAAATGGTCACTCCTGGCGTAGAAATAATCATTTTATTGGTTCTAATAATAACAATAATTTTAACAATAATAATAGTTGGCGACGCGGAAATAACCATAATAGAAATCATGCACACCATTCACGAAACGGGGGACGTGTGAGAGTAACTCAAGGAGTCTCGGGAAACGAGATTCCCCCTCAGGATATGGGGGGCCAAAGTTAAAAGGACAGATAATGAATTATAAATCAATATTTCACTTAAATCTTAATTTAAGTAGCTTTATTGAACTTCCAATTTCAACTAATTCCGATTTAAATACATTTCTAGTGGACACCGGAGCGGATGTCTCACTAATCAAACTGAATGCAATAAAATCTTTGAGAATCAACTCCCAAAATATTATTCAGATAACAGGCATAGGAGAAGGAAATATAAAATCTATAGGTACAATACAGATTGACCTTAGAGTCAAAAACTTTTTAATTCCACACAAATTTCATGTTGTTTCGGATACATTTCCAATACCATTTCAGGGTATATTGGGTTTAGACTTTTTTAAAAAATACAATATCACTATACAATACGGACAGGAAATAAATTCAAATTTAATTTCTTTGAGGCCAAATAATTTAAATTATTCCATAAATATACCACTGCTGGAAAGTATAAATGATGATTCAATTACATTACCAGCTCGATCAGAGGTGTTTAGACCTATAAAATTCAATAGCGAAGCAACTGATTTAGTAATTCCGAATCAAACTATACAAGACGGAGTGTATGTCGCTGGATGCATTATATCTAAAAATTTCCCATATGTGAGAATTGTTAACACAAGCTCAGAAAACAAGTTTTTAAATAATGTATCAATAAAACATGAAGAATTATCTGATTATGAAATTATTGGTACCCACAACACTGACAAAAATAGAGAGCAAATCATTTTAGAAAAATTAATGAAAAATTGTCCTGAACTGGTTAAATCCGAATTATCACTACTATTTTTGAAATATATTGATATTTTTGCGTTAGAAAGTGACAAAATAACTACAAATAAATTTTACACACAAAAATTAAGATTGTCTGACGAAAATGGTGTATACATGAAGAATTATCGTACACCACATTCACAAAAGTCTGAGATAATTAGGCAGGTTGAAAAACTTCAACAAGATGGAATTGTGGAACCGTCAGCGTCTAATTATAATAGTCCAATTATGCTTGTACCAAAGAAATCATTACCAAATAATACAAAATAAAAAATTAATAGCGGATAAGTTTCCCTTACCCAGGATTGAAGATATTCTAGATCAACTGGGTAGAGCAAAATTTTTTTGCTGTCTGGATTTGACATCAGGGTTTCATCAAATAGGGTTGGATGAAAGATCACGAGATATCACGTCATTCTCAACCGAAAATGGTTCATTTCGCTTCACGCGCCTACCATATGGCTTAAAAGTAGCCCCAAATTCATTCCAGCGAATGATGAATTTAGCATTTACAGGTTTAGCTCAATCTGGAACTTTTATATATATGGATGACGTTATCGTCACAGGTTGTTCCGTAAAGCACATGCTTAAAAACTTAGAAACGGTTTTCCAAAGATGCAGGGAATGTTATTTAAAACTGCATCCAGATAAATGCATTTTTTTTCGATCCGAAGTTACATATTTAGGACATAGGTGTACTGATAGGGGAATTCTGCCGGATAGTAGCAAATATGATGCAATAAAAAACTATCCCAGACCATCGAATTCTGATGAAGTACGTCGATTTGTAGCTTTCTGTAATTATTACAGACGCTTCATAAAAAATTTTGCATTTTATTCAGTACATTTATCTAAACTAACTAGAAAAAGAGAACAGTTTATATGGTCTAATGATTGTGAACATGCATTTCAACACCTGAAGGCAGCACTGTTATCACCACAAATTCTGCAATACCCAGATTTGGAAAAAACTTTTTATATAACTACTGATGCCAGTAAAACTGCTTGTGGCGCAATATTATCACAAGAAAAAGGTGGTATACAACTTCCAGTTGCATACGCATCACGAGCATTCACCAAGGGTGAATCAAATAAAGCAACCATAGAACAGGAGTTAATAGCTGTTCAATGGGCAATCAACCATTTTCGACCATATGTATATGGAAATAAATTTATAATACGTTGTGATCATAAACCATTAACATATCTATATTCTTTAAGAAATCCATCTAGTAGATTAACCAGAATTCGACTGGAATTGGAGGAATATGATTTTATTATAGAACACATTAAAGGAAAAGACAATTCAGGAGCGGACGCGCTATCTCGAATTGACTTCAGTGATATAAAATCAATCCCTTTAATTAACAATGTTAAACTGGTAATCACTCGTGCACAAAAGAAAAAGGAAATACAACAGAAAATTCAAAGCGAGGATAGTCAAGTAATTCAAGAAAAGCCTAGAGTTTTCGAAACTATTGGCTTCGAATGTGTGAAAAAGTGGCCCAAACTTAAAATGGATACCTTTAGAGGTATTCCTACACTCTGTTTTAAACGAGGCAAACAGGTGATAGCACAGAAAATAAATATACAAAGTACATTTGCTAATGGAAACATCGATCTAGATCAATTTTTTCCAATTCTTGAAAAAGAAGCAAATTGTAGAAATTTTAATAAAATACAAATAAATTTGAACGATAATTTATTTAATCACGTACACATTGAACATTTTAAGAAAAAAGCTAATGAACTTATAAGAGGATTGCAAATAGCGTTAACACCTAGAATACGCATAATTACAGATATAAAAGAAAAGGAAAATTTATTAAGAAAATTTCATGACAGTCTTCTCTTTGGAGGACATCCTGGAACGACTAGACTACTTAAAAAGATACGGCAATTTTACTATTGGAAAAATATAACTAAGGATGTTTGCCGATACGTAAAGAAATGTGTTCAATGTCAAACTAATAAAACCACAAAGAATATGAAACCAAATATGATTTTAACCGAAACACCCCATAAACCTTTCCCAACAGTAGTAATAGATACTGTAGGTCCACTTCCAATATCAGAAGCAGGAAATCAATATATAGTAACTTTAATATGTGACCTGACAAAGTATCTGATAGCAATACCAGTAACTGATAAGAGCGCAAAAACAGTAGCAAAGGCAGTAGTAGAACATTTCATACTAATTTATGGACCTATGAGTAAGATAATTAGTGACATGGGCACCGAATATAACAACCAAGTTCTTTTAGAACTACTAGAACTTTTGAATATTGACAAGGCAATATCAGCTCCTTACCACCACCAAACTTTAGGGACAGTAGAAAGGTCCCACCGCACCTTTAATGAATACTTGCGATCATATCTTAACACCTCAAACAACGATTGGGATAAATGGGTAAAATACTTCGCATATACCTTTAACACAACACCATCTACGGTGCATGGATTCTGCCCATTCGAATTAATTTTCCCTGCTAGCCCACAACATACACCATTGATACCGTTTGACACAATAGATCCTTTATATAATTTTGATAATTATTCAAAAGAAGTTAAATTTCGTCTACAAACCGCATTAACTAGGGCACAACACTTAATTAACAAGATGAAACTAAATCAAAAACAGATACATGATAAAAACATTAACAATACGGACATTGCAATAGGACATGAAGTGTTTATTAAGAATCATACAGCACACAAACTAGAACCACTTTACAAAGGACCATACAAAGTAATCGACATTGACGGCAGAAACAATATATTCATATATTTAAAAGAAAAAAAAACAGAAAATTAATAAAGAAAATATTAAAGATTAATTTTTATTTATTGTTGAACTAATTGTTTTTAATACAAATTTTTGATTTATAGTTTGGCTTTAGTTCATATAATTTCTTTTTTATTAGAAGAAATTATTATTTTCCGTCAATGTTGAAAGAAACTTTCAATTTGAAAAAAGCTGATTCTTCTACCGCTACTAGCCGAGTAGAATGCATTTTCGAAAGCAGCTACGCAATTTCATCATCAGTACTCTTTGAACGGTAGTAGTGTATATGGTTGTAAATATCACCTATTTAACTTACATGTAACAGAGAAAAGTATACGGTACCAGTGTTTTTCCTTCTGTTTTTATTTTGTAAGTTAGGACGAAGTTTATTTTTCATATAAACTATGCTTTTTTCCATTAAAAGTCTCTTTGGCAACACTTGACTAACGGACAAGCATTTGTCCATCTCTCAGATGGAACGAAACGCTTTTTTTTATTATTGTATATCATACAATAGGGGTAATCACTTTTTAATTTCTTTTATTGTCAACGACAAATTGATAGAAATTATTAAAGATCATTTTGCACCGTGCCATGTGTGAGTTATATGTTAATTTTTATTTATTGTTGAACTAATTGTTTTTAATACAAATTTTTGATTTATAGTTTGGCTTTAGTTCATATAATTTCTTTTTTATTAGAAGAAATTATTATTTTCCGTCAATGTTGAAAGAAACTTTCAATTTGAAAAAAGCTGATTCTTCTACCGCTACTAGCCGAGTAGAATGCATTTTCGAAAGCAGCTACGCAATTTCATCATCAGTACTCTTTGAACGGTAGTAGTGTATATGGTTGTAAATATCACCTATTTAACTTACATGTAACAGAGAAAAGTATACGGTACCAGTGTTTTTCCTTCTGTTTTTATTTTGTAAGTTAGGACGAAGTTTATTTTTCATATAAACTATGCTTTTTTCCATTAAAAGTCTCTTTGGCAACACTTGACTAACGGACAAGCATTTGTCCATCTCTCAGATGGAACGAAACGCTTTTTTTTATTATTGTATATCATACAATAGGGGTAATCACTTTTTAATTTCTTTTATTGTCAACGACAAATTGATAGAAATTATTAAAGATCATTTTGCACCGTGCCATGTGTGAGTTATATGTTAATTTTTATTTATTGTTGAACTAATTGTTTTTAATACAAATTTTTGATTTATAGTTTGGCTTTAGTTCATATAATTTCTTTTTTATTAGAAGAAATTATTATTTTCCGTCAATGTTGAAAGAAACTTTCAATTTGAAAAAAGCTGATTCTTCTACCGCTACTAGCCGAGTAGAATGCATTTTCGAAAGCAGCTACGCAATTTCATCATCAGTACTCTTTGAACGGTAGTAGTGTATATGGTTGTAAATATCACCTATTTAACTTACATGTAACAGAGAAAAGTATACGGTACCAGTGTTTTTCCTTCTGTTTTTATTTTGTAAGTTAGGACGAAGTTTATTTTCATATAAACTATGCTTTTTTCCATTAAAAGTCTCTTTGGCAACACTTGACTAACGGACAAGCATTTGTCCATCTCTCAGATGGAACGAAACGCTTTTTTTTATTATTGTATATCATACAATAGGGGTAATCACTTTTTAATTTCTTTTATTGTCAACGACAAATTGATAGAAATTATTAAAGATCATTTTGCACCGTGCCATGTGTGAGTTATATGTTAATTTTTATTTATTGTTGAACTAATTGTTTTTAATACAAATTTTTGATTTATAGTTTGGCTTTAGTTCATATAATTTCTTTTTTATTAGAAGAAATTATTATTTTCCGTCAATGTTGAAAGAAACTTTCAATTTGAAAAAAGCTGATTCTTCTACCGCTACTAGCCGAGTAGAATGCATTTTCGAAAGCAGCTACGCAATTTCATCATCAGTACTCTTTGAACGGTAGTAGTGTATATGGTTGTAAATATCACCTATTTAACTTACATGTAACAGAGAAAAGTATACGGTACCAGTGTTTTTCCTTCTGTTTTTATTTTGTAAGTTAGGACGAAGTTTATTTTTCATATAAACTATGCTTTTTTCCATTAAAAGTCTCTTTGGCAACACTTGACTAACGGACAAGCATTTGTCCATCTCTCAGATGGAACGAAACGCTTTTTTTTATTATTGTATATCATACAATAGGGGTAATCACTTTTTAATTTCTTTTATTGTCAACGACAAATTGATAGAAATTATTAAAGATCATTTTGCACCGTGCCATGTGTGAGTTATATGTTAATTTTTATTTATTGTTGAACTAATTGTTTTTAATACAAATTTTTGATTTATAGTTTGGCTTTAGTTCATATAATTTCTTTTTTATTAGAAGAAATTATTATTTTCCGTCAATGTTGAAAGAAACTTTCAATTTGAAAAAAGCTGATTCTTCTACCGCTACTAGCCGAGTAGAATACATTTTCGAAAGCAGCTACGCAATTTCATCATCAGTACTCTTTGAACGGTAGTAGTGTATATGGTTGTAAATATCACCTATTTAACTTACATGTAACAGAGAAAAGTATACGGTACCAGTGTTTTTCCTTCTGTTTTTATTTTGTATAAATCAAAAATTTGTATTAAAAACAATTAGTTCAACAATAAATAAAAATTAACATATAACTCACACATGGCACGGTGCAAAATGATCTTTAATAATTTCTATCAATTTGTCGTTGACAATAAAAGAAATTAAAAAGTGATTACCCCTATTGTATGATATACAATAATAAAAAAAAGCGTTTCGTTCCATCTGAGAGATGGACAAATGCTTGTCCGTTAGTCAAGTGTTGCCAAAGAGACTTTTAATGGAAAAAAGCATAGTTTATATGAAAAATAAACTTCGTCCTAACTTACAAAATAAAAACAGAAGGAAAAACACCGGTACCGTATACTTTTCTCTGTTACATGTAAGTTAAATAGGTGATATTTACAACCATATACACTACTACCGTTCAAAGAGTACTGATGATGAAATTGCGTAGCTGCTTTCGAAAATGCATTCTACTCGGCTAGTAGCGGTAGAAGAATCAGCTTTTTTCAAATTGAAAGTTTCTTTCAACATTGACGGAAAATAATAATTTCTTCTAATAAAAAAGAAATTATATGAACTAAAGCCAAACTATAAATCAAAAATTTGTATTAAAAACAATTAGTTCAACAATAAATAAAAATTAACATATAACTCACACATGGCACGGTGCAAAATGATCTTTAATAATTTCTATCAATTTGTCGTTGACAATAAAAGAAATTAAAAAGTGATTACCCCTATTGTATGATATACAATAATAAAAAAAAGCGTTTCGTTCCATCTGAGAGATGGACAAATGCTTGTCCGTTAGTCAAGTGTTGCCAAAGAGACTTTTAATGGAAAAAAGCATAGTTTATATGAAAAATAAACTTCGTCCTAACTTACAAAATAAAAACAGAAGGAAAAACACTGGTACCGTATACTTTTCTCTGTTACATGTAAGTTAAATAGGTGATATTTACAACCATATACACTACTACCGTTCAAAGAGTACTGATGATGAAATTGCGTAGCTGCTTTCGAAAATGCATTCTACTCGGCTAGTAGCGGTAGAAGAATCAGCTTTTTTCAAATTGAAAGTTTCTTTCAACATTGACGGAAAATAATAATTTCTTCTAATAAAAAAGAAATTATATGAACTAAAGCCAAACTATAAATCAAAAATTTGTATTAAAAACAATTAGTTCAACAATAAATAAAAATTAACATATAACTCACACATGGCACGGTGCAAAATGATCTTTAATAATTTCTATCAATTTGTCGTTGACAATAAAAGAAATTAAAAAGTGATTACCCCTATTGTATGATATACAATAATAAAAAAAAAAGCGTTTCGTTCCATCTGAGAGATGGACAAATGCTTGTCCGTTAGTCAAGTGTTGCCAAAGAGACTTTTAATGGAAAAAAGCATAGTTTATATGAAAAATAAACTTCGTCCTAACTTAAAAAATAAAAACAGAAGGAAAAACACTGGTACCGTATACTTTTCTCTGTTACATGTAAGTTAAATAGGTGATATTTACAACCATATACACTACTACCGTTCAAAGAGTACTGATGATGAAATTGCGTAGCTGCTTTCGAAAATGCATTCTACTCGGCTAGTAGCGGTAGAAGAATCAGCTTTTTTCAAATTGAAAGTTTCTTTCAACATTGACGGAAAATAATAATTTCTTCTAATAAAAAAGAAATTATATGAACTAAAGCCAAACTATAAATCAAAAATTTGTATTAAAAACAATTAGTTCAACAATAAATAAAAATTAACATATAACTCACACATGGCACGGTGCAAAATGATCTTTAATAATTTCTATCAATTTGTCGTTGACAATAAAAGAAATTAAAAAGTGATTACCCCTATTGTATGATATACAATAATAAAAAAAAAGCGTTTCGTTCCATCTGAGAGATGGACAAATGCTTGTCCGTTAGTCAAGTGTTGCCAAAGAGACTTTTAATGGAAAAAAGCATAGTTTATATGAAAAATAAACTTCGTCCTAACTTACAAAATAAAAACAGAAGGAAAAACACTGGTACCGTATACTTTTCTCTGTTACATGTAAGTTAAATAGGTGATATTTACAACCATATACACTACTACCGTTCAAAGAGTACTGATGATGAAATTGCGTAGCTGCTTTCGAAAATGCATTCTACTCGGCTAGTAGCGGTAGAAGAATCAGCTTTTTTCAAATTGAAAGTTTCTTTCAACATTGACGGAAAACAATAATTTCTTCTAATAAAAAAGAAATTATATGAACTAAAGCCAAACTATAAATCAAAAATTTGTATTAAAAACAATTAGTTCAACAATAAATAAAAATTAACATATAACTCACACATGGCACGGTGCAAAATGATCTTTAATAATTTCTATCAATTTGTCGTTGACAATAAAAGAAATTAAAAAGTGATTACCCCTATTGTATGATATACAATATTAAAAAAAAGCGTTTCGTTCCATCTGAGAGATGGACAAATGCTTGTCCGTTAGTCAAGTGTTGCCAAAGAGACTTTTAATGGAAAAAAGCATAGTTTATATGAAAAATAAACTTCGTCCTAACTTACAAAATAAAAACAGAAGGAAAAACACTGGTACCGTATACTTTTCTCTGTTACATGTAAGTTAAATAGGTGATATTTACAACCATATACACTACTACCGTTCAAAGAGTACTGATGATGAAATTGCGTAGCTGCTTTCGAAAATGCATTCTACTCGGCTAGTAGCGGTAGAAGAATCAGCTTTTTTCAAATTGAAAGTTTCTTTCAACATTGACGGAAAATAATAATTTCTTCTAATAAAAAAGAAATTATATGAACTAAAGCCAAACTATAAATCAAAAATTTGTATGAAAATATTAAAGTTTTTAGACAATAAAATAATAATAGAAATAAATTTTTTTTACACAAATATGTATGTATATAATTATTCCATAAGTAATTAGATAACTTCATGACATAATTTTTTTAATATTAAGATACTACCTATTAACTTGTTATTTTATAAGAATAAGACTAAAATGTTTTTTGTTAAAGTTAAATATGTAAAGAAAGCTCTTATCGACACCACTTGATCAATGGTATCAATAAGACCTTTCTCTTTAAAAGGGGAGGTGTAGTGAAATAAATGAGTAATGTTTCTGTGACCCATATATCAATGTTCTGAAATATGATCATACAGTGTAGTCACTACAAGAAACATTTAGACACACTTTGAGTCCGAATGAATAATGTTTCTGTGACCTACTTAAAATACAATTGTCTGAAATATGATCATACAACTTAGTCACTGTGGGAAACATTCAAACAAAGAATAACACACTTTAAGTTCAAAGACTTACAGTTAATAGTTATTTGAGCCTTTTCATTTACCCCAATTCTTTTGTAATAAAAATATTATTGTAATAGTTATTTTATGTTAGTATATAATAAGTAAAAGTAATTAATAAAACGATTCATTGTTTAAGCAGTAACTGGTGGCTATGCCACGTCTTTTTATTAAATATATTACAACACTTTTCTGCATTTGGGTAAAAACAAAGACATGTGCTAAAAATTAAAGAATAGGGCATGGTAGAGGAAGGTGTTGGTCGCATTTCCTCATACTCAGTTTTTACCACTTTAAACTAAGTATGAGAAAAGTCATTCAATACACTTTTCTTCATATTTGGCAAAAACAAAGACATGTGCATGACCTCATAAAGTTTTTAGTTGAATTAATAGGCGAAAACAACTTTTATGTTTCGAACATAAAGCGTGGTAGCATTTATGAAACTAAAATTCAAGTGAATCACGAAAACGCTTACCGCACTACGGTTGCCGAACTTGAAGAACATAAGAAAAGCTTCTACCACCTCCTACCAACTTAAGAACGCAAAAGGTCTCCAGGTTGTTATCAAAGGTATTGATTCGAATGTTTACCCAGAGGAGATTAAGACCAGTTTGTGCAGCAAAGGCTTGAAGGCCAAGTTTGTATCAGACATTAGAAACAGGGAAAGGTATCCTCAACCATTATTCCGAGTGGAGCTTAAGCCTGGTGATGTAAATTTAAAAAAAAATGAGTATCACCCTATTTATGACCTAAAATATATTTTGCACCGTAGAGTTGTAGTGGAAGCGTCACATAAGCGATCTGGGCCCGTACAGTGCTTGAACTGCCAGGAATATGGTCACACCTAAGCTTGTTGCAAGTTGCCTTCTGTTTGTGTTGTGTGTGGAGACCTGCATGCTACGACTTATTTATTTATTCATTTATTGGCTTCCTGTACAACAAGACAAGTCTTATAATTAAAGTACAGTAATTTTTATATAAATTTGTAAAAAGTACAAGAAATACAAAGTTAAAACTAACATTTTATTAAAAAAAATCAATAAAATTTAGAAGATTTAAAAGTTAAAAAAAAGGACAAAAAGATAAATGTAAAATATAAAATATAAAAAATATAAAATAAATGTAAAATACAAAATATAAAATATTTATTAAAGCATGTAAATTAAGAAGTAGCAAAGAAATTGAACAAAGACTTTTTAAAATGCATTGCGTTGCTGTTTAGTTGTTGCGAGTGTGGAATACTATTCCAAAGACGAGACGCATTTACAAAAAATTGCCATTCAGACACTAAGCTTTGATATCTTGGTATAATAACACTTTTCCCTCCGGCGGACCTTGCAAACTGCAATTGGTCAAATAGATAATAAGTCTGTTGTGTGTATATAATCTTATGCAAAAATAAAATAACTCTTATTTTTAGAAAATTTTCAAAAGACACTCCAAGCAGCTTCATAGAGAAAGACGATGTGTGATCACGACTTTTCAACCCATAAACATATCGGGTAACATTATTAAATAATATGTTGAGTTTGTGTTTGCTGGCTGAGTCACAGTTCGCAAAAAGCTCACATCCATATAAAAGGCCAGGAATCAGATACGTCTTGGCAAGTAGAATTTTTATTCTCAGTAGAGTGTATGATCTAGTTCTCCATAGTGTCCTCAATTTGAGAAACAATTGTGCTACAAGCATTCGCACGTGATTGGACCAGGTCAAATTGTTATTTAAAACCAACCCAAGGTTTTTAGCCGACTGAACGATTTAAATTTTCTCACAGTTATTTATAATATCATTCATAAATGTTGGGGTATATGATCTTTTGTGAATAACCAAACATTTCGATTTTTTTGGTTTTAAGCAAAGGCCATTTGCGGATGCCCACGAATGAATCCTACTAAGGTCCTGGTTTATTCTATTTATGCTTTCTTCAACGGTGCTAACAGTGCTGCTTAAGTAAACTTGAACATCATCTGCATACATATGGATTTTGCAGTGTGAGAGCTGTTGGTACAAATCATTAGCGTATAACGAAAAAAAAGAGGTCCAAGGATTGAAGCTTGAGGTACACCTCGCTTTAGTGGCAGCGGCTTAGAATAAATATTATTTACCAAAACTGATTGAGTGCGATCCATAAGATACGAAGAAATAAGTTTTGTTGCTGTTGTGTAAATAGATTTAAACAACTTTAATGTTTGACGGTTAAAAATTGACTGTTGTCTTTATTGTTCTTTATTTTATTAATATATATGAATTCATATAACAAGCTGTAGAATGTTGCCAAATATTCATTTGGTAACTTGATACTCATACAAAGCATGTGTATCATTGTCCACACAAGAAACTGGTTGTGCATTGTGTATTATGCATCATCAGCCCTTTCCCACACTAGGTTTAAGTATATGTATGTATTCTAGCTTAGCTTTAGGTTTAGTTTATAATTCAATTAATAAAGTAACGTAAAAGAATAATTAGTACACCTCCCTTTTTCAGAAGAATGATCTTGTAGTATACCAAGATCATTCTATACAAAGAAAACTTAAGTTAATTATATTGACACATTTTTTTTTCTTAACACTTGTATATATTAATATAGGTTAGTTACTAAAATAAACTTATATTATTATTTATTTTAGTTTCGAGGTATAATAAACGTGTTACATATTCTTAGATCTACTGGGTGTAGGGGATCCCCCTACTTAATTTATAGTCTTATATTTATTTATTATGAAATAATTTTACTCTATTTTTATGAACCGTACTGGTTTTATTGTTATTTATTCTTATTGATATGTTCTTATCTTCTACCTTGATGACCTTATAAGGCCCTGTGTATAATTGGTCTAATTTTCGTCCAGATGTGTTCTCTACTAAAACCATGTCATTAGTTTGAATGTCTTGTGGACTCGACATTTTGTCATAAATTTCCTTTTGCCTAAGCTTTGACCTTTCAATTAACAATTTGGTTCTTTGGTGTGCTAATTGTAGCCTATATTTAGCTTCTTTAGCATAGGCTTCAATATTATATATTGGGTCTACCTCCCCTTTTAGAAGAAGGTTGAGCGGTGTGGGCGGTTTCCCGAACACCAGCTCAAACGGGCAATAACCATGTACTGATGAAGGGGTTGGGTTGTAACAAAATTCTAAGTATGTAACCCATTCGTCCCAATCTGTCTTGTTAGGTGATAAATAAGTTCTCAGGTACTCATTGAGTGTTCTATGAGAACGTTCAACGGCACCCAAGGTTTCATGGAGTTATGCTGTGGAATGTAATTGCTTTATACTAAGCAACTTACAAAGTTCTGAAAGTACTTGATTTTTGTATTCCGCGCCCATGTCTGTGAGTAGTGTTTTCATAGGTCCGAATTTTAATATGCAATTCATGAAAATCGCTTCTGCCACATTTTTAGCTGATTTATCGGGTATTGGGACGACAATAAGATATTTAGATAGGTCACATAACATTGTGACTGCGTATTCATTTCCCCCGTTTGATTTTACAAATGGCCCTATTGTGTCTATAATGACGATGTCAAAGGGATTGGCAGGGGTTGGTGTAATTGCTAAACTCTCTTTATGTTTTGAGTGCACCTTGTTCAACTGACATTGTACACAGTTTTTTACATCGGTGGTAACTTGCTTAGTCATGTTTTTCCAAAAGTAGTTTTTTCTAAGTTTATTTAATAATCGTGTGATACCTGGGTGGTCACCAAGCAGGGGATCATCATGATTTTTCCTTATTATTTCAAGTCTTTCTCTTTCGTTTGTTATTATTTTTATTTTCGGTGTCAGCGCTATTTCCAGATTGTTCAATTTATTGTTCGCAATTTCCTTAAAATCATTAACTCGAGTTTTTTCAAATATTATATCATTGAGCGATAGTTGCAACTTTTGAATGCCTATACTATTAGCCATATTTTCTAGCTTTGGTAAGAATTGATCTAAATCAATTTTTTATTTAATAATAAATTCATCCATCGCAGTTTTTATAAATATACGTTTCCCTTTTATTAGCATACATCTAAATGTATCTGCTATTTGGGTAAATTTTAAACGAACAAATTTTTTAACCTGATTTTTATTAGTAATTTCGTATGCGCTAGGTTTCTTGCCTATTCGTTCCGTATAATAATCCGTTATAGTATTATTGATTTTTATGTTTTTGTTTTGTAGTCGTGTAGTGACTTTAAGTATATTGATGTGTTCACCCATTTCTTTAATGTCACTAAAATTAATGCGAGATAGAGCGTCAGCCCCGCAGTTTTGTTTCCCCTGTATATATTCTATTGAAAAGTCATATTCTTCAAGATCTAGTCTCATTCGGGTGAGTTTAGATGAAGGGTTTTTCATTGAAAACAGGTAAACTAATGGTCTATGGTCGCTTCTAACTAGAAATTTCGTTCCATAAACATACGGGCGGAAAAAGTTGATAGCCCAGTGTATCGCCGTCAGTTTTTGTTCGATAACTGCCTTATTTGACTCGCCGTTAGTAAAGGCTCTTGACGCATAAGCCACTGGTAGATGGATATCATCATATTCTTGACTAAGGATAGCTCTGCATTTTCAGGATTTCTGGGTATTGGGTAGTTTCTTATAATTTAAAATTTTCCCTCACCTGGGTAAATACCTTCGTTCGTACATTTATGTCCCAAAAATGTTACTTGATGTTTAAAAAATATGCATTTGTCAGGGTGCAATTTTAAATTGAATTTTCTACAAATTTCAAAGATATCCTTAAGATTTTTGAGCATATGATTTTCTGAGCATCCCAGGACAACAAGATCGTCCATATACAAGAATACTTGTGACGGCTTGAGACCTGCAAGCGCCATGGTCATCATCCGCTGAAAGGAATTCGGGGCTATTTTAAGCCCGTAGGGATGTCTTTTGAACCTGATAATCCAGTATTAGTGGAGAAGAAAGTAAATTAAAATAAATAAAAATATTTCAATACTTTTTGTTGTTTTTCTGCTGTTGCTGCTTTTGTTGGTGTTGATTTTCCGGTTCTCTTCACAATCAGCTGATGAATTTTGTTTGTTGTTCTTGTTGTCGTTGTTGCAGAGATCAGCACTGGCACTAGCATTGGTGAGCGATCCCGTGATTTTTAGGGAATATCGTTAGTAGTGAATGCGATTTTAAAATCGCCGGTTATTTAAACAGTGACGGTGATCACTGTTTAGCATTTTCACTTCTTGTAAAAGAGTTATTTTAATCTCTGTTAAATTAATATACATAATGTTATTTTAAGCAGTGATTATGCGATTTTAGTTCTTTTTAACGAACTCCTTTATCACTAACCGCTAATAATGTTATTTCCATATTTATTCAAGTATTAATTATATTTAGTCTTTATAACAGTTTAACACAACCTGCATTTCTGTACTTTAGTGTTCTCATATTTTTTCTCATTTCTTTGCTTCAAACTGTACATACATATATCATTTACATTTTTTTTTTTTTTTTCAGCCGACTGTCCACATTGTAGCATCAAATCCCGTTACTCTTTTCATATGCTGGTTAAACACAATATTTCACATTGCTGACAAAAGTGTTTTGTCTTAAATTTTTTTTTTATAATTTTCTTCGTCCTGTCATGGTCGCCATGTAAATAGATTTAAACAACTTTAATGTTTGACGGTTAAAAATTGACTGTTGTCTTTATTGTTCTTTATTTTATTAATATATATGAATTCATATAACAAGCTGTAGAATGTTGCCAAATATTCATTTGGTAACTTGATACTCATACAAAGCATGTGTATCATTGTCCACACAAGAAACTGGTTGTGCATTGTGTATTATGCATCATCAGCACTTTCCCACACTAGGTTTAAGTATATGTATGTATTCTAGCTTAGCTTTAGGTTTAGTTTATAATTCAATTAATATAGTAACGTAAAAGAATAATTAGTACAGTTGGTTCAAAATTGAAAAGGCGTGCAAGTTCTAAGCACAGGGTTGAGTGATCAACTGTATCAAAAGCCTTGGAGTGATCCAATAGTATTAAAAACGTTATTTTTCCATTATCAAGTTCACGTCGTACGTTTTCTGCAATATCAATCAGAGAAGTTATGCACCTGTGGTTTGGGCGAAAGCCAGATTGTTTATTTTACAAAAGATTGTTCTCTTAAACATATTTAGTAATTTGATTATGCAAAAATTTTTCGAATACTTTAGAAAGGTAGCATAGTATTGCAATTGGACGATAATCTTTATTTGATTTCGGAATTGGGACAATCTTTGCATGCTTCCATTTCATAGGAAAATTACCAGTTTTAAGGATTGTATAAAAAAAGTATATAAATAAGACTATTTTTTTAAGCTTTAGTTCTATTTTTATGTTTATTTTTTTGTAAAGTTTTTTCAATATTTCGCCACTCCGTTGTGTGGCATATATTTTTACGATTCAAAGGATCCCAGAGATAGATCATGTGATGGCTCGGCAATAATAATCAAATCGATTATAAAACACCAATGGATGGGTGGTCTCTTCGAATAATTATATACAAGCAACAAACGTTTGCGTTGATGAATTTTTCCATGGTTAGTTATTTCGTCAGTGTATTGTCCACCCAGGTTCTCTATAACAAAGGATCAGTTGAACAGTTTTTACAAATCTTTAGGTCCAAGCTTCATAGCTGCTAGAGACTATAACGCTAAGCATACGTACTGGGGCTCTCGCCTAATAAGTCCCAGGGATCGTGTTTTGTTTGATTCCGCATCTGAAATGGGACTTAACGTTATTTCATCTGGACAACCGACATATTGGCCAACTGATCACAATAAAATTCCAGACGTTATAGATTTTGGCGTAACAAAAGGTATATCTCCAGAATTATCGAAGCTCAAGCTCGTTGGATTTATCTTCGGAACACTCTCCCACTATAATCACTATTGTTAGGCCTCATCATATACCAACTTGTGATATTTTTTCATTTAAAAGAGTTAATTGGTTAATATACAAAAAATTGTCAGCACCCACTGCTCGGAAAACAAACCGCTAAAAACTCCCGAAGACATCGATGATTGTCTAAGCAGCCTTAATGAGAACATAAAAAAAAACCGTTGATCATGCTTCTTACTATCGTCAGACAAAATACAACAAATTTTTTTCAGGCGATGTGCAACAGCTTTTATCTGAAAAAAGAAGAGCCCGAAGAGAATGGCAAAAGCACAGATCACCTCAACTTAAAGCCAAGTTGAAAGAATGTACAAACCAATTGAAAAATTTGCTAGAGGTTCGCCCATTGGCATCTCTTAAGGAATACCTCGAAGGTCTAGAGTCAACTCCTCAGACAAATTTTTCACTATGGCGGTCAGCGAAATATCTTAAAAGACCCGTTATCGCGAAACCACCACTACGTAATCTGAGAGGATCCTGGGCAAGAAGTGAAAAAGAAGAAGAAAAATGTGATCTGCTCGCAAGTCATTTAACAAATGTCTTCACTCCAAATACATGCACTGGCATGAGTAAATTACCGCCGGTGTTTGCTAGATGTCCTATGGAAATACGTTTTCAGTTGTGAGATGTCGAAGAGGCTATCAATGATTTGAATGCTAAAAAAAGCTCCTGGCTTTGATGAAATCAACAACAAAATGATTTTAGAGCTGCCTTGCACGGGAAAAAGAATAACTCTTTTTATTTTAAACGCCATATTACGGCTCGAACATTTCCCGCCAGTATGGAAAGTCACTTTGGTAAAGATGATTCCTAAGCCGGGAAAAGATCCTTTAAAGGTGGAGTCTTACAGGCCTATAAGTCTGTTACCAACTACATATGTCAAAATTGTTTGAGAAATTGCTTAAAAACAAACTGACTTCGATCCTGAATGAAAACAACTGCATTCCAGATCACCAATTTGGATTTAGAAATCAACATAGTACCATCGAACAAACCCACAGATTAGTACAGTTTATAAGAAAAGCCTTTGAGGAAAAGAAATACTGCTCCGCGCTCTTTATAGATGTCTCTCAAGCGTTCGACAAAGTATGGCATGAAGGCCTGTTAAACAAATTAAAGCTCAACTTTCCATCTAATATTTGCAACCTTTTAGAAAAATACATAACCGGCCGACAATTTATGATTAAAGAGGGAAACCAAATAATTTCTTCTCAACCAATAGGGGCTGGTGTACCTCAATGGAGTATACTAGGTCCAATTCTGTACTTGCTTTACACAGCAGATATGCCCACAAACAATCTTACTCATACGTCAACATTTGCTGATGATACCGCCTTTCTCAGTATTCATAAAGACCCTAAAGAGGCCTCAAAACAACTTCAACATCACGTATCCCAAGAAGAAAAATGGGCAAAGTTATGGGGTATTAAAATAAATGAAAAAAATGCACCCACGTTACTTTTACGTTACGCAAGAAAACGTGCCCCCCAATTCTTATTAACAGCCATACGGTGCCTCAACGAATTGAGACGAAATATCTTGGCATTCACCTGGATCGCCGCCTCACATGGAAGTCACATATATGTAGATGCGAAGTTGACACAGATGAAACTTAAAACGGCCCAAATCCACTAAATCCACTGGCTTATCGGTAGAAACTCCGTGCTACGTCTTGATTATAAACTTTTACTTAACAATTAAATTTTGAAACCGATTTGGTGCTACGGGATACAATTATGGGGCACTGCTTCCGCCTCCAACATTGAAAAAATCAACGCCGTCGGAATAAATCCGAAGAATGATAACTGGTGCTCCTTGATATGTTAAAAACAGCAACATCTACAAAGAACTGCAAGTTACACTAGTTAAATGCGAAATTTTTAATTATGTGGACAAGTATTTTAACAAGCTGGAAACACATAAAAATCCGCTCGCTCGAAACATTTTGCAACATAGTGGACACACTCGTCTGAAAAGAAAGGATACTATTGCACTTAGATGAAACTATTGATTAATTAATTTTATTATGAGAACTTGAATAATAGTCTGGCATTGACTGGTCTAATAAAAATTAAATAGTTTGAAGATTTGAATACTTATTGTTAGTTCGCCTAAGGTGAAGAATCAATAATAAAAATATGAAAAAAAATTAGAAAATAGGGCATGGTAGAGGAAGGTATTAGCCATAGAGATGAGCGATATTTCTGTACCTGTGATTTTATACCTGTGACTGGTAACGACAGTGAACTAAACTTTGAAGTAACTGTTACTGCGATGTAGTTACTTTGATATGTTATGAAAACAAATATTTTTGAGATTTTCTGGGAAGTAACTATTTACTGCGACGTTGTTACCGACTGAGTAATTTTTGCCAACAACCCTGTTCATT
The DNA here is from genome assembly GCA_963583895.1 of Melanophora roralis. Classification (NCBI taxonomy): domain Eukaryota; kingdom Metazoa; phylum Arthropoda; class Insecta; order Diptera; family Rhinophoridae; genus Melanophora; species Melanophora roralis. The sequence continues at coordinate 73,200,801 of OY757187.1, read as the reverse complement.
CAATCTTTAAACCCCAAATACACAAATTACATTGCGGTTCGTGGAAAAAATAAAAAATGTTCCTGAGTAGCAACTGTTAACTGCAGTGTTGATACTTAAAATTTGGTATGCTATTTAAAGTAATATTTTTGGGTCTAAACAGCGATCACCGTCACTGTTTAAAATAACTGTTATTTAAAAATCACTTTCACTGTTTACAGTATTCTTTAAAAATCACGGGATCGCTCATCTCTAATTGGCCACATTTCCTCATACTCAGTTTTCCCAGTCCACTTTTGTTTCGAACAACTTTTTCGAAAAACTAAGTATGAAAAAAGTCACTTAATACACTTTTCTGCATATTAGGCAAAAACAAAGGCATGTGCCAAAAATTTGAGAAAGGGGCATGGTAGAAGAAGGTATTGGCCACATTTTCTCATACTCAGTTTTTCCCGGTCCACTTTCGTTTCGAAAAACTAAATATGAAAAAAGTCACAATACACTTTTCTACATATAAGACAAAAACAAAGATATGTGCCAAAAATCGGGTGGGTTCTTCACTTCCATTGCTAAAAACTAATAAAATAAACATTTTTTATTTAGAAATATATATATTTTAATGTTCCTCCCAGGTATCACTAAATGTTTGTCAATGTTTTTTAATATCTTGTGCATTACAATGTTAAGCTATATTTACATAACCTGAGTTATCATCTGAGTTTCACAACTGAAACTCATTTGTATAGTGTAATAACATGTCTGTTTTTTTTTAAATATTTTTGTCTAATCTCTCTTTATAGCTTTAGCTATAAACTGTCCATGTATTAAAACGGCATAGTTGTACAATTTAACACTGTTGTAGTAAAAAGCGAGTAAGAAAATATAAGATCGTTTTGTTGCGTAAGAACGCTACTTAATGTTTGCATAGAATATGCTGTAAACCTTAATTTATCTATTAAAAAATTAAAAAAAAACTTTATGTTATTTCAAAACAATTATTTTTTACCCAATAAATTTTAAACTTTTTGGCATCCTAATGAAAATATGTATAACCTAACCCTTTCGCTACATTAAATTTTTTTGGACTTTTTTGTTTTGTTTTGGGAACAAAAACCGATACTCAGTTTTTAAAATTTTTAATCCTAAATGTGTTTTTTGGGATGTATAGAAAAGAAAAATGCTAGTATATTATGGTATTTTCTAATTAAGATTTTATTTACTATTATAAATTAACCTCATAAAATTATTTTTTTTTAATAAGAAACAAACATTGTCAGGCACAAACTAAAAATTAATAATCTAAAATTTATATATTTACACAAAAATAACAAATAAATATATAATTAATACACAAAAAACATATAACATGAACAAAATATTTGACCAACAATTAAATCATTTGATACATAATGGAGTTCCTTAAAGCAATTTCTTGATCCATTTGGAATATACAGATAAACATTGCACTAAGCATACTTGTATCTGCTTTGTCCTTTACATCCTTTGACTATACACTTGCCTTTATCCGTCGTGTGTTCTGGCCAATGCTGATTTACGTCTTATCGCACAGAAATTAAAGGTGTAGCTTTACATTTCTTGTCGGTGGTTGTTGGACTGATTGGAATATCCTCATTTGGCATAAGGTAGGGCGTCAACGCTTCCGAGAACATGTCTCATGATTAGACCGAGCTAGAGGACTATTTTCAATATTATTACAAAAGCTCAGTAAGTCCTTAACCTATTTTTGAGTTTATTGTTTTCGTGTTTAGTTCTATATTCTAACCACGAGTTACATACAACTAAATCAATGAAGTGGTCAAAACCCCTAAAAGTCTACTTTCTATATATAATTGAAATTCTATACAAAGACATTGATATTGTACTCTGATACAATATTTGGTTGTGTTATATCAAAAATTTTCTTTTTTTTAGCACAAAATCGCGACACTTTCTTAACGGGCTCATGACCATGGATTGATGATAAAAGTTGCACAATTCCTCTATTAAGCCATCTTTATTTAAAGGGAACCATCATCTCATCTACACAAAGATTTTTATCTTTTGGAATAAAGTACAATTTTTTTTAAAACCTATTTATTATAGGGTGAATTGTGTAAAGCTTATCGCTTCATGGTGTCCCTGTGAATTTTAAATTATTTCGCAAAGAATGGAATCTTTTTCTTGACATATTTTCTGGGAATGATGGAATAACGGTTTCCATTGTCCAATACATTTCCATGTGTGGGTAGCCAATGATACCAATCAACATTTCCAGAAATAGAAATTTTAGATATTCTTCATTAGTTAAATTGAGAGATTTCCCATATTTAATTATTGATGTCTGGTTTGTGGAACGTACAAGTTGGGGTGAGTACTTAAATGTCAAAAAACATTGCAGTGATGCGGTTTGCTACTGTTTTATTACAACAAAAACAACTATGTTGTTTAATTAATAAAAAAACTTTGCAAATTTTTTACATTTGCAATCTTCCCTGCAGATATAAATAAATTCTGTTTAAAAAATAATTATATTTAAAAGAAAATTTTCTTACTTTTCTCTCGCCATTATTGATGTGTTTGTAATTTATTTTGCACAAAGTATCCACAAAGCAGTAACAAAATATGTAAGTGATACACATAGAGGTCCAATTCGAGTGGCTCAAAGCCAGATACGAGCCGCCGCCGACCTAAATTTTTATTTTAAGCCGCCGCCGATTGGTTCAGCTTGTATATATATTTATATCGACCAGAAGAAAACAAACCCTGGCAACCTTTTTTTTTCTTCTTAGCAACATTTTTTTTGTGAAAATGTAAACAAATCATGAAAAAAATGCGAGTTTTTATATTATTATAAATATTTCAATTTTGAATAAAAAAAATATTAAAAAATAACAAACGATAGCTCACAGCCCCTAGTATCTAATTTTTTGGTTGTCACTTACGACATTTTTACCTAATGTAGTGTATGACGAGGTAAATTTGAGTGTATAAATTTTCAAGTTTTCCCTTGTAAAAAGTTAACTATTTAGAGTATACTTAATATTTATATACCGATCAACAGAGGAGTTTAATACGAATCTTTTGCAGTATCACGCACTCCCTGACAGACTTAATATCGGGTCTTATAGTGCGAAAGAGTTAGCAAAAGCATACAAAAAAAAGCATTGGTTTAGTTTTTCAATTGTAACTCAAAAACGGTTCCGGGTGCGCATATGGCACCAATACCACTTGATAGGGGACATTAATGCGCATCTTTTGATATATAGTTATAGAACCAAAAGACTTGCGGTTAAAAGTTATCGATTAGCAAACTTTTGAAAATTGGTAAAAATCGCTTGAAAAAATTGTTTCACTTTTTCACTTATAACTCAAAAACGGTTCTGGGTGCGCATATGGCACCTATATCAGTTGATAGGGGACCTTAGTGCGCATCTTTTGATATATAGCTATAGAGACAAAAGACTTTCGATCAAAAGTTATCGATTAGCAAACTTTTGAAAATTGGAAAAAATCGCTTGAAAAAATTGTTTCACTTTTTCACTTATAACTCAAAAACGGTTCTGGGTGCGCAGATGGCACCTATATCAGTTGATAGGGGACCTTAGTGCGCATCTTTTGATATATAGCTATAGACCCAAAAGACTTTCGATCAACAGTTATCGATTAACAAACTTTTGAAAATCGATACGAATTGATTTATTTTTGTATAATTTTTCAAAAACGGTTTTTGGTGCACATATGATACTTTTTTCCGTTAATAAAAAAGGTTCTGGAATCTATTTTCAAAAAAGTTTTTAAGCGCGTATATTATAGCTATACCCGTTAATAAAGGAATCTTTTGATAAAGAGATCTAACTTTTAAAAATCAAAAAATGTATCCTAATAAAGTAATATATATCTAAGTAAAATATTTGTTACATGAATGCTCATGGTGAGTTTAATTACCATTTGTTCCAACGCGAGTTATGGCAGCACTCTAAACGTTTCAACTATATGGCAACATAGGATGATTTCACAGCAGCCATGGTGCAATTATCTTGAAATAGATAATTGGTAATATATACGTATACATATTGATCAACTTTCAAAAGTTTGCTCATCAATAAATTTTGATCGCAAGTCTTTTGGGTATATAGCTATACCTCAAAAGATGCGCACTAAAGGTACCTTTACACGGTAATACAAAGTAATTAGATTTTGTAGAATCAAAATATTATGAAATTCTCTCCGTGTTTAAAAAAAGAGAATAAAAATCTGTTCTAACTATTTTTCATGTTTACACGAATGAGGTTGGTAAAATCAAAATCGGTTGTTTCTTACCAGTTTCCTTTTGGGGTAACGCCATATTGTTAAGGTTCTACAATATTAACAACAACAACATGAAAAAAATCTGCTTTGATTTTGAATGTTTGTGTATTGTTTAATTAAGTGTAGCCACCTTCATTAGATGCTGTAAGTGCTGCCAAGCTTTCACACCTCTGATGTGATGAGAATATACAAGTTTCTAAAATGGTTTAGAAAATAAACATTTACCGAACACTTGTCTAATTTTGTATCCGTATTTGCTCCCACTCAATACATTGTGCTTTTACATGATGAGATTTTGTATTATTCTACAACATATTTTGACAAGTCATAATATATGTATTACCATGTAAAGGTACCTTAAGGTCCTTTATCAACTGATATAGGTGACATATGCGCACCCGGAACCGTTTTTGAGTTATAATAGGAAAAGTGAAACAACTTTTTCAAGCGATTTTTTCGAATTTTCAAAAGTTTGCTAATCGATAACTTTTGATCGAAAGTCTTTTGGGTCTATAGCTATATACCAAAAGATGCGCACTAAGGTCCCCTATCAACTGATATAGGTGACGTATGCGCACCCAGAACCGTTTTTGAGTTATAAGTGAAAAAATGAAACAATTTTTTCAAGCGATTTTTTCCAATTTTCAAAAGTTTGCTAATCGATAACTTTTGATCGAAAGTCTTTTGGGTCTATAGCTATATATCAAAAGATGCGCACTAAAATCCTCTATCAACTGATATAAGTGCCATATGCGCACCCAGAACCGTTTTTGAGTTATAATAGGAAAAGTGAAACAACTTTTTCAAGCGGTTTTTACCAATTTTCAAAAGTTTGCTAATCGATAACTTTTGATCGAAAGTCTCTTGGGCCTTTAGCAATATATCAAAAGATGCGCACTAAGGTCTCCTATCAACTGATAAAGGTGACATATGCGCACCCAGAACCGTTTTTGAGTTATAAGTGAAAAAGTGAAACAATTTTTTCAAGCGATTTTTTCCAATTTTTAAAAGTTTGCTAATCGATAACTTTTGATCGAAAGCCTTTTGGGTCTATAGCTATATATCAAAAGATGCGCACTAAAATCCTCTATCAACTGATATAGGTGCCATATGCGCACCCAGAACCGTTTTTGAGTTATAACAGGAAAAGTGAAACAACTTTTTCAAGCGGTTTTTACCAATTTTTAAAAGTTTGCTAATCGATAACTTTTAATCGAAAGTCTCTTGGGCCTTTAGCAATATATAAAAAGATATGCACTAAGGTCTCCTATCAACTGATATAGGTGACATATGCGCACCCGGAACCGTTTTTGAGCTATAAGTGAAAAAGTGAAACAACTTTTTCAAGCGATTTTTTCCAATATTCAAAAGTTTGCTAATCGATAACTTTTGATCGAAAGTCTTTTGGGTCTTTAGCTATATATCAAAAGATGCGCATTAAGGTCCCCTATCAACTGATGTAGGTGACATGTGCGCACCCAGAACCGTTTTTGAGATATAATTGAAAAAGTGAAACAACTTTTTCAAGCGATTTTTTCCAATATTCAAAAGTTTGCTAATCGATAACTTTTAATCGCAAGTCTTTTTGGTCTATAGCTATATATCAAAAGATGCGCATTAATGTCCCCTATCAATTGATTAAGGTGTCATATACGCACCCGGAACCGTTTTTGAGTTACAAGTGAAAAAGTGAAACAACTTTTTCAAGCAATTTTTACTAATATTCAAAAGTTTGCTAATCGATAACTTTTAATCGAAAGTCTTTTGGGTCTAAAGCTATATATCAAAAGATGCGCATTAAGGTCCCCTATCAACTGATATAGGTGCCATATGCGCACCCAGAACCGTTTTTGAGTTATAACAGGAAAAGTGAAACAACTTTTTCAAGCGGTTTTTACCAATTTTTAAAAGTTTGCTAATCGATAACTTTTAATCGAAAGTCTCTTGGGCCTTTAGCAATATATAAAAAGATATGCACTAAGGTCTCCTATCAACTGATATAGGTGACATATGCGCACCCGGAACCGTTTTTGAGCTATAAGTGAAAAAGTGAAACAACTTTTTCAAGCGGTTTTTACCAATTTTTAAAAGTTTGCTAATCGATAACTTTTAATCGAAAGTCTCTTGGGCCTTTAGCAATATATAAAAAGATATGCACTAAGGTCTCCTATCAACTGATATAGGTGACATATGCGCACCCGGAACCGTTTTTGAGCTATAAGTGAAAAAGTGAAACAACTTTTTCAAGCGATTTTTCCCAATTTTCAAAAGTTTGCTAATCGATAACTTTTGATCGCAAGTCTCTTGGGTCTATGGCTATATATCAAAAGATGCGCATTAATGTCCCCTATCAACTGATATAGGTGCCATATGCGCACCCAGAACCGTTTTTGAGCTATAAGTGAAAAATTGAAACAACTTTTTCAAGCGATTTTGACCAATTTTCAAAAGTTTGCTAATCGATAACTTTTGATCGCAAGTCTTTTGGATCTATAACTATATATCAAAAGATGCGCACTAAAGTCCCCTAATAATTGATATAGGTGACATATGCGCACCCAGAACCGTTTTTGAGCTATGAGTGAAAAAGTGAAACAACTTTTTCAAGCGATTTTGACCAATTTTCAAAAGTTTGCTAATCGATAACTTTTGATCGCAAGTCTTTTGGGTCTATAACTATATATCAAAAGATGCGCACTAAAGTCCCCTATCAACTGATATAGGTGACATGTGCGCACCCGGAACCGTTTTTGAGCTATAAGTGAAAAAGTGAAACAACTTTTTCAAGCGATTTTTCCCAATTTTCAAAAGTTTGCTAATCGATAACTTTTGATCGCAAGTCTCTTGGGTCTATGGCTATATATCAAAAGATGCGCATTAATGTCCCCTATCAACTGATATAGGTGCCATATGCGCACCCAGAACCGTTTTTGAGCTATAAGTGAAAAAGTGAAACAACTTTTTCAAGCGATTTTGACCAATTTTCAAAAGTTTGCTAATCGATAACTTTTGATCGAAAGTCTTTTGGGTCTATAGCTATATATCAAAAGATGCGCACTAAAGTCCCCTATCAACTGATATAGGTGACATATGCGCACCCTGAACCGTTTTTGAGCTATAAGTGAAAAAGTGAAACAACTTTTTCAAGCAATTTTTACCAATTTTCAAAAGTTTGATAAACGATAACTTTGGATCGCAAGTCTTTTGGGTCTATGGCTATATATCAAAAGATGCGCATTAATGTCCCCTATCAACTGATATAGGTGTCATATGCGCACCAGGAACCGTTTTTGAGTTACAATTGAAAAACTAAATCAATGCTTTTTTTTGTATGCTTTTGCTAACTCTTTCGCACTATAACACCCGATATTAAGTCTGTCAGGGAGTGCGTGATACTGCAAAAGATTCGTATTAAACTCCTCTGTTGATCGGTATATAAATATTAAGTATACTCTAAATAGTTAACTTTTTACAAGGGAAAACTTGAAAATTTATACACTCAAATTTACCTCGTCATACACTACATTAGGTAAAAATGACGTAAGTGACAACCGAAAAATTAGATTCTTGGGACTTCAAGCTATGTTTTGTTATTTTTTAATGTTTGTTTTAATTAAAATTGAAATAATTATAGTCGTGCAAAAACACGCAATTATTTTCACGGTTTGTTTACATTTTCCTATGAAAAAGTTTGCTGCGGAAAAAAAGTTTGCCAAAAACGCGTTTTTAAAAAAGTTGTTTTCTTCAGCGAGGTCAAATATTTTTAGTGAGTGCTGGTTTTCACACTAGACTAATTGTGCTGGCATAAAATCGCAGTTTATCGGCTTTTTCGGTGAAGAGTGGTTTTTGGTTGGCACAATTTATCAACCAGCTTCAACCCCGCACAAGCAGAACAAAACTAACGCATACACACGTGGCAAACGTGAAATAAACAAACTTATGCTAATGTCAAATATCAACGAAAAGCCTGTCAAATGCTTAAGCAAATTATTAGAGACTTTTGAGTGGCTATATTGTACTTTTTGAACTTAAATACTTACAGAACTCAGTTGCAAATATTTGTACTTTTGCAAAAACTGTTTTACTTTTATATTCCAAATATATTGATTTTTTTTCGCAAAATGTTATTTAAGTAACATCTACAATTTAAAAATATTAAACCATTAGCAAATAAATAATGAAAATTTATTATAAAAGTTAATAAAAAAAAAATGTTTTTTCATAAATAAAAGTGTACTTAAAAGTGCAACTCTGCGCCCAACTCACGTATACACAGCTGATCCATTAATCAAAGTACGACCAGGTTCGCTTTTTGCTTAATCAAATGTGTCTTGAATAAACTTAACGAAAAGTTGCTTAAGAACATTATACATTTAAACATGTGTATTCGCACTTTTGCTTAAGTAAGCTAAAGCACATTATAGTTAACCCCTAACACACACAAAGCTGTGTATACGTGCACAATTTTATGCCAGCATAATTAGTCTAGTGTAAATACGAAAGAACAAAAATTAGTCTAGTCTGAAAATCCTCAGTAAGACTAAGATTTTATTTTGCAACCTTTTCATAGGTCTGTGACTTTTTGTGCGACTTCTTTATTCTGACACTATTTTGCCACTTTTCTAAATTTTTGCAACTTCTGTCCCTTTTTTGTTACGAAAGTAAAACATATTCATATACACATAACTAAAGCCTTGCATATGTTAACATGAAGAACATAGCAGCAAGTATGACATCATGCAGGTACCATGTTGTCTTCTGCCTTTTATATTTTACATTTAATTAACTTTTCAAATATTTATTAAAACTAAACGTATAAAAACTCAATGTATACTGGCATTTCCTTATAATTTATTCAAATATTTATTTTGATAAGATTCTTTGTAGATATAATTTATGAAGAAATCAATATTTTAATACAATTTAAATAAATATACATATTTAATTCATAGTAAGACAACATACTATACTATTACTATTTTCAGATGTTGATCCGTTTGGCTGCAATAATTTTTAGCTAAAATAACTGCCACAAAATAAAAAAACACAACAATTTTTATTTTAGAGCACCACAACTATTTATTTTTTTTTAATTAAAAACTTTCTAATAAATAAAAAAAAATAATTAAATATTTTAAAAATAAAAAAATCCAATTTGCTAACTTTTTATAAAAAAAAGTTATCGTTGTTGTTAAGTTGTGTTCTATCGAATACACAAATCTTATACCTTTAGAACACAAAAACTTAACAACAACGGTATGTGAACATGTTTGAATTAAAAATAAATTTCACATACTGATTTTGTATGCAAATTTTGTTACAACCTTTATTTTAAATTTAAATTTTTGTTATGAAAATGTTCCTTAGTATTTATATAAAACCTAACAAAGCAAAATAAAAATGACGAATTTTTTATTAAATATACATATGGGGGATTTTATGTCAAGTGGACCCAACTTTTAAAACCGATGTCTTTCGATTGGAAAGAAATTTGGACCAAAGTAAGTTCTTGCAGAGAGTTGCTTAGACACAATTTTTTTAACACGATCGGTCAAGAACTCTCTGAGCTAGAGGGGTTCAAAATTTGAAGTTTTCGGCAAATAGGTGTTTTTTCTAATACATGTAGTTTATTACCTTTTGCTTTTAACGAAATTCGTCCCAAATACTTTCGATAGCTTTTTCTTTAATCTTGTTTTATATTTTTTATAAAATAATAAGAAAAAAAAAATTTTTTTTCCAAATATGCCAATTTTTTTTTTGCTCAAAAGGAAGCTTAGGTCTTTTCTTTGAAGAGCTTGGAAGTCGCTTAGTGGGATACGAGTGGGGTATCTATAAAAATTAATGTTTTGTAACTCAAGGTAGAGGTTTTCCAATTTTCGCGTATATTCTATTTTGATTTTTTTTCCTATTTATGTAAAATTATCTCTTAAGCAAAAAAAAAAGCACTTTTAAAATAAGTGGCTATACTTTTTATGATTCAAAGGATCCCAGAGATAGGTCATGTGGTGGTTCAGCTATATTAATTAAATCAAGAATCAAACACCAATGGATGGGTGGTCTCCCCGAAAGTTATATACAAGCAACAAACGTCTGCATCGATGAATTTTACCATAATCTCGTTATTTCGTCAGTTTATTGTCCACCCAGATTCTCCATAACGAAGGATCAGTACAACAGTTTTTACAAATCTTTAGGTCCTCACTTTATAGCTGCTGGAGACTACAATGCTAAACACACATACTGGGGCTCCTGCCTAATAAGTCCCAGAGGTCGTGTCTTGTATGGTTCTGTATCGGAAATGAGACTTCACGTTATTTCAACTGGGCAACCAACACATTGGCCAACTGACCACAATAAAATACCAGACGTAATAGATTTTGGCGTAGCAAAAGGTATATCCCCTGAGCTTATTGAGGCTCAACCCTCCTTGGATTTATCTTCGGATCACTCACCCACAATTTTCACTATTTGCAGTCCTCACCAAATTGCAACTAGAGATATTTTTCTGTCAAAAAGAATAAACTGGTTAAAATACAAAAAATTTATCAGCACGCACTGTTCGGAACACCAATCTTTAAAAACTTCCGAAGAAATCGATGAGTGCCTGAGTAGTCTCAATGAAAATATTAAAAAAGCCGTTGAAAATGCTTCTTCTACCTACCGTCAGGCCAGATACAACAAAATTTATTCAACCGATGTTGAAAAGCTCTTATCTGAAAAAAGAAGAGCCCGAAGAGAATGGCAAGAGTATAGATCGCCCCTACTTAAAAATAAGCTGAAGGGATGTACAAACCGATTAAGGAATACCTGGAAGGTCTAGACGTAACTCCTCAAACAAACTATTTTCTATGGCGAACAGCTAGACCTCTTAAAAGACCCGTAATTGCAAAACCACCACTGCGTAACCTGAGAGGATCCTGGGCTAGAAATGACGAAGAAAAATGCGATCTGTTCGCAAGCCATTTAAGGAACGTCTTCACTCCCAATTCATGCACTGACGTGAGAGAATTGCCGCCTGTTGTAGCTAGACGTCCTATAGAAATACGTTTCCGATTTTCAGATGTTATAGGGGCAATCGCTAACCTAAATGACAAAAAAGCTCCTGGCATTGATAAGATAAGCAACAAAATACTTTTAGAGCTACCCTTTACAGGTAAAAGAATTATTCTTTTTGTTTTTAATGCCATAATTCGGCTTGAACACTTTCCGCCAGTATGGAAAGTTGCCTTCGTAAAGATGATTTCCAAGCCTGGTAAAGAACCTTCGAAGGTGGAGTCTTATGGGCCTATAAGTTTGTTACCAACTTTGGCGAAACTATTCGAAAAGCTGCTTAAAAACAAGCTGAGTCCGATCCTGAATGACAACAACTGCATCCCAGATCACCAATTTAGTTTTAGAAGTCAACATAGCACAATCGAACAAACTCACAGACTGGTGCAGGTTATAAGAAAAGCCTTTGAGGAAAAGAAGCACTGCTCCGCGCTTTTTATCGATGTCTCTCAAGCATTCGATAAAGTATGGCACGAAGGCCTGTTAATCAAACTAAAACTCTATCTACCAGCTAATATTTCAAGCCTGCTAGAAAAATGCTTTACCGGTAGACAATTTATGATCAAAGAGGGAAACCAAATAAGTTGTTCCCAACCAATAGGGGCTGGTGTACCTCAAGGGAGTATACTAGGTACAATTTCGTACTTGCTTTACACAGCAGATATGCCAACCAACTGTTTTACGCACACGTCCACATTTGCTGATGATACCGCTTTTCTCAGTATTCATAAAGACCCTAAATAGGCTTCGAGTCAACCGCAACAACACGTAAGCTAAATTGAGAAATGGGCAAGGTTATGGGGAATAAAAATAAATGAACAAAAATGTAGTCACATAACTTTTACCTAACGCAAAGAAACGTGCCCCCTAATCCCTATTAACAACCATTTGGTGCCTCAACGATCCGAGACAAAATATCTTGGTATTCACCTGAATCGCCGCCTCACATGGAAGCCTCATATAGATGCAAAGCTGACGCAAATTAAACTTAAAGCTGCACAAATCCACTGGCTAATAGGTAGAAACTCTGTGCTTCATCTGGATTGTAAACTTCTACTATACAACTCAATTTTAAAATCAATTTGGTGCTACGGTATACAATTATGGGGCACTGCTTCCGCCTCTAACATAGAAAAAATACAACGCCTTCAAAATAAAATCCTAAGAATGATAACTGGTGCTCCATGGTATGTCAAAAACAGCAACATCCATAAGGATCTAGAAGTTCCACTTGTTAAATTCCAAATCCTGAAATATGTGGACAAGTATTTAAATAAGCTAGAAACACATCCAAACTCGCTCGCTCGAAGTATCGTGCAACATAGTGGACACTCCCGTCTGAAAAGGAGGGATACTATTGCGCTTAGATGAAGATAACTATTTATATTATGAGAACTTAAATTTTAGTCTGGCACTGGTTGGACAAATATTATTTCCTTAGTCTTAAGATTCGATAACTTATTGTTAGTTCGCTAAAGCGAAGATTTAATAATAAAAAATATGAAAAAAAAAAATTTTAATTTTTGCTTAAGTTGTAGGAATCTAACTCACTTAAATCTAAATTACTGTGCAAAAACACAATTTGATTAACAGTAGTTGGGTTGTTTCCTATCGCGGTTCTTTTTTCAAACAAAAGTTGTTGCGCTTTTAAAAAAGTCTATCAGATGGAGCGGAACTAGCCGGAGTTGCTAAAATAAATGAACTTAGCATATGAAGTAAAGGAAATTCTCTTTTTCGAGTTTCCCACCACTCTAGTGGATTAAACTCTTTATGATATGGAACTGTAAGACGTTCATACCGCAAGATTTCAATTCCTACTTCAAAATTAAAATCCGTTGTTGTTGCGGCTTGAACAAAGTCGATGAACGGATAATCTTCTGAATTTATATGTATTATCCCTTGTTTGGGTTAATCCATGTGCTTTCATTTATTTTAAGCATATGTTTGCATTTTTCATGGATGACAATCCTGTCAGATTGGAAAAAATTTTTCAGCTTATTTGCTGGTGAAAATAATTATAGTGATAATTTGTGCACATCTTAAATGTTTGCATCAACTATAGATTCCAAGCCTAGCAAAAGAAGCTTCTTAAACGTTTTAATTGTTACTGGCTCTTGGTGGTGACTTTTGGTTAGGATTTTTTTTAAATTTCTAAAATGAGGATATACCTGATGAATTGTTGGGTACTTTTCTCCTTCCAAAAGCTTTGAAGCTTCTTCAAACGGCTTAGGAGCCTCAACTATTTCCTTTAGATTTCCAATATTAGTATGCAATAGCCTGCTACTTTCTAATCTATCATACAGAATTCGGGTTATTTCTACCTAGTTTATTTCCACTGATTTTAAAAGGTAGTAAACTGTATTCCAGCAAGTAGGTGTAAAGCTTTTTAACGTTTTTTAGTTTGCTATTAACTCCTGATTTTTTTTTTATTTTGTTTTTATATGATTCTGTTGAAAAATATTGGCAATAATAATAATCTATGTACATACGTATGAAAAAGACCCCACGTAAATACTTTTTGTAAGCTACCTGTTTTTGCAGACTCTTCAATGTTTTTGAAGAGTTTGGTTGCTGATTCTGAAAAATTTACACTGCAATAAAATTTACATGTAACCTATAACTTTATTTGGACGTTTTTCATACCTGCTTTAAATTGTACAAAAATTGCAATATAAGAAAAAATAGGTACTCAATAATGCTTGTCAATTATCGTAATGTACTACGAAATCTTTGGAAGTGTTATGGTATAAAAGTCGGGTTTTTTTATAGAAAAGGCAAATATTTTTGGTAAAATTTGTTATTTGGGTTTTCTGTAATTGCAACGAAAATTTACGCAGAAGTACCACAATTCTACTTTTCGAAGTTATACATGCATTTGAATTATAATTGTCATTTGAAATACAAACATTACTTTTAAAAACTGTAATTTTTGTATACCTGTATATCATTCTTTAACACTAATAATTTTTACTTAATTTTCGTTTTTACTAGTAGAAATTATCAGAAACATTTTTGTTTCTAAACAAATTACGCTCTTTTTTGGCTCTCTAGCTGCTAATTTTTTGTGTACGTGAACACTTACTAGTAAAAATTATTGATAATTTTTCGTAAATGAACACACCTAATATTATAGAAATTATTGAATTTGTAAAATACTGCTTTTTGATCCTCTTTCCTCAGAAAATCAAGAAAGTACCTATAATGCATTTGATAATATTAATATATGTACTTCAGCCAGTGAATATTAAAAGCAAAACGTCATACAAATATAAAAATCAACATTCTACGCAGCCAAGTTGGATTTGGTTTGATTTGGCACAACACAACCTAATGTTTGAAAAGGCTTAACACATCATAGCACTAAATTTTTAACAGCGACATATATGTATGCACAAAATGTTGGCATGTGCAATACTCTAATATATACATACATATACACATATCTGGCATACAGGGTTGGGCTGTATTTGAAATACTTGTATTTGAAATACGTAATTGAAATACAAATACGTATTTTGTATTTTATGTACCACCTTCTAATGTATTTTGTGTTTTAAATACCTAACTCTGAAGTATTTTGTAGTCCAAATACTTATGATGTCAAAATACATGTTTGCAGAATACATTTTTTTGTTATACAAAAAGTTGACATAACCAATATTGAAAAATGTTGCAATTTAAAAAAAAAGCAGAATGGAAACCCCAGGCCGTACAATAAAAACTATGGAATACACTCACAAACATATATCACAATATACATAGGGGGCTAGGTATTAAACCTCCAGTCACCCTTCCCTTCCGTAGTCATCGTTTATGTCCCGAAACAAAAATCTCGATGACCCCATAATCCGCACTACACCGTCTCACTTACCTAACCACCCACTCTGAAAAACTTATTCCTTCATATTTTTAAAAATTCTTTTCAACACATAATTTATTAATACAACAAAAAAATAAGACTTACTTAAGCACTTAGTCAAACAAAAAAAAAAATAGATACATAAATAAATAAATAACGAAAAACATTTAAATAAACTTAAAAGAAAATATTATATTTGCTAAAAAAAACTATATAAAAACTACAAAAATTGTTTCAAAATCTCAGGGTATTGCCTCATCTATACTAACAAACAAATTTAATTCCCGCTCATTAACATTAATCTGCCGCATAAAAGAGCTCTTTAAAAACAGGGTATAACAGCTTAATTTGTTGCTGTACTAAAAAAAACGACACCACTAAAATGTATGATGAGCTAACACACTATAAATGATCTTTTATAAAATTTAAAATACATATGGGGGATTTCATGTCAAGTGACCCAACTTTTTTTTTCGATTGGAAAGAAATTTGGACCAAAGTAAGTTCTTGCTGAGAGTAGCATAGACACAATTTTTTAACACGATCGGTCAAGAACTCTCTGAGCTAGAGGGGTTCAAAATTTGACGTTTTCGGCAAATAGGTTTTTTTTCTTATACATGTAGTTTGTTACCTTTTGCTTTTAACAAATTCATCCCAAATACTTTCGATAGCTTTTTCTTCAATCTTCCAGAAAAAAATATTTTTAAAATTAAAAAAATTTTTTTTTTTATATTTTTTTTTAAAATAATTACAAAAAATTTTTTTTTTTCCAAATATGCCCATTTTTTTTTTTTTTTTTTTTTTTGCTCAAAAGAAAGCTTAGGTCTTTTGCTTGAAGAACTTGGATGTCGCTTAGTGGGATGCGAGTGGGATATCTATAAATGTTTTGTAACTCAAGGCAGAGGTTTTCCAATTTTCGCGTATATTCTGTTTGATTTTTTTGCTATTGATGTAAAATTTTCTCTTAAGCTAAAAAAAAAAATATTTTATGCTAAGAAACAAAATAATTTAACCTTTCCGACGGTATGCAAGTACCAAATAAAGTCTCATACACTCGACACTGCATTACCAACAAAATAGTAGGCCTCTGGAATAAAATCACTTTTATATGGCAATGTCTGAACACATTTTGTTAATATTTTCAATGCATACCGTCGGAAAGGTTAAATTATTTTGTTTCTTAGCATAAAATAATTTTTTTTTTGCTTAAGAGATAATTTTACATAAATAGGAAAAAAGATTAAAGTAGAATATACGCGGAAATTGGAAAACCTCTGCCTTGAGTTACAAAGCATTTATTTTTATAGATATCCCACTCGCATCCCACTAAGCGACCTCCAAGTTCTTCAAGCAAAAGACCTAAGCTTTCTTTTGAGCAAAAAAAAAAAAAAAAAAATGGGCATATTTGAAAAATAAATTTTTTTTCTAATTATTTTATAAAAAAAAATAAAAAAAAAAATTTTTTAATTTTAAAAATATTTTTTTCTGGAAGATTGAAGAAAAAGCTATTGAAAGTATTTGGGACGAATTCGTTAAAAGTAACAAACTACATGTATGAGAAAAAACACCTATTTGCCGAAAACGTTAAATTTTGAACCCCTCTAGCTCAGAGAGTTCTTGACCGATCGTGTTAAAAAATTGTGTCTATGCTACTCTCTGCAAGAACTTACTTTGGTCCGAATTTCTTTCCAATCGAAAGACATCGGTTTTAAAAGTTGGGTCACTTGACATGAAATCCCCCATATATATAAATGAAAAAATGAAATTTAAAATAAATATAAATGAAAATTAATAAAAAATGAAAAAACTTATACATAAATTATATCAAATTAAAAAGTATAAAAAAGAACAATAAAATAACAAAAAATAAAAATGAAAATGGGTTTCAAACCAACAAAAAATAAAAAAACAATAAAACTTAAAACTATTATGGCGCAAAAGAAAATGGCCGATAAAATTGGCTTTCTATCCTCAAAAAATTTTAATTTGTCTTCCTTTCACTTGACTTTATCCTGGCCGTTAAATAAGTTTCAAATATGGTTACCTGGTATTCTGATTAACTTAACCACGAGTGATCTTTAAACTCTTCCAAACTGATTGTCCTCTGGTCTCCCAAAACTTCCTCGAGCTAGCACTGCTCAAGCCGAAGACCAGCACACACACAGATACCAGGGAAGCAATAGATTCCCTTCTTTCACCACCAGGACTTTTTCGCCTCTAGGAGTCAAGTTTCTTTCCTTTAACTATATAAAATATAACTATAAGCTATATTGCACAAACAAAAAAACACTAATTTTTCTTCACCTTTTTTTTAATCTTTTTCAAATAATAATATCCTGTCCTAAAATTACACTCTTTTTTTGTAATTTTATTACAACAGATTTCTTGATTTTGGCCAAAAAATAAACTTCCTTTTTTCCTTTTTTACAGTCTTTTTTCTTTTTTTAAATTATTAAAAAAAATATTGAAACTAACACACAATTACTTTGAACACTCGATCTTCAAAGTTTTCCTCAAAATGGCTGAGATACAAAGCCTTTTATACCCTATTTTTCGCGCACCTAAGCTTTCCAACACAACTAAAATTCTTAAACTATAGTGTAATCGTTTTATTATATTTATTTATCCTTTTCTACCAGCTAACTATTACTACCCTTATCTAAATTTTTATATCTTGAATCTAAACATACAAATGTTGATATTTCAAAATTAACGTTTACACTAACAAATTCACACTTTCATTCATAACAAATGTTTTACAAATTTACCCACTGTGTTATCTACCTTAAAAGATAACATTGTATGGCAACGCTCCTTATCTTTTACTCAGCTGTCATTATATTCTACATATCAAACAAAAACGAAACACGCGTCATGGTAAAGGTAATACAAAGTAATTAGATTTTGTGGAATCAAAATATTATGAAATTCTCTCCGTGTTTAAAAAAAGAGAATAAAAATCTGTTCTATTTTTCATGTTTACACGGATGAGGTTGGTAAAATCAAAATCGGTTGTTTCTTGCCAGTTTCCTTTTGGGGTAACGCCATATGCTTAAGGTTCTACAATATTAACAAAAGTAACATGAAAAAAAATCTGCTTTGATTTTGTATTGTTTAATTAAGTGTAGCCACCTTCAATAAATGCTGTAAGTGCTGCCAATCTTTCACACCTCTGATGTGATGAGACTACACATCAAGAATGATAGACTATTAGAGATTGCGACTTGCGCATGTTTGCCTCTCTGATGACGTAGTTTAACCCATGCAAGGGTTGCCTATTCTTTGTATTTTTAAATCATTTAGGGCTTTATTTGTATTGAAAACTTTAATTTGCATGACTAATATTAATGGTCCAAATGAGAATATTTTAAATTTGAAATATGAATATGAGCGTAATAAGTTTAAATGCGTTAATTTTAATGAACTAAGGATGTATGCATGCATGTCTATATAGGTATAATGGATATAATATATTTGGAACCAATTAACAATATATTAAGCTGAAGATACCCCAGAAATTAAGATAACACATTCCCGAAGCCGGTGTCAACCTGGCTACTTACTCAATATTGAATTTATAAAAAGCCCTTTTGGAAGCCAAGAACAAATGTTCGATATAATAGTTTTGTTCATTTTTTGCTGTAAATGAGAAAATTTTTATTGAACTTGAGAATTTGCATTTGAAATTGTGAATATATTTTAATTGGAAATGAGAAAATTTCAAATAAAATTTTATTTAAAATTAGTATGAACGTACATACAATACGTACAACATAAATGCATTCATAACGCAACATAAATAAAAATATGGAAAGGTAAATACAAATCTATGCAGGCAATTTTATTAAATAAGTAGCAGAGATATATTCTGGCCTATCTTCCAGATCCAAACTAAACTAATTTAATGTTGTGATATGCAATCTGTGGTAATAACACACGCTTTTAATTTCTTCTTAAGAGCGAGCCTTTGATCTCCGACATTGGAGAAGATTGACGTGTGGTACATTTCTCTTTGCCTAAACATTGTTTTTTTCTCCAACCATATAATTTTATTAAATTAAGCACTGCAAGAATGCGCTTTATTTTTAACGCGTCGATGAAGCGTTTTAAAAATTAGTTGAATACGATGGTGGTAGAAGGCATTTTCTAAAAACAAATCTTGATTTAATATAAAATATTTTTAATTTAAAATTTTTAATTTTTTTATGGTTTTTTTCTCAATATCATGTAAAATTTTCTCATTTTTTATTGGAATTTTCTCAATTACAAATAAAAATTCTGAATTTCAAATGAAAATTCCCAATTTCGTTTGGAATTTTCTCATTAACAACGAAAAATGGCGCAGTAGTATGTTTACGTACCAGAGAATAGCATAATTAGGTTTTATCTTGATTTTATCTGGTGTTATACTCTTAAGCGATTTTAATGAGTTGAACAAAAATCTGTCTCGAATAAAATTATCTGCGTTTGATCAATGCATGAATTTATACATTGTGAATTTATTCAGTGTGTGAATACTTTTGTCAAAGCTATATCAGTGTTGTCATAAGTTGATAATACAAAGTTTCTAATTGCTTAAAAACAAAGATATTTGAAAAATAACTGAATCACACTACATCATCTAATTTGAATTTTACCCAAAAAAATTTTGTTTTTTTGTATCCATAAACGTTTAAAATAATATTAACTTTCTGTTAATTATGCATAATGCTGAATCAATTTTAACACAATTATTTAAGCATTTATAGCCACAAAAAAACCAGCACTTAGCACTGTTTTTGAAACCTTTAGTGCCAAACAAGAAATATTACAAGAGCTATAGCAAGCCTTTGTTATACACGGCTGGCAAAGTTAAAGAGAAACAACTACGTCAACTTACGTTAAACAATGAGCATGGCGCCAATTTTTGTCTGTTATTCTCATTAGGTGCAACATCCCTAAAAAATAAGACAGTCATTCTCTTACTCTTTGCTTTTTTTGTATGGAGTTTGACACTTAAATTGAAATTATTATTGCTCTAGATTAATTCCTAATTTTGCCGGAAAAGATTTATATGTTATGTAAGATTTGACAACCCTGCACTAAAATCACTTTGACATTTCTCCCAAAAATTAATTTGTCGAATTTCGTTATTTAAAAAGAATTTTTAATTTAAATTTATTAAATATAGTGCAAAAAAATAATAGTTATTATAAAAATTGTGTGCGAAGTGTATTTAAAAGCTATAAGAGGCAAAAAAACTTATTTAAAATTTCGAAGCAAATCGTAAACACGAAGTGTGCAGTGGGGCAATGCATGCAAAACGATCAGAAAAATTCAAGTGAGAAATTGTGCTAAAACTAATTGTGAACGTGTTCTTAACAAATCTTATTTTAGCTGTGTCCTTTTACTCTTTCCCAAAAAACCATGAAAAACAAAAAAAGCTTCGGATAAAATTTTGCAATCGGCCTGACAGTAATAAAAAATTTTTTTGGTTAAATTAAAAAATATTTTAATATATTGCTCAAAAATGTAAAAACACTTATGTCTTTCGTTGAAACAAATTATTATGTTTATATTTTTATTTAATAAGAATTTTAAAGTGTATTTTTGTCAAAAAATCAAATCCAACAGGACCAAAATAATTTTTCAAGAAAAAAGCAGGCACAATGAAACATCGTAGGATCAAGTAAAGCTCACCATTTTGATAGTATTAAACTATATTTGTTGAATATCATGTTCTCTGTAAATTTTTTTTTTTTTAGTAGGACGGTCATTTTTTTAATTTTGATAAAAACGGGTAACAACGATAATTATTATTTTTATAGATAAGTTTAAAAAAATAATATTTTTTATTTTTTGATTTTCATTTTTTCATTTTAACAGTCATTGGTTTTAAATACTTATTGAGGCACACATGTAAAAATAAAAATACCTTTATAAATGCTTTCTTACAATGTAACTTTTTACATTAAAGATTATCTTTTTTTCTTTTCTTGAACAAAATGTACATGAAGGCATTTTTCATGATATATGCATGTAAGTATGAACTTGAATGAAAATTTTCGGTTTTTAACGAACTGTGTAGAAAAGTAGTCACTTCAACTCGTTTTGTCAACAAACAAAAATTTTATTGAAGGAATATTAAAAAAATTGCATCATGTAAATGTAATCTTATAGTTTCGATTTTTTATTGGTTTCAAGTGTTTGTCTATATGAAAAAAGTTTACAAATAAACTACTAAATTTTACGTGTTTTTGTAAAAAAATTAACGAAAAGTGTGTGAGTGTTTATATTTAAAACAAAAACAAATGTTTGTTTTTTTTTTATATATATCCCTGAAGGAAACTTGGGAACAAGTGTCCCCATGTCAACACTTTTATCGACTATTATGTTGCCTTTTTGGCGACATTGCCAACAGTACGTCTACAGTTTTATATTAAGCTTTGATAAGAAGAAAAGAAAACTGTCAGCGGCAAATTAATGCTTCAGTTTGCCGTCAAATGCAAAAATGTATCAGCAACATTATGGCCTTTTTTATTTTTTCTGCTGTGCTATAAAAGTGATTTATATACACAAATCATACTTGTTTTCAATGACAGACGCATGTTAAATGTCTATTGCAAAAACACATTGACAATGGTTTAGCTTATCAGTAGTACTGTATACTAAAATTGCTAAAAGGTACTAGTTAATCGCTGGTTTCAATGTGTACATATGACCCCAAAAGAAGCACCTTGTCAATAGTACCAATGTCAGCAGTTGATTTTTTGTTAATAGCAAAGAGCATTGTCTGAGGTATAGCTTAACAGTAGTACTGGTGACAATGTCAGAAGTGAGTTTCTAGTGATTCTCTATTGACATTTCCTGCAGGGATCTTACAAATTTTTTTTTACCAAAACAGGCAGCAAATTAACACCTGCTGCTAAAAACTTTTTTAAAAATCTCTTGTATATGAACACATATTATTTTTTTTCTTACCTAAGGTATGGGTTACCAAGTTTTTGTAAATAAAATCAAAATTTTTAAAACAAACTTTCTTTTTAAATATTTTTAGCACACAAACGTTTCGTCCATATTATGAAAAATATCTTTATAACGAAGAAATTTTTTAAAAACGCATTAAAAAATTAGATTTATTTTTTGGCCTTAAGTTTTTGTTTGTTAACTTTACTTGAAAATCTGGTCACACCGAATAAAATATATAGGGAGAGAATTTGCTTATTACATTTAAACCAGGAAGATTTTGAAATAAAATTTAAAATATGAAATGGGTAAGCTAGAAGTTTTTTGGTTTGTGTGGATAAACCTTAGAATAAGATCGCTTAATGCGGAAATCAAGCAAAACACAAATAACCAAAAACGAAAATTTAGTAAAACAATAAACTAATTTTAAATGTTTTAATTTTTTTTTTCTAAATGTTATTTAATATTATAAATTATTTGAACATTTAATTTTTTTATAACACGATTAACAAAAAACAAATTAGAAAACATTTTCTCCAAAAGTTAGGAAATTGTCCCACTGTTATGTTTACATTATTTTTAAATGAGAGACTGTTTCGTGACGTCATTTGACCACATGCGCAGAAAATACAAGTTTTCAATTTGTTATGTCGTAACCTTGTTATTTATTAATCTTGCTACACATGAGACTACAACATATTTTGACAAGTCATAATATATGTATTACCATGTAAAGGTACCTTAAGTTAAATTTGTCACAAATTTTCATTTTATTTAATTAATTATTTCTTTCCAGCTCTTCTTTTTCAAAATTCACGGTCAATCAACTAAAAATGCTTTCTTTTTACCCTGGGACAAGCAATCAGAGTTTGAGGATGGTTGTGGTTCAACTCTGCCACACCAGGTCAGACCCTCCCTTGTGTCTGGGTGCCATTGCGGACTGACACACCGCAATCCTAAGTGGCGGTACTCCTTTATACAATTAAATATTGCCCATATGTGGCCTTACACATTCCCTTAAATTGTTTGGCTAATAAAAAGAAAAAGTATTTGTCAGACAAAAAAATTAACACGGCCGTATCAACCAAGGCCTCAGTGCGAAAGGGCCCCGCAACAAAACACAAAAAGAAAATGCAGAGGGCGAATTTTTGAATTCGCCTGGATATTACTTTACTACAGACAGGGCACACTCAACCGGGTAATATCAAGAGCCCAGCTGACTAAAATAAATTTGACATTTTCACGTTGCAAATATTAAATCTTTTATGAAATTGAATATTTGTAACGTGAAAACGTCAAATTTATTTTAATCAGATGGGCTCTTAATATTACCTTGTTGAGTGTGCCCTGCTTTACTTTTAATTTAATTGTTTTTCTCATATAGAGAGCCCAGCCGATGTAAAACAGTCGAAAGCGTACCTCAAAAAGGGTCTTCGACGGCTCAATGGTTATATGTAAATTATTTAAATTTCATTTGAAATTAATACCCCCTTAAGCTACCTTCACACTATTCTACAAGTGTTTAGATTTTCATTGGATTTTGAGAGAGCCAAATAAAATGATTTTTGGTTTGACTGTCAAAAAATCAAAAAAGAAATAATGCGCATTATATTTTGTCTTTACACTATCATATTTGAAATAAAATTAAAATCTGTGTAGTACTTAAACATCTGTTTTTGAGTTAAAAAAAAAAAAACTAACTTTTAAAGCAAGTATTTTTTTTATTTGAATTTAACAAAAGGGTGAAAAAATACTGTTAGGCAATAAAAAGTGACGTTCAGACTTGCAGTTAGTTCATCAGACATGTTTTTTTGAGTAATTTCTGCAATAAATTCTTCGTTTCACTTTTAATATTTACTATTTGTAAAAATTTTTGCTGGCGCTAAATCAGATGTAAAAGTTTTCGAGCGTCGCTTTTATACAAAATCTGTTTTAAAATTTATTTTATATATAGTATATTTGTACATATGTGTGTATATGC
The DNA here is from genome assembly GCA_963583895.1 of Melanophora roralis. Taxonomy (NCBI): domain Eukaryota; kingdom Metazoa; phylum Arthropoda; class Insecta; order Diptera; family Rhinophoridae; genus Melanophora; species Melanophora roralis. The sequence continues at coordinate 73,176,679 of OY757187.1, read as the reverse complement.
CTTTAAGTTTTTATGTGATATTTTTATAATATTACTGGTTCTTAAAAGCGAGCTATAAAATCTAGTGAAAAAATTTATAATAGTTATCGTAAGTTTACTAAGACCATATTTGCCAGCCATTACATAAATTTTTGATAATAAACCTACCATAAGTATTTTCGCATAGTTTTCATATATCAAAAATTACCATAAGGTTAGAATTTATTAAAAATTGAAAAAAGGCATTTTAATTTATTAAAAGTTGTGTTTCAGGTACATAACAAAATAGTCCAAACTCACACAAATTAATCCAAACCTACCCAAAAGCGTTTCAGGTAACAAATTTTCCACAGCAAAGAGAACGTTTGAGATAAATTTCCTTTCCTGTACAAGGGTTTCAACAAAATTTTTGTTGTAGGTACATTTTTTTATAAAAAATCTGTAGATTTCTTCAATATAAAATGGGATTTAGAACATTTAGATACATTTTATATATGATGTATGTATATGCTATGTTTTAAAAATTCTATGGGGTGTAATCGTCTAAATAAAATTTTACTTTTTAACTAAGCAGCATGTGAGCATTTAAAAATATTCAATTATAGTTTTTTGCGTTCCAGGTATTTTGAGCAACTTTGGTAAGCTTGGAGAGTAATTTCTTTACTCTCATATGTCGGAACAAAATCGAGATCTTTTGGAACACGCTTAATATTTGTTAAGACTTTATAACTGATTAAAACAAATAAACAATGTTTTAAAAATTTTCTTGATTTGCTTTTGCGGGTTAATTAATAAAACGCTTGTATATAATAAATTCAATCAAAAAAATTGGTTTTTTTTATACAAAGTGAGTTTATTTTGTTAAAAGACTCCATTTTTTGACACCTATCGATTTTTTAAAAAATATATAAATATACATATCAAAAGTAATAATTTTACAACACTTTTAATGAAAAAAATTACTTTTACAACTTTTTAATTTAATTTCAATTAAAAATATTTTATTTCCTAATAAATAACTATAAATTTCATAAAAATATTATTTAAAATTATTTTACAATACCAAACTTTTTATAAACTGCCTGAATTTCTTAATGGCTGCTGTAAATATGCAACTCTGATACATGCAAAATCTAATGGTTTAGAAAAATTTCTAAAATGAAGAGAGCCATACTACTGTCAAATTCCTTTAGGTATTTTTTGACGTTTCATAACATAATATCTTCACACTATTATATTTTCTCATTTTATTTGAGTTTTTTTGACAAGTGTTTTTACCCAGTATTATAGTCTGAAGCCACCTTTATCAGCATTTTGACTCAAATCTAATTTTTACCTGTTTTTCACAGTGGAATAGTTCAGGTATAAAATCATTTTGTCCCAACTTAAAGTTTAAAAAACATTAGATTTCAGTACGTCAAAAGAAAGTTTGTATTTAAATTTAATAAGTAAAAGGTTTTTGCGACCAAACAGCAACAGAGGAAACTCGATTTAAATCGAAATGCAGAAAACGGAACAATAATAAGTTTTTAAAAATAAAAGTATGTATGTAATTTTACTGCAAGTGTCCAACAGCAAGTTTGCAACTTAGTAACAATGATGAAATGATATCGTTTTACCATTTCGAGTACAGAAGTCTTTTCCCTTTTCAATTTTGAAAAAAATACCAAATATAACTGTGAGGCTGCACGGTTTAACTTAAAATGAATCGAATCTAAACGAGTTGTTTAGTAATTAAAGTAAGAATAACAGTTTTTCGGCTATAGAACTGGAATACTTAGACGAGTTTTTTTAAGTTTTAAACCAATTGCGACAGCAACACTTATTACTATGGAAAACTTCTTCCTACTTTAATGTCAGTAAGAACAAGACTTAATCGGTTACAAGGTAACAATTTAAGACATTTGAGTTTTATCATACCAAAAGTAGTAGAGAGCTTAGAAAGAGGATTCGATAAGTTTTTTTATCTATCACCTGAAGCAAATACAGCCAAACTGGCATCATGTTTTACCCCGCTTACAAAATGCGTTGGTTACCAGAAAGCATTCCAGCAGATGAGAGACAATAAATTTAAAATCTTGCAGTTCCTGCATTAAAAACACATTACAAGCAGTGTAAAATAAAACCTGGGAGTAGCAGCAATAGTAAAGAAGATGATGGTTTCAAATTTGGAGTTGGAGTTGGTCAGTTTCCTAAATGACAAAAGTAAGGAGCTTTCCAGTCTTGAAGGCTACTTAAATATAAGAAATGTTTTCATAGTGTTTTTGTTCATCAGGATTGTTTTCTTTAGCAGGATTTATATATTCTCCAACAAGAGGCTGCCTATCTGATGAAGCTTTTAAAAATCTAGTGTTCATGAAAGGAGATTCATGTTTTACTGATTAATGGTTATAAATGTATTTTATATAAAAGATACTAAAATATTGTATTTTAAATACTCGACTTCAAATTATTTGGTATTTTGTATTTTATATAAGCTTAACAAGTATTTTGTATTTCAAATACAGCAAAGCATGTATTTTGCCCAACTCTGCTGGAATATGTGGACATTTGTTTTATTCCGAAACATCAATAAAAAAAATGCTGAAAGCTTTTGGCATACAGTGGGTTGTTTAAAAAATGATTTAAACGAGCCCTTTGTGTTTCCAAATTTGTATAAATCTTTTGCGTACATTTTTACATTACCCCACAGCAGCGCATGCAATGAAAGATTTTTTCCTAAGCTACGGCTGATGAAAAATAAATTGGCAAACAAATTAAAAGTTACGACCTGCAACTCAATGCTGTCAGCTTTAAACTTATTGAATACTGGACTAGAAGACTGGATTCTAGGTCATGAAATAAAACACTATTACAGAAGAAAAATAATATAAAAAAAATTAAAAATATTTACTTGTGTATTATTTTATTACATCCCTACAGATAAAAAACCAGTAGGTAGTTGAAATGTACTATTTGCTTTTACTTAGACTAGTTGTCTGCCTGCCCTTGTTTCAACCTAATTTAAAAAAAACGATATTTCGATATTTAAAAAAGAACAGACAAACAACTTGTCTAAAGTAAATTATTAAACAGTAAATATATAATAAGTATAACAGGTATATATACAGGGTTGGGCTGTATTTGAAATACAAATACGTATTTGTATTTCAAATACCTAACACTGAAGTATTTTGTATTTTAAATACTTATGATGGCAAAATATATTTTTGCAAAATACATTTTTTTTGTTATACAAAAAGTTGTCATTAGAAAAATTAAAAAAATGTTACAATTAAAAAAAAAATGGAAATTTTGTCTTCGTATTCATTTACGTCTTCGCCTTACCAAGGCACGTTCTTTCCAGGGCTTACTCATTCAGGCAATACCCAGAGCTAAGCGGATATTTGGAAATGTGAATATAAAAAAAATTAAATTTTGTATAAAAATTCAAATTTTTTTGACAATTTTATTCATTTTCTTCCTGATTAACCGTTTCTTGTATGTTATCAAATCACGGAACTTCAGGAAATCTGCTATATCCAGGACATATTACATTGCGAATAATTACAACCCACGTAGATAACACCACATGTATGTAAAAATATCGTTAACTCGTACTAAAAAAAATGTTTTAATTAATTATTCTTTCACCTTAACAACAATTTTTCATTGTTTTAATATTTAACGTTAAATCATTTGTTTATTGTATATTCTTAAAAACAAAAAACAAAGCAAGTGAAAAAATCAATAAATGAGAAAACAAACCGAAAACAGCTGATATTGTTTTTGAAGTTGTTTTCGTAAAAGTTTGTTAAATTTCCTTCAGCCATCTTATATGTGTTGTGTAAAAACGCCTAAAAAGTTTGTTAAATTTCCCTCTAAGCAAACCATGGCATTGCCATTCGTATAAAATTCCCATCTGTATATATGAATTTTTATAAATTGTACAATTAGAAATTCAACTACAACGTCTAAACAAAATCTTGGGCAGCATTTTGGAAACAGGAATTTGATAGCCAACACCAGTAGCAATCCTCCCATATATGCATTAATTTCCAAAAAACTCCAGTTTAGGGGGTATGTTCCAGAGTACAAATTTTCTCAAGAGTGAGCGATAAAAAAACACCATTCATGAAAAATCTCGAGAGCGAAAAATCCTAAAAAAAAATTTTCTTCTCACGTTCATAAAAGAGCGTGAAAAAATGTTTGCCAACCCTCACTCACTTATGAGAAGTTTGTCGTTTTTTTTTCACGCTCACAAATCACAAATGAAAAATAAAAACCAAATTTTATTTCTCACTCACAAATGAATGAGAAATTTCTTCTTTTCACTTTCGATTCATTCTTTTATGAGTGCGAGTGTTGCTTTAATATTTTTCACGCTTTGTAACAGAGTTGCCGGAAAATAATTTTTAAGCGTGTGAAATTTGTACTCCCAATAATAGTAAAAAAAATTCTTGCATTTACATAAATTTTTTTTTTTTTGATAATATAATAAATAATAAATAAATATTAATATAAAGGATTACTTTTAGCAGTATTTATTGTGAAAAAGTCATATTTATAAAAAAATTGTTTTTGTTAAGAAACTTAAATAATACATTATATTTTATGTTGTGATTTTTTAGAAATTTTATAGTCTTCACTGACACAAATTTTCATAGCAATCTTTAAAAATATTTTTGAAATATTTTCCTAAATTTTTAATTGACGTTTTCTGATAAAAAAAAAAGTATTTCTTGTGTATTGTGTTCAAGGTCGTAACTGCTCTTTTTTTAATTTACCTTACTTTTGCAAATAGAACTCCTTCAAACTCTTAGGTTCTATTTAATTGACCTCAAAGATAAAGTTTCAAATTGTTGTACATAAAAAGATTTGCGTGTGTATTGTATAATAACCACCACAGTTTTTTGTAACAATATACCTAATACCTAAAAGGATGACGGACAGGCAGGTATAAAATACCTTTCAAATTAGTGGAAAATCCCAAACAAAATGAAATGATGAACAATTATCTCTAATGGTGGTAAAGCGGAATGCAATTTTTTCCAATCCTTTTAAAATTTGCATGAGTGTGTGTAACAGCTCTATTTTTTTGCAATATCAACATTAAATATTTGTAAAAGAACCTTATTTGGATTTTAAATAGCGTGAAGTGAATAACAATCAGTGCCTAAAAGACAATTTAATTTTGAAAAATATGTGTTGTACGATGCATCTTCAAAAAAAAGTATTTGCTTAATAGAATCGTTCAAAAAGGAACTTAGTGAAAGACATTACAAACTACTTCACAAACAAGATATACAAAGTAATGATGAAAGTGATGGTGACGATGCTTTTGTTTGTCACTGGAGTAATGCTTCCCATTTTTGTAAAACCTTAACCGCATATTTTTATTACTAAAATCATTAAATCGGATTCATTGAAAAATTTAAATGAAATGAAGTTAAATAAATGCAAATATTTTATTATGAAAGCAAGAAAATTAAAAAAAGTAGTTAAGAACCACAACGTATAACAGTTGTTTAAAAAAAAATTATTCCTACTTTTTTTAAGCATTTTAAAAATTATGCGACAAAATTTTACATATGGCAGCACCAGTAACATGACCAAAAAATTTTATGTGTACACATTTATGAATGCTTCGCGAAAAAATTCATTTATGATTTCTCACTTATGAGAAGTACTCGAATTTGATGCTTTTCATTTATGTTCGTGAAAAAAAGTAAATTTTTCTTTTCACTTCTCACTTATGACTGGTGAAAAAAAAAATTTTTTTTTCTCACTCGAGAGTGAGAAGGCACAAAACGTTTTTTAAAAACTCATTCATTAATGAAAAATTGCTGTAGTAAACACAGCGCTCACACTCTTTCTCACGAATGAGAAGTGAGTGAGCAATTTCGAACTCTGGTATGTTCATTCAAAATTTAGAAAATACTCATTCGCTACATGTACATATGAACAAATTTTAAGTTTAGAAAAATTACTATAAAATCTAAACAAAATCTTGGGCAGCATTTTGGAAACAAACAGGAATTTGATAGCCAACACCAGTAGCAATCCTCCCATATATGCATTAATTTCCAAATAACTCCAGTTTAGGGGGTATGTTCATTCAAAATATAGAAAATACTCATTCGCTACATGTACATATGAACAAATTTTAAGTTTAGAAAAATTACTATAAAATCTAAACAAAATCTTGAGCAGCATTTTGGAAAAAAGGATTTGATAGCCAACACCAGTAGCAATCCTCCCATATATGCATTAATTTCCAAAAAACTCCAGTTTAGGGGGTATGTTCATTCAAAATTTAGAAAATACTCATTCGCAACATGTACATATGAACAAATTTTAAGTTTAGAAAAATTACTATAAAATCTAAACAAAATCTTGGGCAGCATTTTGGAAAAAGGGATTTGATAGCCAACACCAGTTGCATTCCTCCCATATATTTATTAAAGGCTTATTTGACAAATATATATGGAATAAAAAAAAATTTTTACTAGCAGAAATTATCAGAAACATTTTTGTTTCTAAACATATTACGCTCTTTTTTGGCTCTCTAGCTGCTAATTTTTTGTGTACGTGAACACTTACTAGTAATAATTATCGAAAATTATTGATTATTTTCTGTAAATGAACACACCTATTATCAAAAATTATTCAAACAGTCTTTCTGTCATTGTGCTTTGAAAAAAAAAAATTAAGTTTTAAATTTTTATAAGTTTACAATAACAAAATACATTTGCTTGCAAGTTTTGACTGTAAAAGTATTCATTTACTTTTAAATATTTTTAAGAGCAATTTTGAAAATATTTCTTTTTACTCTCTCGTTGCTAGTTATTACTGGAAAGTTATTGAACACAACTAATATTAAAACAATTATCTATAAATTAATATTAATATGATCCATATCTTAGATCACAAAAAATTGCGTTATTTTGTGGTATGGATTAAGATCCATCAATATTTTAGTTGCAAGAAATCAATTAACTATATTAATATCTGTCTACTTTAAAAATTTGAGCAACACCCCGATTAGCGCAACACGCAATTGTTTTACATTAGTGTTTATAAGTGCAACATTTTTTGTTTTATAAAATTTTAAGGATTTTATTTTTGAATTAATGTCTTTAGAAACGTTTTTTTAACAAGCACTTATTATTTTAGATAATGCATGGGACAAAGTTCCTTCTGTCGCCATCAGAAAAGGTTGGAACCTTTTGATGTCAAAAGATTAGCAATGGACTGACGAAGACGATTACCCATTATGTTATGGGAACAAAAAAAACATTATTCAGTGTTACATCATCCATTTTCAATTTGTTGCAGTTCGTTTTACCGGATATAAACTTAACAAATGGTGAATTGGCGTAAAAAGAGCTTATATTTCATTTAAATATTTATTTTTTATGGTTATGAAAAAAGGAATTAATTTAGTGGATGAACCTGATCTTTTTTAAATCCACTGTGTGCTTATAAAAGATGTTTTATTATAAAAAAAATATGTATTTTGGAATGCTTGTTGTTAATTCTAAGAAAGGTCATTTAAATTATTTTTTTTTCTGAAACTATTGTAAACATTTTCTGTGGTAATTAAGACTACTTACTAAACGCTATAAAAATAATAAACATTAAACTTCTTTGCATTATTTTGTTTAATAAATTGTAACAAATTAACAATTTACTGCTCCATTTAATAATATACTCCCATATATGGCATATACACAAACGTTAAGTACGATTGAGAGAATAAAGAAAATAACCGATTTTTTAAAAAAAAATATCTTGTTTTAAAAAAATTGTCTAAATAATGGTAAAAAAAACTCATCAGATCATAGCAATGACAGAATAAAGAAATTTTGAACTTTTCTATTTATATTTTCTATTTTTTTATTTTAATAAATAACTCCAAACATTTCTTTCAACTAAAAGACGGGTAGAATTGAAGTAATATGCATAAAATTTAAGTTTAAATAGTTCTTAAAAGTTTTGTACTTTACTCATAAATTTTCAAATATTTATTTTAAACAGTACAAAATATTTTTCTCTTTGATTTAATTAAAAAATAACTATCTTAAAAAATAAAATTGTTGACCTTAAATGGCTGTTTTTTTATAAGATAAAACAAGGTTCGTCTTAAAATGATTTTTATCGGGTCCCTGCTTGAAATGTTTTATACTTATGTATTTCAAACAGGCGGACAAATTTAGTTTTTAGGCATAACCCGTGATCTGTTTTTTTAGCAATTACATTTTTATTTGAAATACCTTATACTATTTGCTACAAGTCATGAAACATGCTTAAGCTATAGGCTTAAGTGGGTAACTATGTTTGCATTTCCAACCCCATACCTTGGTATGCATTAGAGGCCAGCCCAAGACGACACTAAATAAGGCATCATCTCGAATTTTCAATTCATTTCATATACCTTATGTGTGCACGCACAAAATTAAGTACTGCGTTGTATTGTTCGCCATCTCTTTTGTTTACTTAACTTAACTTAAATGAAAAATATATTCACAGTTAAGCACATTTAAGCAAACAACCACGGCACATCAATTCATCATGATCGCACACTTCCATTTAGATTCATCTCGAAACTTTACTGTTGGCGGGATGTTCCTGGTGTGATAGTTATAAAAAACGGGGGTTGATTTTGAATGTTCATATGTATGTAATGTAATGTAATTACGCATGAGTTTTATATTGATTTGCCTGCTTGTGTATATGTTTGCTTGTGTATGTACCCACTCAACATTGTGTGTATTATTATTTGTTAACTTAACAACAACATAACTCTTAAGTCTTTGTTGTTGTTGCCACACCATAGGCACAGTAATTTTTTTTATCGACCACAGTCTCGACACCACTCTTTATTCTTAGCTACTCTACACTGCAGCACAAAAACTGTTTTAGCTACTCTACATTTCAGCACTTAAACCGTTTAACCGCACAATAACACAAGAATTAGAAAATTATGCGGTTCTTGAATTAGCTTGAATAGGACTTGGTGCATGTCCCTAGTATGCATAAATACATTCATGCATACATACATACACACACATACATATATACATACCCTTCAAATAAAATAACTAGTATGTAATACAAATATGCTAGTTACTTTTGACTTCATACTAGTTGTATATCTTATCTTTATTCATATATCGAACTATTGATTTGAACATTAGGTTGTCATAGGATCCCAGCAAATTAAGTTACACACAGTTGTATACTAGTTAATATATTAGTTTCTGTTTTTTTATTTGAAGCTTTATTATTTTTTATTACTCTAGTTTCAACTAGTTACTAGTTTTGAGATAAGCTTATTTAAAAAAGCTAAATTTTGCTAAAATTATTTAGTTTAATAAATTTGTAAGTAACTTTGATAAATTTTTTAGTTGATTTTTCAAACATGGGAACCAACTAAAATTTAAGGCATATTACGTTGTGATCATAGTTACTGTCATTCTATCCTTTTTTTTAGTTGAATTTATACCATGTTTTTAGGAAATATAACATAGAATTTTTTGTGTGTAAGTACTGAAAATAATTTTATTTGTTGTTGTAAAATGAGTATTATCAACCAGTAGAGCAAAAGTAGTGACTTATTATTATCCAAAACTTAACTTCTAATTATTTAGAGGGAAGAAATTAAAAGTTGGGTATAAGTAACTAGATTTCACTACTTATTAGGACACATTTAACAAAAACTTCTTTCATTGGCAGACGTTATTCGGTATATAGATAGGAATGTGCGTTCGGACATCTGGGTACACATTTTGAAACATATTTGTGCAAAATACAATTATCACGTTACATACATATGTATGTATGTAGATTTCAAAATATAAATAAATAAACCGAGAATGTTTCATTGCTGGTTGTATAGTGTTTAGTCGTGTTTATGATTCCATTTTGTATTTTATTTGAAGTTTCAGAAATAGAAGATTTTTGTATTTTCAATGATATCCACATTTAAGTCTTATCAGAAGATTAAGTAACCTTCTAATTATTTTGGGATCGAACAATTATTGACCACCGATAGTAGTCTTTTTCCCGAAAGTTACTAGACTAGATTTATTTTTTTGCTTGTTTTATTTAATTAGATTTAAAAAATTCCACCTACCTTTCCATATGTGAATTTTCTATTTTTGAAATTATTTTCTAACCTGTAGCACACAGGTAATTCTTGATTGTACTCCCTTATGACTCTTTCAAAAAATACAAAATTTAATTTTTTTTACATTCACACTTTTAAACACAACCATTAAGATCGCTATATTTGGCTGTGCCGAATCTTATATACCCTTCACATTTCTCTTTTAATATACCCAACCGAGTTATTTTGTACTGCAAATAATATAATCAAAATACCTTGTGCCAGTTTTAAAGTCCATAGAAAACTTTACAAAATTTTAACGTTCGTATGAATAATAGAAATAGATGAGGACCGTTTGAGGTCGACAGTTATAAAAGTTTTCAAAATTATTCCAATTAAAAGGCTAATAAAAGTTGATAATTTTTATGGGATCTTCTAGTCCCTCTGCTCCTCTACAACCTTTTTTTTCCAAAATGTAGGTCTTGTCATCGAATTACTTTTTGTAGAACACTAGAAGTCGATAGCTTTTATAGTTTCCGAGATAAAACGTATCGAAAATTTCATAAACATTTTTCATTTGTATGGAAGCTGCCCCTTCTTCACCCCCTACCAAAAATTTTTTTCTTTAAAGCGTAAGTCTTGTCGAATTACTCTTTATAGAACATTTGATGTCAACAACTGTTATAGTTTCCGAGACATAGCGTTTTGAAAATGTCCCTACCCAAAAATGTTTTTTTTTCAAAGTGTAGGTCTTATCATACAATTACTTTTTGTAGAACAGTAGAAGTCGATAGCTGTTTCCGAGTATAGCGTATCGAAAATTTCATAAAAATTGTTAATTTGTATGGGAGCTACACCTTCTCCTGCCTCCACTCAAAAAATTTTTCCTCAAAAGTGTAGGTCGATAGCTGTTATAATTTCTTAGATTTAGCGCATGAAATATTTCACAAAATTTGTGCAATTGCAGAGAAAAAACAACTTCCCCTGATCCTATCTGAAAAAAATTTTTCCTTTTGAGGTCCCTATTTTTAGAGTATCAGTGCCAAGTTTTATGGCAAGAATGACTATATTCACTGAAATATATAAGGATATATGCACGGATTTTGTCCTAAAAAATGGGTTATATTGATATTTCGTTTATATCTCGGTCAATAGTAAACCGACTTTGCTAATTTTATATAGCGATTGACTCCAGGATATTTCCAAAAGTTTTACACCAATAACTGGTCCGTATCACTTTATTTGACTCCGGAAACTTGACTTCAACAGACTGACAGACGGGCATGGCTATATCAACTTCCCTATCTATAAGGATCCAGAATATTAATTTTTTATGGGGTCGCAAATGGAAAATAAAGAAATTTCAAACGGAATGACAAACTGATATATACCCTTATCACTATGTGAAGGGTATACAAAAGAAATGCAGAGGGCGAATTCAAAAATTCAAATTCAAATTCAAAAATTCGCCCTGATATTAATAAACTTTTAATTTAATTTGTTTTTCACATACAAGGCACATACAGAGAACCAAGGCACATTCAACCAGGTAATATTAAGAGCCCAGCGGATTAAAATCAATTTGACATTTTCACGTTATAAAAATTTAATATGAAATTTTTAATTTTTCTGACATTCTACCGTTCAAACACAAAAAGGAAATGCAGAGGGCGAATTTTTTGAATTCGCCTTGTGTTCTTTGTTGTATGTGCCTTGCAGAGAACTGTTTCCATAAAATTTAACACCAGTCTGTTTTCATCAGGACCTGTAGAAAGATTGTTTTTTTTGGCAGGATTTATACATTCTTCAACAAGAGGCTGCTTATCTCATTATTCTTTTAAAAATCTAGTGTTCATAATTAATGGTTATAAATGTATTTTGTATTTCAAATAAAAGATACTAAAATACTGTATTTTTATTTGAAATGCTCGACTTGAAAGTATTTGGTATTTTGTATTTGAAATACAAGCGGAACAAGTATTTTGTATTTCAAATACAGCAAAGCATGTATTTTGCCCAACCTTGTATTTATATATAAGTATATTAAAACTATATAAAAATTAAATTTATTTTTTACTTTGTTATTAGTTTTTAATAAAAATTTCCATTCTTTGCTATCACAAATTTAATAATAAACTTAAAGCCTAATAAATAGAAATTCTTATAAGATAAAGAAAAGTTTAAATAAATAACTTAAATGTATTACAGACAAACATGGCTCAATGTATAGAATATTAACAGAATGTAAATTTCTCTAATCGAATAACAGAATGATAAATAAAATATAGATTAAAAAAAATAAATTTAGTGTCATCCGATGGATTGCCAAAACAAAAAAATTAAAAGAAATGAACAATAGAAGTAACTAGTGGTAAATGAAAATATGAGAACATAGGGTTGTACGTGGATTTTGTTCAGTCTAAACAATACATCATATGAATGTAATTCCAGTATTCAAATTCTAATTAAAGTTTGTTTTAATAGAAAAAATCAACTTTCAACTTGCAGTAGTACCAAATAGAAAGAGTGCTAACGAGATATCGTAGCTACTTTCGGAAATGCATTATACTCGGCTTGTATCAAAATGACTTACTTTTTAATAAAAATTTATTTTCTGTCACAAACTTAATAATGAACTTAAAGCCGAATAAATAGAAATTATTTTGAAGAATATGGTTTTTTTAATTTTAACTCCAGTTTTTGAGCAAAAAATGCGGCGGCTTGTTTTTAGCCGAAAAACGGCGGCTCTTTTTGGTCCGATGAAGCCGGCGGCAGCGGATTAGTCAGTTGTTTTTTGTTTTTAAGAATATACAATAAACAAATGATTTAACGTTAAATATTAAAACAATGAAAAATTGTTGTTAAGGTGAAAGAATATTTAATTAAAACATTTTTTTTAGTACGAGTTAACGATATTTTTACATACATGTGGTGTTATCTACGTGGGTTGTAATTATTCGCAATGTAATATGTCCTGCATATAGCAGATTTCCTGAAGTTCCGTGATTTGATAACATACAAGAAACGGTTAATCAGGAAGAAAATGAATAAAATTGGGGGGAAAAAGACAACATACTTAGGATTCGATTTGAGTACGCAAAAGGTAAGTTCACCCGGTGCAAAAAACCCATTATAGTGATTCTTCGTAAAAACCTCTGTTAATTTGAATCGAAGAAAGCCAAAGTAAAACCAGACTATAGATTTATAAAGATGGTGCACAGAGAAGCAAGCCGTTTTGGCTAGCCGCTAAGCCGATTTTTTTTATTAGCCGCGCCGCTGCAGTACACGTTTTGTAAAAACTAGAGGTCTGCTTGACTACACCCAAATGCCGTTTAAATACATTCGTTTGTTTTTCAACAACACAGTGTTTTTCATTCAATGTTAAACAAACTAAATGAATGAACCCACAAGCGAAAGCAAATAAAAAACAACTTCAACCGAAAACAAAATATTACCCATCATTCATATAAATAAATACTGAATAGAATGTGTGAATATTGCTGTATGATTGGTGTAAAAAATTATTATTCATTTGTGTTTGCAAATTTGTCGTTATTGTTGTTGTTAAACATTCATTAACTCGAAAAAACACCTGAATGTTTTTATAAAAACTCTAACTGTAATGAGACTTTGCTATGTTTTTGTATTTTCAAGTGTGTTTTATACACATTCAAAACGAAAACTGTAAAATGAATGTGTTCTTCTTGTATCATTGACTGTAACATACAATACATTCTTTCTTGTGTTGTTACTGGCTTAACTTTATTAATCTCCCATAGAATGAAAAATGTTTGAATGAATATTGTTTTTGTTGTGTATAGGCAATTAAATGAATATAGTCATGCAGATGTCTAGTAAAAACCCACATTTGCTGTATCTCTGACCAAAGACTATAGATTATAAAGATGGTTCACTTGGAACAAATTTCATAAACAGAAATTTTGAGTTTGCAATGGGTGGTTACGGTAAAGGCAAAGGGAAAGGAAAAACACTCTCTTAATTTGAGAGAAGACAGAAAATAAAAAAAAGATCACAAAAAATTGACGCCAAATTTTAAGAACAATAACAGCCAAAAAAAATATTAATGGTGCATGTACATACATACCAACATATACATATGGTGTTTGTACATACATACATACAATATAAACATTGTTTTCGATGTTTATTTTTTTTTTATTTTGCTGCTTTCTTGATTTTACGTTCATTCATACGTGCATCTGTATGCCTCTACGTATATTCACAAAAAAGACACATTCTTTTAAGCAAATTGATGGTTTTGTTTAAAATTTGCCAAAGAAGTATTGTTCAAAAGCAGTTTATGTTCAAAAACAAACGCGGTAGCGAAAGTTGTTGATAATCTAGTTGTAGGGTACAAATACGTACATATTTTATTGCTGTAGAAATAAAATCATGTCGATTCGAGTTGAATTAAAATAGCCTTATTTTGATATGTAGAGAGCTATACAAATAAAGCGCCTTCTAACATTTCTTAGAAGTTTTAAATTATTAATTGCATACATAAAACCTCAAGTTATTTATTTTTTAAACTTTAATTTTTATAATTTTTTTTGACAAAATAACTTTTGTCTTCAGTTTAAAAAAAATCATCAGTGTGACTGAAAAGATCATGTTTCCGGATCCAAATAGTGGCGCACATAAAACGTTTGGCATCAAACAACCAGAAATATCCCTGTGTCAATCGCTATCTAAGTCAGCATATTCGGTCTTATGATCGAGATTTAGTCGAAACCCCAAATCCATTTTTAGGGCAAAATAAAGTATATATCTCAATAAATGCAGCCACTCTTGCCACAAAACTAAGCACGGGTACTTTAAAGATAGGGACCTAAATTAGGGGAAACCATTTTTCAGATAGGAGCAGGGGAAGTTATTTTTTTCCCTTAAATTGCAATATTTAAAGCGCTAAATCTGAGAAACATAATAGCAATAGAATTACAATGTTTTACAAAAAGTAATTTTACAATAATGAAAAAAATATTGGGTGCGGAGCAGGGGAAGGGGTAGCGTCATACAAATTTACAGTTTTTGTAAAATTTTCGATACGCTATATCTAGCGTAGGCATTCTTGCCCACTTAATTTTTGTAGAACATTTCTTTTCGATATCTTTTATAGTTTCCGAGATATAGCGTATCGAATATTTTATAATAATTGTCGATTTGTATGGAAGCTACCCCTTTTTTTGCCCCCACTCAAAAAAAGTTTTCTTTAAAGCGTAGGCCTTATTGCACAATTACTTTTTTTAGAACATTTTAAGTCGATAGCTGTTATAGTTTACGAGATATGGCGCATAAAATATTTCACCAAATTTGTGCAGCTGTAGGAAAAATACCCCTTCCCCTGATCCTATCTGAAAAAACTTTTTCCATTATTTAGGCCCTTTTTTAGGAGTATCCGTGCCAAATTTTGTGGCAAGAGTGACTATATTTACTGAGATATAGGGATATATGCACGGATTTTGTTCTAAAAAAATGGGTTACTTTGGGTTTTCGCTTATATCTCGGTTTTAAATAGCGATTGTCTCCAGGATATTTCTAATAGTTTGACATCAATAGCTGGTCTGTATCTTTTTATTTGACTCCGGAAACTTGATTTCAACAGACGGACAGACGGACATGGCTATATCAACTTCCCTATCTATAAGGATCCAGAATATATATATACTTTATGGGGTCGCAAATGAATAATAAAGAAATTACAAACGGAATGACAAAGTGATATAACCCTATCACTATGTGAAGGGTATAAAAATAAGTTTTTCAATAAAAATCTTATCACAATAAAATTAAACCAATTCGCCTGATAAACTGTAATGAAAAGTGAAATCATTGAAAAAATTAAAAAACAGAATGATTTTCTTAAAGATAGTCAAATGGCAGCAGTAAAATTATTTGAATTTAAAAGAAATGGTCGTACAATATATAACGCGATTATTAAGATCGACAACACTTCTTACATAAAAGCAATGGCTGCACAGAAAGTTAATATTGGATGGGAGAAATGCAAAGTTTTCGATGGTACTGATGTTTTTCAATGCTTCAAATGTAAAGGGTACAATCATAAATCATCAGACTGTAAATTCCAAGAGGTATGCTATAAATGTCATGGAAGTCACAAATCGAAAGATTGTAATCAAGAAGTTTTAAATAAATGCATTAACTGTGTGAGAATGAATATAAGACTAAATCTTGGGCTGGATGAGAATCATCTAACCACAAACAGAGAATGCCCGGTGTACCAGAACAAGTTAAATGCAAAGAAAAGGAGATGCGGTTTAATAGCATAACAATCATGGCAAATAAATGTCATATATACTAATATTCAAGGACTCATAAATAATTACAACCAGCTTGAAATAATTGCAGAAACAAAAAAGCCTGAAATTATTATACTCACCGAAACACATTTAACTAAAGACGTGAACGAGGAAGAAACGAATTTAATAGGTTATAATCAATATGCAGCATTATCAAACTCAACAAGGACAGGTGGAGTAATAATATATTGCAAAGAAAAATGGAGTATGAAAAAAATTTTTGAAAAAATTGTCGAATCAAAAATTTGGATAACTGCGTTCATGGCAAAATATAATAATAAATTTATAATTATCGCGGTATACAGATCCCCAAGTAGTGCCGAAAACGAATTTATTGCAGCCTTTGAGGAAGTTTTAGAAGAAATAACTGAAATTAACATTGATGTAGTAATAGCTGGTGATTTCAATATAGATTGGAGTAAAGAGGGGTATTATAAAAACAAAATAAAATGTTTATTAGACGATAATGGGCTTAAACAAATAATGGAAGAATTTACAAGAATAACACAAACCTCAAAAACATTAATTGATTACATTATAACAAATAATAGTAACATAACGGCGAACATAAATATTTCGAACAAAATTTCGGATCACGAAGCAATTGAAATAAAAATAAATAATGCAGATTACAATTTTGATGAAGAAGAATATAAAGAAATTGAAATATTTAAATATAATAAATGTAAATTTAATAGAGAAATAATGAACATACAACAAATATATAACAGTAACAATTTAAACAATAACGTTAAATTGTTCGATAATTTTTTAGAAAATGCAGTTAAAAAACTAACGAAAAGAAAGACGGTGAAAGAAGGTTATAAATGCAATTGGTTTAATGAAGAATTAAGACGTTTAAAAAGAGAAAAAATTTGTAAATACCAAATAGCAAAACTACATAACACTAATGAAGCATGGTCAAGATATAAAGCAGTAAGAAATATGTACAAAGTCAAAATTGAAAATGAAAAAAATACTTATTTAAATAACAAAATTAATAATGCAAGTGACCAAAAAGAAATGTGGAGAGAGATCAAAAAACATATTTTGAAAAAATCTCAAAGTAAAATTAAAACTGTGATATTTAATCAAATAGAATGTAAAGAAGATTTTAAAATAGCTGATAATTTCAATAATTATTTTATAAACAGTATTGGAATGATAAGAGATACGATAAATAATGTGCAATATGTCGATCAAATCCATGTGATAAACTCCCATTTTAAGTTTAGAAGAATAACATTATACGAATTAAGAAAAATATGCAAAACTTTAAAAAACAAGCCAGATTATTCTAAAATATCAATTAGCATGATTTTGAACAGTTGGGATATTGTAGGAAAAACATTGCTTGATATAATTAACAAATCGATGGAAACGGGTATATTTCCTGAAAGATGGAAAACATCAATGGTAACACCAATTGAGAAGGTAGCGAAGACAAGAAAGTGTGAAGAATTTCGACCAATTAACACCCTTAAAACATGTGAAAAGATATTAGAAAAAGTAGTAAAGGAACAATTAGAGCAATATATGGAATGCAACAAAATATTATCAAAATACCAATCTGGTTTCAGAAGAAAATTTTCATGTGAAACGACAGTTAACTATTTAATTAATCGATGGAAAAAAACTGAAAAAAACAATAAAATAGTGGGCATTTTTTTGGACTTCAAGAGAGCATTTGAGACAATCGAAAGAAATATTCTTCTTCAAAAATTACATAGATACGGAGTCAGAGGAAGAGAATTACAATGGTGTGAGTCATATTTATCAAACAGGAAGCAAATCACCAAAGTAAACAATGTTAAGTCTAATTTTAAAAGTAATGATTACGGCGTTCCACAAGGATCAATTTTGGGAGCATTATTATTTATTATATACATAAATGATATGCCCAACATATTGAATAAGTGTGAAATAGTTATGTATGCTGATGACACACTTATTTTCGCACAAGGAGAATCTGACCACCAGTGTTATCAGTATCTTTTCCAGGATATGGAGAATGTCAACAATTGGCTAAACATGAATAAACTTAAATTAAATGAAAATAAAACAAAAATTATGGAGATAAATGCTAATAGCAATGCAATTTTTAAAATAAATAATCAAGTTATAGAGAAGGTTGATCAAATAAAATATTTAGGCTTCATTATTGATAAAGATTTAAAATTTAGGCAACATATTGACTATATTTGTAAAAAGATCGGCAAAAAAATTAGTTTTTTTAAAAGAATCAGAAACCAAGTATCGATTATAACCGCAATAAATATTTATAATACTATAATAAAACCACACTTTGAATACGGTTCAACAATATTATTCACATGCTGTACAACCAATCAGATTGAACGCCTGCAGAAACTACAAAATAGGGCGATGCGAGCTATATTGAGATGCAACCGATATACATCTATTCGTTTCATGCTTGAATCACTGAAATGGCTCAACATAGAACAAAGGTTAAAATTGAACACCATTAGTTTCATACAAAAAATTAGAAATGGAGAAGCACCAGAATACTTAACTGAGCAATTAAGATATGTCAGAGACGTTCAACCTTATCATCTAAGAAATACGGAGCATTTTAGAATTGAGAGAGTTTCATCAACATCAATGTAACGGTCACTGTTCTACAAAGGTTTACAACTTTATAACTCCTTGCCAGATAGTGTAAAATTTGAAAATAATCTTAAATTGTTTAAAAAACATGTTGTTAATTTTGTTAAATTAGATTAATAATGAAAAAGAAGATGTGCCATACAAATTGTAAATTAATAATTGTAAAGTATTTAAAATACTAATAAAGAGACTACTACTACTACTTTAAAATTTAACAAAGTAATATTTTTTCTATACGAGTATAAATGTAGAATCAAAAATTTAAAATTAAAAACTTTAAATAAGTAAAATTATCCTTAAAGATTTTTTGTTTTTAAATTCAATAAATTCAATAAATCAAAGTACACGAACAATAATTATATTTAGGGCGGTATTTTAATAAATTTGAATTAAATGAATTTAAAGTTTTCAGAAAAACTATTTCTTGCTTCAGTTATTTTCATTTTGATAATAATGGAATTTTTATTCGTTGCGAATCGACTTGGTTTCATTTATACAACAACAAAATATGTATTGTTGCCCTATAACTACGCATTGAAATTTATTCGCTACTATCACGGCTTTTTGCACAAAAACTGTATTGAAACATAACTTCTTTTGCCTTAATTCATATATAAAAACAAACAAAAAGAATAACAATGTGTATATGTACACCGAAATGTATTAATGTTTGTATGGACGTGTACGATGTACTTATGTTTTGGTTTTTATTCAAGGCATATCGATACAAGGTGGCCGCAAAAAAAATAAGGGAGTCGTTGTCTTTATTTTTTATATGGAGTTTGAAACTATAATTGAAATTATTTTTCAATTTTAGTGTCAAGCTCCATATAAAACAAATAAGGATTAAAAGAACGATTTTCTTATTTTTTTTCTTGCACCTTGTATGGATATGCCTTGGTTTCAATTCTTAAAATTTTATGGCCATTTTTTTGCCTTTACTTTTCGTCTTCTCTTTTGCATCAGTTTTTGTATGTAAGTATATCGTCACAGAATAAGCAAAATACCTTAGCTTACATGTTAAAACTTTTACAGGAGAAGCAAAAAACTTGTTTAAATAAAAAATATTTTGAGAACAAACACAAAAAATTTTTTAGTATAAGTTAACCAGAATTAACAAATTAATTTCTGCTGGAAAAAATAATTTTGCGAGATGATGTACATATTTTGACTTCACGGACCAAACTTAATAAAAAAAGTAAATTTTATATGTTATTTTAGATTAGGCGTTTAGCATTTTCTGTGACGATACATTCTTTGGCAATATTTACACACGTACATACACCTACAAATTGTTTTGCTGAGAGCTTATTTTCTTTTTGTTATTTCTATCGCCATTTTTATTAACTCTCTCTCTCTCTCTATTTTAATAAATCCAGAATATGATAAATCCACATCAATTTAGCAGTCATAAAACAGTGTATGGAAGTGCAATATCTTTATAAATATATAGTCTTTGCTCTGACGTAACTTTGATGTCATTAAAAATTATTGCGAATAATTTAGTGCGAAGCGGTTTCATGATGACATCAACTCCAGAGCAAGATTAACATGTAGCTTATTACATTTCGTGTACTGCACGCTTAGGACGTGCTTTTTTTTACCGTGGTTCTTATTTTGGCTTTAAAATTACAACTATGTTTAAATAAAAGAAAGTCATGAAAAAGAATGATTTTGAATTATGGTTGCTTATTGTGTGAATTATTTCTGTTTTTGCAATCTCCTTTACATATAACTGTTCTGTTTTTAAATGTAAAAAAATAAAATCTTTTGTAAATAAGGACATAAATTTATTTTTCATTCGACTACTTTTCTGGAACATGTACAATAGCTTTTTCACTTGCATAATGCCCCTGGTATCAGGGGTTAAATTTTTCAAAACTAAACGGTGCTCTAAAATTTTAATTAACAACATACATATAAACATACGTATGTTTTTAAATATTTCCTACCACTAATGCGTTAATTAATAAACTTCTTTTATATTTTTTATATTGTGTACCATTACGTCCACGGGAACTCTCGCGAAAAACCCCCTATTTACAACTCAACTCTATTTCATTTGTAGTTTGAAATTTTGTGTCATGATTTAAACTGAACTAAACTAAACAACTGCTACTGACGAGTTGTATTTTTGTTGTTGTTGTCAACCAAACTAACACAAAAATGTAAGAGATAACAATTTTTCTTTGCAGGTTTCATACTTATATTAAGTTTTACAATTAAAACTCAAAAGTTTTGAGTTATAAACCATAATAGGGGGGTAAATATATGTATGTACATACTTATTATTTATTACTTATTTTAATTATCTATTTTTTCGACCTTTTTAATGTTAATAAATAAGTCTATTTTTTAAGCTTTAGGTCTATTTTTATGTTTATTTTTTTGTGTGGCATCATCAGGAGGTTATTTCAGTTAATTATTATATTTGTTATATTGGATTTTAAATTAGCTTTTGGCTTTTTAAATAACTTTTAATATTATAAAAATTTTTTATATAAACTTCAAAATATTTTGTTAAAGAAAATTTTCTGGCGAAATATTGAAAAAATTTTGCAAAAAAATAAACATAAAAACAGACCTAAAGCTTAAAAAAATAGACTTATTTATTACTTATTTTATTACTTTAATTCGGCTAAGCCAATATTTTTCTTTCGCCGATAATTTTGCCGGCTTGTAGCCGATTAGCCGCCGCCGCCGAAAATGTTTGCCCTTAAGCCGCCGCCGAAATTTTTTTTTGGCTTGTTTCTTTGATGGTGCACTTAAAACATGTTTGTCAAACAGAAATTGTGAGTTTGCAATGGATACACGTATATGATATGAGTGCGCCTTGGCAATGGGCAGTTACGGCAAAAAATATTACTGGTGCATGCACATTAGGGTGGTTTTAAAAAATCGATGTCGGATATTTTTTGGGGGCACCCCCCTAAAATGTTTCATTTTGTTAGATTGTAAGATTGTCAAAGTTTAAGCACAATTAAAAGATGTTAACACGTGACACTGGGGCTTCAAAGTTTAGAAAATCTTGATTTTTTTGCAGTTTGGCGAATTCGGCGACCTATATCTCTGGAACGGCTAAAGCTGTTTGCCCCTGTCATACATCAAATTACTGTGGATTCCGGTGGTCAACGGGGTAATGAGACGGGTTGACTCAAAGGGAATCAAAGTAGTTGCTTATGCGGACGACATCGTGGTTTTAGTGACGGGGAAATTCGTGTCCACTACGAGCGAGGTAATGCAGAGTGCATTATTCGACTTGTCTGCTTGGGCAAGGGACAAGGGACTGGGAGTAAACCCAGGGAAGACAAAGCTAGTTCTCTTTACCAGGAAGTACAAGGTGGCAGAGTTTGAGCTGCCAGAGCTTGACGGGGTTCAGCTGCAACTAGCGGATAGGGCCAGATATCTGGGTATCGTCCTGGATGGCAAGTTGTGTTGGAGGGCGAACGCAGAGGAAAGGGTAAGGAAGGCTCTCAATGCCTATTATGCCTTTAGGAACGCCATAGGTAGGAACTGGGGGTTACGGCCGGCTATGGTAAATTGAATTTACACATCCGTGGAGAGCCCTGGAAAGGGGCGACATAGGAAAGCTCTTGACAAAGGTCCAGAGATGTGTGGTACTGGGCATTACAGGGGCCAGGAAAAGTACACCACAGGCAGCGCTGGATATCATTCTGCATCTTCTTCCCATCGAGGACTCTGTTGCTGGAATGGCGGCCAGGAGCTTGCTTAGACTTAGTGAGACAGGTATGCGTGGGGTATGTTTGGATTGACATGCCGGCATTTTGGGAAGGGTCGCGGATGGTCGACTCCTGGGGCAGTCAGTATGACGGACTACATGGTAGCGGAACTTGACTTTGGGATCCTGCCCCAAGTAGTGTTTCCGGATAGGGAGGCATGCAAGGGAACAAAGAGGCTGTATGAGGGGCATGCAGTCTTTACTGACGGCTCGAAGATGGAGGTAGGCACCAGGGCTGGTGTCTCTGTAATGGGCACTGGGGAAGGAAGGTCCTATAGACTTCCGGACGAGTGCAGCGTCTTCCAGGCTGAAATTCTGGCGGTGATGAAGGCCGCGGAATTGATAGGGGAGGATGCGATTGGGAGAGGGGACTTGACAATTTACGTTAATAGTCAGGGCGCGCTTAAGGCTCTAGAGGGACATTTTGTCAGGTCTAGACTCGTGGGTGACTGCAGACGTGCTCTTAGAGCGATCATGGGTACACGCAGGGTCAGGCTCTGCTGGGTTCCGGGTCATTTTGACATTTTCGGCAACGAGATTGCCGATAAATTGCCGAGGAAGGGATCGGTCCCGAATATTGAACTTAGCTGTGAGCCGGTGAGGCCACCACTGAGTTTCTGTTATGGACTGATAGGGACTTGTATAACGGACAGGGTGGGTCAAACCTGGAGGGACAGGGCCGATTGCAGGATCTCCAGGCTTTTATGGCCCAGGCTGGACAGGATAGGCACTGACCTGCTGCTCAAGGAGAGCAGGGGGTTTCTGAGGAGCATTATTGGGACTGGCACAGGGCACTGCGATGTGAGATACTGGACGAACAAATAGGACAGGAACTCTCCAGATTTCTGCAGGATATGCGGGGACGAATACTGTGTTTTTTTCTCGACTCTTCTGAAGGGATTCACAATGGGCCTAAGGGCTTCCGAGTGGAGGTGGAGGTGGCAGGTTTTTGGACTCGCCACTACCCTTCGTATCCTAACCTAACCTAACCTAACCTAACCTAACCTAACCTAACCTAACCTACATCAAATTAAAGGCCATACTGTTTTTCACAATAAATACGCAACTAGTACCGAAACGGAAAAAATAGACCTAATGTCCCTAAAAACGTGACTAGGTACCCCTGAGAGCGAAGATGCGTTATTTGTATTATTATTGCTTATTATGGACAAATACTTGTACTTTGTAATCCCATTTCATTTAAATATGTTTGCTAATTTGCTAAATTTGTTATTTTTCTTTTTTTATGTCAGGTATATATCCATTTGTTCCTCTTACTGTATAACTGGCGACCCCAAATAGGTAAAACCAAACTAGTTTGAAAATGTATTAGGTTATCCTTCTACCTATTGTAACATTTTAAGTATAAGTCCAGAATTAAAAATCTATTATTAAAAAAAGATTAGGATATCTAGGTGGCTCTTGCTTCTATGATTTTGTTTCTTGGTCAGTTGAAAAGTATTTGCTAAACAGTAAAAGTCGTATTTAGTTCTACGTTCGTGTGATCGAGTTTAAAAAAACCCAACAAACTTCATCCAATTACTTACAAATGACGAGCAATAAAAACAATACGTACTTCAAGTAGTCAGCAGATGCCGTCAGCTGTATCCAGATAGCTCCAAAACGTCATTATGTCAGTCCCTTCAATAAATTTAAATAGGAATAAAATGAAAAAGAAATTTATTGTACCTGATTTTTTAAATACATAATTGTTTTCATTCCATTATTTGATACTATAGGAAGGAAAATGGATTTTTCATACTAGGTTTCATCTTCGCTCTCAGAGGTACCTAGTCACGTTTTTATGGATGTTGGCTATATTTTTTTCGGTTTCAGTACTAGTTGCGTATTAATTATGTGGAAATAAAATGTTAAAAACAGTATGGCCTTTAATTTGATGTATAACATCGGTATAGCTTTACCCGTTCCAGAGATATGGGTCGATAAAGTCGCCAAACTGCCAAAAAAATCAAGATTTTCAAAACTTTGAGGCCCCAGTGGCACGTGTTTACATCTTTCAATCGTGCTCAAACTTTGGCAATCTTAAAATCTAACAAATTTAAACCATTAGGGGGGGTGCCGCCAAAAAAAATCCGAAATTTTTTTTTTTACCATATAAGATAAAACCACTCTAATGCACATACATACCAACATACACATATCGAGCCTTTGGTGCAATACCGTAGTAATTCAAAAAATCGTGAACTGAGAAAAATGCATTTGAAGTTTTGAACCATCTTTTTGATAGTATTTTCGTTTACTAAAGTTATTTTTTTACAAGTTTTTAAATAAAAAGGAATGTTTTTAATTAAAAAAAAGCCCAAAAAATGATTAAAAATATGAAATATTAATTTATATTTAAGTACTTTGTATCAACCTATCAATGATGTATCGTTATTGTCACAAAACCTATGACAAACTTAAAAATTAATTCGAAATATATCGTTATAGCAAATAAACTTTTAAGATTTTTTAAATTAAACCATTAGCATAAGAAGAAATGATAACTATTTTTTTTTCTAATAAAGTTGTTATATGAAATAATACGAACAAGTAAAAAAGAAATTAAATTATGCAGTTGTGTTTTTGTGCCTAAAACGTAGCAAAGAAATAATATTGCTTTATACTTTTTTCGTAAAATGCTTTCTGTTAATAAATTTCTTGTCATAAAGGAAATATTTCATTATTGCAAATTAATATTGTTGGAAACACCTAGAGGCGATAACGACATTTTTAGCTGTAGAATCTGAACAGTTAGAGGTGGAATCATAATCATTTTTTCTTTAGATAGATATTTCCCCAAAGATAATTTCTGCATACCCAGCTCAAAAAATTCAAATTTTGAGTTACTACGGTATTGCACCAAAGGCTCGATATGGATGTATGCATATACCCTGTAGGAGATTTTAGTAGTACCTAACTAGTATTTTACTAGTACAAAAAGCACCAGTACTAGTTCTCAACTGTAAACTTTCCTATGCCATCTTAATGCTCCAATTAGCATTGAGTGTGTTTAGAAAATCATAACTACAAATCGCTCTGAACATATACTGGTATACTTGGATCTTATTGGGTGCTTTAAAACCAGGGGCCAAATCGTCACATTCGATTCGAATCGAAATTTGAAAATTCCAATAAGAATTTCTATACTGAAAGCATTGACAACTCGATTAATCGAGTGAATTTTCGATTCGAATTGAATGTGACGATTTGGCCCCAGTTTATTGCTGGTTTATTTTAATAGAAAAAGTGCCAATATTTGGCCGTTTTCTCCTTCGTAGCCATTTAAAAAGATTAGTTAACAAAAAAAGTATTTTTGATGGGTTTATTTATTAAAATACTGGTATACAAAAGAATAATTTAATTTAAAAATTTGTTTACATAATTTTTTTTTCCAAATTGGTATCAGGGTTACCCCCTTTTTCATAAAATTAAAGTGTGATTATTTAACGCTTATTTGACAGATGTCTGTCGCATAATTGTCAAATTGGCATTAAATAAACCTATTTTTATGAATACGAGCGTAAGAAAGCAATGACTAACGTGTTGAATTTGTTTTAGAAAAGTATTCAAATTAAGTTTACATAAATTTTTTAAGTTGTAATAAATAAAAAAAACAGTTTCAATTAAATTAAAATCTAAGATAAAACACCATTCTCTTTAAGGCTAGCTACACCTTATTATAAAAAGGCTAAATCTTAAATAAAACCGCTAAAATACTTTGTTTAATAATAAGTTACGACGTAGAAGCTTCATTATTACAGTCTACATTAACTTTAGTACTTAAGTTTTTCAAGCGGTTGGTTTGTATATTCGTTTCTTTTGAAGTTGAAAAGCTTTTCTTAAAGCGGTATCGGGTAAACAGCGAGGGCATCTGAATAATAATATATACAAATCGGCAAAGTATTTATTGGTCAAGAAAATTTCAAGTTGTAAATTAATTTACCTATTAATGTAGAATAACCATCAACGTTAAATTCATGAATTATATTGTGGCCTAAAATTTCATTTAAATATCGCCCAACATTTTCTTTTAATAACGATTTTATTCGTCGTAACTGCGCAAAAGCAAACCTTAAACTTATGAAAATAATGTTTTCAATTTAGCAAACGTACGTATGGATCTGCCTGCGACTGCATCAAAACATTTATTTAACTTTATTTAATCTCGGATTTAATAGGTAAAATTTGCATTATGTCATCTAAAACGTTATTTTGGGATACTATTTTCGAAAGTAGCACTTTATGTTATGATCAAATTTAAATTATGGTGTTATTTTGCCGCTCCATGGTTTCTGTTAAAAGACGTATATTTTTTAAAGGATAAAATAAAACAAACAATGAAACAACCTTGAAGACTTTGAACTTGTTTTCTAAAGCTCTTTACAATGAATTTCCTTTCTGTCGGGTAAAAAAATAAACAAAAATTTTGGAAAAAGGAATTTTAATCAATTTTATGCAATTAAAAACCAACCTTTTGCATAATATTTCAATTGCGCCTTGGAAGGATGTGGGTCGCAGACGTTTGGCATGTTTGTGGCAAGCAACTGTGCAAAAGAGGAAGAAGAATAAAATTATTTACAAATGGCAGGCACATAAATTTGTATTGAATAACTGCAAGTGGAAATCTTTCGATGCCATCTAATTCCAAATCTGTCTGATATATTCCGAGCTGGACAGAGTCTAATGGCCCTTAAAAAAAACTACCTGTTTTTTAAATACAACTAAATTTTCATCTTCTCTAATAAATTTTTCAATTTTTAGTGTACGTACTGAACAAAATTTTTTCGTTTAATAATAGCAATCATCAATAAATGCTCAAACTATTTCATCTTCAATATAAATAAAATAATTTTTGTTTTTTGTATATATATCATGTTGGCTTTCGTACGTGTTTCTTCAAAATCTGTAACTTATTTTCAAATTGATATGCGAAAAAAAAGGAAGGGGACCATACTGCTCTGCGCAGGCCAGAGCTTCATTCTGGAACTCTTGAATAGTTGAATGCCATCAACATTTATGTATTTCTTGTTCCAATTTTGATAGTTTTGTAAAATCTTTTCCACCTTTTTAAGTTGGTTTTTGATACCTTAATAGTGGAAACTGCCTGGAGGAACTTTTCTACTTTTAATTTTACTTTTTTGCCCTAGAAGCCCTTCCACTGACAGCGTAACATCCATGCCTTCCTTAGACAAAATCGCAAACAGTTCTTCAGCACAGCTTCTTGTAGGTTTAGTTTCAATAAACCAATTTTTTAACTTTTTCATAAGGGTAACCTCTGGGTTCTTTTGCAGTTTATTTTCTTGTTCACTTTGGTCTTCCAAGCACAGGTGAAGTCCAATATTATTCATCGCGTCTTTACACTCTTTTAAATCTTTTATATTCACCAATTTGCCTTTTCACTTTTCTTTTAAAATATCTTTAAGAACTATACATTTCTTAATATTAAAAAATCACCTTTTAATAAACTTTTTTTAAATAAAATTTTCTTAACGCACTTTTAAATCAAATGACGCAGTTGACTTTAATGTACAGAAAAAATAAGCTTTGACATACATTATTGCATTACTCAGCAAACGCCTTAAATGAGTACGGTAATCGTGGTTTTAAATGTATAGTAACTCTTTTTAAAAGCAAAGAAATTGAAACGGAGAATTAGTACTTTGTATCAAAATACGTAATTTTTCAAAATTAAAAGGCATGAATTAAATTTTAAATTCCAAAAGCTGTACTAAAACACAAATACCCAAGTCTTTATTTCCTTACAAAAGCTTGATCAGTCTGCAAATGGTGCAATTGAACTACTTCAAGTACTGGTACTTATCAGTATCTTATATATAAAAGAACAATTTTTTTTGTTAGTGACACCGCTTATAACTCAAGAACGGCTGGACCGACTTTAATGAAACTTAAAAAAAAGACATACCCGATATCTGGGAATGCGTTTTAGGCTTATTTATTTTTTGAAATTCCGACTGGGCGTGGCACCTCCCATACAAATTGAACAATTTTTTTTTACATAGCTCAATACCTATTGTAGCTAAAGTCTCAAAACTTGGTACAGCTAAATAATTTATTGATGTGCATAATTGAGTTGTGTATGGGCGGAAACAAATAAATGGGCGTGGCACCTCCCATACAAGGAAAATAGTTTTTTGTATATATCTCAATAACTGTAATAGCTGAAGTCTCCGAACTTCGTACGGATGTTTACAGTGTTAATGTGCATAATTAGGCTTTGTATGGGCGGGAACAAATAAATGGGCGTGGCACCTCCCATACAACGAAAATAGTTTTTTGTATATATGTATCTCAATAACTGTAATAGCTGAACTCTCCAACCTTCGAACGGATGTTTATAGTGCTAATATGCATAATTAAGGTTTGTATGGGCGGGAAGAAATAAATAGGGGTGGCACCTTCCATACAATGAAAATAGTTTTTTGTATATATGTATCTCAATAACTGTAATAGCTGAACTCTCCAACCTTCGTACGGATGTTTATAGTGCTAATATGTATAATTAAGCTTTGTATGGGCGGGAAGAAATAAATGGGCGTGGCACCTCCCATACAATGAAAATAGTTTTTTGTATATATCTCAATAACTGTATTAGCTGAAGTCTCCAAACTTCGTACGGATGTTTACAGTGTTAATGTGCATAATTAGGCTTTGTATGGGCGGGAACAAATAAATGGGCGTGGCACCTCCCATACAACGAAAATAGTTTTTTGTATATATGTATCTCAATAACTGTAATAGCTGAACTCTCCAACCTTCGAACGGATGTTTATAGTGCTAATATGCATAATTAAGCTTTGTATGGGCGGGAAGAAATAAATAGGGGTGGCACCTTCCATACAATGAAAATAGTTTTTTGTATATATCTCAATAACTGTATTAGCTGAAGTCTCCAAACTTCGTACGGATGTTTACAGTGTTAATGTGCATAATTAGGCTTTGTATATGCGGGAAGAAATAAATGGGCGTGGCACCTCCCATACAACGAAAATAGTTTTTTGTATATATCTCAATAACTGTAATAGCTGAAGTCTCCAAACTTCGTACGGTTGTTTACAGTGTTAATATGCATAATTAGGCTTTGTATGGGCGGAAAGAAATAAATGGGGGTGGCACCTCCCTTACAACAAAAATAGTTTTTTGTATATATGTATCTCAATAACTGTAATAGCTGAACTCTCCAACCTTCGTACGGATGTTTATAGTGCTAATATGCATAGATGAGCTTTATATGGGCAGGAAGAAGTAAATGGGCGTGGCACCTCCCACACGACGAAAGTAGTTTTTTGTATATATCTCAACAACTGTAATAGCTAAAGTCTCCAAGCTTTGTACGGATGTTTACAGTGCTAATATGAAAAATTAAGCTTTGTATGGGCGGGAAGAAATAAATGGGCGTGGCATCTCCCATACAATGAAAATAGTTTTTTGTATATATCTCAATAACTGTAACAGCTTTAGGCTCCAAGCTTCGAACGGATGTTTATAGTGCTAATGTGCATAATTAAGTTTTGTATGGGCGGGAAAAAATAATTAGGCGGGGCACCTCCCACACAACGAAAATAGTTTTTTGTATATATCTCAATAACTAGAATAGCGGAAGTCTCCAAACTTTGTACAGATGTTTATAGTGCTAATATGCATAATTGTGTTTACAATACAGCTGAGCTTGGGCGTGAAGATAATAATAGGCGTGCCACCTCCTTTACAAGAAAAAATCTTTTACATATATGTCAATAAATGTAAAAGCTGAAATCTCCAAATTTAATATGGGTATTTATTATGATAATATGCATATCTAGGACGAGTATTGTCAGGAAGTGAATTATGGGTGTGGAACCCGTAATAGCGTGGCAATATTTATATGTGTATCTTATTAACTGTGACAGCTAAGTTCACCAAACTTTTTGGTGTGGCACCTCTCATACAACTGGATTTTTTTTACATGCACTTTAATAACTCTATAGCTAGAGTCTCAAAATTGTCTATGGATGTTTATGTTTGCTAATATACATAATTGAGTTGAGTATACTTAGGAGAAAAGGGAATAATGGGCACGGCATTTCCCATAAAACAAAAATACTTTCTTATATAAGTCTCAATAACTGTAAAAAAACTTTAAAAAACGTGCTCATATTTTCCTTAAACCAGTTGAACGCAATTAAAATTATTACTTTAAAAGTAACAAAAATAACCCAAAAACCAATAAAATGTTTATCCCTTTTCACCTCTTAGGATCAAAATTATCAAAATTTTATAATCATATTTTTTCGAGACCTGTCAAACGCAATTTCAAAATATAATTTGAGCCCCTTTTTATCTTTTTCGGTTCCGAAGGTACAAAATGGATATAAGCAGTTTCAAAATATGCTTTTTTACCCTGTCTCGCCTCTAATGGTCTAATATTTAAAAAAAAAGTACGAAAAATGCATTCATAACTTTGAAACCTGTCGAGCGTAAATTAAATTATAATTCTATCTTTTTTTAGTTCAGACGCTACAAAATTAACCAAATCATATTTTAAGTCTTGCCCTAAGCATTTAGGCTATGCAATGATGAATCTGTCTGTCAGTTAGCTAATTATTAATACAATTTTTTTCTATACATTGTATTGTAAGCACAACAATCATTTAAAAAAAATAAAAAAAAATATTTACAAGTGGCGGATAGGGCTACAAAACAATGAATCCATTATAAACTGAACTGTTTGTGTAGTTTTTACTTGGTAATAGCTTCCCTTCCCATCAAGAAAGATGAGATAGGCTACAGCTTTTCTGTTCACGCTTTATCAGTAATTTTCAGCAACTATCAAAGAAACAAACAAAACATGTTTATAACGTTAAGGACATGCTATTAGGGATAATATTTTGTGAATTGTGTGTTTCGGCCAAAAATTCGTTTGCCGATCATATATATTCTTAGGCAATACGTAATCGGAGATATTCGATGTTGGATGTATTTAATAAAATGGCAAAAACGAGGCTTGCAGCATGCACACATTTTTATTTGGTTAGTCGAAAAAGTTCGACCAGACCAGATAGAACGGTCAAACTATTACAAAGAAAGTAAAAGGAAACGATTTTGTGATTGACAACAGTTGGACTGTGCCATATTCGCCACTTCTTTCCAAATCGTTTAAGACAGTTTTCAATGTTGAATATTCTAAATAAGTGAAGTCGATCAAGTACGTCTGCAAATATGCCACGAAAGGCAGCGATATGGCTGTTTTTAGCATCCAAACCTCCAATGGCAACGATGAAATAACGCGTTATCAAATTGGGCGATATGTAAACTGCAATGAGGCGGTTTGGCGTATATTCTCATTCCCTATTCACGAACGTCATCCCACTGTTGCTCATTTAGCAGTGCATCTGGAGAATGGCCAACGAGTACATTTCACTGCGGCAAATATTGTTCAACGTGCTGAAATACCTCCAGCCAGAACATTGACAAGTTTCTTTGCTGTTTGTCAAAGCGATCCGTTTGCACAAACTTTACTCGGAGATGCCACGGTATTATACTTGGAATGTCTGCCCAACATTTTGTGCTGCATCTAAAGACCTCAATTTGCTTGAAAATGATACTCATTGGGATACGACAATCGCTGAGGCAATTTAATCTGCATATCCAAGCCAGACACGAACATTATTTGCTATTATCATTTCGACATGCTTCCCGTTATATCCAAGTGTCCTGTGGAACTTGGATATAACGGGTTAAGACTGCCAGCACCAGAACATGAAATGAATGAGCTACTAAATCGAGAATTGGAGGCTAAACGTGAATACGATCGACATGAGTTAAACCAATTAGGTCAAACCAATGTTTCCCTCTTAAACCTCCAACAGAAGGAAGTCTATGATATAATATTGAAGGCAATTGATTATGGAAATGGCGGTTTTTTTCTTGGATGGTGGAACTGGGAAGACATTCGTCATGGCATTGATTTTAGCCACTGTTCGTGCGAGATCCAACATTTCTGTAGCGGTAGCTTCATCTGGAATAGCGGCAACATTGTAAGAAGGATGCCGCACAGTTCACTCAGCGTTAAAATTGCCATTAAACCTTCAAAATATAGAGCAACCGACATGTAACATTGCGAAAAACTCCTCAATGTCGAAAGTTTTAGTAGCGTGTAAAATCAATATCTGGGATGAATGCACAATAGTACACAAGCGCGCAATAGAAGCTCTTAAAAGAACAATAGAAGATCTGCGCAGTGATTTAAGATGTTTTGGAGGTGGAATGATTTTACTGTCTGGTAATTTCCGCCAAACACTGTCAGTCATTCCAAGATCGACGGCTGCTGATCGAATAAGTGCTTGCA
Organism: Melanophora roralis; assembly: GCA_963583895.1. Classification (NCBI taxonomy): domain Eukaryota; kingdom Metazoa; phylum Arthropoda; class Insecta; order Diptera; family Rhinophoridae; genus Melanophora; species Melanophora roralis. The sequence goes on along the minus strand of OY757187.1, from coordinate 73,143,557 downwards.
AAGATACTGCAGTTGACAGAAAACATTGCTCAACGATTTATCAGCTTAAGATTTCTCCAACCAATTGCTGACTATCGGTAATGGCCGTATTCCTGTCTACGAATCAAACGGATTGATTTTGTTTCCTCAAAATTTTTGTAATTTTGTATCGTCAATAAAAGAGCTCATCCAGAAAGTATTCCCCAACATAATTGTTAACGGGAAAAATTATGACTAGTTGAGTGAACGGTCAATTTTAGCAGCTAAAAATATAGATGTGGATGATTTAAACTATGTATATAGTTCAGAATCAAATCGTTAGTACTCTGCATTCTTTTAAATCTATTGATTGTGTAACAAACAAAGATGAAGCCACCAACTATCCAACTGAAGTTTCAAGCTCCTTGGATGTGCCTGGCTTCAACTAGTTCATTCGATGATATACCACGCGAAGCGCAGTCAGCAGGATTTTCACGTGTAGATATATATCGCCATTGAGAAGTACGAGATCTGCGTTGAATTTCTGCAACTCTGTTTCCAACGTAAATGGGCCACCTAGATGACTGACCTCGAATCCACGAAAGTACAGTCGTGCTATCAGTCCAATAGTATACATTAGAAATCTCTTGATCAAGAGATGAGATTATTCTATCTACCAATTTAGCCAATAAAGTTGCACCACATAGTTCCATTCGAGGAATTGTTAGGCGTTTTATAGGGCCAACTTTTGTTTTTGCTTGTATTAAATAAACTTTTGGACCTAAATCTAAAATAGTCTTAGCGTACACTACAGCTGCATACGCGAACTTAGACGAGTCAGAGAAACCATGAATTTCAACTTTTAGGCCGCTGCTAGTTCCAATCCAACGAGGAATTTGTATATTTTCAAGATATTTGAGGTTATTACGATACTTTAACCACCTTTTTTCGATGTCGTCAGGCAGACGATCATTCCAGTCAATTCCAAGGAGCCACAAGTTTTGGAATTCAATTTTAGCGAGAATTGTAGTAGGGCAAAGCCAACCCAAAGGGTCATAAAGTTTTGCTGAATCCGAGAGCAAACTTCTTTTAGTCACCTCTGACGTATTTTCAAAATTAATTTTAAATGAAAAGCAATCATTTACAGTGTTCCACTCAATACCAAGAGCCTTAACTGTGTTAGGTTGATTAAGTTCGAATGTTTGCAACTTTTCCCTAAACTCCACAGGGATCATATCTAAGAATTCATTCGAGTTCGTTGTCCACTTACGCAAATTAAATTTTCCTTCGCTAAGGAGATTACATAATTGAGTGTGTAATTGGTAAGCCTCTGATACACTATCAGCCCCAGAAATAACGTCATCGACGTAAGTATCTGAATTTAGTACGCTACAAGCTAACGGATATTTGTCCTTTTCATCTGACGCTAGTTGTTGTAAAACCCTTATCGAGAGAAAAGGAGCCGGGGTTGTACCATAAGTAACCGTAGAAAGTTTGTAAACCGAAATATCTTCAGAGCTACTATTTCTCTATAATATTTGTTGATATTTATGCTGTTCTTGAACCACAAGAATTTGCCTAAACATTTTCTCTAAATCTGCCCGAAAACCAATTTTAAAACGCCTCCACCGATTTATAATTGTAGGCGAGTCATTTTGCAATGCAGGACCAGCTGCCAGTTCCTCGTTCAACGAAGACTGACCAGACCGCTTACAGCTACCGTCGAAAACAACCCTCAATTTAGTAGTAGAACTACTTTCTCTTAAAACACCATGATGGGGCAAGAAAAATCCGCTTTTATCCAAATCGCGTGGATAAATGCCAACGTTGTTCATGTGTCTAAGATTTTCATACTCCTTCATAAAATCTGTGTAAAGTTTGCCAAAGTTTTTATTTACTTTACATTTCGATTCAACATTTTTTAAGCGAGAAAGAGCTGCATAGTCTGTATGAGCGAATACTGGAAGTGGAAGACCTTTGAGAAGCGATTTAAATGGCAGTGAAACGGTATAACGACCAGACGAATCACGAGAAGTCGTATTTTTAAAATGTTGTTCACATAGGATTTCTTCTTCAGTAAAAACCCTCTTTTCTAAAAGTACTTCTTGTTCCCAAAACAACTGCAACTGCTTGTCTAGGGAGCAAACATTTACCGTAATAGTATGCTGATAAGAGTTATCACGAGTAGGGCCAGAAACTATCCACCCGAAATGTGCTAGTTGCAAGAACAAACCATCATCAAATTTATGTTGCTGAGGTAGCACGATATCTCCATAAACGTCTCCTCCTAATAAAAGGTCTATCTCACCAGGTTTTGAAAAATGTGGATCAGCTAATGGGAATTTCTTTAAATCAGGTAAAAGTTTTTCATTTATACCCATAGGTTGATATCCCGTTATTTTTGGTAGAACAAGAGCCTTACAATCAATTTTAAAGTTAGTTTTAGTTCTGGAGAAAATAGAAAACTTTGCGCAATTATGTGAAACCGTAGGCTTATCTCCACCTACTCCACTTATTTCAACAAACGTCCTTTTGAAGGATAAGTTTAAGGTATCTACCGCCTTTTTAGTGATAAATGTGGCCTGAGCACATTGATCAAGAAGAGCTCGTAAAACAAACTCGCCCTGAGAGGTTTTTAGCACCACACGTATCGTAGCAAGAAGAATTTGAGGCCTTTTGTTACTACTATATATTTTACTATTATCAACTACATGAGCATTTACGTTCTCAAGCATTTGAGAAGATGAGGAGGGTTGCGGTGAAATAACAGGTTCAGGAGCTACAGTTTCAGATGAACGGTTAGTGAAATACTCATTATGAACAGTAGTATGGTGATTTTGTTGACAGACTTGACAACGAGAAGTTACATGGCATTTGTTACTAAAATGACCTGGGGTTAAACAATTTCTACATATGCGCTTTGAATTCAACAAATCTCTTTTTTCATCAGATGCTAGGGCAGAAAATTTGAAACACTTTACAAGAAGGTGACGCTTATTGCAGCAAGGGCAGTTGGAGTCACTATTGGTAGATACAGCATTTGCGTAACGTCGAAAATTAGTTTTACTTTTATTTTGTTGGTGAGGGGTCCTTGACTTCGAAAAGGACTCACTAGGACTTGAACCAGGCTGGTCAGAAATAGTCTCTAAGGTACGAAAAGTCGCCTCCAAAAATCTAAACAAATCGTCAAGTGAAGGGATCTCAGTTGACGCTTTGAGCGACTGCTCCCATTCTTTACGCGTCTGAACATCTAGCTTATTTACCGTCATATATATAAGCATAGCATGTTCACCTTCGGTATTTATCCCTAAAGTACGAAGTAGGGCAATACTAGTACGGGTTGTATCTAAAACCGTTTGAATGCTTTCAGAAGAGCCATCAGAAGCAGGAATTGAAAATAGTTTTGTAAAAATAGTATCAACAATTTTCCTTTTATTTTGATATCTATTTTGAAGTGCGGTCCATGCTAAAGCATAGCTTGAATCCGTTGCTGGATATTCATTCACAATATCCAACGGGGTTCCTTTACAAGAACTTTTCAGAAAACAGAATTTTTGAACATCAGTAAGACCAGGGTTGTTATGAACTAGTGAAAAGAACATGTCCTGATACGACATCCAAGTTAAATAGTCACCAGTGAAAACTGGCAGATCAATTTTCGGTAAACGAGCCTGAACCGAAAAGGTTTCATTTCTAGAATTAGAGGGTCCAGCAAACGTACTGGATTGAATTTCAGGAGAACGAGAACCAGAGTTCATTAAATCAAGCAACTGGCTTTTTAGAGTAAAAAATTCATCTTGAAATTGAAAGTAAAGATCTTCTTCGAAATACGGAATATTTTCTACATTTAAAGTATTTTCACGGACCACGGAACACAACTCGGTATTTCCGTTTTTAAATTGCAAAAAATTTGATTCTATTTCATCTAAAACAGATTGTGCAAACCCACAAGTTCTGTTTTGTTTCAAATCATATAATCTAGCAGTTCGCTTGAAGTTTAGAAACAAATCTTTTTGTTGCTCAATAAGATGGTGAATTTCCGCCATTTTGTTCAAAACTTTTATTCAATTTCACACTTTAAAATTTTATAATAAAATTTCATGCATACATACAGTTTTCCAGAAAACCACAAATTCCAGTAACAGTAACGCAGAGTTCACAACCTTACTTATTTTGTTGCACAAAGTTTCGCTGTCCTTAAAGAGCACACACAATTTATTTCCACAAGAAAACACTTCAAAGTAGTCCAAGAGCAATAGGTTCCAATAAAACGATTCCAAGTTGATTCACTGATTCACAATTCCTTGTTCCCGGGTTTCGGCACCAAATAATGTATGAGAGTTAACTTATCTCGAAGTTAACTAAAGTCTGTCTTTTTTTGTTTTTAAATTAAAAGAGTCACTTTTCTTTTCAATTTAATATTTAAACAATTTTATTAAGACTTTACTTTAATTTAAATAAGATACAATTCTTATTATATTTAAACTTTGTTAAAATTTATTACAATAAATTTTAACTTAAAAAGGTCTCTTTGCAGCGCGGCAGATCGAGAACCAAAAAATTAAAAAGTTATTGCAGCTAGGCAGTTAAAGAACAACTCATAATTATTTGCAAATATTTCAATAGCAAGAGCCAAAAATTCCCAACAATACTGAAATATTTTAACTATGTACATATGTGTTTATATACAATGTTTATTTGTTGCTTTAATACGTGCAATAAATAAATCAGTATTTTGTTATTGTATGAATTAATGCAGCAAGCATAAAGAGAATTAAAGAACTACATAAACATACATATGTACATATATATGTAGTAATTAAAGGGCTACAAAACAAATATGTATATAAAAACGTAAGTTTCTAAATGGTATGTTCACACTAGCCATTGAATTTAAAAACATATAAATAAATTAAGCAAGATAATAGATATTATAAATTAAGATAAATAGAAACAATAATAAATGGTTTTGATTATATTTATTCTCCAACACTAATACAAACTAAGAATTTTTATGAAATTCGCGATACGCCACATCTGGAAAACTATAACCACTGTCGACTATATATTCCACAAAAAGTAATAATCAAATAATTCATACATTTTGGAAAAAAAGTTGAAGAGAAGCAGGGGGACTAGAACATCCCATAAAAATCAACAACTTTTTATAACCTTTTATTATAAATAATGTCAAAAACTTGCATTACTGTCGACCTCAAACGTTCCTCATCTCTTTCTATTATTCATACGAACGTTAAGATCTTGTAAATTTTTCTATGTACTTTAAAACTCACACAAGGATTTTTATTATATTATTTGCAGTACAAAATTACTCGGCTGGGTATATTTAAAGACCAATGTGAAGGGTATATAAGATTCGGCACAGCCGAATATAACGCACTTCCTTGTTTAAGATACTAATGCCGTACTAACCACTTCAACTTTTCAGTTGCTGTAGAAAAAAAAACAGTAAAATTGTTGGTGTCATTGAGTTTAGGCCAATTTCAGTATTTCCAGTCCTGTCGAAGATGGTTGAGCATTTAATAAAGATTCAGCTGGTTGAATTTATTAAAGTTAACAATCTTTTAAATGATTGTCAATCGGGCTTTAGGTGTAATAGAAGTACTACTTCCCTGCTTCTTGGTCTAACTGACAGTATAAGAATTATTGTTTCTAGTAAAGGGGTCTGTGTCTTGGTTTCATTGGAGTTTCCAGAACTTTTGATAAAGTGAGCCATATATTATTGATTCAAAAATTACATGAATATTTTAAGGTTTCTTATTATTCTTGTAAACTAATAAGTTCATATTTATCTGATAGAATGCAATTTGTTTTTTGTAATAGTCGATGCTCCGATATGCTTCCGGTGTACAGTGTGATCCCCAGGGATATGTTCTAGGGCCTCTACTTTTTATACTGTTCATAAATGAACTTTTCAATAAGGTTTCAAGAAATGTGGGCCTTCCATTTTCATTCGCTGATGATGTCCAAATGTTATTTAAGGGTTCGATGGACTTTCCTGATGTTTTGCGAAATATGATAGATTTTACTTTAGAGCAGCTTTCTGTGTGGGTTATTTCAAACTGCTTTTATGTGAACACTAATAAAACTAAGGCAATGTTTTTTGGTAAAAGTGATTATAATAATTTTTCAGTTACAAATGGTGTGTTATATCCAAGCTACGAACGTCTGCATTGATGAATTTTTCCATAACCTTGTTATTTCATCAGTTTACTGTCCACCAAGGTTCTCCATAACGAAGGATCAGTACAACAGTTTCTACAAATCATTAGGTCCCCGCTTCATAGCTGCTGGAGACTATAACGCTAAGCACACATACTGGGGTTCCCGCTTAATTAGTCCCAGAGGTCGGGTCTTGTATGACTCAGTGTCGGAAATGGGTCTTTGTGTTATTTCTACCGGACAACCAACCTATTGGCCAACGGACAATAATAAAATTCCAGACGTAATAGATTTTGGCGTGGCAAAAGGTATATCCCCGGACCTTATTGAGGCTGTAGCCTCCTTGGATTTATCTTCTGACCACTCACCCACAATTATCACTATTTGCAGTCCTCACCAAATAGCAACTAGTGATTTTTTCTTATCAAAAAGAGTAAATTGGTTAAAATATAAAAAATATATCAGCTCTCACTGCTCGGAACACATACCACTAAAAACTCCCCAAGAAATCGATGATTGCCTAAATATCCTAAATGAAAACATTAAAGAAGCCGTTGAACATGCTTCTTCAACATACCGTCAGGTCAAATACAACAAAATTTTTTCTGTCGATGTTGAGGAGCTTTTATATGAAAAAAGGAGAGCGCGAAGAGAATGGCAACAGCATAGATCGCCCCAACTTAAAACGAAGCTAAAAGAGTGTACAAATCGCTTAAAAAACTTGCTGGAGGTACACAGAATTGCATCAATTAAGAAGTATTTGGAAGGTCTAGACGCAACCCCTCAAACAAATTATTCTCTATGGCGATCAGCCAGTCGTCTCAAAAGACCCGTAATCGCAAAACCACCACTGCGCAATCTAAGAGGATCCTGGGCTAGAAATGATGAAGAAAAATGCGATCTGCTCGCAAGCCATTTAAGAAACGTGTTCGCTCCTAATACATGCACTGACGTGAGGGAATTACCGCCTGTTGTTTCTAGACGTCCTATAGAAATACGTTTCCGATATTCAGATGTGGTAGAAGCTATTTCTAACCTTAATGATAAAAAAGCTCCTGGCGTTGATTTAATAAGCAACAAAATGCTCATTGAGCTACCTTTTACAGCAAAAAGAATAATTCTTTTTATTTTTAATGCCATAATACGGCTTGAACATTTTCCACCAATATGGAAAGTTGCCTTAGTTAAGATGATTCCTAAGCCTGGTAAAGATCCTTCTAAGGTGGAGTCTTATAGGCCTATAAGTTTGTTACCAACTTTGTCAAAACTGTTTGAAAAGCTGCTTAAAAACAAGCTTACTCCGATCTTGAATGAAAACAATTGCATTCCAGATCACCAATTTGGCTTTAGAAGTCAACATAGCACAATAGAACAAACTCACAGACTGGTGCAGGTTATAAGAAAAACTTTCGAGGAAAAAAAGTACTGCTCCGCGCTTTTTATAGATGTCTCTCAAGCTTTCGATAAAGTATGGCACGAAGGCCTATTAAACAAACTAAAGCTAAACCTTCCAGCTAATATTTTCAACCTACTAGAAAAGTACATAACCGGTCGACAGTTTAAAATCAAAGAGGGAAACCAAATAAGTTCTTCTCAAACAATAGGGGCTGGTGTACCTCAAGGGAGTATACTAGGTCCAGTTCTGTACTTGCTTTACACAGCAGATATGCCAACCAATAGTTTTACACACACGTCGACATTTGCTGATGATACTGCTTTTCTTAGTATTCATAAAGACCCTAAAGAGGCTTCAAACCAATTGCAGCAACACGTAACCCGCCGCCTCACATGGAAGCCTCATATAGATGCGAAGTTGACGCAAATGAAACTTAAAGCTACACAAATTCATTGGCTAATCGGCAGAAACTCTGTGCTTCGTCTTGATTGTAAACTTCTACTCTACAAATCGATTTTGAAACCAATTTGGTGCTACGGTATACAATTATGGGGCACTGCTTCCGCATCCAACATAGAAAAAATTCAACGCAGGCAAAACAAAATCCTAAGAATGATAACTGGTGCTCCTTGGTATGTTAAAAACAGCAACATCCACAAGGATCTACAAGTTCCACTAGTTAAATGCGAAATCCTGAACTATGTGGACAAGTATTTAAATAAGCTGGAAGCTCACCCAAATCCGCTCGCCCGAAACATCCTGCAACATAGTGGGCACACCCGCCTGAAAAGGAGGGATACTATTGCGCTTATATGAAGCTTGATAATTAATATGAGAACTTAAATTTTAGTCTGGCACTGGCTGGACTTATATTAACTACCTAGTTTTAAGATTTGAACACTTATTGTTAGTTCGCCACAGGCGAAGATTCAATAATAAATATATGAAAAAAAAAAAAAGAATTGGTGGTGTTTCCATTGAGCTTGTTAATAAACTCAAATGTCTTAGTGTTATTCTTGATAAAGATTTACGACCGTATGCTAAAAAAGTTAACAAAGCATTAGAAACCGTTGTTGAACAAAATTCCTTAAAGTATATTCCAAAATGAATTTTTGCTGAAAGTACGTTTGTTAACTTGATTTTATTTTAAAGTAGGTATGTATGTGTCTACTTTAAATCCATGTTAAAGTGACTTTTTTGGTTTTTTGTGTCTTTTGAAAAAATGAATGAATACTTTTAAGTTTAAAGGTTATAAAAATGAAGTTGTGTTTCTGCCGAACATTTTTAAAGCATATTAGAAAGCAAAATTCAAAAATCAAGAAAGTTTTCTTAAAAAAAACAATTTTTTTACATTTTTTTTAATTTTTTCTGTTTTTTTAAAAACATAATTTTAGTGATGTTAAAATAATCAAAACAAAATTTGTTATTTGAATACCTATTTTTGTACAAATAAGACAAAGCCTTGTTATTGCTAATATATTAGCAATTGTACTAAATGCAAATAAGTATTATGATAATATGACGATCTAAATGATTCTGTGTACAATCTTTTTGCAGAAAATCAATTTTTTCTTTTACTGCATAAAACCGAAAGTTTTTTTGTTTAATTGTATAAAATTTATCTAAATTTAATATTTTTTAGAAATTTCAAAGCATTTCTAAACTACTTACATATATCTTGTTTAGAAATCAAAAATTTTTCTAAAATAAAATATCTGCATTGCTGTGGGTTTTATAAAAATTTAGCCTAATTTAAATTTAAAATATGTATGCATATGAATTTGCCTTAATGCCTTTTAAATTGCGTATAGTTAAGGAAATACTAAGTTACCGATTTACTCATTTTTGCTCTTTTGTATCCCTTTTACATCCGAACTTTCTTTAAATCCCCCATAAGGACACCTGCACAGCAAGAAAAGTTATAACAATCCAAATTTAAAATCTCTCTTTTTGCGTTTACGTGTATGTACATACATACATACATATCCCAGCAAAAACTGCTGCTTCGCCGTAGGTAGGTTTGTAATGGAATATCAAGACAGCAAAGCTTACAAACCTGCTTACGTATGGCATGATATTTGTTCGCGATGTCCCACTTAGTTGCATTTCATGTTAAGTGCTTATTTCGGCGCTACGAATATCCAGTTAATTCATGTAATTTTTGTGCTTCTTTAGTTGTTTAAATTTATTGCGTCATCGAAATAAATGTTTTGCCGAGTTATTATGTTCGTTAATTGACGAAAAACTAATATTTTTTTAACTCACTGCCTTACTGTAGTGCTTCTTAGTATGCACTTGGGTAAGCGAGTGTGTAAAACAGTAAAAGTTTTACGTGTACTGCCATACACTCTTGCATTTATTAAGGGAATAGATAAGTGCTTGCTGCGAAGCGCATTAGTATACTAGAAAAAGTATTTACTGCTTACAAAATCTCGATTATTTTTTGCTGGGATGTTTATGCTTCTCACTTTTTTTAATCATACAAATTAGTTTTCATGTTTATTTGAGTTTTTAAAAGTAGATTTTATGTTAAATATCTATTAATTTTAATTCTTATGTAAACATAAAAACAAACAGTTATTTATAAATGTGGGTACCTGAGTAAAATAATTTTCGCTTTTATACATCGATAACTATAAACTGACAAAATAATTGATGATGTTGCCTGAATCAAAACCTAAATTTTTCTTAGTGCACACTTTAGTGAATGGACTTTTTTGCATACGATTTTTTGAAAAAGCTTTGTTAGCCTTAATGTGTTTATTAACAAATGTATACTTTATAGCCAAAGTAAAAATTTTTTTGCATACGGCCGTTAAACTTTAAAAGCCATATTAATTCTGTTGTATCAAGGGTTAGTTTTATATTACGCAGGTTATACAGTTAAGATCTCTTACTTCCGTTGCATGTGAAAGAATTGTTTATGCGTTGATTTTGACCATATTTTTGTATGCTTTTGAGCTATATTCAGATACTTTTGACTTTGTACTGAAAAAGATAAGTTTGGCATTCAACCGAGTTATAATGTATATATATTTACTTAAATTACGTCAGAGGGTTTCGCCGTATGCTACAAAGTTTCTTGGTTTTTCTCTTATTGAGCTTATTAAATTTCGGGTTCTGCTATTCCTTTATAAGTTACAAACAACAAGATATTTAGTTGATTTGTTTAAATTTTGAAGGTCAACTAGGAACAGGCAGTTAAAATTGTCACGGTTCACTCCAATATTAAAACGTTCGTTTCATGTAAGAGTGGCTCGGTGTTTTAATAGTTTACCGTTGACGTTAAGTTTGTTTGAAGAGCCTATTGATGTGTACAGAAGAAGGCTGGTAGAGGTGCTATCTTCTAATAACTTGCTGCCTTAGGGGCTATTTATGACATACAGTTATAATTTGATTGTATGTATTTATTAAACTGTCGTTTAACTCATTTTTGGCAGTCTTATTTAAAACGGATTCTAGTTTAAATTTGTGCAATCTCAATTTCTTATTTAATTAGTGCATTATTATTAAATTTTGTTTTTAATTATTCTTTATTTCATGCTTTATAAATAAATATATAACTAAACGTGATATTATATTAAATGAATCTACAAAAATGTGTGTTATGTAAGGTATTTACTTTATACATTTTATATAATATTAAATGATTACTATAGTTATTTTTATTACAAATTATTGTTAAGTAGAAATTAATTATCGGTTATGGCCGTCAGGCTAGGTAATTGTGTATTGAAATAAATAAAAAAATATATGTATATATTCGCTTTATTAAGCACTCGCGTAACACGTCAGCACACAACGAGATTAAGATTACGAACGATGTTGTTGTAGATAATTTTAAATTTTAAAAATTGGCTCCGAGTGCATTGATCAGGTGGTCTACGACACATTATTTGTGTGGGAAAATCAAAATGACTTTGCTGTTTTTTTAGCCGATTTTAGTTTTTATAGCCTAATTGAAAAGATACTTTACTGCATATTACAATTTTTTTATCATCTTAATTCAAAGTTCTCATAACAAAGTAAATTAATTTATGTGAACTTAAATTTTGGTCTGGTACTGACTGGACTAATATAAATTACTTAGTTTTAAGATTTGAATACTTAGTTTTAAGATTTGAATACTTATTGTTAGTTCGCATTAGCGAAGATTCAATAATAAAAATATGAGAAAAAAAAAATCTTAATTCAAACTCAATTTAAAAAATAAAAATGTTTGATAAAATGAATAAAACTTAATATTTTCTCGGTGTAATCCATGTTTCATATATCAGGGGTTTTTCAGCACAGGAAGGAAAAGCCCGATTTAGTTAAATTTTTTACAATCATATTTTTATACCAAAACGAATTTTTTTATAACACCCTAATCAAACATTTGTTTTATTCATCAACTAACATTTCTTTAACTACATCATCTAGTTCTAAAAGATGTTTGTGAGGTTGACGCCTTATACTACTTATGTACAGATCAGATAATGCAAGCAAACGATGTTAAACATCAGTGTTTGTTGAAGTTCTATTACACTTTTAGAAAACATTAGTCTATACTTCCTGTAGTTTCTAATACGAGCTTTTTGTGCTCCCTCGGAGAGCATACTAATAGGAAGTACTGCTGCATCAGTTATATCCTTTCCATGTATTTGAATTTTATGGACAGTTGGCATGTAGTACCAGTTATATCTTTTAACAAATAGCTCAGCCGTATTCCACAAAAATAATGAAACTTTACAGTATCAATTTTCTGGCCACATGTTATCATCTGAAGAACAATTCGGAAGCGATCTATGAGTGCTTCATTAACACCTGTTATATCAGAAACAAGTGCAGGGTTGAAAAAAAACGCCTTGAGGTATTGCCATCGTTCGAAGAGCCAGTTCCTTGATGTACAACATCCACTTACAAGCTCAATCGTTCTTTAAATGCCGCCTGAATTCGATTCTTGTTTTCTTGTTTAAAAATCTTGTTTTTTGCTTTGATCGCAGACCACTTTTTGAAAGTCGTGGTATAAACTACTTGAAGTATACAATCCATTCATTTTATTCGAGCGTGTAATGATGAAATGCCCAAGTTGCAAGCCTCATTATAAATGCTCTTCTTTGAAATTGTGTCCAAATCGTTCAATTCTAAGGGTTTTGCTTTACACATATAACATTCAGCTGCTGAAGCAGTATTTGTAACGGTCTGAACCATGCCATCTAGCATCGTGAACACTATATTGCGTCTTACACTGAATTGTTTGCCGCATACTACAACATTCGTTTTCTCCTAAGCATTGCTTCATGTTATCAACAACCGTCTTTAGTGGATTCAAAGAAAATTGAACGACAGTACCTTGTTGATGATGGCCTTTTATTACGCCAATATCCCTCTTCAGTGTTTGATTTTAAACTTAAAGGTATCATCGATGCTAATAGCAGACTCCTGTCGCTTACATCAGTTGGCAAACACTGATTGTATTCTGCATGACCAGAAGATCCACCGCAACCCCACTTCGTAAGAATTTCAAAAAGACGCATCAAACTTTGCAAGCTTACAGAGCCTTCGTTCTCTGATACTCGGACTTCATTGCGATAACATTTGTTCTTCTCTTCTAATAACTTTATATTAGGTGGTAAAATATCATATCCCTCTTCGTGCACAACATATTTTATTGTTTCATACTGGTGTTTTGTTAATTTTGCATCCAACATTAACTCTAGCGCAGTTGACGCTGTGATTTATTTTTTGCTCTCGTTACTGCACTTGCCATTATTAATTGTTGTTGGGCTTACTGGGATGCTAAACCAGCAGCTTTGTTCCTTTTACTAGGTCCTTTGCAATCAAGCACAATTTTTCTTAAATAAATACGAATTTTTTTGTGCGGTTCCTTCCAGCGTTTATTAAAAGGACTAAGAAATCGCTTTTGAATTGATTTTTTTACTATTTCGATTTCATTAATCGTAAGCACTGGGTTCTTTGCTTTTATGAAATCAGTTAATACATCAACATTATTACCGCAATTAATAAGTTCCTTACACAATTCGCTATACGATACAGAAAATTAACTAATTTTAATATTCAATTATGTTAGACAATTTTGTAATTTTTTTGCTTTTATTATTAATTCACACGGTTTTATTAACCATCAAATGCGCAAAAATGCCAATGCCGATTTCAACAAATTCTTACCCTTTATTTTTTTGCAGTAGGAAAACGGAGGTAGATGGAACCAACTTCTTTTTTTCTAAGGAAAACTGCAAACACTGAATTTTACAAAGCTATTTCAATTTGCTTTTAATTACTGAACTACATAAAAAATCCAAATATATTTTGTTTAACTAAAAAGAAGGCTGTGTGTTTCAATAAAAACGGCACAAATATAAAATACTAGCTAAGCCCCGGTGTGCTTCGCTACCCCAATCATAGTAAAATTATTAAAATATGTAGACAAAAGAATTTATATATTTTTTAATTTATTGGTTGCCCCACATAAGTTGCAATAAATAATAAGTCAGCCCTACTATTTACTTAGCACATAAAAATTGGAAATTTACCAGGCTTACAGTTTTGGTGATATTCAGAAAGCTTTAATAAGCAAAAATTATTTATAAACTTCTATATATAATCTTAGCCCCTTATTAACATATTAACATTTTTTAGTAAACTGACGAATGCAATTTAAATTATGTTTCTACCTTCATTGGTTTTAAAGTTACGAAAAGAACTAAAACATAATTTTAACCTTATTTCCCCCTAAGAGTCCAATTATTTAAAAAAGACCCAAAACGTACTCATATTTGTTAGGCCTGTCGCATCCAATTTGAATTATGTTTCTATCTCTATTGGTTGAAAAGTAAAAAAAAAAACGCATAAAAAAAATCAAAATATATTTTTAACCCTGTTTTCCCCTTTTGGGCCCAAAATTAAAAAAGTAAAAAAAAAACGTAATAATATTTTTTAATACCTATCGAACGCAATTTGAATAATGTTTATATCTTTATTGGTTTAAAAGTAACAAAAAATACCAAAAAGTACCAAAAGGTAATTTTAACCCCTTTTTCCCCCATTTCGGACCAAAATAAAAAAAAAACTACAGATACCTGTCTGTTTATTTCTTAAGGAACAGGCAAAACTTTTTAAATTTTGTTTCTATCTTATATACATCAAAAGATGGTAGGCTACAGGTTTTTCCTTTTTTGTCCCCTTTTTATCCCTGACGGGCCCAATTTCTAAAAATTCGTATGTATGTAAACAAACATGTATTTAGCTCTACGCGTTTGATCAGTATGGCTTTGGGTAATTTGGTTAGGCAATTCATAACCAGACCTTCATACACAAATAGGCGTAGAGTGGGCGTGGCAGCAAAGATTTCCAAAAAAAAGTTGCCAATTGTTTCTTCCAGACTTGAAGTAGCTCGCTGTAAAAATTTCAAAAAAATCGATCCACTGGTGTGGCCAGCCATAAATTAAAAACATACATACATACACCCGTTCTTTATATAATAGATAGATACAGGGATCACATTTCAAATATTTTTTAAAAGAAGTTCAAACTTCTCTTATATTGTTATATCCAAATTTTATTATGCTTTTGTGCAAATTTTTGTACCTCACCAAAGAAAAAGGTCTGAGACCCACCTCCAATTATACCGATCGACACAGAATTACTTCCTGAGTCGATTAAAACCTGTCAGTCCATCCGTCCGGCTGGGAGTTAATGTATTCTTGTGAACAAAGTAGAGACCGCATTTTTGCCAATTTTTCGATGAAATTTGGCATTAGAAAAAAGCATGTTGTTTGTGGTGATGATCAGTTAATTTTTTGACAGAGCTCCCATACAAATGTCCTCCCGGATTAAGCGTTTTGGGCTATAACTGGCTCAAATATGGCCTTATCTTCACATAATTTTGCACGTTTGTCTATCTTTATGCCACCCATTTTTGTACCGAAAATAAACATTATCGGTCTATTTTTGAGCTTCATAAAAATCGCAACAAGAGAAGAACTAGTATGAAAACTTACATTTTTGTGGGCGCTGCAATCCTCAATTTTTGTCCTTTTGAACTTCGGAATTAGAGGCCTTCTATATGTGTGCCAATTTTAAAAAAATCAGTACAATAAAAGTACCAGCATAAAAATTTTAACTTTTATGGGCGTGGCACCACCCACTTTTTTACCTTCAAAATTTTAACTTTAAAAGCTGTTTATGTGCGTACTAATTTCCAAAAATCGGTCTGGAAGAGGAATTTAAATTATGTTTCTATCATAATTGATTTTAAAGTTACAAAAAGTACTAAAACATAATTTTAACCCTTTCTTCTCCTTAGGGT
This sequence comes from Melanophora roralis, assembly GCA_963583895.1. NCBI lineage: Eukaryota > Metazoa > Arthropoda > Insecta > Diptera > Rhinophoridae > Melanophora > Melanophora roralis. The sequence goes on along the minus strand of OY757187.1, from coordinate 73,127,709 downwards.
CTAATAATTAAAAAAGTATCTAAAAACGTACTCATATTTTTTAGGCCTGTTACACTTAATTTAAATAATGTTCCTATCTTTTTTAATTTAAAAGTTACAAAAAACGCATTAAAAAATCAAAATATATTTTTAACCCTTTTTCCCCCCTTTGGGCCCAAATTAAAAAAAGTACGAAAAAAGTCTTACAAAAAACCTATCGAACTCAATTTGAAAAATTTTTTTATCTTTATTGGTTTAAATGTAACATAAAGTACCAAAAAGTACCAACATATAATTTTAACCCCTTTTTTTGGCCTTTTGGACCAAAGTTAAAAAAAAAACTCCAGATACCTGCCTGTTTATTTCTTAAGGAAAACGCTAAACTTTTTAAATTTTGTTTCTATCTTATATACATCAAGAGATAGTAGGTTACCGATTTTTCCCTTTTTGTCCCTTTACGGGCCCAATGTTTAAAAACTCATGTGCATTTAAACAAACATGTAAAGCTTAACACGTGTTGTAAATTTCAGGTATTTAGCTCTACGCGTTTGAGCAGTATGGATCTGGGCAATTTTGTTACTTGACCGTCCCACACAAATGGGCGTAGTGTGGGCGTGGCAGCAATAACTTCCAAAAAAAAGTAGCCTATTGTTCCTTTAAGACTTGATATAACACCCTGTAAAAATTTCACAAAAATCAATCCACTGGTGTGGCCAGCTATAAAATACAAACATACATACACCCCTTCTTTATGTAATAGATATACATATACATATATATATTTTTAGGCATACAATTTTTTTAATTGTTTTCAAACGTGTATTTATATTATCTTTAATATTATAAGCATTAGCAAAGTTGAATTGTGTGTTTTCGTTATTTTGTTTGTTTATAAAATTATGTTTTTGTATTTAAAATGTGTGTTTTTAATTATCTGTTTTTTGCTGATATTTTTGAATTCAAGTGCCGAAAACTCTGATATACTTTTTCAATTTTGACGATTTTTTCCAAAATCATCTGGTACCCCTGGTTGTGAGTCTAATGTTTTTGCGCTGCACAGTGTTGTAAGCGTGGCCATAAATAGAAAAAAATCAATTATGGAAATTAAAAAAATGGCTAACGGCATTTAATAAAGACACTTTTACTTATAAGCGTAAAAAAATTAAATTAAAATACATAATAATTTTTTCTAAAGATATGGCTCTTCAAAGTTGTGGTTTGAAATAATTGAAGTTACTGTATTGTGAGTGCTTTTAATAGTTTTTATTATTTTTCGCTTTTGTTTTGTAGAACCCTAGCAATAGTCATGTTCGTGGTAGACCTTCTGTAGCCTTTGAAGAAAGTTCGAGTAGGTAAAACTTTGACGGTAGTTTGCGTATATACATACGCAAATCTAATAGATAAAATTTTATTTGTTGCATCATTTGTTTCAATAACATTTTTAGATGGGGCAAATGAAGAAGTTCTATGGGAAGACAAAAGACATTCATCCAAAAGATTCTGCAGGCCGATAGAATTCATATTTGAAAAAGAAAATGGAGAAGTTATTATAAATACACAGAAAAGTATTAAAACGGAAATACAGAAACTGACAGCTTTTTGTTACGGCGCGGAAGGAAACAAAATTAAGGTTCACTTCAAAACAAAATTGACAATGATATATAGTGCTGTATTTACTGTCTTAACGGGAAATAATAGTTCTGATATCTTTTGAAACTGTATCATTTAATAGTAAAAATATATATAGTTTAAGCGAATCGTAGTTATAATAAATCTGTTGATTATTTTTAGATATATATGACGTAATTTATATTCTAAATACAAAAGATACATATATATTTATATACATGAGTTAAAGGATATATTGAAGGTGAGGGCGTCAATTCATCTAATTGAATTTAACTTTTAATTTTCTTTTAATTTTCAAAAAAAAAATTTTTTTTTTTAGCCTAACGTTGGCTTTATCTGAATTGAATCAAATTTGGTCAATTTATTAAAAATATCACATCCAATTACTATAAGAAAAAATTCATAAAGTTTGCATTTTTTCTTACTTTTATGACACTTTTAAATTTCAGGATATACGGGAAGGACACGAATCCTTGCTCCGAATTTTTTCAAATTTTAAATTTTGTTACGTTTTGCCAACCTAAATATATGTGCTAAATTTCAGCTCTTTACAATAACTTTTTCTATATATGGCCACTCGTTATATGAAGTCACGACACTGTGCGCTGTATTCAGGCACGTAAATAGTAAAAGTTGTTTTTACCTTATAGTATAGGTTGTCAAAACTCTCATTTAATGAAATGAGTCTGTATTGGATAAGAGAAAATTGCCCAGCAAACAAAAAGCTAAGCATTGCAAATGTGATGAATTTTACTTTTTAAAGCAAAATGGAAATAAAGTTTAAAAAAAGTTATTAAAATTTAATACAAAATATGCCTCAGTTATTACAGAATTAGACAATTTTTTTCACACATATTCCATTGGGCGAGTTTAATTTACAGTTAAAACTTAAAAAATTAAGTGTATTTAGGTATTATAAATTAAGTTTTTCTTGTTTTCTTTGTTTTAAATGTTTGGTAACATAAAATGCATTGCATGTTACCAAAAGCATTGTTAATGACGAAACAAAAATTTTTATCATCCATTATACTATTTTGTTTGCTGGTTTATTTTGAAATTAAATCAAAGCTGAAAAAACAAGAAAGCTGAAAAAAAAGCAGTAAGCATCCGCACATGTGCACTCGTTAACACTCAATTAACGACTGAAATCAAACTGAAATAAAAGAGAACAAGCGTCGGTGTGAGTTTTTTTTATTGTTTTTGTAGCACAATTGTGCACTAAAAATGAATTTTTGACAACCTATGCCTTATACCTTTTAAGAAAACTTAAATTTTTTTGGGAAACTTTTTTAAACAGAAAAAAAGTTTTTTCTTAAAAGAACTAGAACACAAATTTTAAATACTTTAAATAAAATTTTATAAAAAACAAGTAAGAGCGCTATATTCGGCTGTGCCGAATCTTATATACCCTTCACATTGGTCTTTAAATATACCCAGCCGAGTAACTTTGTACTGCAAATAATAAAATAAAAAACCTTGTGCGAGTTTTAAAGCCCATAGAAAAAATAACAAAATTTTAACGTTCGTATGTATCACAAAGGGACCGAGGAAACGGATCCAAGTGGGCTGCACAACTATTACTTCAACATTTCCGCAGCCGCCTGTTCAACCTAACCTAACCTAACGTTCGTATGAATAATAGAAATAGATGAAGAAGATTTGAGGTCGAGAGTTTTAAAAGTTTTCGACATTATTCATATTTAAAGGATAATAAAACTTGTTAAATGTTCTAGTCCCCCTGCTCTTCTCCAACTTTTTCACGAAAAATGTATGAATTATTTGATTATTACTTTTTGTAGAATATTCGAAGTCGATAGCTGTTATAGTTTCCGAGATATAGCGTATCGAAAATTTCATACAAATCGCTAATTTGTATGGGAGCTACCCCTTTTTTTGCCCCACTCAAAAATTTTTTTCTTTAAAGCTTAGGCCTTCTTGTCTAATTACTTTTTGTGAAGCATTTGATGTCGATAGCGGTTGTAGTTTCCCAGATAAAGCGTATCGAAAATTTCATACAAATCATTAATTTGTATAGGAGCTACCCCTTTTTTTGCCCCACTCAAAAATTTTTTTCTTTAAAGCGTAGGCCTTCTTGTCCAATCACTTTTTGTGAAGCATTTGATGTCGATAGCGGTTGTAGTTTCCCAGATAAAGCGTATCGATAATTTCATACAAATCATTAATTTGTATGGGAGCTTCCCCTTTTTTTGCCCCCACTCAAAAAATTTTTTCTTTAAAGCGTAGGCCTTCTTGTCTAATTACTTTTTGTGAAGCATTTGATGTCGATAGCGGTTGTTGTTTCCCAGATAAAGCGTATCGCAATTTCATACAAATCATTAATTTGTATGGGAGCTACCCCTTTTTTTGCCCCCGCTCAAAAATATTCTTCTTTAAAACGTAGGCCTTCTTGTCCAATTACTTTTTGTGAAGCATTTGATGTCGATAGCGGTTGTAGTTTCCTGGATAAAGCGTATCGAAAATTTCATACAAATCATTAATTTGTATGGGAGCTACCCCTTTTTTTGCCCCCACTCAAAAAATTTTTTCTTTAAAGCGTAGGCCTTCTTGTCCAATTACTTTTTGTAGAGCACTTGATGTCGATAGCGGTTGTAGTTTCCCAGATAAAGCGTATCGAAAATTTCATACAAATCATTAATTTGTATGGGAGCTACCCCTTTTTTTGCCCCCACTCAAAAATATTTTTCTTTAAAGCTTAGGCCTTCTTGTCTAATTACTTTTTGTGAAGCATTTGATGTCGATAGCGGTTGTAGTTTCCCAGATAAAGCGTATCGAAAATTTAATACAAATCATTAATTTGTATGGGAGTTACCCCTTTTTTTGCCCCCACTCAAAAATATTTTTCTTTAAAGCGTAGGCCTTCTTGTCTAATTACTTTTTGTGAAGCATTTGATGTCGATAGCGGTTGTAGTTTCCCAGATAAAGCGTATCGAAAATTTCATACAAATCATTAATTTGTATGGGAGCTACCCCTTTTTTTGCCCCCACTCAAAAAATTTTTTCTTTAAAACGTAGTCCTTGTTGTTCAATTACTTTTTGTAGAACATTCGATTTCGATATCTGTAATAGCTTCCGAGATATAGCGTATCGAAAATTTCATACAAATCGTTAATTTGTATGGGAGCTACCCCTTTTTTTTCCCCCACTCAAAAATTTTTTCTTTAAATTGTTGACCTTGTTGTCCAATTACTTTTTGTGGAACATTTCATTCCGATGTCTGTTATAGTTTCCGAGATATAGCGTATCGAATATTTCACAAAAATCGTTAATTTGTATGGGAGCTACCCCTTTTTTTGCCCCCACTCAAAAAAAAATTTTTTTTAATTGTAGACCTTGTTGTCCAATTACTTTTTGTGGAACATTTAATTTCGATATCTGTTATAGTTTCCGAGCTAAAGCGTATCGAATATTTTATAATAATTGTTAATTTGTATGGGAGCTACCCCTTTTTTTGCCCCTACTCAAAAAAATTTTTTTTAAAGCATAGGCCTTCTTGTCCAATTACTTTTTGTAGAACATTTCATTTCGATATCTGTTATAGTTTTCGAGATATAGCGTATCGAATATTTTATAATAATTGTTGATTTGTATGGGAGCTACCCCTTTTTTTGCCCCCACTCAAAAAAATTTTCCTTTAAAGCGTAGGCCTTATTGCCCAACTACTTTTTGTAGAACAATTGATTTCGATATCTGTTATAGTTTCCGAGATATAGCGTATCGAATATTTCATAAAAATCGTTAATTTGTATGGGAGCTACCCCTTTTTTTGCCCCCACTCAAAAAAATTTTTCTTTAAAGCGTAGGCCTTATTGCCCAATTACTTTTTGTAGAACAATTGATTTCGATATCTGTTATAGTTTCCGAGATATAGTGTATCGAATATTTTATAATAATTGTTGATTTGTATGGGAGCTACCCCTTTTTTTGCCCCCACTCAAAAAATTTTTTTCTTTAAAGCGTAGGCCTTCTTGCCCAATTACTTTTTGTAGAACATTTCATTTTGATATCTGTTATAGTTTCCGAGATATAGCGTATCGAATATTTCATAACAATTGTTAATTTGTATGGGAGCTACCCCTTTTTTTGCCCCCACTCAAAAAATGTTTTCTTTAAAGTGTAGGTCTTTGCGTACAATTACTTTTTGTAAAACATTTTAAGTCGATAGCTGTTATAGTTTACGAGATATAGCGCATAAAATATTTCACCAAATTTGTGCAATTATAGGAAAAATACCCCTTCCCCTGGTCCTATCTGAAAAAACTATTATATTATTTAGGCCCCTTCTTTAGGAGTATCCGTGCCAAGTTTTGTGGCAAGAGTGGCTATACTTACTGAGATATATAGGGATATATGCACGGATTTTGGCCTAAAAAAATGGGTTACTCTGGGTTTTCGCTTATATTTCGTTCAATAGTGAACCGATTTTGCTGATTTTAAATAGCGATTGTCTCCAGGATATTTCTAATAGTTTGACACCATTAACTGGGTGTATCTTTTTATTTGACTCCGGAAACTTGATTTCAACAGACGGACAGACGGACATCGCTAAATCAGGTTCCCTATCTATAACGATCCAGAATATATATACTTTATGGGGTCGCAAATGAATAATAAAGATATTACAAACGGAATGACAAAGTGATATATACCCTTATCACTATGTGAAGGGTATAAAAACTAAACATTAACTCGTTTTGTACTTTATATCTGTTTTTATTTGAGGAATAATATTTGTACTAATTTGTACAAATAAATAAAAATACATTTGTTTAATTAGTTTAGAGAGTAAAAGAGTAAAAACGACTTTTTTTTATCCATTCTATTATGCATGTGCTGATACCAAAGTCAAAACTTCTTATAAAATTCAAATTTTGTTTGAGTTTTAAACAAAAGCACGTTACAATTGGACACCTTTTTGGAGTTTTCGAAAAAGTTTGGCTAGGTTTTTATGAGTTTATTGTATTCATAAATAATTTAAAGAACCGTTATGTTAACATTAAATTTAAAAATTCTTTTACATTCCAAAATTCTTCATCCTTCTTCAATGGTTATTTTGCAGTGATTCTAAAAAAGTTTCTAATTATGTATAAAAAAAGAATATTTAGACTAATATATTCATGAATTAGAAATCTAAAATAAGAATAAAATTACAAACTTGTACCCTAATGTAAAGGGTATAACAATAGTGTTGACGTTAAAATTTTGTTAAGTTTCTATGGACTTTAAAACTCGCATTAGGGAGATAAAAAAATGTCAAATCTGTTTTGAAGTTGAACGATTTTTTTTTTCATATTTTTTATTATTGGATCTTCGCTTTAGGCGAACTAACAATAAGTTTTCAAATCCTTAAACTATTTATTTTTTATTAGACCAGCCAGTGCCAGACTAAAATTTAAGTTCTCATAATAAAATTAATTAATTCAGTAGTTTCATCTAAGTGCAATAGTATCCCTTCTTTTCAGACGAGTGTGTCCACTATATTGCAAAATGTTTCGAGCGAGCGGATTTGGATGTGCTTCCAGCTTGTTTAAATACTTGTCCACATAGTTCAGGATTTCGCATTTAACTAGTGGAACTTGTAGATCTTTGTGGATGTTGCTGTTTTTAACGTACCAAGGAGCACCAGTTATCATTCTTAGGATTTTATTTTGACGGCGTTGAATTTTTTCAATGTTGGAGGCGGAAGAAGTGCCCCATAATTGTATCCCGTAGCACCAAGTTGGTTTCAAAACTGAGTTGTATAGTAAAAGTTTGCAATCAAGACGTAGCACAGAGTTTCTACCGATTAGCCAGTGGATTTGGGCCGTTTTAAGTTTCATCTGTGTCAACTTTGCATCTATATGTGACTTCCATGTGAGGCGGCGATCCAGGTGAATGCCAAGATATTTCGTCTAAATTCGTTGAGGCACCGTATGGTTGTTAATAAGAATTGGGGGGCACGTTTCCTTGCGTAACGTAAAAGTAACGTGGGTGCATTTTTGTTCATTTATTTCTATTCCCCACAACTTTGCCCATTTTTCTACTTGGGTTACGTGATTTTGAAGTTGTTTTGAGGCCTCTTTAGGGTCTTTATGAATACTGAGAAAGGCGGTATCATCAGCAAACGTCGACGTATAAGTAAGATTGTTTGTGGGCATATCTGCTGTGCAAAGCAAGTACAGAATTGGACCTAGTATACTCCCTTGAGGTACACCAGCCCCTATTGGTTGAGAAGAACTTGTTTGGTTTCCCTCTTTAATCATAAATTTTCGGCCGGTTATGTATTTTTCTAATAGGTTAAAAATATTAGATGGAAGGTTGAGCTTTAATTTGTTTAACAGGCTTTCATGTCATACTTTGTCGAACGCTTGAGGGACATCTATAAATAGCGCGGAGCAATATTTCTTTTCCTCGAAGGCCTTTCTTATAACCTGTACCAATCTGTGGGTTTGTTCGATGGTACTGTGTTGATTTCTAAATCCAAATTGGTGATCTGGAATGCAGTTGTTTTTACTCAGGATCGGAGTCAGCTTGTTTTTAAGCAATTTCTCAAACAATTTGGACATAGTTGGTAACAGACTTATAGGCCTGTAAGACTCCACCTTCGAAGGATCTTTTCCCGGCTTAGGAATCATCTTTACCAAGGCAATTTTCCATTCTGGCGGAAAATGTTCGAGCCGTAATATGGCGTTAAAAATAAAAAGAATTATTCTTTTTGCTGTGCAAGGCAGCTCTAAAAGCATTTTGTTGCTGATTTCATCAAAGCCAGGAGCTTTTTTAGCATTTAAATTATTAATAGCCTCTACGGCATCTGACAGCTGAAAACGTATTTCCATAGGACATCTAGCAACAACAGGCAGTAATTTACTCATGTCAGTGCATGTATTTGGAGTGAAGACATTTGTTAAATGACTTGCGAGCAGATCACATTTTTCTTCATCACTTCTTGCCCAGGATCCTCTCAGATTACGTAGTGGTGGTTTCGCGATAACGGGTCTTTTAAGATATTTGGCCGATCGCCATAGTGAATAATTAGTCTGAGGAGTCGAGTCTAGACCTTCGAGGTGTCCCTAAGAGATGCCAATCGGTGAACTTCTAGCAAATTTTTCAGTTGGTTTATACATTCCTTCAACTTGGCTTTAAGTTGGGGTGATCTGTGCTTTTGCCATTCCCTTCGGGCTCTTCTTTTTTCAGATAAAAACTGTTGCACATCAGCTGAAAAAATTTTGTTGTATTTTGTCTGACGATAGTAGGAAGAAGCATGATCAACGGCTTTTTTTATGTTTTCATTAAGGCTGCTCAGACAATCATCGATGTCTTCGGGAGTTTTAGCGGCTGGTTTTCCGAGCAGTGGGTGCTGACAAATTTTTTGTATTTTAACCAATTAACTCTTTTAAATGAAATCACTTGTTGGTAATTGATGAGGATTAAAAATAGTGTTTATAGTGGGAGAGTGGTCTGAAGATAAATCCAACGAGGCTTGAGCTTCGGTAAGTTCCGGGGATATACCTTTTGTTACGCCAAAATCAATAACGTCTGGAATTTTATTGTGATCAGTTGGCCAATACATCGGTTGTCCAGAAGAAATAACGTTAAGTCCCATTTCAGATACGGAATCAAACAAAACACGACCCCTGGGACTTATTAGGCGAGAGCCCCAGTACGTATGCTTAGCGTTATAGTCTCCAGCAGCTATGAAGCGGGGACTCAAAGATTTGTAAAAACTGTTGAACTGATCCTTTGTTATGGAGAACCTGGGTGGACAATACACTGACGAAATAACTAAGCCATGGAAAAATTCATCAACGCAAATGTTCGGAGAGACCACCCATCCATTGATGTTTGATTCTCGATTTTATTATTATAGCCGAGCCACCACATGATCTATCTCTGGGATCCCTTGAATCGTAAAAAGAATAGCCTCTAATTTTGAAATTACTTCTAGATGTCATATGCGTCTCAGAAATCAACATGACATCAATTTTTTGGTTTATTAAAAAATATTCGAGTTCGTTTTTGTGTTGGCGGATGCCGTTAGCGTTCCAGAAACAAACCCTGAGGCAGTTCACGGTCTTTTAAGCATGGCCTGCAGAAGAGCAGACTGCATTTTTTGCATTTCTTGCATCATGCCAGCCATTTGCGTCATGAACTGCGTAAATTGTTTAACCATATTGTCAATTACAGCTTCGAGGCGGCTAAAACTGGACTCGGTTGGTTCATTTCTTGGCATCTCTTGTTGTGTTGTAGGCTGGGTAGGATTACGTGCATTGGGCTGGGTAGGCTTACGTGCATTGGGCTGGTTAGACTTTAATGCGTTGGCATAGGAAACTTGACTTGTAGTTGGTTGTGCTAATGGAGGCATGTTTGTAGTTGGTATATTTAAAGGCTGGGGAGGGGCAGGAACCACTTTCGGCTTATATAAGCGTTTAACTAAATCAAAAACAGGACAACCTCTATAGTTGGCCGTGTGGTTTCCCCCGCAGTTGCTGCATTTCTTTACCCGAGGATCATCTTTTGGCTTTTCGCACTTAGTCGTAGCATGCAGGTCACCACACACAACACAAACAGAAGGCAACTTGCAATAAGCCTTGGTGTGACCATATTCCTGGCAGTTTAAGCACTGTACGGGCCCAGATCGTTATGTGGCGCTTCAACTACAACTCTACGGTGCATAATATATTTTAGGTCATAAATAGGGTGAGTCTCATTCTTTTTTAAATTTACATCACCAGGCTCAAGCTCCCCTCGAAATATTGGTTAGGGATACCTCTCTCTGTTTCTTATGTTTGATACAAACTTTGCTTTAAAGCCTTTGCTGCACAAACTGGCCTTAATCTCCTCTGGGTCAACATTTGAATCAATACCTTTAATAACAACCTGTAAACCTTTTGCGTTCTTAAGTTGGTAGGTGTAGAAGCTTTTTTTATGTTTTTCAAGTTCGGAAACTGTAGTGCGGTAAGCGTTTTCGTGATTCACTTGAATTTTAGTTTCAAAAATGCTACCACGCTTTATGTTCGAAACATAAAAGTTGTTTTCTCCTATTAACTCAACTAAAAACTTTATGAGGTCATTTAAGTTTTTCTCTCTCAATTATATTGGGGGAGGCTTAAATGACTTTCTTTCGGGTAATGGGGCATCATTTTCCTCCTGCAAAATGGCAAAACGATTTTGCGATGAGGTCGGCTTTTCTTCATCTTTCAAAATTTTTGCTGCGTTTGTAACCTCTGTCGATTTGGGGCTTCTTCCCCTCTTAAGAACTGTTATATAACGGTCCATTCCTACCTGGACCTTTGGAGCTTGTGAAGAAAATGGACTGTGACCGTCTTTAGCAACTGTAGGTTCAATTTCTAAATTCAATAAGGAAGACCGCGATGAGGATTGTACCTCGGTATTTTTTTTATAATTCTTAAAAAGAGATTGGGCTAAATTTGTCCCTTGTTCAAAACACTTATTTAAATTTGGTGCACTTGCACTTAAATTGTTTGTATTTATTTTTGGTTTCTCACTCAAAAAGTTTTTATTGTATTGTAGTAATCACGTAGTGATCAAGTAGTGTTTTTCTAAGAAAAATAGGATGAGTTAAAAAGGGAATTTTGAGTATTTCTAAGCACTCCTGCCGCCTATAGTTCCAGCGTTCACACGCCGATTCAGTTGAGAATTAAAGAGAAAGTTTTTTTAGATGCCTGTCAAATTAATTTTGATTTTATTAAATACAAACTTGCGCTTATATACTAATCTTATGTTTATACAGCATAATTCTATTAAAATCAATTTTGTATAAGCCTAAATTCATTTGCCTTAAAATATATAAAACGTGTAGCAATCTAAGCATTTTTACAATATTGTCATTGTATACGATAGTGAGCTTCAAAAATAACTCTAAAAGCATGTTTGCAATTAAATATTCTCAAGTATGTGCTCATGTTACATTTGTATACGGAATTGTGCCAAGTTCATTGACGTAATTATGTTCAATTGCTTAAAGAAATGTTTTAGCATAATTTTGCTGACGATAATAAAAGTAAAAATGAAATGAGATTAACAAAGTATTTAATAGTGTATAGTGCGGCGCATAATTATATGTGCACACTCTACACCCTCACCCTTTTAGATTTGGGTATTATTAAAAATAATAATAAATTGATATTTTTATAAATGTATACGTATAAATGGTAACAATTATATATTACAAAATAATTTTTTTTTTTTGTACATGTTTATTTAAAATATTTTTTTAACATATTTTTATGGATTGTTTTTAATTTAGAATTTTCCGTTTGTATTACTACGTTTAAGTCATCTACCTCTACTACTTTATATGGACCTTTATATGGGTTTTCATGTTTTCTTCTATTTTCAACTTTAACTAAAACTAAATCTCCTATTGTAATATCTATGCTATTTTGTTTAGACCTTGATTCTAATTGTCTTTTTGTTTTTACTTTTAAAATCAATTCACGTGCTCTTTTCAGTAAATAATGTAGTCTAGCTTTTATTTCATTTGTGTAATTGTCAAGATTGTAAATTTTCTGTGGTTCTTTTAATTCGTCACTCGGTAGTCTAGGTAGTTTACCAAAAACGAGTTCAAATGGTGAGTAATCAGTATCAATGTTTGGTGTCGTGTTAAAAGCAAATAAAAAATATGGTATCCATTCGTGCCAATTTGCATCCTCCACAAAATTCAGAAGATACTCATTCAGAACGCGGTGGTTTCGCTCTACTGTTCCTAATGTTTCGTGATGGTATGGAGTTAAAAAATTTTGGTTTATTTTTAATAATTCACAAATCTCTTTCATTAACTCATTTGTAAATTCTGTACCTCTATCTGTTTTAAGAACGTTAAACAAACCATACTTTAAAATTATTTGTTCCACTAGTGTTTTGGCTACTGTCTTTGCGTCTTTAGACTCAATGGGATGATCAGTTACATATTTTGTCAATTCGCATTGGATAGTTAATATATATCTAAAATTATTTGATGGTCGTAACGGTCCAACTGTATCTACTACTACAATGTCGAAACTATTTGTTGGCGTATCTGTTATTTTAAAAGGTTCTTTTGTATGTTTATACTGTTTGTTTTTTTGGCATGAATTGCATGTCTTTACATAGTTTTTGACCATTCTATTCATATTCTTTCATATGTATCTTTGTTTTAATTTAGATAGTGTTTTTTCTGATTCCAAAATGTCCGCTGTGTGGCGTGTTGTGAAATTCTTCAATTAATCTATATTGTTTTATGCTATCGTTTATTCTTCTTGGCATTCTATATATAATTATTTCGATATCTTTGTTATTCATATTATTATATTCTTCTTTTAATTTATCGGCCGTTATATATTTAAAAATTTCATCATCATTATATAGTACGTACTTCTTGAGTTTCAAATTCTTTAATTTCAATAAAAGTTTCTCCATAAATGTTTCGGAAAACATAGGATTTTCGCTTTTATTACATAATATACGCGTTACTTTATCATTTGTCTCATGTTTTTGCTTAAGCTTTTTATCATATATAAATTTTATTTTCTGCAGTTCCTTAATATCATTTATTGACGTGCATTCCCACATATAGAGGTGATCAGTCTCCTTTTGAGATTTGCCGTTCTTTTCATTTTTTAATTCATTTTTCTTATGTAATTCATTTTGTTTAATCATGCCACGTGTTATTGCTAAAGTTTTCTTTTCTTTTTCATCAATATAGATTTGAATCATATTTCTCAAAATTTCGGAATTTATTTCAATACGTGATAATGCGTCTGGATTCGTGTTATTTGCTCCTTTCTTGTATATTATATCAAAGTCATAATCTGATAGTTCGAGTCTAATTCTAGTTAGTCTTGAGGATGGGTTTTTGTGAGAAAATAATGCAATGAGTGGTCTATGGTCTGTCACAACAGTAAATTTTCTTCCGTATAAGTATGGTCTAAAGTATTGTATTCCCCAATGAATTCATAATAGTTCTTTTTCAATAACCGATTTATTTCTTTCGTGTTTATTTAGTGATTTACTTGCGTAAGATATAGGTAAATCGTTACCAATTTCACCTTGTGAGAGTATTGCTCCTAACGCTACGTTTGAAGCTTATCAAAATCAGGATATTGTAGTATAGGTGGATTCTTTAGTTTATTTCGTAATGTATCAAATGCCTTTTGACAGTCTTCTGACCAGTCAAATTTTACTTTCTTTTTCAACAAATTATTTAGACAATTGGCCGTTTTAGCAAAATCTTGTATGAATCTTCTGTAATAATTACAAAATGCTATGAATCTTCTAACGTCATCTGAATTCTTTGGAATTGGGTACTGTTCAATTATCTTATATTTTGATGGATCTGTTTTAGAGCCGTTTTTTGTAATCAAATGACCTAAGTATAATACTTCGGGTTTTAAAAAGCAACATTTTTCAGCATTCAGTTTTAAATTATATTGTTTAAGTCTTTCAAATACCTTTACAAGATTCTCATTATGGTGTTTCAAGCTACATCCAAAAACAATAATGTCGTCAACATATAAGAATGCTTCTGATTCTAAACCTGTTAATGCTATATTCAGCATTCTTTGAAAACTGTTGATGATATTTTTAGTCCAAAAGGAAGTCTATTATATTGATAATGACTGCTGTTAGTAGAAAATGCTGTCAATGGTCCTGATGCTGTATCTAATTCTATTTGATGGAAAGAACTTGTCATATCAAGAGTTGAAAAGAATTTTGCTCGTCCTAATTTGTCTAAAATGTCTTCTAGTCTAGTTAATGGGAATTTGTCATTTACTATTTTATCATTTAAACGTCTGTAATCTACAACTAAGCGCCATTTCTTAATGCCATTTTGCCCTTTTTTAGGCACTAAGAGTAAAGGTGAATTATATGGACTAACTGATGGTTCAATGATATTTTCCTTTAGTAGTCCTTGTACTTGTCTGTCTATTTCAGTTGATTGTGTTTGGGGTAGGCGGTAGTTTTTTATGTATACTGGAGTGTTGTCTTTTAGTTCAATATTTTGTCTGTAAAAATTATTCGTTGTTAGCGGTTCACCCTCGAGATGGAATATTCCCTGGTATTGTATTAATATATTATATATAATTCCCCTGTTCTCTTTGTCAAAGTCTTGAAAATTTATAACTTTTAGTAGTTTCTGAAATCTTTGCTCTGAATATATTTTATTTTCCTGGTGACAAGTTTTAAAAATATTATAGTGTTTTAATGGTACTAAAGAAATCTTTAGATTTGATAGGCGTACCGGTTGTTCTGTTGTATTTAAAATTTTTACATGTCGATTTCCATTTTTCGGTATTATTGTGTTTGCTACAAAAACTCCATTTTCTATTTCTTTATTACATATTACACTATTTTCATTAATTTCCATATTGATTGGTACTATTTTTTCACTCCTTGGTGGTATAATGATATTGTGTAATTGTTTCATATTTATCTCTATTGGAATTGTTATATTATTTTCATTTATATAGGCGTTCATGGTATGTGTGTTAACTTTGTAAAAAAAATCCATTCCCAAAATTCCATCTGTCTTTATTGGAAAGTCATTGTCTACTATGTAAAATTTATGTTTTATGTTTTGTTCCCCTACTACTAGTTCTAGTTCAGTTGATCCAAGAGTCTCTGTATAGTCTTTTGTTCTTGGTCTCTAATGTTTTCATTGCTCACGCTTGTTGAGCTTAACACAATATAAGCATTTCTGCTATTAGGCCCACTGTCACGACGATTACTGTAACTCATTTACCGTTTGATTTTTTTTATTAAGTTTGTTTTGTTTTTTTTTTTTTCACTGATGTATACAATATGTACATATGTATATAATAAAAATTGTTTGCCACCTATTACAAATATTCGCTCTTATTAACACTCGCGTAACACGTCCGCACACAACGAGTTTAAGATCGCAAATAAAAATTAGTTACGCCAAATGATATTGAACTCATCACAAACAATTGAACCAAATGCCAAGAGCAAAAGTATTTGATCAAAATAACAAAATGTTTTTTAATTAATTAAATGAATTTTTAATTTGATTTGTTTTTTAGCTAAAAGCGGTTCAGGTTAACAATGAACTTAAAGTTATAGTAACTGCTGAAGTTCAATTTGACACGGATTTACCAGAATTCCGTACGACGGGAGGAGTTAATGTCGGCCCAAAAAAGAATGAGTAAGTAATAGAAAGTGAGTGAAATGTATATTTTTATTTTGTATTTATGTATGTATGTATGTATTTATGTATGTATGTATGTATGTATGTACATATGTATATATGTATGTATTTATGTATTTATGTATGTACGTATGTATGTATGTATGTACGTATGTATGTGTGTATGTATGTACGTATGCACGTATATATGTATGTACATATGTATATATTTAGGCTTTAATATGATTTTTTAGATATTTTGTTCAGCCAGTTATGTGGGTGAAAGCCTTAGACATTGTAATGGACCGTTTAGTAATGGAGGGTGCTGATTTAAGTACAGTAGTGGCCATTGGAGGATCAGCGCAGCAACATGGTTCTTTATACTGGTCTCATCATGGCGTGAAGACTTTAAACAGTCTTGATCCAGAAAAGTTTTTACATTTACAAGTGGATGATTCGGCGTTTGTGTTGACTCGTACACCTATATGGATGGACGGTTCGGCGGAGAATCAGTGCATTGAAATGGAAATGGCCATAGGAGGACGTACCGAAATGGTTAGTATAACGGGCAGTAAGTGCTATCCACGTTTTACTGGCCCTCAGATACGAAAGGTGTATCAACAAAGAACCTATGCCTATGAAGATTCCAAACGTATTTCTTTAGTAAGCAGTTTTTTAGCTTCCATATTTTTGGGTGATGTCGCTCCCATTGATTTTGCAGATGCCTCAGGCATGAATTTATTTGATATTACTACAAAGACTTGGTCAAAAGCCTGCTTGAATGCGTGTGCTCCTGATTTGGAAGAACAGTTGGGAACACCTGTAAAAACAAGCAGTATTATTGGAAATATATGCGACTTTTTTGTTCAACGATTTGGCATGTCTGAAACCTGCAAAGTCGCTGCCTTTACCGGTGATAATCCATCCGCATTGTCGGGCATGTTGTTAGAGAAAAATTGTCTAGTGATGTCGTTGGGCACCAGTGATACATTAATGATGAATTTGGAGAAACCTCCTTTGCTAGAAGAGGGTCATGTTTTGTGTCATCCCACCGACGAAGACCAATTTATGGGTCTTTTATGGTATGACTAAAATACAGTTTACACATTTATCTTTTTAGTATACGTATATATACTTATGTATGTATATTGTTGACTTCACAGTTTTCGTAATGGCTCCTTGGTAAGAGACGCTGTTAAGCGTGCGGAAGCACAAAATAGCTGGGAAGTTTTTAGTCAACTACTGGATTCAACACCGCGTGGTAATTATGGCAACATGGCTATACATTTTCATACAATGGAAATAATACCCGCTGCCAAAGGTGTATTGTGCTGGAATAAGCATCATACCATCGCCTCCCCAGATGCAGCAAAGGGAATATACAAGTATGTACACTTATATTTATATTCTTAATTAAAGTTTCCATTAGACATTTGGGATTATTTAAAGATTTACTTCGCCAGAAACTGAAATACGAGCATTAATCGAAGGTCAAATGTTGCATCGTAAAGCTGTCGCTGCTGATATGGGCTTTCATTTCGGAGAACAAACTAAAATTATTGCCACCGGTGGAGCATCTGTGAATAAATCCATATTACAAGTTATTGCCGATGTATTCAACGCTCCAGTTTACATACAAGTTTGTTTGAACCATTCTAATATGTATTCTATTTTGTATCGTAGTTTTACGTTCATTTCTATTATGGTGATCGATAAACCATTTTTTAAATGTCAGTTTTCGATAGTTCGAAGTTTAAAATTTTTTTTCTCATATTTTTATTATTGAATCTTCTTCTTTGTCAAACTAACAATAAGTATTCAAATCTTAAAACTTAGTAATTAATTAATTTAAGCCTTTGCTTTGCTTCCATTTTCCGATTCCTCCCAATAAAAACATATATTTTACATATGTTTCTGCGATCTATATATTTCGAACATAGTTCATCTTCAGGATCTTACAAATTATTATGTTTTTATTATTATTACAATTTTTTAATAAAATATATTTACATATATTTTACATATGTTTCTGCGATCTATATATTTCGAACATAGTTCATCTTCAGGATCTTACAAATTATTATGTTTTTATTATTATTACAATTTTTTAATAAAATATATTTAAAGTTTAAAAAATATATTTGGCCACTTCAAGGTTCTTTTCAGGTTTTGACTTTTAGTCTTTAGCTAATTTGGCCTATCTCGTTTTATGTCAATAAAAATTCTTTATTACATATTTACCCAACATTTCGTCAATAATAAAAATAATGACAATTGTACACCAATTTTACATACAACATATACTTACAAATAAAATTTGTAAATTAAGTTACATTAAAAACGTTTAAAACATGTAATAATTTTTTCCCTCAAATTTTAAATTTAACATTAAAAACTATTTTAACAGAGCTATCCTGTTACTTGTACTTATATTGTCTGTGTCTTCTTTTAAGTTCATGGTTTTGTTTATGTTCTGTTAAATACGAAGACTCTCTATGGTGTATCATTCTCTTTATCTAATATGTATCTTAACGTTAGTAAAGTCTGGTATATGTCCAGATTCCAGTATGTGTTGTGATAATGCTGTTGTCTCTTTGTTTTTTCTGGTATCAGTTTTGTGTTCAATCATTCTCGTCTCTAAAGATCTTTTTGTTGTCCCAATATATATTAAATCACAGTTTTGATTACCTTTACATTTAATTTCATAAACTACATTACATTATTTTGTTTTATCTACTTTATCTTTATTGTGTTTAAAGTAGAGGTTGGTTTAAAAGAAAATTGAGAGTTTGTTGTTGTTTTTAATGTTGTTTTTAAACTTTTGTGGTCTGTTAAACCCGGTATAAGTGTTACACTGTGAAAATGTTTCTGTTCTACTGGATCATTATCACTATTGTAATTTACTTTAAAAATTATTTGTTCTTTAATTTTTGCTACTGTTTTGTAAATTAATTTGTTAATAAGTTGTAGTGGGAAACTGTTTTTAAGAATTTTAGTTATTTTATTTTTATTGTTGTTATGGAATTGTTTGTCACTAATGGTGAGGACTCTAAAAATGGAGCTTTTCGTTGTATTAATTATTTGTGGTTTGGGTTGTGTAGCATGAAAATTCATTAGTCTGCCAGATCAGATATCCTTTTTAAACCAATCAAATATGACCTTATCATCCTGTCTAATTAAAAGTGTGTCTAAATACGCGGTCTTTTCGGGAACTGAATTTTTGGGTGATACTTGTTGAGAGTTTTAAGAAATTCATCTTTATCGTCAAATTTTACAATGGCTAAGATATCGTCGACATATCTTACGATGAATTTGAGATTTTTATTTTCGTTTTTTAATTCTGTTATTGTTTCATCTAAAAGGCTATCAAGAACTATGTCCGCTATGGTTGGGGATAATGGGTTACCCATTGGCATACCAAATGTCTGGTTGTAGATCTTCCCACTATAAGAAAAAAAGTTATACGCCCATGTTCTGACTCTCACGCGATTGTCAAATCACATGCGATTTGTAAATCGCAAAAAATTTTTTTGCATGTTCTGTAGTTCACGCGTTTTTCTTTTGCGTTTTGTTTTTTTTTCGATGATAAAAACATGTTTCTTTTAAAAATACAAAACAAAAAACCAAGGAATATATAACAAATTGTACCTTTTTCTGCAACAACATTTTTTCTTTCTTGTTTTCCAATAAAGTTCATACAAAAAAAAAAGGAAGCAACTGAAAAATGAAGATGTACATAACTAACAGTTTTTTAAAATTTAATTTTTATTGAGACTGTTTACAAAAAATAAAACAAGTTGTGAAAATTATAACAAAAACCCCATATATTATAATTATGCATAGTTTGATTGGCTGTTTTTAACCTAGTTTGGGCAAAAACCATCGGTTCACCTCATCTACCTCTTGCGATTTGAAGTCGCAAACTTTCTTGCGATTGTGAACTTCAGAACACCTGTTATGCGATTTCAAATCGCATCGCCAATATTTTGCGAAATGCGATTGTCAGAACATGGCCGATAATCTATAAGACAAAAATTCAGGATTCTGAGAAACATTTACCTCGGAATTTTGGTAATTTTTTTTAATTTCATTTCAATTTTTCATTATGTATTTTATGGCAATGTGTACTGGAATATTTGTGAAAAGTGATATTACATCAAAGGATACTAAAATTTCATCTTCTTGCAGTTTGATGACTTGGAGCTGTTCTTTTAATTGGTTGGAGTTTTTAATATTATATTGTGGGCTAATAATATTTTTAGTGATTTGACAACCTATAACAAGGCACATCCATTAATGAAACAATGGGACGTAATGGTATATTTTCTTTATGAACTTTTGGCAGACCGTAAATTCTGGTGCTATTGCAGTCGAACAATGTAAAAACTTGTTCTGTGTTACGTCTATAATAGCATTTTTATTCAAATTTGTGATTATATTATTTTTTTCCTTTTGTAATTTAATAGTTGGGTCATTTCGTACAGTTCTGTAGGTGTTTTTATCTTCCAATAGTGATTTCATTTTAATATCGTATTCTATTTTTTCCATTATGACCGTTTTGTTGCCTTTGTCTGATTGTGTCAGTATTATACTTCCGTGTTGTTTAACAAATTTTTTTGTTTCATTATATGCCACTATTATAAATTTTTTCATTGGTGTGTTTTTGATTCTCTTCTTGAATTTTGATATATTAGTACCCAAATTTGTTCTGATAAGTTCTTTTTCTTTATCCATATTTTTCTCCAAGAGTTTGTACGTATTGTTCCAGATCAGCTATAATGTGTAGGGGTGAAAAACTATTTTGTCTGATAGGTAAAGAACCTTGAAGTGGCCAAATATATTTTTTAAAATATAAATATAATATCGGAAAGCTTGCCGAAACACAATTATTTAATAACCAATACTTAGATAATTACTACATATACACCAATACTACAACCATAGAAAATGAAAGGATATTTTAAACATATTCAACTTAAATACAACACCATGTCTCGGTCTTCACCTGTGAGACAAAATATTTTTTCACCTCTTTACATTATTGCTGATCTGGACCAATACATACAAACTCTTGGAGAAAACATGGACAAAGAAAAAGAACTTATCAGAACAAATTTGGGTACTAATATATCAAAATTCAAGAGAAGATTCGAAAACACACCAAAGAAAAAATTTATAATAGCAGCATATAATGAAACAATAAAATTTTTTTAATAACACGGAAGTATAATACTGACACAATCAGACAAAAGCAACAAAACGGTCATAATGGAAAAAATAGAATGCGATATTAAAATGAAATCACTATTGGAAGATAAAAACACCTACAGGACTGTACGAAATGACCCAACTATTAAATTACAAAAGGAAAACAATAATATAATCACAAATTTGTATAAAAATGCTAATATAGACGTAACAAAGAAAAAGTTTTTACCATGTTCGGCTGCAATAGCCCCCAGAATTTACGGTCTACCAAAAGTTCATAAAGAAAATATACCATTACGTCCCATTGTTTCATCAATGGATGTGCCTTGTTATAGGTTGTTTAAACACATTGGACAAATGATTAAAAATATTATATGCCCACAATATAATATTAAAAACTCCAACCAATTAAAGAAACAGGTCCAAGTCATCCAACTGCAAGAAGATGAAATTTTAATATCCTTTGATGTAATATCACTTTTCGCAAATATTTAAATACACATTGCCATAAAAAACATAATGAAAAAGTGGAATGAAATTGAAAAAATTAGCAAAACTCCTAGGTCAATGTTTCTCAGAATCCTGAATTTTTGTCTTATAGATAATAACTTTTTTTTCTTATAATGGGAAGATGTACAACCAGATATTTGGTATGTCAATGGGTAACCCATTATCCCCAAACATAGCGGACTTAGTTCCTTATAGCCTATTAGATAAAACCATAACAGAATTAAAAAACAAAAATATAAATCTCAAATTCATCGTAAGATATGTCGACGATATCTCAGCCATTGTAAAATTTGACGATAAAGATGAAATTCTTAAGACTCTCAACAACTATCACCCAAAAATTCAGTTCACGGTTGAGATGGAAAATAACAAAAAGATCGCGTCATAAGGTCATATTTGATTGGTTTAAAAAGGATATCTCATCTGGCAGACTAATGAACTTTCATGCTACACAACCCAAATCACAAATAATTAATACAGCGAAAAGCTTAATTTTTAGAGTCCTCATCATTAGTGACGAACAATTCCACAAGAACAATATCAATAAATTTTTTTTTTTCATATTTATCAATAAATTTTTTTTTCATATTTTTATTTTTATTATTCACAGTTGCTCTCTTAATCTCGTAGTGTACGGACGTGTGTACGCGAGTGTAATATTGTTAATAGGTGATATTAGTAATAAGTAGCAAACGAATTTATTAATATACATATAGATATACACAAAAAGTGAGAAAATAAAAACAATAACAACAAACTAAATAAAAAAAAAAAGCGAACTGTTAATGACTAACAGTAATCGTAGTGACAGTGGGCCTAATAGCCGAAATGCTTACATTGTGTTAAGTTCCACAAGTGTTAGCAATGAGAACATAAGAGACCCTGAATTTAATAGGAATTATTTAAATGCAAGGCCAAAAATAATTACAAACAATCTTAGTTTAAGTGCGCCTAATTTAAATAAATGTACTGAACAAGGGACTAATTTAGCCCAATCTCTATTTAATAATTATAAAAAAAATTCTGAGGTACCATCTTTGTCGCGGTCACCATTATCAAACTCTGGAATTGAACCTGCAGCTGCTAAAGCCGCATCAAGCTTAATTTCTGCACCAGCACCTAAGATCCAGGTAGGGATGGACCGCTACGTGACAGTGCTTAAGAGGGGAAGAAGCCCTAAATCGGCAGAAGCATCTCAACCTGCAAAAATTTTAAAAGACGATGAAAGGCCAACCTCATCGCAAAATCGTTTTGCAATTTTGCAAGAGGATAATGAGGCCCCAGTTAGTGAAAGAAAAGCCTTTAAGCCACCTCCCATTTATTTGAGGGAAAAAAACTCAAATGATCTCGTCAAGTTTTTAGTCAGTTTGATTGGGGAAAATAACTTTTATGTCTCAAATGTTAAACGCGGTAACATATTTGAGACAAAAATTCAAGTAAACCATGAAAACGCCTACCGCGCTACGGTTTCCGAGCTCGAGAAACTCAGCAAAAACTTCTATACCTACCAACTCAAGACCGCAAAAGGCCTTCAGGTAGTTATTAAAGGCATTGATTCTAATGTTGACCCAGAAGAGATCAAGACCAGTTTGTTAAGCAAAGGGTTCATGGTTAGGACTGTATCCAATATGAGAAACAGGGAAAAACACCCCCAACCATTATTCCGAGTGGAGCTTGAGCCTGGTGATATCAAATTGAAAAAGAGTGAAACTCACCCCATTTATAATTTGAGATATATTATGCACCGACGAGTTACTGTGGAAGTGCCACACAAGCGATCTGGGCCTGTACAGCAGAGAAACAAGCCGATGTCAAATGATCGGCGGCGGCGGCGCAAGCTAAATCAGTCGGCGGCGGCGGCGCTTAGACAAAATTGACGGCGGCGGCTTAAATGTCGGCTCAAGTGTACTATTTCATACAATACCTTTGAGAGTTGTCAGCAACCTGTAGTGCCATGTAGTAACTTTTAACGATCGTTATATTTTTCGACAGAAATTGTCGTTTGCAGCTACGGTTAAGTAATTCACTAAGAAATGTTTAAAAATAGTGAACAACTTGATTTTTGTATATATTTTTTTTTTTTTCAATAAAGTGGCTGTAAAATAAATTTCAAAAGAACGAAAGGCAAAATAATAATAATAAACTACTAAATATTTAAACGTCGTTCTAAAACACAAAAATAACTTTTGTCGATAAAATTAACAAACAAAAATTATTGTCATTAAATTAACTAGTGATTGTTAACATCGTTAAAGCATTTTGCTGTTTACTTAACAATAACAGCTTTCTTTAACAATAGCGAATATCGTAAAAAAACTTAATTGAATCGGAAAATCGAAATATTTCTTGTTAACCTATTTAAACGATGCAAATATCGTTAAAATAAGATACTGAACCGCAGTACTAAATACTGTATGATGAAATAACATTAGGCAAGTGATATAACCAATACACCTTGAACTTGTTTTTTTAACACGACATTTTTGGACACATAAAGCTTTCCAAAATATCGCCAACATTCAGCACCACCACTGGTTGTCACAATTTTTGCAAAACCTTTTGTTTGCTAAGAGGATCTGATAATAACTAATTTCCTTTTGAGGGGTTTGCACTTCTTCAGAATTTTCTTCTTCCGAAGACTGCTCTTTATTTTTTGTTAAATATAATATGATAATTATTATTATGTCTATTTATTCGGCTTAAGTTCATTATTAAAAATGTGATAGCTAAGAATGGAAATTTTTATTAAAAATTAAGTAATTCCGATACTAGCCGAGTGTAATGCATTTTCCATTCTTAGCTATCACATTTTTAATAATGAACTTAAGCCGAATAAATAGACATAATTATAAGATATATAGAAAAAGTTCAAATAAATAACCATAAATGTATTATAATAATTATTGTCTTTTGCACATTTTTAAAATTTTTAACGACGCTTAAAATTTTAAAAACTAGACGCTTCACTTTTTAATAATATAAGCTAACGGCACTTTTATCTAGAAAAATTTACATAAGTGCAAACATTAATATTATTTTTACATTCTGTACCTATTTAACGCATATATGTAAAAAAAAAGCATTGCCACCTTACATACAATGTAGCAGCGGAGCTGATTTACTCGGCGGCTATGCTTGCGCCGGCTCAGCTTTTGAGCCAATATAAATCGGCGGCGGCGCGGCTATCGAAAATACACCGGCGGCGGCTAGAAGCCGGCTCTGAGCCGATCGGCTTGTTTCTCTGCTGTACAGTGCTTGAACTGCCAGGAATATGGCCACACTAAAGCTTATTGTAAGTTGCCTTCTGTTTGTGTTGTCTGTGGGGATCTGCACGATACGACCAAGTGCGACAAGCCAAAAGATGATCCTAGGATGAAGAAATGCAGCAACTGCGGGGGAAACCACACTGCCAACTATAGAGGTTGTCCTGTTTTTAATTCAGTTAAGCGCTCAACCAAGCCGAAAATAGTTCCTGCCCCTCCCCAGCCTTTAAATATACCAACTACAAATATGCCTCCATTGGCACAACCAACTACAAATCAAGTTTCTTACGCCGCCGCATTAAAGTCTACCCAGCCTAATTCACGTAAGTCTACCCAGCCTACAACACAACAAGAAGTGCCAACTAGCGAACCAACCGGGCCTAATTTTAGCCGCCTGGAAGCCGTAATTGACAATATGGTCACACAATTTACGCAGATTATGGCGCAAATGGCCAACATGATGCAACAAATGCAAAAAATGCAGTCTGCTTTTCTGCAGGCTATGCTTAAAAGACCATGAACTGCCTCAGGGTTTGTTTCTGGAACGCAAACGGCATCCGCCAACACAAAAACGAGCTCGAATATTTCTTGATAAATCACAAAATCGATGTTATGTGTATTTCTGAGACTCATATGACATCTAGAAGCACTTTTAAAATTAGTGGTTATTCTTTTTACGATTCAAAGGATCCTAGGGATAGATCATTTGGTGGCTCGGCTATTCTAATCAAATCAAGAATTAAACACCAATGGTTGGGTGGCCTCTCGGAATGTTATATCCAAGCTACGAACGTCTGCATTGATGAATTTTTCCATAACCTTGTTATTTCATCAGTTTACTGTCCACCCAGATTCTCCATAACGAAGGATCAGTACAACAGTTTCTACAAATCATTAGGTCCCCGCTTCATAGCTGCTGGAGACTATAACGCTAAGCACACATACTGGGGCTCCCGCCTAATTAGTCCCAGAGGTCGTGTCTTGTATGATGCCGTGTCTGAAATGGGACTTTATGTTATTTCAACTGGACAACCAACCTACTGGCCAACAGACCACAATAAAATTCCAGACGTAATTGATTTTGGCGTATCAAAAGGTATATCCTCGGAGCTCATTGAGGCTCAAGCCTCCTTGGATTTATCTTATGACCACTCACCCACAATAATCACTATCTGCAGTCCTCACCAAATAGCAGATAGTGAGTTTTTCTTATCTAAAAGAATTAATTGGTTGAAATATAAAAAATATATTACTACCCACTGCGCGGAAAACCAACCGCTAAAAACTCCCGGAGACATAGATGATTGTTTGAGCGTCCTAAATGAAAACATTAACAAAGCCGTTGAACATGCGTCTTCTACCTACCGCCAGACTAGGTACAACAAAATTTTCTCTGAAGATGTGGAAAAGCTGTGGCAAAAACATAGATCGCCCCAACTTAAAACTAAGCTGAAAGAATGTACAACCCAACTAAAAAGCTTGTTGGAGGCTCACAGAATGGCATCACTGAAAGAGTACCTGGAAGGTCTAGACGCGACTCCTCAGACAAATTATTCCTTATGGCGATCAGCCAGACGTCTTAAAAGACCTGTTATCGCAAAACCACCACTGCGCAATCTGAGAGGATCCTGGGCTAGAAATGATGAAGAAAAATGCGATCTATTCGCAAATCACTTCAAAAACGTATTCACTCCCAATACATGCACTGACGTGAGGGAATTACCGCCTGTTGTTGCTAGACGTCCTTTAGAAATACGTTTCCGATTTGCTGATGTTGTAGAGGCTATCGCTAACCTTAATGGTAAAAAAGCTCCTGGCGTTGACAAAATAAGCAACAAAATGCTCATAGAGCTGCCTCTTACTGCTAAAAGAATCATTCTTTTTATTTTTAATGCGATAATTCGGCTTGAACATTTTCCGCCTATATGGAAAGTTGCCTTAGTAAAGATGATTCCTAAGCCTGGCAAAGATCCCTCGAAGGTAGAATCTTATAGGCCCATAAGTTTGTTACCCACAATGTCAAAATTGTTCGAAAAACTGTTAAAAAACAAGCTAAATCCGATCCTGAATGACAACAACTGCATTCCAAATCACCAATTCGGCTTTAGAAGTCAACATAGTACCATCGAACAAACTCACAGGTTGGTACAGGTTATAAGAAAAGCCTTTGAGGAAAAGAAGTACTGCTCCGCACTATTTATCGATGTCTCACAAGCTTTCGACAAAGTATGGCATGAAGGCCTTCTCAACAAACTAAAGCTCAACCTTCCAGCTAATATTTTCAACCTTTTAGAAAAATACATAACAGGCCGACAATTTATGATCAAAGAGGGAAACCAAATAAGTTGTCCCCAACCAATAGAGGCTGGTGTCCCTCAAGGAAGTATACTAGGTCCAATTTTGTACTTGCTTTACACGGCAGATATGCCAACCAATAGTTTCACACACACGTCGACATTTGCTGACGACACTGCTTTTCTTAGTATTCACAAAGACCCCAAAGAGGCTTCGAACCAGCTGCAGCAACACGTAACCCAAGTTGAGAAATGGGCAAATTTATGGGGACTAAAGATAAATGAACAAAAATGTACCCACGTAACTTTTACTTTACGCAAAGAAACGTGCCCTCCAATCACTATCAACAACCATAATGTGCCTCAACGATCTGAGACAAAATATCTTGGTATTCACCTAGATCGCCGCCTTACATGGAAGCCTCATATAGATGCTAAGCTGACGCAAATGAAACTTAAAGCTGCTCAAATCCACTGGCTAATTGGTAGAAACTCTGTGCTACGTCTTGATTGTAAGCTTCTACTCTACAACTCGATTTTAAAACCAATTTTGTGCTACGGTATACAATTATGGGGTACTGCTTCCGCCTCTAACATCGAAAAAATCCAACGCCGTCAAAACAAAATTCTAAGAATGATAACTGGTGCTCCTTGGTATATCAAAAACAGCAACATCCACAAGGATCTAGAAGTTCCACTTGTAAAATTCGAAATCCTGAAATATGTGGAGAAGTATTTAAATAAGCTGGAATCACATCCAAATCCGCTCGCTCGAAGCATCCTGCAACATAGTGGGCACACCCGCCTAAAAAGAAGGGATACAATTGCTCTTAGATGAAACCTTTGAAATTAGTTAATTTTATTGTGAGAACTTAAATTTTAGTCTGGTACTGACTGGACTAGTATTAACTACTTAGTTTTAAGATTTGAATACTTATTGTTAGTTCGCTTAAGCGAAGATTCAATAATAAAATATATGAACAACAAAAAAAAAAAAAAAAAAATATTTTTATTATTGAATCTTCGCCTGTGGCGAACTAACAATAAGTATTCAAATCTTAAAACTAGGTGAAACTTGTAGATCCTTGTGGATGTTGCTGTTTTTAACATACCAAGGAGCACCAGTTATCATTCTTAGGATTTAGTTTTGACGGCGTTGAATTTTTTCTATGTTGGATGCGGAAGCAGTGCCCCATTATTGTATACCGTAGCACCAAATTGGTTTCAAAATCGATTTGTAGAGTAGAAGTTTACAATTAAGACGAAGCCTAGAGTTTCTGCCGATTAGCCAATGGATTTGTGTAGCTTTAAGTTTCATTTGCGTCAACTTCGCATCTATGTGGTACTTCCATGTAAGGCGACGGTCCAGGTGAATGCCAAGGTATTTCGTCTTAAATCGTTAAGGCACCATATGGTTGTTAATAAGAATTGGAGAGCACGTTTCTTTGCGTAAAGTAAAAGTTACGTGAGTACATTTTTGCTCATTAATTTTTATTCCCCATAATTTTGCCCATTTCTCTACTTGGGTTACGTGTTGTTGCAATTGGCACAAAGCCTCTTTAGGGTCTTTATGAATACTGAGAAAAGCGGTATCATCAGCAAAAGTAGACGTATGCGTAAAACAGTTGGCTGGCATATCTGCCGTGTAAAGCAAGTACAAAATTGGTCCTAGTATACTCCCTTGAGGTACACCAGCCCCAATTGGTTAAGAAAACCTTATTTGATTTCCCTCTTTAATCATAAATTGTCGGCCGGTTATGTACTTTTCTAAGAGGTTGAAAATATTAGCTGGAAGGTTTAGCTTTAGTTTGTTTAACAGGCCTTCGTGCCATACTTTATCGAAAGCCTGAGAGACATCACTAAAAAGCGCGGAACAGTACTTCTTTTCCTCAAATGTTTTTCTTATAACCTGCACCAGTCTGTGAGTTTGTTTGATTGTGCTATGTTGACTTCTAAAGCCAAATTGGTGATCTGGAATGCAATTGTTTCCATTCATAATCGGAGTCAGTTTGTTTTTAAAGAGCTTTTCGAGCAATTTTGACAATGTTGGTAACAAACTTATAGGCCTATACGACTCTACTTTCGAATGATCCTTGCCAGGCTTAGGAATCATCTTAACTAAGGCAACTTTCCATATTGGCGGAAAATGTTCAAGCCGAATTATCGCGTTAAAAATAAAAAGAATGATTATTTTAGCAGTAAGAGGCAGCTCTAAGAGCATTTTGTTGCTTACTTTATCAACACCAGGAGCCTTTTTATCATTTAGGTTAACAAAGCCTTTACAACATCTGAAAATCGGAAACGTATTTCCATAGGACGTCTAGCAACAACAGGCGGTAATTCCCTCACGTCAGTACACGTGTTGGAAGCGAACACATTCCTTAAGTGACTTGCGAACAGATCGCATGTTTCTTTGTCATTTATACCCCAGGATCCTCTTAGATTACGCAGTGGAGGTTTTGCGATAGCGGATCTTTTTAGACGTCTGGCAGCTCGCCATAGGGAATAATTTTTCTGGGAAGTCGCGTCTAGGCTTTCTAAATATTTATTCAGTGATGCTATTCTGTGCACCTCTAACAAGCTTTTTAATTGGTTTGTGCATTCTTTCAGTTAATTTTTAAGTTGAGACGATCTATGCTTTTGCCATTCTCTCCGGGTTCTCCTTTTTTCAGATAAAAGCTTTTCAACATCTGCAGAAAAAATTTTGATGTATTTGTAGATAAGTAGACGAAGCATGTTCAACGGCTTTTATAATGTTTTCATTAAGGCTGTTTAGACAATCGTCGATGTTTCCGGGTGTTTTATGCGGTTGGTTTTCTCAGCAGTGGGTGCTGATTTTTTTTTTGTATATCAACCAATCTACTTTCTTAGTTAAGAAAAAAATCACTAGTTGCTATTTGATGAGGACTGCAAGTAGTGATTATTGTGGGTGAGTGGTCAGAAGATAAATCCAAGGCGGCTTGGGCGTCAATAAGCTCCGGGGATATACCTTTTGCTACGCCAAAATCTATTTCGTCTGGAATTTTATTGTGTTCAGTGAGCCAATAGGTTAGTTGTCCAGTAGAAATAACAAAAAGTTACATTTTAGACACGGTATCATACAAGACACGACCTCTGGGTCGTTACCGAAAATAGAAAAAAGTATCCACTTCATTGCAAAAATAAATTAACCAATTAAAGTAATAAATATAAAACCCTTAAAACTTGTTACTGAATTAAATTTAATAAAAAATGAAAGATATAAAATTTTGTTTATATAGGACCCTAAAGAGCAGAGAAAGAGGTGTGGTATATACTTTTGACTCCTCCAAAAGTAATTAGGCAAGAAGTCAAATTTAAAAAAAAATACTTATTTGAAGGGAAGTATCCTAACGAAAAAAGGAGCAGATAGGGTAGGTAGGAGAGAATAGGTAGATTATACATTTGAGTCCTCCATAGTAGCCCTGAAAGTAGTAAGAAGGAGAAGGCAAATTTCTATATCTTTTTTTGAAGGGAAAGTACCCTAAGGAGCAGAGATAGGAGGTAAGTATGTTCTACAATAATGTGAAAGGGAAAAAATCAATGGGGGCTTGTCGCACCTTTGAATCCTCAAGAGGCGCTCCAAAACTTGTTAGGACGGTTGGGGTAAAATTTATGAAAAACTAACCCTTTGTAGGGCAAGCCCCCTAAGGAGTGAAGGTAGGGTGTAGGTATGTTCTACAAAAATGTTGATGAGGAAATTTTAATGGGGGTCAATGTTACATTCTACTACTTTAGGAGCGACTCCGCGGCAGTTATTGGACATTTTATGATTTTTTTACCCACAACCAAACTCCCCCATTTTTTGCCATATGTATTTTTTTTCCAAGTCTAACAAAATATAAGCCGGGGGCACTTCAAAATCTCGTTGCAAAAATTTTTATATATCACTATGCCATAGCTAATGTATATACACACCCTACAAAATAATGGACTTTCAACAAATTTGACGCAAGATAGCTGTTTTAAGGGCAGTTAACATAATATTAAATAACTATTAATATACAAATATTATATATCATTGAAAAGGTAAATAGATGGAGATTTGCATACATATCATTTTTTACCTATAGAAAAAAAATAAGGGGTCAGATTAAAAAAATTCCAAATTATTGTATTTACAGTTTTTTTTGTGAAATTTTTTTATATTTGAAAGTTTATAAAATATTGTTGATTTATGATAACGTAATGGATTTTAAAACTTTATAATAATATTGTGTTATTTATTATTTAAACAAAAAACAAAAAGAATTAAGTAAACTTTAAGTTATTTTCTGAGCTATTATATTACCCGCATCTTAAAATTTGCCTATATTAATAACATTTACCCTCGTGACCCCATTTTTGAGCGGGCGGTGAATAACTTAATTGAAACTGAAACCTCAAAAGATAAGTTATTTTAATTTTGAACCAATTTTTCAAAAACTGGCTTGCGTTTTTTTTCTCGGCCAATAAATTTGAAATTTCGTTGAAAAAATCCATATTTTCGACCAATGCCTGGCGTAGGGTGCACGTCTAAATCCTTTCAAAAATATACTACTAATATATTTTGAAGCCTGCTTTTTCCAAAAACGTTAAGAAAGAAATAATTATTTTTACAAATATTTGCAAAAAAAGTTAATCAATTGTGCTCAATTTTTGTCAAAATTATGCCATTTTTGGAATCACCTTGAAAATTTTGACTTTGAATATTTTTCACGGCTAGACGAATAAAGATAATTAAATAAATTTTTTTGTGTAGGCTTAACAAACTTTTTTAAAATACAAAAATATTTTTAAAAATATTTTTAGCTTAACTACAATTCCAGACATTTGCAAAAAACCAAATAAAGTCAAGGTCAAAAACAACAATTTTAAATTTCAAACCCAAATATCTTTTAAACTGTAAAAGGTAACAAGAAAGAGTGGGTGTGTTTTCTTTTCAGATTTTAATTTTCATCAAATAAATCCAAAAATCATTGAAATCGGTTGATATTTGCAAAAGTTATAAGCATAGAAATGTTTTGTAAGCCTGAGGAGGTCAACTTTGGCACCCTGTAGCTCAATGTATGTATATACAGGGTAGTCCAAAATTTTATTTTCTAAAACCTTGGGTCCTCCTCTACGACTGCTTCATACATTATTTTACAATTGGACAAATACTTTAGAAGATACAGATTTATTACCATTTTTTTTGCGTTTGGCCCCACTTTGCGGAGGTGGCCAATTTAGTAACATATTTGTTATATGTCAAAAACTTTAAATGTGTTATTTTTTTAGAAAAATCTTATGGTCCCCTAGAATAAGAAGACGTTTAACCTGCAAGTACATTGTTTCTGTTCAGAATTTCCATAAGAGTAAAGCATTAAATACATTCCTCGCTACAGGCTACCGAACACAACCAGCCAAAAATAGAATACACGTGTGCTTATGAGAATAACTTTTTAATTGCTACAATGCAACACAACTACGGGTTGCTGTCAATGCTAATTTTGTGGCGTGGTCGAAATTAAACTAATTTCTATTTTTATACGCGACAGATAACAGATTAGTGCTGCCAATACGGTAAGATGCAAAAAATATAGCTTAAACAGTACAAAAAGACTTTAGGTGGCACCACAGAAAGTCATATTGCTTATATGTTTATTTTGTAGTGGTAGTCTAGTAAATATTTCAGTAGCAGCCAGTCGGACACAAATTTAGCAAGAAACTTTTGTGTTCGTGTGTTCCTGTGTTCTTGTTGCTTGAATGTGTTTAATGCATAATGTGACGGGTGCGACACTATTCATTTAAGGTCCTATTCATAAGTAAACTATCACTTTTTAACAGGTTTAAAAAACTAATTTTCCTTGCGAATTATGCTTAATAATTTTAAAATAAAAAATATTGTTAAAAATGAGGGGATTAAGCTTTAAAATATTATTACATTTACTGAAGTGTTTGATTTTAAATAAACAAAAATAGTTTCTTAAAACTATCAGTACAAGCGCCAAATTTTGCATTTTTATTTAACGTGCAAAAAAGGAGGAGCAGATTATTCCGCGTCTGTGATTTTTAAATGTTGCTAAATTATTCAGAGTATTGTAATGCTTCTGCTGTTTACAGCCATGTAATGAATAATATTTTATTTATTGTTTATGCTGTAGCTCCTCTTTGGAGTTTAAAGCTTATTTTATTTTAGGAGCTCTTCTAGAGAGCTATACTTTTAATTGTTGGAAAACAATGATTAATTCTAGTTCTTAACATTATTCTCTTATATACTAAATTTGAGAATCTAAATTCTATCTAGTAGTCACTAGTGTTGGTTAGTACTTATTTTAAGTCATTATTTTAATATATATGCACCGTAGAGTTATAGTGGAGGTGCCACATAAGCGATCTGGGCCCGTACAGTGCTTAAACTGCCAGGAATATGGTCACACCAAAGCATATTGTAAATTGCCTTCTGTTTGTGTTGTGTGTGGGGATCTGCACGATACGACCAACTGCGAAAAGCCAAAAAAAGATCCTAGGGTGAAGAAATGCAGTAATTGCGGGGGAAACCACACTGCCAACTATAGAGGTTGCCCTGTTTTTGACTTGGTTAAACGCTCATCCAAGCCGAAGGTAGTTCCTGCCCCTCCCCAGCCGGTAAATATACCAACAACAAACATTCCCCAGTTAGCGCAGCCAACTACTAGTCAAATTTCTTACGCCAACGCACTAAAGTCCAACCAGTCCAATGCACAAAGGCCAAACCAACCAACCACACAACAACAAGTGCCAACAAGTGAACCAACTGGTCCCAACTTTACCCGCCTGGAAGCCGTAATTGACAATATGGTCAAACAATTTACGCAGATAATGGCGCAAATGGCTGGCATGATGCAGGAGACGCAGAAAATGCAGTCTGCTCTTTTGCAGGCCATGCTTAAAAGACCATGAACTGCCTCAGGGTTTGTTTCTGGAAAAATTGACGTCATGTGTATTTCCGAGACTCATATGACATCTAGGAGCACTTTTAAAATATGTGGATACAATTTTTATGATTCGAAGGATCCCAGAGATAGATCATGTGGTGGCTCGGCTATACTAATCAAATCAAGAATTAAACACCAATGGTTAGGTGGCATCTCCGAATGCTATATTCAAGCAGCAAACGTCTGCATTGATGAATTTTTCGCTAACCTAGTTATTTCGTCAGTGTATTGTCCACCCAGGTTCTCCATAGCGAAGGATCAGTACAACAGTTTTTACAAATCTTTAGGTCCCCGCTTCATAGCTGCTGGAGACTATAACGCTAAACACACCTACTGGGGTTCCCGCTTAATTAGTCCCAGAGGTCGTATCTTGTATGATTCCGTATCTGAAATGGGTCTTTGTGTTATTTCTACCGGACAACTAACCTATTGGCCAACCGACCACAATAAAATTCCAGACGTAATAGATTTTGGCGTAGCAAAAGGTATATCCCCGGAGCTTATTGAGGCACAAGCTTCTCTGGATTTATCTTCTGACCACTCACCCACAATTATCACTATTTGCAGTCCTAACCAAATCGCAACTAGTGATTTTTTCTTATCCAAAAGAGTAAATTGGTTGAAATATAAAAAATATATCAGCTCTCACTGCTCGGAACACATACCACTAAAAACTCCCCAAGAAATCGATGATTGCCTAAATATCCTAAATGAAAACATTAAAGAAGCCGTTGAACATGCTTCTTCAACATACCGTCAGGTCAAATACAACAAAATTTTTTCTGTCGATGTTGAGGAGCTTTTATCTGAAAAAAGGAGAGCGCAAAGAGAATGGCAACAGCATAGATCACCCCAACTTAAAACGAAGCTAAAAGAGTGTACAAATCGCTTAAAAAACTTGCTGGAGGTACACAGAATTGTATCAATTAAGAAGTATTTGGAAGGTCTAGACGCGACTCCTCAAACAAATTATTCTCTATGGCGATCAGCCAGTCGTCTCAAAAGCCCCGTAATCGCAAAACCACCACTGCGCAATCTAAGGGGATCCTGGGCTAGAAATGATGAAGAAAAATGCGATCTGCTCGCAAGCCATTTAAGAAACGTGTTCACTCCTAATACATGCACTGACGTGAGGAATTTACCGCCTGTTGTTTCTAGACGTCCTATAGAAATACGTTTCCGATATTCAGATGTGGTAGAAGCTATTGCTAACCTTAATGATAAAAAAGCTCCTGGCGTTGATAAAATAAGCAACAAAATGCTCATTGAGCTACCTTTTACAGCAAAAAGAATAATTCTTTTTATTTTTAATGCCATAATACGTCTTGAACATCTTCCACCAATATGGAAAGTTGCCTTAGTAAAGATGATTGCTAAGCCTGGTAAAGATCCTTCGAAGGTGGAGTCGTATAGGCCTATAAGTTTGTTACCAACTTTGTCAAAACTGTTTGAAAAGCTGCTTAAAAACAAGCTTACTCCGATCCTGAATGAAAACAACTGCATTTCAGATCACCAATTTGGCTTTAGAAGTCAACATAGCACAATAGAACAAACTCACAGACTGGTGCAGGTTATAAGAAAAACTTTTGAGGAAAAAAAGTATTGCTCCGCGCTTTTTATAGATGTCTCTCAAGCTTTCGATAAAGTATGGCACGAAGGCCTGTTAAACAAACTAAAGCTAAACCTTCCAGCTAATATTTTCAACCTACTAGAAAAGTACATAACCGGTCGACAATTTAAAATCAAAGAGGGAAACCAAATAAGTTGTTACCAGCCAATAGGGGCTGGTGTACCTCAAGGGAGTATCTTTGGTCCAATTTTGTACTTGCTTTACACGGCAGATATGCCAACAAACAGTTTTACGCACACGTCTACATTTGCTGACGATACCGCTTTTCTTAGTATTCACAAAGACCCTAAAAAGGCTTCGAACCAGCTGCAACAACACGTAACCCAAGTTGAAAAGTGGGCAAAATTATGGGGAATAAAAATTAATGAGCAAAAATGTACCCACGTAACGTTTACTTTACGCAAAGAAACGTGCTCTCCAATCCTTATTAACAACTATATGGTGCCGCAACGATTTGAGACGAAATACCTTGGCATTCACCTGGACCGTCGCCTTACATGGAAGACGCATATAGATGCGAAGTTGACACAAATGAAACTTAAAGCTACACAACTTCATTGGCTAATTGGCAGAAACTCCGTGCTTCGTCTTGATTGTAAACTTCTACTCTACAAATCGATTTTGAAACCAATTTGGTGCTACGGTATACAATTATGGGGCACTGCTTCCGCCTCAAACATAGAAAAAATTCAACGCCGTCAAAACAAAATCCTAAGAATGATAACTGGTGCTCCTTGGTATATTAAAAACAGCAACATCCATAAGGATCTACAAGTTCCACTAGTTAAATGCGAAATGCTGAACTATGTGGACAAGTATTTAAACAAGCTGGAAACGCATCCAAGTCCGCTCGCTCGAAACATCTTGCAACATAGTGGACACACTCGCCTGAAAAGAAGGGACACTATTGAACTTAGATGAAACTGTTTAAATTAATTTACTTTGTTATGAGAACTTAAATTTTGGTCTGGTACTGACTGGACTAACATAAATTACTTAGTTTTAAGATTTGAAAACTTATTGTTAGTTCGCAAAAGCGAAGATTCAATAATAAAAATATGAAAAAAAAAAAAATTATTTTAATATGTTCAGTATTGGTTAGTACTTAAGATTATTACACAGTTCCGCACTGATATTCCGTGGGAAAAATATGAAAATGGAAAGTAACATGACTCGTGCTCATTTTGCACTTCACGCAGTACTGGTTAGTACTTAAGATTATTAAACAGTTCCGCACTGATATTCCGTGGGAAAAATATGAAAATGGAAAGTAACATGACTCGTGCTCATGTTGCACTTCACGCGGCACACCCATAGTGCCGCATTGTGTGTTTATGTTATTGTCGGGCGATAGCAAACTCAAGTAATATGATCCTGTTTTTAATTATAATCTTATACTCTGTACCCATGTCCGAAATGACATCTTCATTGGACCATAGATAAGAATAAAATGCTCAAGTATTGCCTTAGCAATTGTCTTGGCACTCTTATCTGCTACTGGTATAGTTATTAAATATTTTGTCAAATCACATATTAGTGTAACGGTATATTTATTTCCTTTTACAGATCTTGGAAATGGTCCTATTGTATTAACGAACACTGTATCGAATGCTGCAGCTGGTGTTGGTGTGATAATCAATGGACTTTTATTATGTTTGGTGGTTTTGGCTATTTGGCATTTGTGAAACGTTTTTACATAGTTTGTTATGTCCTTGGACATGTTTTTCCAATTTAATGCCTCCTTATTTTTTCTATCGTTCTGAATATTCCACCGTGACCTCCTTCTATTGGGTCGTCATGGTATTTATTAATTATTTGTTGAATTTTATCAGCATCTTTCTTTTCTATGTGGGTCATCTTGTTAAGTAGCGCTACTTTTAATTTCAATAATTTATTATTGCCCATATCTTTAAAATCATCAACCGAGACAAATTCAAAAATTTTCTCGCTAGGTGCCACTTGTAACTTATCAATGTGTTTATCGGCAACTTTCTCGAGCCTTGGGAAAAATTGTCCTAAGTCAATCTTCCCATTAATAAACAAATCATTGATTGTTATGTATGCTGTAATAGATTTACCTCGCTTTATATAGCATCTTTCTGCGGTAATCTTTAATTTATAATTTTTCCTGACGTCAGTATTTTTCAATGGTACATATATTTTGGGCTCATTTTTCAAATTTTCTGTTATATGTATTCTCTTTATTCAACAATTTATTTTTAGTATTATTTCTTCTGCGTGTCATAGCTCTAGTTTTTATTTTTAGTATATTATTTATTTTTCCGTTTATTTCTTTTAGGTCGGTTATATTTATTCGCGATAGCGCATCGGCTACGTAATTGTCTTTCCCCCTAAGATATTCTACTGTAAAGTCGTACTCCTCTAAATCAAGGATTATTCTTGTTAACTTGGAGCTTGGATTTTCCATTGAAAACAAATAAGATAATGGTCTATGGTCTGTACGGATTAGAAAATGTTTTCCGTATATATATGGTCTAAAATGATTAACAGCCCAGTGTATGGCTGTTAGTTCTTGTTCTATTGTGGATTTATTGCTTTCGCCTTTTGTGAATGTTTTAGAGGCGTAAGCTACTGGCAAATGTTTGCCTTGATATTCTTGTGTTAATACTGCACCGCAAGCATATTTGCTGGCATCAGTTGTTATACAGAATTCTTTTGTAAAATCTGGGTACTAGAGCAGTGTTGGACTCATTAGTGCTTTCTTTAAGTACTTGAATAATTTTTCACAATCTTGTGTCCATTCGAACTTTACTCCCTTTTTTGACAATCTTGTAAGATGTCTGGAATACTCCGAAATTTTTTTTATAAATCGACGGTAATAGTTACAAAAAGCTACAAATCTCTTTGCGCTATTTGCATCTGTTGGTGTCGGATAATTTTCTATTATTGATTATATACTCTCGTGGAGTAGTATTCCTTTATCTGTACATTTGTGGCCAAGGTAAGTAACCTCTTTCATGAAAAATTAACATTTTTCTGGATGTAATTTCAAGTTGTATTTACGGCACAAGTCAAATACTTTTGTTAAATTTGTAAGCATGTGTTGTTCAGAGCATCCCAACACTACTATATCATCCATATACAAGAATGCTTGATTAGGTTGTAATCCACTAAAAGCAAGTGTCATCATTCTTTGAAAAGAGTTTGGGGCTATTTTAAGACCATATGGTAATCTTGTAAATCTATATGAACCATTATTTGTTGAGAATGATGTTAAATCCCTTGAATTTTTCTCTAAACTTATTTGATGAAATCCTGACATTAGATCTAAACAAGAAAAATATTTCGCTCTTCCTAACTGATCCAAAATGTCATCTATTCTTGGTAATGGGAATTTATCTGATATTAATTTTTTATTAATTTGTCGGTAATCGATAACAAGTCTCCATCTGCAAAAAAGGAGGAGCAGATTATTCCGCGTCTGTGATTTTTAAATGTTGCTAAATTATTCAGAGTATTGTAATGCTTCTGCTGTTTACAGCCATGTAATGAATAATATTTTATTTATTGCTTATGCTGTAGCTCCTCTTGGGAGTTTAAAGCTTATTTTATTTTAGGAGCTCTTCTAGAGAGCTCTACTTTTAGTTGTTGGAAAATAATGATTAATTCTAGTTCTTAACATTATTCTCTTATATACTAAATTTGAGAATCTACATTCTATCTAGTAGTCACTAGTGTTGGTTAGTACTTATTTTAAATCATTATTTTAATATATTCAGTATTGGTTAGTACTTAAGATTATTAAACAGTTCCGCACTGATATCCGTGGGAAAAATATAAAAATGGAAAGTAACATGACTCGTGCTCATGTTGCACTTCACGCGGCACACGCATAGTGCCGCATTGTGTGTTTATGTTATTGTCGGGCGATAGCAAACTCAAGTAATATGATCCTGTTTTTAATTATAACAAGTTACCCTGCAGTACTGAAGTGTTTGTATGCACATTGCTTGGCATAGAAGAAATTCATGTTGTTAAGTACTGCTAGGCTAAGCAATGAAGTAAGTTTAAGTTATTGGATCTTTTTTTTTTTGTTTACTATTAAATACCCTGCAGTTAGTATGCTACACCTCCATTTTCGCAATAATGTTCATATAACAAAAGTTTTATGGACATTCTCTTACAATAGTTAAATATGGTATAATGGTTTAGTGTATTTTATATATTTTGTTTTTGTTATTTATATATATTATTTCTTAATCTTATTTATAAAATATATCTATTTTATTTTGTTTTTTAAATTGTATATTTTATTTTCAATACGATGCATCGGTATTGGTTTGTTAAGTGTTGTAATAAATTTTAAGTCTATTCTTATGAACTACATGTTTTTGTTTTGTTTTCTTACTTTCTATTGTTACATTATTTTTACTTAAATCTATGTTTGTAATTTCATAAGGTCCCTTATATCTTTGTTCTACCTTATGACCTGATTCATTTTTGAGTAAAACCTTATCTCCTACTTTAAAGTTATATTCTATATTATTCCTATCATAAAATGTTTTTTGTTTTTCCTTATTCTTATTTAAAATTAATTGTGCTCTTTTATGAGCTACTTCTAATCTATACTTTGCTTCCTTAGCATAATTTTCTACATTGTATAATGGTGTTATCATATCTATCTCATTGAACTGGTCAAATCTGTTTGGGATTTTTGAGAATATTAATTTGTAAGGGCAGTAGTTGTGTACTGTTGATGGTGTGGTGTTAAAACAGTATGTAAAATATGTTAACCATTCGTCCCAGTCTGCCTTGTCGACCGATATATATGAACGTACGTAGTCATTAAATGTTCGGTGACTTCTTTCTATTGTACCTAATGTCTGGTGATGATGTGCAGTCGAAGTAATTTTCTCAATTTTTAGTAGATTGCATAGTTCAGTGAGTATGCTATTCTTATACTCTGTACCCATTTCCGAATGGGTATTGCCTTAGCAATTGTCTTGGCACTCTTATCTGGTACTGGTATAGTTATTAAATATTTTGTCAAATCACATATTAGTGTAACGGCATATTCATTTCCTTTTACAGATCTTGGAAATGGTCCTATTGTATCAACGAACACTGTATCGAATGCTGCAGCTGGTGTTGGTGTGATAATCAATGGACTTTTATTATGTTTTGTGGTTTTGGCTATTTGGCATTTGTGACACGTTTTTACATAGTTTGTTATATCCTTGGACATGTTTTTCCAATAATAATACCTCCTTATTTTTTCTATCGTTCTGAACATTCCACCGTGACCTCCTTCTATTGGGTCGTCATGGTATTTATTAATTATTTGTTGAATTTTATCAGCATCTTTCTTTTCTATGTGGGTCACCTTGTTAAGTAGCGCTACTTTTAATTTCAATAATTTATTATTGCCCATATCTTTAAAATCATCAACCAAGACAAATTCAAAAATTTTCTCGCTAGGTGCCACTTGTAACTTATCAATGTTGTGTTTATCGGCAACTTTCTCGAGCCTTGGGAAAAATTGTCCTAAGTCAATCTTCCCATTAATAAACAAATCATTAATTGTTATGTATGCTGTAATAGATTTACCTCGCTTTACATAGCATCTTTCTGGGGTAATCTTTAATTTATAATTTTTCCTGACGTCAGTATTTTTCAATGGTACATATATTTTGGGCTCATTTTTCAAATTTTCTGTTATATTCTCTTTATTCAACAATTTATTTTTAGTATTATTTCTTCTCCGTGTCATAGCTCTAGTTTCTATTTTTAGTATATTATTTATTTTTCCGTTTATTTCTTTTAGGTCGGTTATATTTATTCGCGATAGCGCATCGGCTACGTAATTGTCTTTCCCCCTAAGATATTCTACTGGTATAATAAAATACAATTGTATTTTTTAATGAAATCCATGCCAATGATTCCATCGCATGGGATAGGAAAATCATTGTGGACTACTTAAAATGTATGTGGTAGTAAAAAATTTTGAAATTTTAAATCGAAAAATATATTTCCTAAAGATTTTATATTACCTTGTCCTATCCACTTAGTGTTGTATATTTGTTAGTATTGATTTGTTTGGTTATAATGAATTTTGATTTAATTAAAGATATGTCAGCTCCTGTATCGAGTAAAAATGTTACTAATTTGTTAGAATTACTTATGTGAATTTTTATGAAATAGCATAAGTTAAGGTTTAGATCAAATATCTTGTGGTCTTCTTGTTTTATCTTAGGGGAAGTTGCTAGTTTCCCGATTCATTTAGATTTGTTGCTCGAACATAATTTCTGCGTCCGCGGTTATTTTCAGTCCTTTGTCTGTAATTATTGGTATTAGTATTATTATTATTAAAATTTCTGTTGTTAAAATTTCGAGGGTAATTGTGTTATCCTCTTTGGAATTTACTTGTCGGTAATACAATATGGAATTTTGTTGTCCAGTTGCTTCTGTGCAGCTGTTTACGAATTTACTTATTGCATTACTCATATTATTAAATTGTCCTGCTTCCATTATAAGCTTTACTCGATCTATATTGCAATTTTTGGTCATTGCCCTGACAGCTATTTGTGTTGCGTATTTACTTGCCAATTCGCTGGACAATCCATCTGATATATACATATGTGTTTTCTAAAGTTTTCGTTAGAGATTCTATTTCTGAACAGTATGCATTTGCAGTTTTACTATTTTGTTTTATATTCATAATTTTGGCTGATATAACTTCTATTGTTTCTGGTTTTACTGTGAACTTTAGTTTTTCTATTATTTCTGATATTGTTGTTTTTTTTATTATTAATTAAATTTCGTGCAGTACCTTTCAATTTTGTTTTGATTAGTGATACTGCGACTTGCTCATGTGTTCCTTTTAATGTATCAATTAATACAAGCGAGTCAAGGAAAGTCCTTAGATTTTCGGCTTTGCCGCCAAAATCGCAAACTATTTTGGAAGCTGTGTTTAAAAACTCTACTACTGTCTGAGCCATTGTGCTATTTATTTCTTTACTGTCTTCTAGCGTAAATGTAATTTCTTCGTGTAATGTTTTTGGAATTGTTATTTGTATATTTTTTCTGTATGCAACGTTTAAGAGTTGTTCTCTGACATTTAAGAAAAATGCTTCTGATGCAAATTTATGGTAGGATGTTAACCTTGTGTAATATACATTTAGTATAACTCTTATTTCTTCGAGTTTTCCTATTAAAATATTTATATGTTTATTAACTGTTTCCGTTTTGGTTGGTCTATCGTTGTTTAGACATCTGTATGATTTGTCAAACTCTTCTTTTATTTTTCTTACTTTTGCTAATATTCCTTGCCAATCCATTAATGTTTTAAATTGTAGTTTTTAAATTTTGTCTAAGCTATTTTCTCTACTGGCATATCGTTTCTTTAATGATCTTTTGTGCAAGAGGTATATTTTACCAGTCGTCCACCTCTTCTTTTGGTGGAACATTTGATTTCGATATCTGTTATAGTTTCCGAGATAAAGCGTGTCGAATATTTTATAAAAATTTTGAATTTGTATGGGAGCTACCCCTTTTTTTGCCCCCACTCAAAAAATTTTGTCTTTAAAGTGTAGCCATTATTGTCCAATTACTTTTTGTGGAGCATTTGATTTCGATATCTGTTATAGTTTCCGAGATATAGCGTATCGAAAATTTCATACAAATCATTAATTTGTATGGGAGCTACCCCTTTTTTTGCCCCCACTCAAAAAAATTTTTTTTTGAAGCGTAGGCCTTATTGCCCAATTACTTTTTGTTAAACATTTGATTTCGATATCTGTTATAGTTTCCGAGATATAGCGCATAAAATATTTCACCAAATTTGTGCAATTGTAGGAAAATTACCCCTTTCCCTGGTCCTATCTAAAAAAAATTTTTCCGTTATTTAGGTCCCTTCTTTAGGAGTATCCGTGCCAAGTTTTGTGGCAAGAGTGACTATACTTACTGAGGTATATAGGGATATATGCACGGCTTTTGTCCTAAAAAAAATGGGTTACTTTGGGTTTTCGCTTATATCTCGGTCAATAGTAAACCGATTTTGCTGATTTTAAATAGCGATTGTTAGCGGGATATTTTCAATAGTTTGACACCATTAACTGGTCTGTATCTTTTCATTTCAATCCGGAAACTTGATTTCAACAGACGGACAGACGGAAATGGCTATATCAACTTCCCTATCTATAAGGATCCAGAATATATATACTTTTTGGGGTCGCAAATGAATAATAAAGAAATTACAAACGGAATGACAAATTGATATATACCCTTATCACTATGTGAAGGGTATAAAAACACCCTACAAATTTATCAGTGATTGTGCGAACTATGTTATAGATATGATCATTTAAATTCCTAATGGTGCGAATGGACAAGCATTTCATTAATTTTACTAAGTATTATTTATAAATGTATGTATATATATAATATCTTTCATTTTTGTTTTTTTTTTATTTATATTAAAAATGGTTTAATTTAATTTGAAAAATGTTGAACTGAATTTGAATTAGGTTTCGTTTATTATGAATAACGTTTCGTTTATTTTGAATAAAGTTTCATTTTTTTTGAATAAAGATACATTTATTTTCATTAAAGTTTCGTTTATTTTGAAAAATTTTTTATTAAATTCGAAAAGGTTTTATTTAAACTGAAAATGCTATACATGCGAAGTTGACGCTAATTAAACTCAAGGCTTCACAAATTCTTTGGCTAATTGGCAGTAATTCTTTGCTTCGTCTTGATTGTAAATATCTTTCTACTCTACAAATCGATTTTGAAACCAATTTGGTGCTCCGATATACAATTATGAAGCATCTTTCAGTATAGTGGACACACTAGTCTGAAAAGAAGAGATACTATTGCATTAAGATGAAACTAT
Organism: Melanophora roralis; assembly: GCA_963583895.1. Taxonomy (NCBI): domain Eukaryota; kingdom Metazoa; phylum Arthropoda; class Insecta; order Diptera; family Rhinophoridae; genus Melanophora; species Melanophora roralis. The sequence continues at coordinate 73,083,243 of OY757187.1, read as the reverse complement.
TTAAATTAATATACTTCATTATGAGAACTCAGTTGCATTCTTAATCTCGTAGTGTACGGACGTGTCTACGCGAGTGTAATATTGGTAATAGGTGATATTAGTAATAAGTGGCAAACGAATTTATTAATATACATTCATACACACATTAGTGAGAAAATAAAATAACAACAAACTAAATAAAAAAAATCGAACGGTAAATGAGTAACCGTAGTGACAGTGGGCCTAATAGCTGAAATGCATACATAGTGTTAAGCTCCACTAGTGTGAGCAATGAAAATATTAGAGACCCTGAGTATAATAAAAACTATCTAAATGCAAAACCAAATATAGTTATTAAAAATTTAAGTTCAAGTGCACCTAATTTAAATAAAAGTATTGAACAAGGGACAAACTTAGCCCAACCTCTTTTTGAAAATTATAGAAAAAATACAGAGGGACCTTTGTCATCGCGCTCACCTTTAATAAGTTCTGGATTTTTACAAAAATCTGCTAAAGGGACATTAAGCCCAATTACACCGTGTGCTCCTAAGATCCAGGTAGGAATGGACCGATACGTTATAGTTCTTAAAAGGGGAAGAAGCCCGAAGTCGGCTGAAGTAAATCAACCTGCAAAAATTCTAAAGGACGATGAAAGGCCAACCACATCACAAAATCGTTTTGCCATTCTGCAAACAGATGATAATGATGGTCCCGTTATGGAAAAAAATTTTAAGCCTCCTCCAATTTATTTAAGAGAAAAAAACTCCAACGACCTAATTAAGTTTTTAGTTTGACTAATCGGCGAAAAGAACTTTTATGTGTCAAACATAAAACGTGGTAACATATATGAGACCAAAATTCAAGTGAACCACGAGAACGCTTACCGCGCCACGGTGTCGGAATTTGAAAAAATTAAAAAAAGCTTTTACACTTACCAGCTAAAAAACGCAAAAGGCCTCCAGGTAGTCATAAAAGGTATTGACTCAAATGTTGACCCGGAGGAGATAAAGACCAGTCTGTGCAACGAAGGTTTTAAAGTCAGGACTGTGACAAATATTAGAAACAGGGAAAAATACCCTCAACCATTGTTCCGAGTTGAACTTGAGCCTGGTGATGCTAAATTAAGGAAAAATGAAACTCACCCCATTTACGATTTAAGATATATTTTACACCGTAGAGTTACAGTGGAAGTTCCGCATAAGCGATCTGGGCCTGTACAGTGCTTGAATTGTCAGGAATATGGCCACACAAAAACTTACTGTAAGTTGCCTTCTGTTTGTGTTGTATGTGGGGATCTGCATGTTACAACCAAGTGCGACAATACAAAAGATGACCCTAGGGTGAAGAAGTGCAGCAATTGCGGTGGAAACCACACTGCCAACTACAGAGGTTGTCCTGTCTTTGATTTAGTTAGGCGCTCATCTAAGCCGAAGGTAGTTCCTGACCCTCCCCAGCCGTTAAATATACCAACAACAAACATTCCCCAGTTAGCACAGCCAACTACAAGTCAAATTTCTTACGCCAACGCACTAAAGTCAAACCAGTCCAATGCACAAAGGCCAAACCAACCAACCACACAACAACAAGTGCCAAACCAACCAACCACACAACAACAAGTGCCAACTAACGAACCAACCGGGCCTAATTTTAGCCGCCTGGAAGCCGTAATTGACAATATGGTCAAACAATTTACGCAGATAATGGCGCAAATGGCCGGCATGATGCAGGAGATGCAGAAAATGCAGTCTGCTCTTCTGCAGGCCATGCTTAAAAGACCATGAACTGCCTCAGGGTTTGTTTCTGGAACGCAAACGGCATCCGCCAACACAAAAACGAGCTCGAATATTTTTTAATAAACCATAAAATTGACGTCATGTTGATTTCCGAGACTCATATGACATCTAGGAGCACTTTCAAAATTAGTGGATACAATTTTTATGACTCAAAAGATCCCAGGGATAGATCCTGTGGAGGCTCTGCTATATTAATCAAATCAAGAATTAAGCACCAATGGTTGGGTGGCCTATCTGAATGTTATATGCAAGCAACAAACGTCAGCATTAATGAGTTTTTCAATAACCTACTTATTTCATCAGTTTATTGTCCACCGAGATTCTCCATAACGAAGGATCAGTACAACAGTTTCTACAAATCTCTAGGTCCCCGCTTCATAGCTGCTGGAGACTATAACGCCAAACACACGTACTGGGGCTCCCGACTAATTAGTCCCAGAGGTCGTGTCTTGTATGATGCCGTGTCTGAAATGGGACTTTATGTTATTTCAACCGGACAACCAACCTACTGGCCAACAGACCACAATAAAATTCCAGACGTAATTGATTTTGGCGTAGCAAAAGGTATATCCTCGGAGCTCATTGAGGCTCAAGCCTCCTTGGATTTATCTTCTGACCACTCACCCACAATAATTACTATTTGCAGTCCTCACCAAATGGCAACTAGTGAGTTTTTCTTATCAAAAAGAATAAATTGGTTGAAATATAAAAAAATATATTAGTACCCACTGCACGGAAAACCAACCGCTAAAAACTCCTGGAGACATAGATGATTGTCTGAGCGTCCTAACTGAAAACATTAAAAAAGCCGTCGAACATGCGTCTTCTACCTACCGCCAGGCTAGGTACAACAAAATTTTCTCTGACGATGTGGAAAAGCTTGTATCTGAAAAAAGAAGAGCCCGCAGGGAATGGCAAAAACATAGATCGCCCCAACTTAAAACTAGGCTGAAAGAATGTACAACCCAACTAAAAAGCTTGTTGGAGGCTCACAGAATGGCATCACTGAAAGAGTACCTGGAAGGTCTAGACGCGACTCCTCAGACAAATTATTCCTTATGGCGATCAGCCAGACGTATTAAAAGACCTGTTATCGCAAAACCACCACTGCGCAATCTGAGAGGATCCTGGGCTAGAAATGACGAAGAAAAATGCGATCTGTTCGCAAATCACTTCAAAAACGTATTCACTCCCAATACATGCACTGACGTGAGGGAATTACCGCCTGTTGTTGCCAGACGTCCTTTAGAAATACGTTTCCGATTTGCAGATGTTGTAGAGGCTATCGCTAACCTAAATGGTAAAAAAACTCCTGGCGTTGATAAAATAAGCAACAAAATGCTCATAGAGCTGCCTCTTACTGCTAAAAGAATCATTCTTTTTACTTTTAACGCGATAATTCGGCTTGATCATTTTCCGCCTATATGGAAAGTTGCCTTAGTAAAGATAATTCCTAAGCCTGGCAAAGATCCCTCGAAGGTAGAATCTTATAGGCCCATAAGTTTGTTACCCACAATGTCAAAATTGTTCGAAAAACTGTTAAAAAACAAGCTAAATCCGATCCTAAATGACAACAACTGCATTCCAAATCACCAATTCGGCTTTAGAAGTCAACATAGTACCATCGAACAAACTCACAGGTTGGTACAGGTTATAAGAAAAGCCTTTGAGGAAAAGAAGTACTGCTCCGGGCTTTTTATCGATGTCTCACAAGCTTTCGACAAAGTATGGCATGAAGGCCTTTTAAACAAACTAAAGCTCAACCTTCCAGATAATATTTTCAACCTTTTAGAAAAATACATAACAGGCCGACAATTTATGATCAAAGAGGGAAACCACATAAGTTGTTCCCAACCAATAGAGGCTGGTGTCCCTCAAGGAAGTATACTAGGCCCAATTTTGTACTTGCTTTACACGGCAGATATGCCAACAAACAGTTTTACGCACACGTCTACATTTGCTGACGATACCGCTTTTCTCAGTACTCATGAAGACCCTAAAGAGGCTTCGAACCAACTGCAGCAACACGTAACCCAAGTTGAGAAATGGGCAAAGTTATGGGGAATTAAGATAAATGAACAAAAATGCATTCACGTAACTTTTACCTTACGCAAAGAAACGAGCCCTCCAATCACTATCAACCACCATAATGTGCCTCAACGATCTGAGACAAAATATCTTGGTATTCACCTAGATCGCCGCCTTACATGGAAGCCTCATATAGATGCAAAGCTGACTCAAATGAAACTTAAAGCTGCTCAAATCCACTGGCTAATTGGTAGAAACTCTGTGCTACATCTTGATTGTAAGCTTCTACTCTACAACTCGATTTTAAAACCAATTTGGTGCTACGGGATACAACTATGGGGCACTGCTTCCGCCTCCAATATAGAAAAGATTCAACGCCGTCAAAACAAAATTCTAAGAATGATAACTGGTGCTCCTTGGTATATAAAAAACAGCAACATCCACAAGGATCTTGAAGTTCCACTTGTAAAATGCGAAATCCTGAAACATGTGGACAAGTATTTAAATAAGCTGGAATCACATCCGAATCCGCTTGCTCGAAGCATCCTGCAACATAGTGGGCACACCCGCCTAAAAAGAAGGGATACTATTGCTCTTAGATGAATCCTTTGAAATAAGATAATTTTATTGTGAGAACTTAAATTTTAGTCTGGTACTGACTGGACTAGTATTAATTACTTAGTTTTAAGATTTGAATACTTATTGTTAGTTCGCTTAAGCGAAGATTCAATAATAAAATACATGAAAAAAAAAAAAAAATTATGAGAACTTTAATTTTGGTCTGGTACTGACTGGAATAATATCAATTACTTAGTATTAAGATTTGAATACTTATTGTTAGTTTACATTAGCGAAAATTCAATAATAAAATTATATATAAAAAATATTTTTTCATTATTAAATCTTCGCCTTTGGCGAACTAACAACAAGTATTTAAGAAAACACAATAAAAATACAAAAAAAAGGGTTTGACAACTTGCTCAAAATGGGGGAACCAATTTAAACATTTTTGTATTTTCACAAGCTTTAAAAAAGAGGTTTTGAGCTAAAATTCGTTTATTAATACAATTCAAATGAAATTTGCTTAATAAAGATTTAAAGTTCTGTTTAAATTTTTATGAATACAGCCGTTCACATTTGATTTGTTACGACAAAAGCAAACTTAACCAAAAAATTGTTGTGAACACATGATTAACATTTTTAAACATATTTAAATTAAGAAAGTTAATGCGTGTGCTAAAGGAACACGAAGAGAAAATTCTCAAATAAATTGGCTTTAAAAAAAAAAACACTCCACTTTGCGATCGGCTTTTTTTTATTAAAATTTGCCTTTATTTTACATCGTTTATATATATGTATATATTTTTTTATTATCTAATAAAATTTGTAGATTTGAAGTCAATGCACAAACGAAAGATATTATTTAATTGTAAAGTTATAACTTTTTTTCACCTTTAAAATTTGATTTGAAAATTTTTTCGTGTTCTTTTTGGCCTAATATAGCCTAGGACCGCTTGCTACTCACCTATTTTTGGATTTAAAATAACGTATCGTCTAATATGAAGTGCTATTAGAAAAGTGGTAAAATTTTGTCAGATGTAGCTCCACATTAGGGTTGCCAGACGGGCCTGATTTGGCCTGATTGTCAAGTTTTTTTATGGTCGTCAAGTGTAAAGTGAAAAAGTAATTTGTCAAGTTTTTTTTGTAAGTTAATTTTTTTTCTCAAGTTTATTCTAGGTATGTAATAATACTTTAAAAAGTATGTTTATATTTGTATCTAAAAAACACATCTAAAGCCCATATTTTTATTATCAACACAACTAAGGACTAATATGATACATTTTTTTCTGTGCAATCAAAGTTTAAAAAATATAGTTCTCTTTCAGTACAATTATAATAAAAGTGCCAACACTGATATTTACCCCATTGCTCAACACTTGTTTTTTGTTTTTTTTATATTGTTTCTGCTATTTTTATACCCTTCACATAAGTGATAAGGGTATATATAAGTTTGTCATTCCGTTTGTAATTCCTTTATTATCTATATTATGGGGTCCCAATAAAGTATATATATTCTGGATCCTTATAGATAGGGAAACCGATTTAGCGATGTCCGTCTGTCCGTCTGCCCGTCTGTCCGTGTTATGGTTGAACTTTCTGAAGCCCCCCGATATCGCATAGACCCGAATGTGGTATCAAACTGTCACAGATAGTCGCGAGAAAATCGGTATTGAAATTCAGCAAAATCGCCCGATAAATAACCGAGATATAAGCAAAAAACCAAGACTACCTCGGTTTTTTGAGTCTACAACAACAACAAAGAACATAATTTTACATGTAATAATAAAAAAACAACAAAAACACAACAAAAAAAGAAAAAAACAGAATCAGTCATGTCTATATTATTGAAACACACCCAAAACAAAAATTTTATTAGTATTAGTGATCATACATATAACAGCGTTGCCATACAAAGCTTAATTTAAACATTTTTAAAATCGCTCCTACGGCTTCCAGGGTTCTCCTACAAAGGTAAAATGTAAGACCGACCCGAATTATTTTTTCCATCCAAACATTTTTGTGGAACATACTTACCCTCTATCTCCAGCCCCTGACATGGTTGCCATACAAAATTCTTAAAAATAAGGTAAAAACCGCTATAACTTCCCCGGACTCGCCCGTAGAGGAAAAAAATGTATCACAGACCGCCATTAATTTCTACTCCCAAACATATTCCTAGAATATACTTTCCCCCTATCTCCACGCCCTGAGGGAGTTGCCATACAAAATTTACAAAAATGATATTAAAATGCCCACAACTTCTTTAAAGTTGGCCTTAGAGCAATTAAGTGTACCACCTACCCCCATTAGTTTGTCCTCCCAAACATATTCCTAAAACATACTTACCCCATATCTCCACGCTCTAAGGGGGTTGCCATACAAAATTTACAAAAATGATGTAAAAATGCCCACAACTTCTTCAGAGTTGGCCTTAGAGCAATAAAGTGTACGACCGACCCCCATTAGTTTGCCCTCCCAAACATATTCCTAGAACATACTTACCCCCTATCTCCACGCCCTAAGGGAGTTGCCATACAAAATTTACAAAAATGAAAAAATGCTCACAACTTCTTCAGAGTTGGCCTTAGAGCAATAAAGTGTACGACCGACCCCCATTAGTTTGCCCTCCCAAACATATTCTTAGAACATACTTACCCCCTATCTCCACGCCCTAAGGGGGTTGCCATACAAAATTTACAAAAAGAATATGAAAATGCCCACAACTCCTTCAGAGTTGGCCTTAGAGCAATAAAGTGTACGACCGACCCCTATTAGTTTCTTCTTCCAAACATATTCCTAGAACATACTTACTACCTATCTCCACGCCCTAAGGGGGTTGCCATACAAAATTTACAAAAATGATAAAATGCTCACAACTTCTTCAGAGTTGGCCTTAGAGCAATAAAGTGTACGACCGACCCCCATTAGTTTGCCCTCCCAAACATATTCTTAGAACATACTTACTACCTATCTCCACGCCCTAAGGGGGTTGCCATACCAAAATTTACAAAAATGAAAAAAATGCTCACAACTTCTTCAGAGTTGGCCTTAGAGCAATAAAGTGTACGACCGACCCCCATTAGTTTGCCCTCATAAACATATTCTTAGAACATACTTACCCCCTATCTCCACGCCCTAAGGGGGTTGCCATACAAAATTTACAAAAAGAATATGAAAATGCCTACAACTCCTTAAGAGTTGGCCTTAGAGCAATAAAGTGTACGACCGACCCCTATTAGTTTCTTCTCCCAAACATATTCCTAGAACATACTTACTACCTATCTCCACGCCCTAAGGGGGTTGCCATACAAAATTTACAAAAATGATAAAATGCTCACAACTTCTTCAGAGTTGGCCTTAGAGCAATAAAGTGTACGACCGACCCCCATTAGTTTGCCCTCCCAAACATATTCTTAGAACATACTTACCCCCTATCTCCACGCCCTAAGGGGGTTGCCATACAAAATTTACAAAAAGAATATGAAAATGCCCACAACTCCTTCAGAGTTGGCCTTAGAGCAATAAAGTGTACGACCGACCCCTATTAGTTTCTTCTCCCAAACATATTCCTAGAACATACTTACCACCTATCTCCACGCCCTAAGGGGGTTGCCATACAAAATTTACAAAAATGAAAAAATGCTCACAACTTCTTCAGAGTTGGCCATAGAGCAATAAAGTGTACGACCGACCCCCATTAGTTTGCCCTCCCAAACATATTCCTAGAATATACTTACCCTCTATCTCTACGCCCTAAGGGGGTTGCCATACAAAATTTACAAAAAGGATATGAAAATGCCCACAACTCCTTCAGAGTTAGCCTTAGAGCAATAAAGTTTACGACCGACCCCTATTAGTTTTTTCTCCCAAACATATTCCTAGAACATACTTACTACCTATCTCCACGCCCTAAGGGGGTTGCCATACAAAATTTACAAAAATGATAAAATGCTCACAACTTCTTCAGAATTGGCCTTAGAGCAATAAAGTGTACGACCGACCCCCATTAGTTTGCCCTCCCAAACATATTCCTAGAAAATACTTACCACCTACCTCCACGCCCTAAGGGGGTTGCCATACAAAATTTACAAAAATGATAAAATGCTCACAACTTCTCAGAATTGGCCTTAGAGCAATAAAGTGTACGACCGACCCCCATTAGTTTGCCCTCCCAAACATATTCCTAGAAAATACTTACCCCCTACCTCCACGCCCTAAGGGGGTTGCCATACAAAATTTACAAAAATGATAAAATGCTTACAACTTCTTCAGAGTTGGCCTTAGAGCAATAAAGTGTACGACCGACCTCATTAGTTTCCCCTCCAAAACATATTTCTAGAATATACTTACCCCGTATCTCCACCCTCTAAGTGGGTTGCCATATAAAATTTGTAAAAATTAGGATAAAAACCCCTACAACATCCCCGTCACCCGTGGAGCGTTAAAAAATGACACCGACCCCTATTTAAAAATTAGAAATATTTCATAAGTAAAAAAATGGTTACAAAGAAAAAAAAGTTTGGGATTGCGAAAGGTCAATGTGAAGGGTATATAAGATTCGGCACAGCCGAATATAGCGCTCTTACTTGTTACTTTTTATGATATTTTTGTTTTTATTCTAATCATTTTTATGAAAAAAATAAACAATTAAATAAAAAAACAATAGTATGGGTGTTTTTATTTGCCAAGTTCTTTTTTCAAAATCAAGTTTTTTTTGGTCAATGTCAAGCTTTTTGCCAAATTGGATCTGGCAAGCCTACTCCACATAGATACTAGCCTACAGTGTAAAAATACCTGCAGTTACGGTTTGCAAAATCTTATCAATTAATGGCACATACACATTTATGTACCTCAAACTAAGCTGATAAATACATACATACATATTTCGCTGTGTTTTTTGTAAAGAGTGACAAGATTTTTACATCAACTTGCAGGTGGACGATGTCATTGTGATGGGTGTGACCATTGTCATTGTGACGGGTGTGAATGCAACAACATTTTTATTTATAACTTAAACAACTCAAAATTGTATTTTAAAAAGGTTATAATATCCAAGGATGGCATGTTTTTGATCGATAATTAGTAAATAGACACTGAAAGAACATAATTTCTGCTCACAATTTTAATTTTAAAGAATTTTGACTTTTAAGATCGTGTGTAAAATATTCTTAAAGGTTCAATTATTCGTAAGTTAACATAACGCCATAACCGTTGCCATAAAAACCAAAACTCAATTGGTTTCTATGGTTATAGTTATGACGTAATGGTAAGCCACCTATAATCAAATACAGTGTTGCCCAAAGTTCGAACAGCTGTTTTCTGTGGATATGGTAATATCACGTATAACTGAACCTTAAGAACAGGCTTAGTTTTTTTTTTATATTTTTACAATAGTTTAAAGTGTTCTTTCTTAATCGTATTTTATACATCATTTCTACAAACAAAAAAAAAACAATTTTTGCCAAAGGAAAAAAAAGATGAAAATGTGAGGGGTGTGACATTTTCATTTAGATGTAAAACATGAAGAACCGAATATTCACTATGCAATCATTTTAAATTTTTGCGAAATAAAAATAAAATATGAACCGTTTAAATTATCTTTTAAACATACTGTGAGCGTTAAAATAAAGTGATAACATTTTACGTTTTTTAAGTCAGTCTATTATTATTTACTTAATTCTTAAAAATCAACAAAAACAGATATTACTCCATATTCTGTTATAGCGCATTTCAGCTTATTCTTACTGCTGACTGTCCTTATCCGAATTCATTGATAAAGATACTCCCACAAATGTGCGATTGGATTCAAGTCCTGTAATTGGGGAGGATGATTAAGTGCTCTAGGAGCGTAATAAAGTAGCCATTCTCTTACTATTTTTGAGGTGTGCTTTGTCCCGTTGAAAAATCAAAGATCCATATTAAGTTTTGATCGAAAAACTCATTATTTTCAGTGCTCCATACTTTAACGGGGTTTTTCTGTCCAAGTACTTTAAATTTACTTTCATCGCTAACCGTATTCCAGAAACATCTTTATTATTATGTCTTTTTGCATAATCAAGACGTTTTTTAGATTAGCTGCAGATATTAGAGGCTTTTTTCGTTGAAATCGACCATGTTGTCTATTTGCATGTAGAACTCGTCGTATTGTTTTTTTACCTACGCTGGTGTCTGATGTAGACGAAACTTCCTGTGATATCTTTCTTAACAGCACTTTAAAATGGATCCTTTTTTTAGATCACGCACTATTGACCTTATTTCAGCTTCATTTAAAACCATGGTGGAATAAGAAGGTGGGAGCGTCCCTAAAACAACAACTTCCTGTAAAATTTCAGCATGTATTTTGTTGTTGCTAATTCCAGCTTGGTTGTCGAAAATGTAGCGAACACACATACCCACAGTATACACAACCATTGTACAACATAAGCAAGTGTCCAAGCTAAGCTAGATAACATATGGCGGAAATAGAAGTCAGCTGATCAGTTGTCCCTACCTTGTTGAATATACCTTGATTTAAAACTTTTGGTCGGCCTACACCTTGGCGATTTTCAACTTTTCCAAATTTTTTAAATTTATCAATTATTTTTTTTACCGTATTATAAATTTTACGAAAAGTTGTACCCTCGTTGCGTAGTTTTATCACAAATTCTCGAAGATCAGTAGAAGTTTGCTTACCCATTTTAAAAATATCACCATTTACTTTACAAAGAATGTTTACCAATCAAAACTGAATTAAACGAAATGTTAACAATGCAATACAACACGGATAGAAAAACAAAAATATAACTGTGTTATTTACACTACAGCGTCGGCAAAATGCTAGAGTCGGCAAAATGGAGTATGTTCGGTTTTTGTATTGCAGACTTTATGTAAATTTTTTTTAGAATTAATGAGGTAATTAAATACGGATTTTAAAAACGCAATATGTTATATTAGGTCGTATTAAAATTAACTAAAATGTAACTTTATCATACCGAACGCTTACAGTAAGTAAATAAATTTTTTTTTAAGAAAAATGCTTTTTCCTTATTTTGGCCCGTTTTACGTGGAAATGGCCAAATGGCAACGCAATAAAGTATTTGCGTATGTTTAATTTAAATCCTTGCTGAGCCGACTTCCCTGGTTTATCCATGTCCGTCAGCTCGTCTGCTAAAATCAAATGTTCGATGCCCTATCATGTTCTACAAACCCGTTATTGATGGCCATCTATTAAAAGTATTTTTAAAATAATTAGTATTGAAAATATTAAGCAGTTATTACTTTGTCGATCATCCTAATAATAGATTATCCCTATAAGAAAGATATCTCTTTTGTTTACAATATTTGTTTATTCCATTGCAGAAAGCTAGTGAGGCTGCTTTACATGGTGCAGCGTATCGTGCCAAATATGCACAATATTTATATGAATTGAGGCATAACGTGGAAATTGCCAACAAATCAAATGACAACGCGGGTAATAGCTTGGAGAAGGAGAAAATAAAGGACAATATTGAGGCTTTAACTTATTACGATTTTATAATACCATATTTCCAGGATCACTTAGAACGCGTATGTGAACCAAGTAAAGACAGCGACGCCATATACACTCCCATGCTGGAACGTTATCGTCAAATGGCAAATATACTCCTACAGTCAGCCAATCAATAATAATAATTCAAGCAACATACATGCATTCAGCAAAGAGTGATTAATTGATAAAAAGACGGTAAAAATATTATTAAAAAAAACACTCACACATTCCTCAAAGTGATTGTCTCTTTTTCTTCGTTTTTTCATTGCTTTATCCATAGTTTTTATATTTAAAATACTTTATTGTTTTCTTTATTTTTTTTAATAATTGTTTATCGATTTTATTGATTAAAGTGCAATTACGTATGAATATATTTTTGAAATAAAACTAAACTAAACACTTCTAAACTTGTTTATTTTGATAAACATCAAATGAGTTATTTTTTGCGTCCACCACGTTCCTTGATCTGCAAATGCACAGTAGCTCCACTAAGCAAATTGTAAAATGCTGTTGTGTTGTTATCCTTAAAGAACATGCCCTAAAATAAAAAGATTATTTTCGATATAGAAAAGTATAAGTAAATTATTTGAGGACAATCAATGACCTACGCATTCTTTAGTGATATTCATCTATTTAAAATACATATATTTTTTATTATAACACAAGACAGACATTTTTAATAGCTTTTTTTTTAAATCCACAGTTGTTATATCTTTATTAAATAGTAATAACATAGAATAAGAAAACTGTACTTGTCTATTGTTACGTTTTTAATGATAATAATTATAATAACGCAGGTGACAAGTAGTATTAAAGTATTACCTCATACGATATTTTCTGCTTAGCTGGTGGCATTCCAGTTTCCTCTTGTATTTTGCTTTTAAGAAGAGAAATCGGATCAGTTAAAGCAATGGAAACTGCAATGGTTTGACCATTCAGTTTCCATTCAGATTTATCTAGCACATTAGGAATCTGCACTTGAATGGTAATAGGGCTCTGAAAGCATAAAAGAAGAAGATTTGCATTTATTAAATAAACAAAAGTAAACCGAAAAAAATGCAAAAATAATACCTTATGCATTTCAATAAATTCTGATTCAGGAACTAAATTATCTTCGGTACGTAATTTTTTATTAGGTGGTTCATCATCTAATGGTATTGATTGTGTCATTGCTATGATACCCTGATCAGGTACTGGTGGAGCTGGTGATATCTGGGGTGGGCCGCCAGCTACTGTTGCCATGGGAGACATATAACCGGGCACAGGGAATGGTGGTGCTAAAAAACAAAAAAAAAAAAAAACGAGTAGATTTGATTAGTTGAAGGATGTTTGCAGATAAAAAGTTATAAGTTACGCATAACAGGTGGAGGTCTCATTTGCATCATCATGACAGGATTTTGATGTGGCATAACATGTTGCTGCGGTTGAGATGAAGGATGATGTTGATGATGATGATGATGTTGGGTATGAACTGATTTGACCATATTTGCATGATGGTGTTGATTTCCGACATTTGGTTTGCCACCAACAGGTTTTGGACCAATTTTTTCTTTTTCTTCGTCAGGTAAAAGACCTTTGACCTAAAATTTTCGGAATTTTAGTTTTAGTTGAGAAAGGCTTAAATAATGATAAACCGTAGGTACCTTATGAATTTGATGAATTTGATCTTCTAGAGTAATATTAGCGCGTGCCGCCCGTGTTGCTGCTTCCACACTTGAAGTGTGGCCGTCCCATGTGACGCGATCATCTTTCTTCGTTTCTTCTTCACCTAGTTTCTTGCCAATTACTGTTTCCTCATCGCCTACGCCAAAGATATCTGTACGACGTTCGGCTAATTGCTTCAAACTTGCCTCAATAGCAGTTCCAGCTGCATACACATTCTCTTGGTTGATTTTTTCCACGGTATGTTTGTCGCGTTGTTCTACCCAACGTGGATCCAACAGACCAATGCGCATATGTTCGGCCACTTTGGAGGCTGGAATTTTTTCACCCGTAATAGGTGATATAAGAAATTCGTCCGTTGGTGCTGGTTTAGGTGGCTTAACTTGAGCTGCCTTTGGATCGTACTTCTTAACCACAACCTTATCATGTGTTGGTGGCATTAGTGGAGCAACTGGGGGTTGAGTCTTGTTTGTAGACGGTGATTCTTCGTCACTAGAGGCCTCATCCATGTCTTGTACTTGAATATTGTCTTTTTTGGATGATTGGTTTTGATGTGAAACATCCTTCATATGAATACCAATTCGATTTTCCATTTGTGACAACTTAATGACGGTACCAGTACTACTGGGTGCGTCCTGGCTGTCTTCATCGTCCGATTCAATTTGCATTTCAATGTCGCCATCGTCCTCCTGCAAACGCTCCTCCATTAAAACACGTGCACCAACTTCCTCAGGTGTTGTTGGTGGTGGAAAATTACCCGTTTCGAACGGTTGATAATCAACAGTTTCTACGACAACGAAGTCGTGCCAATCGATTTGAGCATAAGCAACTGCAAACAAATTATAAATTATATTTTATCTTAATACTAAATTGGAAGATTTTACTTTAACTCTGAACAAAATACACACTTGAAAAATGGGTCATAGTGCATTAAAAAATTACTGCATTACGAGTTTCAGTAATCAGTAATTTCGTACTGATAATGAAATTAATTTCCATCACCAGTAAGTTTTTACTGACTACTGTAAAAAATGCAGTGATCAGTATTTTTTACAGCAATTTTTAATAAAAATATTAAATTAATAACAAACTAAATTTGATTTTCATTAAGAAGCTGTTAAATTTTGCTTAGTGCGAAAATGATTTGCTTATTTGATTTTAGCGGTATTGCAAATTAAATTTAATTATTAGTACAAATTTACTGTTTTAACTTGATTTAATTTATTTTTACTAAAATTTAATTTTGCTGCAATGTGTAGATCCAAAAAAAATCATAGTTTTATTATTTTTTTTTGTTTGAAACTTTTTACTTGAAGGAATTTTGAAACATAAACTAAAAACGTAATTGTTTACCTCTTTCCTTTTCAATTTTTTCTTCCTCGCGACGACGCTGTACTTCTTGATGTTTTTGCCAATTAGCACGATATTTGACATGATCGAGTACATTATTCATACTTGATCGACCCGGATTGCTTTCGGCCCTTAGTTTGCCAAGTAAATCTTTGGGAGGAATCAAAATTTTAGTGTACTGTTCCAAAAGCTTAGTAAAGTACTGAAAGAGAGAATGTTGTGGACGCAGGAAATCGAATTGAAAATTGCGCTGTTCCCGATTCATTAAATTTGTTAAGAATTGACGACCATTACGCGCAACAAATTGAGCAGTTAATTTAACAATGTCTCTGTAAATACCAAATAAACATGTTTATTACTGACTATGAATATGCGATTATCCTCCCTGCCAGCCATACTGTTCCTAGCGCAAGTTTAGGGCTTAAGAAGTATTTTGTCAGATAAAACAAAAAAATATGAGTAAACTTGATTGGATTTGGATTTCTCAAAACTTTCAAATACAAAAACATACATTGTAGCATACTTAGTAGGTAGTATGGAAAATATTTGTCATTACCAAAACTACCCATGCAGAAAAAGACAATCAAACCGATTCTGTCCCGACGTGGGTTCGATTACACCGAAAGTGGCGATTATTTCATAGGAGCCGTAATTAAATTTTTTTAAAATTTTTTTTTTCCGAATCGTTAAATATGCATAAAAAGGCATATTCTGCAAAAGTTACACGGAAAAAAAATTTTTTTTACGATTTTATAGACATTTTTATTTTTCGGAAAATTAAGTTTGTTTCAGAATTTTCGCCGTAATTTTAAAATGGAAAAATATTTTTTTTTTAAATGAGTAGCAAACAAAAGCTTATATTGTCTTCTTTCTAAAAAATAAATATATGTTTTGCATAAATATGAATATAAGTTTAATTTAAATTAATTTAATTTGTGTTTTGAAGGATTTTGAGAATTTTACAACTTTTTTAAAAAGGTAACGAGATAAATTTTTATATATTTTTTTTTTTGTTTATCAATAATTGTCATACACTTAAAAAGAAACCATATTATGTTCATCCTCAACTTCATCATCATAATCTTAGCTATCATTACTCTCACTATCATGTATTTCTTGAGAAATAATAGGCGATAGCAAAAGCTGTAGTTCGGAATTCGATAATTCTTGCTTTTCTTTCCGCGTATTTTGTTTAATAATACTAGATATGAATGGATCTGAACTGAGAAAAATTCTATTAAGAATATCTTCAGTGTTCCCTATAATTTTTAAAATCCTTATTTCTGGCTTCCTGAGCTTCTTCTGAAAGTTCTCCAATCGGTAAAAGTGCATATTTTATGATTTCGGGACCATGAATTAAAAATGTATGTATTGTAGGAGTTATACAAAACCATTTTAACACTCTCGTGAATGAAGATGACTGAAACTTGTTCACGCACCTATTTCTATTGAAATTAAAATCCTCCGACAATGACAACAATAGTAAACATTGAACGAATGACTATTGGAAAACAAAAAAAACGTTAGTTTTGTAAAATACATGACTTTGAAAAAACACGACTTCAAACAGAAAAATGTTAATAGCAAAAAATGGAGGAACAAAACCGCGAATTTTCTTTTTTGTATTATTAAGCTAAGATTTCATACTTTTAGAAAATATAAGATTCAAAACCCAACCTTAAATAACTTAGAAGTTATGGTTCACGAAACATCAAAAATAGACAAATTTTAGACCTTTTTCAAAAAAATCGTCAAAAATATTTTCACACATATTTTTTTTAAAACACTACATCATTTTTGTACACTTAAATACTTGAAGTTGAAGGTTCCATTTTTAAAATAACACTTTGTTCACGTTAAATTTGGAAATTACGGACTCGTTTAATGCAAAATTTTACTTTTTCTGATTTTTAAAAAAATTGCAAAAAATTCGTGATTTTAATCTCGTAGTGTGCGGACGTGTACGCGAGTGTTAAAAAGAGCGAATATACATATTTGTAATAGGTGGCAAAAATTGTTTATTGATATACATACATATAAGTATACAAAAGTGAAAAAGTAAAAAAACAAAACAAAAAAAACTAAATAAAAAAGCAAACGGTACATGAGTTACAGCAATCGTCGTGACAGTGGGCCTAATAGCAGAAATGCTTACATTGTGTTAAGCTCCACAAGCGTGAGCAATGAAAACATTAGAGACCCTGAATACAATAAAAATTATTTAAGTGAGAAATCAAAAATAAATACAAACAATTTAAGTTTAAGTGCACCCAATTTAAATAAGTGCTTTGAACAAGGGTCTAACTTATCCCAATCCCTTTTTAAAAATTATAAAAAAAGTACCGAAGTACCATCCTTACCGCGGTCATTTTTATCAAATTCTGGAATTGAAGCTACAGTAGCTAAAAGCGGTCCCAGCCCAATCTCTTCACAAGTTCCAAAGGTCCAGGTAGGAATGGACCGTTATATAACAGTTCTTAAAAGGGGCAGAAGCCCCAAATCGGCAGAGGTTACCAACCCAGCAAAAATGTCGAAAGATGAAGAAAAACCAACCTCATCGCAAAATCGGTTTGCAATACTGCAAGAGGAAAACGATGCCCCGCTAGCTGAAAGGAAGACATTTAAGCCTCCCCCAATTTATTTGAGAGAGAAAAATTCAAACGACCTTATAAAGTTTTTAGTTGGATTAATCGGCGAACACAACTTTTATGTGTCGAACATAAAACGTGGTTGCATTTATGAAACTAAAATTCAAGTGTATCACGAAAATGCTTATCGCACCACGGTTTCGGAGCTTGAAAAACATAACAAAAACTTCTACACCTATCAACTTAAGAACGCAAAAGGCCTCCAAGTTGTTATTAAGGGCATTGGTTCGAATGTGGACCCGGAAGAAATTAAGGCTAGTTTGTGCAGCAAAGGCTTCAAAGCCAAATCTGTGTCAAACATTAAAAACAGAGAAAGGTATCCCCAACCATTATTCCGAGTTGAGCTTGAGCCCGGTGATATAAAACTGAAAAAAAACGAAACTCACCCTATCTATGACCTTAAATATATTTTGCATCGTAGAGTCGTTGTTGAAGTGCCACATAAGCGATCTGGGCCCGTACATTGCTTGAATTGCCAAGAGTATGGCCTGCTGTTTGTGTTGTGTGTGGAGACCTGCATACTACAACCAAGTGCGACAAACCGAGAGATGATCCTCGGGTGAAGAAATGCAGCAATTGTGGTGGAAATCACACTGCTAACTATAGAGGTTGTCCTGTCTTTGATTTAGTTAAGCGCTCATCTAAGCCGAAGGTCGTTCCTGCCCCTCCCCAGCCGTTAGATATACCAACAACAAACATTCCCCAGTTAGCACAACCAACTACAAGTCAGATTTCTTACGCCAACGCACTAAAGTCAAACCAGTCCAATGCACAAAGGCCAAACCAACCAACCACACAACAACAAGTGCCAACAAGTGAACCAACTGGTCCCAACTTTAGCCGCCTGGAAGCCGTAATTGACAATATGGTCAAACAATTTACGCAGACAATGGCGCAAATGGCTAGCATGATGCAGGAGATGCAGTCTGCTCTTCTGCAGGCCATGCTTAAAAGACCATGAACTGCCTCAGGGTTTGTTTCTGGAACGCAAACGGCATCCGCCAACACAAAAACGAGCTCGAATACTTTTTAACACACCAAAAAATCGATGTCATGTTGATTTCCGAAACTCATATGACATCTAGAAGCACTTTTAAAATAAGTGGCTATACTTTTTACGACGCAAAGGATCCTAGGGATAGATCATGTGGTGGATCTGCTATATTAATTAAATCAAGAATTAAACACCAATGGTTGGGTGGCCTATCCGAACCTAATATTCAAGCAACAAACGTCTGTATTGATGAATTTTTCCATAATCTCGTTATTTCGTCAGTTTATTGTCCGCCCAGATTTTCGATAACGAAAGATCAGTACACCAGTTTTTACAAATCTTTAGGTCCCTGCTTCATAGCTGCTGGAGACTATAACGCCAAGCACTCTTACTGGGGCTCCCGCCTAATTAGTCCCAGAGGTCGCGTCTTGTATGATTCCATGTCTGAAATGGGACTTAACGTTATTTCAATTGGACAACCAACCTACTGGCCAACGGACCAAAATAAAATTCCAGACGTAATAGACTTTGGCGTAGCAAAAGGCATATCACCGGAGCTTATTGAGGCCCAAGCCTCCTTGGATTTATCTTCTGACCACTCACCCACAATAATCACTATTTGCAGTCCTCGCCAAATTGCAAGTAGTGAGTTTTATTAAATAAAAGTGTAAACTGGTTAAAATATAAAAAATATATCAGACCCACTGCTCTGAAAACCAACCACTAAAAACACCTGGAGCCATTGAACATGCTTCTTCTACTTACCGTCAGGCCAAGTACAACAAAATTTATTCTGCCGATGTGGAAAAACTTTTATCTGAAAAAAGGAGAGCCCGAAGAGAATGGCAAAAGCACCACTAAAAACACCTGAAGCCATTGAACATGCTTCTTCTACTTACCGTCAGGCCAAGTACAACAAAATTTATTCTGCCGATGTGGAAAAACTTTTATCTGAAAAAAGGAGAGCCCGAAGAGAATGGGAAAAGCATAGATCACCTCAACTTAAAGCCAAGTTGAAGGAATGTACAAACCGATTGAAAAATTTGCTAGAGGTTCACCGATTGGCATCTCTTAAGGAACACCTCGAAGGTCTAGACGCGACTCCTCAGACGAATTATTCACTATGGCGATCAGCGAAATATCTTAAAAGACCCGTTATCGCGAAACCACCGCTACGTAATCTGAGAGGATCCTGGGCAAGAAGAGATGAAGAAAAATGTGATCTGTTCGCAAGTCATTTAACAAAGGTCTTCACTCCAAATACATGCACTGACATGAGTAAATTACCACCTGTTGTTGCTAGATGCCCTATGGAATTACGTTTTCAGTTGTCAGATGTCGTAGAGGCTATCAATAATTTAAATGCTAAAAAAGCTCCTGGCATTGATGAAATCAGCAATAAAATGCTTATGGAGCTGCCATGCACAGCAAAAAGAATAATTCTTTTTATGTTTAACGCCATATTACGGCTCGAACATATCCCGCCAGTATGGAAAGTTGCCTTGGTAAAGATGATCCCTAAGCCGGGAAAAGATCCTTCAAAGGTGGAGTCTTACAGGCCTATAAGTCTGTTACCAACTATGTCCAAATTGTTTGAGAAATTGCTTAAAAACAAGCTGACTCCGATCCTGAATGAAAACAACTGCATTCCAGATCACCAATTTGGATTTAGAAATCAACATAGTACCATCGAACAAACCCACATATTGGTACAGGTTATAAGAAAAGCCTTTGAGGAAAAGAAATACTGCTCCGCGCTCTTCATAGATGTATCTCAAGCGTTCGACAAAGTATGGCATGAAGGCCTGTTAAACAAATTAAAGCTCAACCTTCCATCTAATATTTTTAACCTACTAGAAAAGTACATAACCGGTCGACAGTTTAAAATCAAAGAGGGAAACCAAATAAGTTGTTACCAACCAATTGGGGCTGGTGTACCTCAAGGGAGTATCCTTGGTCCAATCTTGTACTTGCTTTACACGGCAGATATGCCAACAAACAGTTTTACGCACACGTCTACATTTGCTGACGATACCGCTTTTCTCAGTATTCATAAAGATCCTAAAGAGGCCACAAAACAACTTCAACATCACGTATCCCAAGTTGAAAAATGGGCAAAGTTATGGGGTATTAAAATAAATGAGCAGAAATGCACCCACGCTACTTTTACGTTACGCAAGGGAACGTGCCCCCCGATTCTTATTAACAACCATACGGTGCCTCAACGAATTGAGACGAAATATCTTGGCATTCACCTGGATCGCCGCCTCACATGGAAGCCTCATATAGATTCGAAGCTGACTCAAATGAAACTTAAAGCTGCTCAAATCCACTGGCTAATGGGTAGAAACTCTGTGCTACGTCTGGATTGTAAACTTCTACTCTACAACTCGATTTTAAAACCAATTTGGTGCTACGGTATACAATTATGGGGCACTGCTTCCGCCTCCAACATAGAAAAAATAAAATCCTAAGAATGATAACTGGTGCTCCTTGGTATGTTAAAAACAGCAACATCCACAAAGATCTGAAAGTTCCACTAGTTAAATGCGAAATTTTTAATTATGTGGACAAGTATTTAAACAAGCTGGAAATACATCCAAATCCGCTCGCTCGAAACATTTTGCAACATAGTGGACACACCCGTCTGAAAAGGAGGGATACTATTGCGCTTAGATGAAATTATTTATTTCCTTATGATAACTTAAATTTTAGTCTGGCACTGGCCGGACTAATATTAAATATATAGCCCTAAGATTTGAATACTTATTGTTAGTTCGCCAAAGGCGGAGATTCAATAATAAAAAATATGAAGAAAAAAAAAATTGTTTAACTTTGACACGTCACTTCGGATTCAGCTGACAAGATAGATGCTTGAAAATTTACATAGTGATGTAAAATTTTATCTAGTTTTATCCGATACCAAATATTAATACAAAAACTTGATTTTAAAAACTCAATTAAGCGTCACTTTCGAACTATTTCAACCCACAGTGCGTTGGTAGAGGACTCTCAATATCAATATTACGTAAATTTAACAAGTTAACCATGCTGTCTCAATGTTAAAATGTTAACGCTGAATGGGCGTCTTTCAAATCTTGGTTTTTATGTTGTAACAATACTGTAAATTTAAATTTACGTTACGTTTTGTTGAAATGCTGGACATTGTTACTTTAGGCTTTTAAATAAGAGATTTATTCAAATAAATGTGTTTATATACAGTAAAATCAAACATGCAAAAAACTTTCCAACGCATCTTTAAAGTTTTTTTTTTAGTTTTTTCTTACGTTTATATGTATATGCAGGGTTAGGCAGTATTTCAAATACTTGTATTTGAAATACGTATTTAAAATACAAATACGTATTTTGTATTTGAAATACCACCTTCTAATGTATTTTGTATTTGAAATACCTAACACTGAAGTATTTTGTATTTGAAATACTTATGATGTCAAAATACATTTTTCAAAATACATTTTTTTGTTATACAAAAAGTTGTCATTAGCAAAATTAAAAAAATGTTGCAATTTTCCAAAAAAAAAAACCGAATGGGAACTTTGTCTTCGTATTCATTTATGTCTTCGCTTCAGTAAGGTACGTTCTTTTTCAGGGCTAACTCATTCAGGTAATATCAAGAGCTCAGCGGATATTTGGAAACGTGAATATCAAAAAAATTAAATCTTTTATATAAAGAAGGGGTGTATGTATGTATGTATGTATGTATGTATGTATGTATGTATGTATGTATGTATGTATGTATGTTTGTATGCATGTATGTATGTATGTATGTTTGTATTTTATAACTGGCCACACCAGTGGGTCGATTTTTGTGAAATTTTTACAGAGTGTTACTTCAAGTCTGAAAGGAACAATAGGCTACTTTTTTTTGGAAATTATTGCTGCCACGCCCACAATACGCCCATTTGTGTGGGAAGGTAAGGTTATGAATTGCCTAACAAAATTACCCAAGGCCATATGATCAAACGCGTAGAGCTAAATACATGAGATTTTTAACACGTGTTAAGCTTTACATGTTTGTTTAAATGCACATGAATTTTTAAACATTGGGCCCGTAGAGGGATAAAAAGAGGACAAAAAGGGAAAAATCTGTAACCTATTATCTTTTGATGTATATAAGATAGAAACAAAATTTAAAAAGTTTTGCGTTTTCCTTAAGAATATAGCGCTCTTACTTGTTTTTTTTTAATTTTGGACCGAAAGGGAAAAATAGGTTTAAAATGTATTTTGGTACTTTTGGGTACTTTTAGTTACTTTAAAACCAATAAAGATAGAAACATTATTTAAATTGCTTTCGATAGGTCTTAAAAATGTGGATTACGTTTGTCGTACTTTTTTTTAATTTTTGACCCAAAAGGGGAAAAAATTGTTAAAAATATATTTTGATTTTTGTAGGCGTTTTTTGTAACTTTAAACCAATAAAGATAGAAACATTTATTCAAATTGGGTGAGACAGTTGCTCTCTTAATCTCGTAGTGTACGGACGTGTCTACGCGAGTGTATATTTGTAATAGGTGATATTTGTAATAAGTTACAAAAAAAAATTGTTAATATACATACCTACAAGACATAAGTGAGAATCGAAAATAAAAACAAACAAAACAAAAAAACCAAACGGTTAATGAGTAACAGTAATCGTAGTGACAGTGGGCCTAATAGCCGAAATGCTTACATTGTGTTAAGCTCAGAAAGCGTTAGCAATGAAAACATAAGAGACCCTGAATATAATAGAAACTATTTAAGTGCAAAACCGAAAACAAACACAAATAATTTAAGTGCAAGTGTGCCTAATTTGAATAAATGTACTGAACAAGGGACAAATTTAGCCCAATCTCTGTTTAAAAATTTAAAAAAAAATACCGAGGTGCCATCTTCATCGCGGTCTTCTTTGTCAAGTTCTGGTGTCGCACCTACAGCTGCTAAAGGCGCTCCAGGCCCAATTTCTGCGTGTGCTCCTAAGATCCAGGTAGGGATGGACAGGTACGTAACAGTTCTTAAAAGGGGGAGAAGTCCAAAATCGGCAGAAACATCTCAACCTGCAAAAATGTTGAAAGACGATGAAAGGCCAACCTCATCGCAAAATCGTTTTGCCATTCTGCAAGAAGATAATGATGCCCCCGTTACTGAAAAAAAGTCCTTTAAGCCACCTCCGATTTATTTGAGGGAAAGGAATTCGAATGATCTTGTAAAGTTTTTAGTAGGTTTGATTGGAGAAAACAACTTTTACTTTACTAACATTAAACGAGGTAACATATACGAGACAAAAATTCAGGTGAATGATGAAAACGCTTACCGCACCACTATTTCGGAGCTCGAAAAACTTAAGAAAAATTTCTATACTTACCAGCTTAAGAACGCTAAGGGCCTCCAGGTAGTTATAAAAGGTATTGACTCAAATGTTGACCCGGAGGAAATTAAAACCAATTTGTGCATGAAGGGCTTTAGAGTCAAATATGTATCAAACATAAGGAACAGGGAAAAATATCCTCAACCATTATTTCGGG
This sequence comes from Melanophora roralis, assembly GCA_963583895.1. Classification (NCBI taxonomy): domain Eukaryota; kingdom Metazoa; phylum Arthropoda; class Insecta; order Diptera; family Rhinophoridae; genus Melanophora; species Melanophora roralis. Next base: position 73,059,199 of record OY757187.1, on the reverse strand, counting down.
TGGAGCTTGAGCCCAGTGACATTAAATTGAAAAAAAATTAAACACATCCGATATATGATCTTAGATATATTATGCACCGTAGAGTTATAGTGGAGGTGCCACATAAGCGATCTGGGCCCGTACAGTGCTTAAACTGCCAGGAATATGGCCACACCAAAGCATATTGTAAATTGCCTTCTGTTTGTGTTGTGTGTGGGGATCTGCACGATACGACCAACTGCGACAAGCCAAAAGAAGATCCTAGGGTGAAGAAATGCAGTAATTGCGGGGGAAACCACACCGCCAACTATAGAGGTTGCCCTGTTTTTGACTTGGTTAAACGCTCATCCAAGCCGAAGGTAGTTCCTGCCCCTCCCCAGCCGTTAAATATACCAACAACAAACATTCCCCAGTTAGCACAACCTACTACTAGTCAAATTTCTTACGCCAGCGCACTAAAGTCAAACCAGTCCAATGCACAAAGGCCAAACCAACCAACCACACAACAACAAGTGCCAACAAGTGAACCAACTGGTCCCAATTTTAGCCGCCTGGAAGCCGTAATTGACAATATGGTCAAACAATTTACTCATATAATGGCGCAAATGGCTGGCATGATGCAGGAGATGCAGAAAATGCAGTCTGCTCTTCTGCAGGCCATGCTTAAAAGACCATGAACTGCCTCAGGGTTTGTTTCTGGAACGCAAACGGCATCCGCCAACACAAAAACGAGCTCGAATATTTTTTAATACACCATAAAATTGACGTCATGTGTATTTCCGAGACTCATATGACATCTAGGAGCACTTTTAAAATAAGTGGATACAATTTTTATGATTCGAAGGATCCCAGAGATAGATCATGTGGTGGCTCGGCTATACTAATCAAATCAAGAATTAAACACCAATGGTTAGGTGGCATCTCCGAATGCTATATTCAAGCAACAAACGTTTGCATTGATGAATTTTTCGCTAACCTAGTTATTTCGTCAGTGTATTGTCCACCCAGGTTCTCCATAACGAAGGATCAGTACAACAGTTTTTACAAATCTTTAGGTCCCCGCTTCATAGCTGCTGGAGACTATAACGCCAAACACACCTACTGGGGTTCCCGCTTAATTAGTCCCAGAGGTCGTATCTTGTATGATTCCGTATCTGAAATGGGTCTTTGTGTTGTTTCTACCGGACAACCAACCTATTGGCCAACCGACCACAATAAAATTCCAGACGTAATAGATTTTGGCGTAGCAAAAGGTATATCCCCGGAGCTTATTGAGGCGCAAGCCTCTCTGGATTTATCTTCTGACCACTCACCCACAATTATCACTATTTTCAGTCCTAACAAAATCGCAACTAGTGATTTTTTCTTATCCAAAAGAGTAAATTGGTTGAAATATAAAAAATATATCAGCTCTCACTGCTCGGAACACATACCACTAAAAACTCCCCAAGAAATTGATGATTGCCTAAATATCCTAAATGAAAACATTAAAGAAGCCGTTGAACATGCTTCTTCAACATACCGTCAGGTCAAATACAACAAAATTTTTTCTGTCGATGTTGAGGAGCTTTTATCTGAAAAAAGGAGAGCGCGAAGAGAATGGCAACAGCATAGATCGCCCCAACTTAAAACGAAGCTAAAAGAGTGTACAAATCGCTTAAAAAACTTGCTGGAGGTACACAGAATTGCATCAATTAAGAAGTATTTGGAAGGTCTAGACGCGACTCCTCAAACAAATTATTCTCTATGGCGATCAGCCAGTCGTCTCAAAAGACCCGTAATCGCAAAACCACCACTGCGCAATCTAAGAGGATCCTGGGCTAGAAATGATGAAGAAAAATGCGATCTGCTCGCAAGCCATTTAAGAAACGTGTTCACTCCTAATACATGCACTGACGTGAGGGAATTACCGCCTGTTGTTTCTAGACGTCCTATAGAAATACGTTTCCGATGTTCAGATGTGGTAGAAGCTATAGCTAACCTTAATGATAAAAAAGCTCCTGGCGTTGATACAATAGGCAACAAAATGCTCATTGAGCTACCTTTTACAGCAAAAAGAATAATTATTTTTATTTTTAATGCCATAATACGGCTTGAACATTTTCCACCAATATGGAAAGTTGCCTTAGTAAAGATGATTCCTAAGCCTGGTAAAGATCCTTCTAAGGTGGAGTCTTATAGGCCTATAAGTTTGTTACCAACTTTGTCAAAACTGTTTGAAAAGCTGCTTAAAAACAAGCTTACTCCGATCCTGAATGAAAACAACTGCATTCCAGATCACCAATTTGGCTTTAGAAGTCAACATAGCACAATAGAACAAACTCACAGACTGGTGCAGGTTATAAGAAAAACTTTCGAGGAAAAAAAGTACTGCTCCGCGCTTTTTATAGATGTCTCTCAAGCTTTCGATAAAGTATGGCACGAAGGCCTGTTAAACAAACTAAAGCTAAACCTTCCAGCTAATATTTTCAACCTACTAGAAAAGTACATAACCGGTCGACAGTTTAAAATCAAAGAGGGAAACCAAATAAGTTGTTACCAACCAATAGAGGCTGGTGTACCTCAAGGGAGTATCCTAGGTCCAATTTTGTACTTGCTTAACACAGCAGACATGCCAACAAACAGTTTTACGCACACGTCTACTTTTGCTGACGATACCGCTTTTCTTAGTATTCACAAAGACCCTAAAGAGGCTTCGAACCAGCTGCAACAACACGTAACCCAAGTTGAAAAATGGGCAAAATTATGGGGAATAAAAATTAATGAGCAAAAATGTACCCATGTTACTTTTACTTTACGCAAAGAAACGTGCTCTCCAATCCTTATTAACAACCATATGGTGCCTCAACGATTTGAGACGAAATACCTTGGCATTCACCTGGACCGTCGCCTTACATGGAAGACGCATATAGATGCGAAGTTGACACAAATGAAACTTAAAGCTACACAACTTCATTGGCTAATTGGCCGAAACTCTGTGCTTCGTCTTGATTGTAAACTTCTACTCTACAAATCGATTTTGAAACCAATTTGGTGCTACGGTATACAATTATGGGGCACTGCTTCCGCCTCTAACATAGAAAAAGTTCAACGCCGTCAAAACAAAATCCTAAGAATGATAACTGGTGCTCCTTGGTATATTAAAAACAGCAACATCCATAAGGATCTACAAGTTCCACTAGTTAAATGCGAAATCCTGAACTATGTGGACAAGTATTTAAACAAGCTGGAAACGCATCCAAATCCGCTCGCTCGAAACATCTTGCAACATAGTGGACATACTCGTCTGAAAAGAAGGGACACTATTGAACTTAGATGAAACTGTTTAAATTAATTTACTATGTTATGAGAACTTAAATTTTGGTCTGGTACTGACTGGACTAATATAAATTACTTAGTTTTAAGATTTGAATACTTATTGTTAGTTCGCAAAAGCGAAGATTCAATAATAAAAATATGAAAAAAAAAAAAAAAAAAAAATTGGGTGAGACAGGCCTAAAAATAATTATAACGGTTTGGGTCCTTTTTTAATTATTGGACCCTATAGGGAAAAAGGGTTAAAATTATGTTTTAGTACTTTTTGTAACTTTAGAACCACCACTAAAAATAGAAAAATTATTTCAATTGCATTTGTCAGGTTACCAAAGTATGTTAATCTGTTAATAAAGTAGCCCTTTTATATAAATAGAAGTTTATAAAAGAATATTTTATGTATTCCCAATTTTTATATGTTAACTAAGGAGTAGGGCTGACATATAATTTGCTGCAACCTAAGTGGGGCAATCAGTAAATAAAAAAAAATATATAAATGCTTTTATTTACATATTTTGGTAATTTAACTATGATTGGTGTAGCGAAGCACACCGGGGCTTAGCTAGTTTTGTATAAAAATTAAAATTTTTTTGACGTTCACTCTTTTAAACACAACAAGTAAGATCGCTATATTTGGCTGTGCCGAATCTTATATACCCTTCACATTGGTCTTTTAATATATCCAGCCGAGTTATTTTGTCAGCAAATAATATAATAAAAATACCTTGTGCCGGTTTTAAAGTCCATAGAAAACTTTACACAATTTTAACGTTTGTATGAATAATAGAAATAGATGAAGAAGATTTGAGGTCGAGAGTTTTAAGAGTTTTCGACATTATTCGTATTAAAAGGTTAATAAAAGTTGTTAATTTTTATAGGATGTTTTAATCCCCCTGCTCCTCTCCAACTTTTTTTTTAAAATGTAGGTCTTTTTATCGAATTACTTTTTGTGAAACACTAGAAGTCGATAGCTGTTATAGTTTCCGAGATATAGCGTATCGAAAATTTCATAAAAAATTTTAATTTTTATGGGAGCTACCCCTTTTCCTTCCCCTTTTTTTTTTTTGAAGTGTAGGTCTTGTTGCACAATTACTTTTTGTAGAACATTTAAAGTCGATAACTCTAATAGTTTCTAAGATTTAGCGCATGAAATATTTGAAAAAATTTGTGCAATTGTAGACAAAAAACCACTTCCCCTGATCCTATCGGAAAAAAATCTTCCCTTATTTAGGTCCCTATTTTCAGAGTATCCGTGCCAAGTTTTGTGGCAAGAATGATTATATTTACTGAGATTTTGTCCTAAAAAATGGATTATTTTGAGTTTTCGTTTATATCTCGGTCAATAGTCAACCGATTTTGCTAATTTTAAAAAGCGGTTGTCTCCAGGATATTTCCAATAGTATGACACTAATAACTGATCCGTATCACTTTATTTGACTCCGGAAACTTGATTTCAACAGACTGACAGATGAAATGACTATATCAACTTTCCTATCTGTAAGGATCCAGAATATATGTATGAATTCACTTTGGGCTTACCTTGTTGAATGTGCCTTACAGAAAACTGTTTTCATAAAATTTAACACCAGTATGTGTAGAAAGATTGGTTTTCTTTAGCCGGATTTATATATTTTCCAAGTGGCTGCTTATCTGATTAAACTTTTAAAAATCTAGTGTTCATGATTAATGGTTAAAAATGTATTTTGTATTTCAAATAAAAGATACTAAAATACTGTATTTTGTATTTGAAATACTCGACTTGAAGTATTTTGTATTTGAAATACAAGCGGAACAAGTATTTTGTATTTTGTATTTCAAATACAGCAAAGCATGTATTTTGCCCAACTCTGTGTATATGTATGTACATATATATTTTTTTTTGATTAAAAATATAAACATTTTTTATTTTTAAGCAAATTTGACTGCCTCAGGGTTTGTTTCTGGAACGCAAACGGCATCCGCCAACACAAAAACGAGCTCGAATATTTCTTGATGAACCAAAAAATCGATGTTATGTGTATTTCTGAGACTCATATGACATCTAGAAGCATTTTTAAAATTAGTGGTTATTCTTTTTACGATTCAAAGGATCCTAGGGATAGATCATGTGGTGGCTCGGCTATTCTAATCAAATCAAGAATTAAACACCAATGGTTGGGTGGCCTCTCGGAATGTTATATCCAAGCTACGAACGTCTGCATTGATGAATTTTTCCATAACCTTGTTATATTATCAGTTTACTGTCCCCCAGATTCTCCATAACGAAGGATCAGTACAACAGTTTCTACAAATCATTAGGTCCCCGCTTTATAGCTGCTGGAGACTATAACGCTAAGCACACATACTGGGGCTCCCGCCTAATTAGTCCCAGAGGTCGTGTCTTGTATGACTCCGTGTCGGAAATAGGACTTTTCGTTATTTCAACTGGACAACCAACCTATTGGCCAACGGACAATAATAAAATTCCAGACGTAATAGATTTTGGCGTGGCAAAAGGTATATCCCCGGACCTTATTGAGGCTGAAGCCTCCTTGGATTTATCTTCTGACCACTCACCCACAATAATTACTATTTGCAGTCCTCACCAAATAGCAGCTAGTGATTTTTTCTTATCTAAAAAAATAAATTGGTTAAAATATAAAAAATATATTAGTACCCACTGTTCGGAAAACCAACCGCTAAAAACTCCCGGAGACATAGACAATAGTCTGAGAGTCCTAAATGAAAACATTAAAAAAGCCGTTGAACATGCGTCTTCTACCTATCGTCAGGTCAGGTACAGCAAAATTTTTTCTGACGATGTGGAAAAACTTTTATCTGAAAAAAAGAGAGTCCGAAGAGAATGGCAAAGGAACAGATCGCCCCAACTTAAATCTAAGCTGAAAGAATGTACTAACAAATTAAAAAGCTTGCTGGAGGTTCACAAAATAGCTTCACTTAAAGAGTACCTCGAAGGTCTAGACGCAACTCCCCAGACAAATTATTCCCTAGGGCGATCAGCCAGACGTCTTAAAAGACCCGTTATCGCAAAACCACCACTGCGTAATCTGAGAGGATCCTGGGCTAGAAATGACGAAGAAAAATGTGATCTGTTCGCAAACCATTTCAAAAACGTGTTCACTCCCAATACTTGCACAGACGTCAGGGAATTACCACCAGTTGTTGCTAGACGTCCTTTAGAAATACGTTTCCGATTTACAGATGTTGTAGAGGCTATTGCTAACCTAAATGGTAAAATGGCGTTGATAATATAAGCAACAAAATGCTCTTAGAGCATTCTTGCTTATTCTTTTTGCCTTTTACGGCAAAAAGAATAATTCTTTTTATTTTTAACGCAATAATTCGGCTTGAACATTTCCCGCCTATATGGAAAATTGCCTTAGTAAAGATGATTCCTAAGCCTGGCAAAGATCCTTCAAAGGTAGAGTCTTATAGGCCTATAAGTTTGTTACCCACAATGTCAAAATTGTTCGAAAAATTGCTTAAGAACAAGCTGACTCCGATCCTGAATGAAAACAACTGCATTCCAGATCACCAATTTGGCTTTAGAAGTCAACATAGCACAATCGAACAAACTCACAGACTGGTGCAGGTTATAAGAAAAACCTTTGAGGAAAAGAAGTACTGCTCCGCGCTTTTCATTGATGTCTCTCAAGCTTTCGATAAAGTATGGCACGAAGGTCTGTTAAAGAAACTAAAGATACACCTTCCAGCTAATATTTTCAACCTTTTAGAAAAATACATAACCGGTCGACAATTTATGATCAAAGAGGGAAACCAAATAAGTTCTTTTCAAACAATAGGGGCTGGTGTACCTCAAGGGAGTATACTAGGTCCAGTTCTGTACTTGCTTTACACAGCAGATATGCCATCCAATAGTTTTACACACACGTCGACATTTGCTGATGATACTGCTTTTCTTAGTATTCATAAAGACCCTAAAGAGGCTTCGTGCCAATTGCAGCAACACGTAACCCAAGTTGAAAAATGGGCAAAGTTATGGGGAATAAAAATAAATGAACAAAAATGTACCCACGTAACTTTTACTTTACGCAAAGAAACGTGCTCTCCAATTCTTATTAACAACCATATGGTGCCTTAACGAACCGAGACAAAATATCTTGGTATTCACCTAGACCGCCGCCTCACATGGAAGCCTCATATAGATGCGAAGTTGACGCAAATGAAACTTAAAGCTACACAAATTCATTGGCTAATCGGCAGAAACTCTGTGCTTCGTCTTGATTGTAAACTTCTACTCTACAAATCGATTTTGAAACCAATTTGGTGCTACGGTATACAATTATGGGGCACTGCTTCCGCATCCAACATAGAAAAAATTCAACGCAGGCAAAACAAAATCCTAAGAATGATAACTGGTGCTCCTTGGTATGTTAAAAACAGCAACATCCACAAGGATCTACAAGTTCCACTAGTTAAATGCGAAATCCTGAACTATGTGGACAAGTATTTAAATAAGCTGGAAGCTCACCCAAATCCGCTCGCCCGAAACATCCTGCAACATAGTGGGCACACCCGCCTGAAAAGGAGGGATACTATTGCGCTTATATGAAGCTTGATAATTAATATGAGAACTTAAATTTTAGTCTGGCACTGGCTGGACTTATATTAACTACCTAGTTTTAAGATTTGAACACTTATTGTTAGTTCGCCACAGGCGAAGATTCAATAATAAATATATGAAAAAAAAAAAAAAAAAAATTGGGTGAGACAGGCCTAAAAATAATTATAACGGTTTGGGTCCTTTTTTAATTATTGGACCCTATAGGGAAAAAGGGTTAAAATTATGTTTTAGTACTTTTTGTAACTTTAGAACCACCACTAAAAATAGAAAAATTATTTCAATTGCATTTGTCAGGTTACCAAAGTATGTTAATCTGTTAATAAAGTAGCCCTTTTATATAAATAGAAGTTTATAAAAGAATATTTTATGTATTCCCAATTTTTATATGTTAACTAAGGAGTAGGGCTGACATATAATTTGCTGCAACCTAAGTGGGGCAATCAGTAAATAAAAAAAAATATATAAATGCTTTTATTTACATATTTTGGTAATTTAACTATGATTGGTGTAGCGAAGCACACCGGGGCTTAGCTAGTTTTGTATAAAAATTAAAATTTTTTTGACGTTCACTCTTTTAAACACAACAAGTAAGATCGCTATATTTGGCTGTGCCGAATCTTATATACCCTTCACATTGGTCTTTTAATATATCCAGCCGAGTTATTTTGTCAGCAAATAATATAATAAAAATACCTTGTGCCGGTTTTAAAGTCCATAGAAAACTTTACACAATTTTAACGTTTGTATGAATAATAGAAATAGATGAAGAAGATTTGAGGTCGAGAGTTTTAAGAGTTTTCGACATTATTCGTATTAAAAGGTTAATAAAAGTTGTTAATTTTTATAGGATGTTTTAATCCCCCTGCTCCTCTCCAACTTTTTTTTTAAAATGTAGGTCTTTTTATCGAATTACTTTTTGTGAAACACTAGAAGTCGATAGCTGTTATAGTTTCCGAGATATAGCGTATCGAAAATTTCATAAAAAATTTTAATTTTTATGGGAGCTACCCCTTTTCCTTCCCCTTTTTTTTTTTGAAGTGTAGGTCTTGTTGCACAATTACTTTTTGTAGAACATTTAAAGTCGATAACTCTAATAGTTTCTAAGATTTAGCGCATGAAATATTTGAAAAAATTTGTGCAATTGTAGACAAAAAACCACTTCCCCTGATCCTATCGGAAAAAAATCTTCCCTTATTTAGGTCCCTATTTTCAGAGTATCCGTGCCAAGTTTTGTGGCAAGAATGATTATATTTACTGAGATTTTGTCCTAAAAAATGGATTATTTTGAGTTTTCGTTTATATCTCGGTCAATAGTCAACCGATTTTGCTAATTTTAAAAAGCGGTTGTCTCCAGGATATTTCCAATAGTATGACACTAATAACTGATCCGTATCACTTTATTTGACTCCGGAAACTTGATTTCAACAGACTGACAGATGAAATGACTATATCAACTTTCCTATCTGTAAGGATCCAGAATATATGTATGAATTCACTTTGGGCTTACCTTGTTGAATGTGCCTTACAGAAAACTGTTTTCATAAAATTTAACACCAGTATGTGTAGAAAGATTGGTTTTCTTTAGCCGGATTTATATATTTTCCAAGTGGCTGCTTATCTGATTAAACTTTTAAAAATCTAGTGTTCATGATTAATGGTTAAAAATGTATTTTGTATTTCAAATAAAAGATACTAAAATACTGTATTTTGTATTTGAAATACTCGACTTGAAAGTATTTTGTATTTGAAATACAAGCGGAACAAGTATTTTGTATTTTGTATTTCAAATACAGCAAAGCATGTATTTTGCCCAACTCTGTGTATATGTATGTACATATATATTTTTTTTGATTAAAAATATAAACATTTTTTATTTTTAAGCAAATTTGACTGCCTCAGGGTTTGTTTCTGGAACGCAAACGGCATCCGCCAACACAAAAACGAGCTCGAATATTTCTTGATGAACCAAAAAATCGATGTTATGTGTATTTCTGAGACTCATATGACATCTAGAAGCATTTTTAAAATTAGTGGTTATTCTTTTTACGATTCAAAGGATCCTAGGGATAGATCATGTGGTGGCTCGGCTATTCTAATCAAATCAAGAATTAAACACCAATGGTTGGGTGGCCTCTCGGAATGTTATATCCAAGCTACGAACGTCTGCATTGATGAATTATTCCATAACCTTGTTATATTATCAGTTTACTGTCCCCCAGATTCTCCATAACGAAGGATCAGTACAACAGTTTCTACAAATCATTAGGTCCCCGCTTTATAGCTGCTGGAGACTATAACGCTAAGCACACATACTGGGGCTCCCGCCTAATTAGTCCCAGAGGTCGTGTCTTGTATGACTCCGTGTCGGAAATAGGACTTTTCGTTATTTCAACTGGACAACCAACCTATTGGCCAACGGACAATAATAAAATTCCAGACGTAATAGATTTTGGCGTGGCAAAAGGTATATCCCCGGACCTTATTGAGGCTGAAGCCTCCTTGGATTTATCTTCTGACCACTCACCCACAATAATTACTATTTGCAGTCCTCACCAAATAGCAGCTAGTGATTTTTTCTTATCTAAAAAAATAAATTGGTTAAAATATAAAAAATATATTAGTACCCACTGTTCGGAAAACCAACCGCTAAAAACTCCCGGAGACATAGACAATAGTCTGAGAGTCCTAAATGAAAACATTAAAAAAGCCGTTGAACATGCGTCTTCTACCTATCGTCAGGTCAGGTACAGCAAAATTTTTTCTGACGATGTGGAAAAACTTTTATCTGAAAAAAGGAGAGTCCGAAGAGAATGGCAAAGGAACAGATCGCCCCAACTTAAATCTAAGCTGAAAGAATGTACTAACAAATTAAAAAGCTTGCTGGAGGTTCACAAAATAGCTTCACTTAAAGAGTACCTCGAAGGTCTAGACGCAACTCCCCAGACAAATTATTCCCTAGGGCGATCAGCCAGACGTCTTAAAAGACCCGTTATCGCAAAACCACCACTGCGTAATCTGAGAGGATCCTGGGCTAGAAATGACGAAGAAAAATGTGATCTGTTCGCAAACCATTTCAAAAACGTGTTCACTCCCAATACTTGCACAGACGTCAGGGAATTACCACCAGTTGTTGCTAGACGTCCTTTAGAAATACGTTTCCGATTTACAGATGTTGTAGAGGCTATTGCTAACCTAAATGGTAAAATGGCGTTGATAATATAAGCAACAAAATGCTCTTAGAGCATTCTTGCTTATTCTTTTTGCCTTTTACGGCAAAAAGAATAATTCTTTTTATTTTTAACGCAATAATTCGGCTTGAACATTTCCCGCCTATATGGAAAATTGCCTTAGTAAAGATGATTCCTAAGCCTGGCAAAGATCCTTCAAAGGTAGAGTCTTATAGGCCTATAAGTTTGTTACCCACAATGTCAAAATTGTTCGAAAAATTGCTTAAGAACAAGCTGACTCCGATCCTGAATGAAAACAACTGCATTCCAGATCACCAATTTGGCTTTAGAAGTCAACATAGCACAATCGAACAAACTCACAGACTGGTGCAGGTTATAAGAAAAACCTTTGAGGAAAAGAAGTACTGCTCCGCGCTTTTCATTGATGTCTCTCAAGCTTTCGATAAAGTATGGCACGAAGGTCTGTTAAACAAACTAAAGATACACCTTCCAGCTAATATTTTCAACCTTTTAGAAAAATACATAACCGGTCGACAATTTATGATCAAAGAGGGAAACCAAATAAGTTCTTTTCAAACAATAGGGGCTGGTGTACCTCAAGGGAGTATACTAGGTCCAGTTCTGTACTTGCTTTACACAGCAGATATGCCATCCAATAGTTTTACACACACGTCGACATTTGCTGATGATACTGCTTTTCTTAGTATTCATAAAGACCCTAAAGAGGCTTCGTGCCAATTGCAGCAACACGTAACCCAAGTTGAAAAATGGGCAAAGTTATGGGGAATAAAAATAAATGAACAAAAATGTACCCACGTAACTTTTACTTTACGCAAAGAAACGTGCTCTCCAATTCTTATTAACAACCATATGGTGCCTTAACGAACCGAGACAAAATATCTTGGTATTCACCTAGACCGCCGCCTCACATGGAAGCCTCATATAGATGCGAAGTTGACGCAAATGAAACTTAAAGCTACACAAATTCATTGGCTAATCGGCAGAAACTCTGTGCTTCGTCTTGATTGTAAACTTCTACTCTACAAATCGATTTTGAAACCAATTTGGTGCTACGGTATACAATTATGGGGCACTGCTTCCGCATCCAACATAGAAAAAATTCAACGCAGGCAAAACAAAATCCTAAGAATGATAACTGGTGCTCCTTGGTATGTTAAAAACAGCAACATCCACAAGGATCTACAAGTTCCACTAGTTAAATGCGAAATCCTGAACTATGTGGACAAGTATTTAAATAAGCTGGAAGCTCACCCAAATCCGCTCGCCCGAAACATCCTGCAACATAGTGGGCACACCCGCCTGAAAAGGAGGGATACTATTGCGCTTATATGAAGCTTGATAATTAATATGAGAACTTAAATTTTAGTCTGGCACTGGCTGGACTTATATTAACTACCTAGTTTTAAGATTTGAACACTTATTGTTAGTTCGCCACAGGCGAAGATTCAATAATAAATATATGAAAAAAAAAAAAAATTTGACATTTACATGCTAGGGTTGCGATTTTATATATACAGTACTGTAATGGTACAATATTTTGAAAGAGTCAAAATTTTGTGTTTACAGGGCTGTGGTAGTACAAAATTTTTGGACCATCGTTTTAGAATCGTATATTTCTGCCTGGGTAGTATCAAACTGAGGCACAATTATACTGTAAAATGCCAACCAAAATACTTAGGGCATACAAACAGCGGGAAACTGCACAACTGATAATACAGGTAAACGTAACATTTGTGTGTTGTGGCGTTAAGTAAACACTTGATAGATTGAAATAATACATTACGTTTAAGGTACGTTAATGCATGTAGTATTAAGGCTATTCCAATAAATAAGCTCTACGTATTTCTTTTATGTATTTAATAGAGTTAGGATCAAAAATTTTTAAAAATTCAAATAAAATAAATATGAAATTTACTGCAACGAAATATAACGACGATTTCATTATCAGTTGGGTTGTAAAGACTACCTGTATTAATGTCACTTGAATACAGGGCTGTCAGTTATGGCGATTTTATGCCAAATGTGGCAATTTTTTAGTGCTCTTGGCAATTCAAATTTAGGTTAGACGCCATGGCGATATTGTAGGCGATTATTTTAACAAACAGCAAATTTTTTGAACTAACTTATGAAATTATAAACATATTTTATACAAATACTATGTGTGTTAGCCAAAATGGCACAGATGAAGCTGAAGTTTATAGCTTACTAAATGCACCTTTTGCTTAAATTAAGTGCTATTTAAGCAAAAAATATACTCCAGGTAATATTAACATAACTCGTAAATTACTGCTTTTTGTATAAAAATAACCTTGTTTGCCACAGATTTGCTTTAAACGATATTACATACAAAATTACTACAATACCAGTGCTGGATTAAATTCTTGTGTTAACCTAAGCAAAGTTTTTAATATTGAACAACATGTTACTTATCAAAGTAACTGCCATTCTACGTATACATATTTTCAATTCTTCCTTTGAATTTTTTGGTGTACAAAAAAAATTAATTTTTAATTTAGTTAAATAGCTATTTCTATTCATTTAATTAATTGAATAAAAACACATTAATATTTCATATGTTTATTTAAGTAAAATAATTTTTGAGTTTTTTTCGTCAAAAACAATAGATTTTTATTATGGCGAATTTTTTGGCGACTTTTCTTGTTTTTAAACCCCAAATATATATTTCGACGATTTTTGGCGATTTTTAATAACCTTTCTGGCGATGGACCCTAAAAAAATGTCAACCCTGCTTGAATACAGTATTGAGACCCCACAAGATCCCAATTTTACACAAACTCGTTCCCGCCACGGCTGCCAGATTGGACGATTTTTTATCCCGAAGCAGCAAACTGCCGATTTAAGGATTTTTTTAAGGGTCATTCTTCTTAAACACTATAATTTTATTTGAAAAATATTGACCAAACCAAAAAAAGTTTACACATTGAACATAGTGAAAAACTTGTTGCTTCAGGACGCAAAGTTTGATTGCCCTAAAGGCAAGAAACAAAATGGCGGCAAAATTAAATGTTATGCGTGCAACAAAATAGGCCATATGGCGAAAAACTGTACGCAGAAAACAAAATCAAACGTGACAAAAAAGAAAACTAAAGAAAAAACGTTAGCAGTTTCTTTACTTTCATCGTCTTGTTTACTTACGACGAACGGCAACAACAACAACATTTGAGAGTGTTTTATAGACTCAGGAGCGACTTTGCACATGACAAATACCAAAAGTATTTCGTGCAACACAAGAAAAGTTAATAACAAACAAGTAATTGCAGCAAACGGCGAGAAAATGGCGATTGAGTGTGCTGGAGATGTAAATGTTATTCTACATTCAGGCAAGAAAGAGACAAACGCATCTTTGAAAAATGTTGAATATGTTCCTGAAATGGCAGTAAATTTGTTGTCTGTAAGGCAAATGACGTTAAAGGGTAATAAAGTACTTTTTGAAGCTGACAAGTGCCAAATTTTTAACAAAGGCGGTGAATTGTTGGCAACGGCGGAAGTTTATGAAAATTTATATAAATTAAATTGTGGTGTTAAATTAAACAAGCGTGAAAACGCCTTAATTGCTTCAAACGGTTTTGAGTTGTGGCACCAATTTAAGAATGGTAATAAATTCGTCAAATGGAATACAAAACAGTGACGTTGTCTCAAGTGGAAAATGTGAAATCTGTATTAAGGGCAAGCAAACACGTGAATCATTCAAGGAAGCTAGTCATCGTGCAGCAAGTGTATTACAAATCATCCATTCAGACCTAATGGGACCTTTTAGACAGAGTCGTTTTCTGGAAATCGATTTATTTTGACCTTTGTCGATGATTATTTTTGATGAGTTTGTTTCCTTTAAAAAGCTTGCTAAATATCAATGTGATGCCAAAATCAAAATTTTACGCACCGATAACAGCACTGAATATACAAAAAAAATTTTAAGAGTATCTAACACAATGCGGAATACAACATCAAAAAACAGCACTATATACGTCTGAACAAAACGGCGTGGCAGAGCGGATTAATCGCACAATTATCGAACGTGTTAGATGTATGTTGCTAGATTCAGGCCTAGATGATCGTTATTGGGCAGAAGCTGCAATCACCTAAGCATACCTGATAAACCTTGTGCCATGTCGTGGAAACGACAGCTCTCCGGAAGAAATGTTTTCAGGTGAAAAACCTTACCTGAAACATTTGCGTATTTTCGGAAGCAGAGCATTCGTGCATGTACCAAAACAAAAACGCAGTAAATTAAATGCGAAATCTACAGAATGTATTTTAATGGGGTACAGCAAGACAAGTAAGAAGTGCAGATTACAAGACCCAAATACTCACACATTTATAATCAGGCGAGATGTCAAATTTATTAAGGAAAAAAAAGGTACGTGTCGATGAGAATATTTGTACTAATATTGTTTCTTCTGTAGTTGATATTGGTATTAGCCATGAAGTTGCCAATTCAGGGAAAGAGTATATTGCGGAATGTCAAATAGTGAGCAGGAAGATTGTCTTGGTTTCGAAAGCGATAGTTTTGAGGACGCAATAAGTTATGACAGCACTAACAGTAATGAAGACAGCAGTGGTGATGAGCAAAATAATGTTGAAATTAAAAACGAGCTTAATGTCCGCCGTTCAGACCATACTGCAGGCAAACCACGGCGCAGATATAATCTGTGTGTTACGCAAACTGAGAGTGGTGGTGAACAGGGTGATCTCGAAACGTTTAATAAGGCTATTTCGTCTGCAAATGCTGATTTATGGAAGGCAGCCATGATTTCGGAATTGGAATCTTAAACAGCAAATAATACATGGTGTCTTACTGATCTGCCTCAAGAAAAAAAGCCCATAAAGTGCAAGTGGGTTTTTAAGACGAAATTTGACGCAAATGGCGACAGAATATGTCACAAGGCAAGGCTCGTTGTAAAAGGATGCAGTCAACAAAAGGGTATTGACTACGAGGAGACGTTTGCACCTGTTGTGCGATACACATCGTTACGATTTTTTTTTGCGTTGGCAGCGAAACACAAACTAATAATTCATCAGATGGATGCAGTAACAGCGTTTCTTAACGGCGACCTCAAAGAGCATCCGGAAGGTTTTGATGGCAGCAGCGGCCGCGTTTGTTTTTTTTTTAATTATTGTATGGCTTAAAGCAGTCAAGTCGTGTCTGGAACGGGAAGTTGAATGAGGCACTTTTGCATTTTGGTTTGCAGCGCAGTGAAGTTGACCAGTGTGTCTACTACTGTAAAAATGATGACTTAATGTTATACGTGGCAATCAATGTAGACGATGTCTTGGTGTTTTGCAACGACATGGAGGTTATTCGCCGTCTTAAAGCTGATTTGGCGAACAGATTCAAAATGAAGGATCTAGGCGAAGCGTCTTCTGGGTGTACGGATTACGCGTGATAAAGAAAGCGGCGCAGTCAAGATAGACCAGTCGAAATACATCAGGAATGTGTTGAATCGCTTTTCAATGAGCGATTGTAAGCCGACATCTACGCCTATGGACATTGGTCAGAAATATTCATCTGATATGTGCCCAACCAATGAATCTGAAAAAAATGAAATGTCAAAAGTACATATATGCAGGCGGTGGGATGTCTTTTGTTTGCAGCGCAAATTACACGACCTGATATTAGTTTTGCCGTTAATCTTCTGAGCCGATTTAATACGAATCCTGGTAAGTCTCACTGGGCTGGCGTGAAGAGAATTATGACATACCTCAAAGATACCATAGATAAGGGCCTAACGTATGAATCTAATCCAAGTGACTTAGTTGGTTACTGTGACGCAGACTGGGCTGGTAACATAGACGACAAACGGTCCACAACAAAATGGTGCAGCTTTTCGGAGTGCCAGGCGACAACGTACGGTTGCGCTTTCCTTAACTGAGGCCGAATATATGGCAATGGTTTCAGCAATGCAGGAATGTGTCTGGTTGCAGCGACTACAGCGAGAACTTGTGCAGCAAACGCAGCAGTCAGTTACGTTGTATTGTGACAATAAAAGTGCAATTTCTGTAGCCCAGAACAATTCATTCTCAAATAGAACTAAGCATGTCGACCTCAAAATTAAATTTATTAAAGAGAAATTGGAGGGCAAGGAAATTTCTTTGAAATATATGGACACTAAAAATATGGTGGAAGACTTTTTAACCAAGGCGATTAGTGCAGAAAAACTCAATGTATTTAGCGACAGATCTGGGTTAAAGTAACTTGTTAATTGCATAAATAGTTTATTCAGGCGAAGTGTTGTAAATACTTGAATAGACTATTGATGCAAAGTAATCATAAAGTTGATTTCACTGTATTCTCATATGTAACGATTATTCTTTTATTTAATAAACACGTTTTACTCTTTTTCTTATACTTAACACAACAATTTTAAACAAAATTATATCTTCTTTATTTTCGCTTTCAGATGACGATTAGATACAATGTATTTTGCAAAACATTGCCATGTCTGGTTACATTTACCTTTCCCCTAAGCTTAAAGTACTAGCTATATCTCTTAGCTGTTCCATTGTTTCGCCTGTGAAAATTTAATTACTTTTTATACCACTTTAATTTTTTTCGTTATTCAATTTGTTAGCTATTTGTTTTTTCCCTTTTTTGTTTACATCAGAAAACATAAGTTTTATTTTACTAGTAATTTTTACTAGTAAAATATTAAGTTCATTCGTTTACTTAGTTTTTAAAAATTTTTTAATATTTTTACTGGATTGCGTCCGTTTACACAAAAATCCAGTAAATGAGAACACAAATTGAGAGCGCAAGGTGACAGTTGTCTTACTGACTATTTAAAAGTTTTTACTAGACAAAAGGTTCATTCGTTTACTTTTCCAGTAAAGTCCAGTAACTTAGCAAATACTGAGTAATTTTACGAAATTTCTCTCACTTAAAATTAGTAAAAAGTACGCGAACGGAAAATTTTAACATAAAGATTACCTACTCAAAACAGCTGATAGATTAAGGTACATTGCAATTACTTGATTACTCGAAAATTTTTTTAAGCAAAAACAAGCTGACTTTTGTGAGTGGGGTTAACTTGGTTTTGGGGTAAAATTTTATTTCGATCACCACAACAAACAATGGGTTTGCTCCCTATGCCAAAATTTTTTTTTCAGAAATGCTACCTTTACTTTGAGCACACGAATTTATGGACACCCAGCCAGACAGATATGCTTAAATTGGCTAAGGAAGTGATTCTGAGTCTGTCGGTATAATTTAAGTTGAGTCTCAGACTATTCTTTTGTGCGTAACCTGGAGCAATACATACTGCTAGGAAAAGACTTAGCGTTAATAAAAACAAGTAAGAGCGCTATATTCGGCTGTGCCGAATCTTATATACCCTTCACATTGGTCTTTAAATATACCCAGCCGAGTAATTTTGTACTGCAAATAATATAATAAAAAACCTTGTGCGAGTTTTAAAGCCCATAGAAAAAATAACAAAATTTTAACGTTTGTATGAATAATAGAAATAGATGAAGAAGATCTGAGGTCGAGAGTTTTTAAAGTTTTCGACATTATTCATATTTAAAGGTTAATAAAACTTATTAAATGTTCTAGTCCCCCTGCTCTTCACCAACTTTTTCTCCAAAATGTATGAATTATTTGATTATTACTTTTTGTAGAATATTCGAAGTCGATAGCTGTAATAGTTTTCCAGAAGAAGCGTATGGAAAAATTTTATAAAAATTGTTAATTTGTATGGGAGCTACCCTTCTTCACCCCCCATCCGAAATTTTTTTTCTTTAAAGCGTAGGCCTTGTGTTCCAATTACTTTTTGTAGAACATTTGATGTGGATATCTGTTATAGTTTCCGAGATATAGCGTATCGAATATTTCATAAAAATTGTTAGTTTGTATGGGAGCTACCCCTTTTTTTGCCCCCATTCAATAAAATTTTTCTTTAAAGCGTAGGCATTCTTGCCCATTTATCTTTTGTAGAACATTTCATTTCGATATCTGTTATAGTTTCCGAGATATAGCGTATCGAGTATTTTATAATAATTGTCGATTTGTATGGGAGCTACCCCTTTTCTTGCCCCCACTCGAAAATTTTTTTCTTTAAAGCGTAGCTCTTAGCGTGCAATTACTTTTTGTAGAACATTTCATTTCGATATCTGTTATAGTTTCCGAGATATAGCTAATAGAATATTTGATAATAATTGTCGATTTGTATGGGAGCTACCCCTTTTTTTGCCCCCACTCGAAAATTTTTTTCTTTGAAGCGTAGCCCTTAGCGTGTAATTACTTTTTGTAGAACATTTCATTTTGATATCTGTTATAGTTTCCGAGATATAGCTTATCGAATATTTTATAATAATTGTCGATTTGTATGGGAGCTACCCCTTTTTTTGCCCCCACCCAAAAATTTTTTTCTTTAGAGCGTAGCTCTTAGCGTGCAATTACTTTTTGTAGAACATTTCATTTCGATATCTGTTATAGTTTCCGAGATAGAGCGTATCGAATATTTGATAATAATTGTCGATTTGTATGGGAGCTACCCCTTTTTTTGCCCCCAACCAAAAAAATTTTTCTTTAAGGCGTAGACCTTAGCGTGCAATTACTTTTTGTGGAAGATTTCATTTCGATATCTATTATAGTTTCCAAAATATAGCGTATCGAATATTTTATTATAATTGTCGATTTGTATGGGAGCTACCCCTTTTTTTGCCCCCAACCAAAAAATTTTTTCTTTACAGCGTAGCCCTTATGGCCCAATTACTTTTTGTAGAACATTTCATTTCGATATCTGTTATAGTTTCCGAGATATAGCTAATAGAATATTTTATAATAATTGTCGATTTGTATGGGAGCTACCCCTTTTTTTGCCCCCACCCAAAAAATTTTTTCTTTAAGGCGTAGCCCTTAGCGTGCAATTATTTTTTGTAGAAGATTTCATTTCGATATCTATTATAGTTTCCAAGATATAGCGTATCGAATATTTGATAATAATTGTCGATTTGTATGGGAGCTACCCCTTTTTTTGCCCCCAACCAAAAAATTTTTTCTTTAAAACGTAGCCCTTATGGCCCAATTACTTTTTGTTGAACATTTAATTTCGATATCTGTTATGGTTTCCGGGATATAGCGTATCGAATATTTGATAATAATTGTCGATTTGTATGGGAGCTACCCCTTTTTTTGCCCCCACCCAAAAAATTTTTTCTTTAAGGCGTAGCCCTTAGCGTGCAATTACTTTTTGTGGAACATTTCATTCCGATATCTGTTATAGTTTCCGAGATATAGCGCATAAAATATTTCACCAAATTTGTGCAATTGTAGGAAAAATACCCCTTCCCCTGGTCCTATCTGAAAAAATTTTTTTTATTATTTAGGTCCCTTCTTTAGGAGTATCCGTGCCAAGTTTTCTGGCAAGAGTGACTGTACTTACTGAGATATATAGGGATATATGCACGGATTTTGTCCTAAAAAAAATGGGTTGCTCTGGGTTTTCGCTTATATCTCGGTCAATAGTAAACCGATTTTGCTGATTTTAAATAGCGATTGTCTCCAGGATATTTGTAATAGTTTGACACCATTAACTGGTCTGTATCTTTTTATTTGACTCCGGAAACTTGATTTCAACAGACGGACAGACGGACATCGCTAAATCGGCTTCCCTATCTATAAGGATCCAGAATATATATACTTTATGGGGTCGCAAATGAATAATAAAGAAATTACAAACGGAATGACAAAGTGATATATACCCTATCACTATGTGAAGGGTATAAAAACACGTATATTTAATTTTGGGTAATAATTGACTGCACCGAGTACCCAAGTATTCAGCACTTTTTCAACTTAAAAAAAGGAAATATTAAGAAAAAGCCGCAACAAAATTGATTTTGATATTCTAAAATGTTTTCGGAATTCAACATCCGTATAGGTCGGGACCGTGTCATGGAAGTAGTTTTTAATAGAATTGCGTAATACTGTTTTCTTTCTCAAACACAAGTTAGGGTAAAAAAATCTTGGTTTTTTTTTTTTAACATTTTAAACAAAATTATTTCTTCTTTATCTTCGCTTTCAGATGACGATTCTATTAGATACAATACTGCATTTTGCAAAACATAGCCATGTCTGGTTACATTTACTCTTTCCCCTAAACTTAAAGTACTAGCTACATCTCTTAGCTATTCCATTGTTTAGCCTGTGAACATTAAATTACTTTTTTTACCACTTGAATTTTTCTCGTTATTCAATTTGTTAGCTGTTTGTTTTTTCACTTTTTTTGTTTACATCAGAAAACATGTTTTATTTTACTAGAAAAACTTTGTCTAGTAAAAACTTTTAAATACTCAGTAAGACAACTGTCACTTTGAGCTCTCAATTTGTGTTCTCATTTACTGGATTTTGTGTAAACGAGCGCAATCCAATAAAAATATTAAAAAATTTTTAAAAACTTTGAGTAAACGAATGAACTTAGTAAAAGAATACTTGACATTTTCTCTATTTGATTTATCATTTCATAAGTATGTAGCCGTAACCTCTTTTTTAATAAGTTGCTTGTTTATTTTGGCTGGTAAATCACAAGTGTAAGTTTAAACAAAATGCACCTGTGAAAATGCAACTTTTGAAACAATTATGTTTTTGCCGTTTAGGAACTGAAGGTTGAGTTTTAAACCAAATATTGATTCATAGATTTAACAAATTTTTGAAAAACTTCCCACAAAACCATGTATGAAGTTTTTTAATATCGGTATCTTGCTTTTACCGGAATGTCAAGGGTGTGGTTAAACTTTTGATCGTAAATGTAGTAAAAGTAAGTACTTCTAAATGGACGACTTCTTTGCCCTAAACTTGATGGCATGATTGTTTTAATAGCATTAATTTTACTTAAATGAAGGATTAAAATATTTTTTTTGTTATTATGGTACATATTAAAACTTACAAATCTAGGGCAGAAATAGATGGAGGATCAGCAATAAATTCGAAATCTGGGGGAGGATCTTTTGGTACAAATTGTTGTTCGGAAACCTGTTTCAAAAGCTCTTGTTGCTTCTGCTGCGCTGCACTCGTCACAGACAATTGTTTAATTCCACTAATAATACTTGGAGCACTAGCATCTATCAAAGAGAAAGAATGCTCTTAGCCATTCGTAAGAAAACGTTTATATGTTCATCACTTTACCTTTTCCTTCCCTAAACTCATTTACTTTATGCCTGTAGTATGCATGATACGGGTCTCCGGAGCCCAAGAAGTTAAATTTAGGATTACCTAGTTCATTTTGACGAATGCGGGCCTCAAACTCTGGTCCATTACGTGCTACAAAACTTGCAGTCTTATCAACGATATCTATTTAAAAAAAATCAGCATAGAAACTTAAAAATAACGAAATAAATGTGGATAAAAAATGTTACTTCTAACTTCCGGCGGAGGATAGATAATGCCTATAATAGGCCCAGACATCGGCTTTGACTGTTGGTTATTCTCAACTGTTAAATCTGCTTCAACCGGAGGCATGTTTAGATATTTTTGATATTTATTGTATATTAGATTGTTTATATGCAAACTTATAATTTTTTTTTTTCTCCAAAGCACAATCCTTTTGACAACGCTAAAAAAACACGGTTGTAAAAGATAGGTCGGTTAACAACAGTGTGACCAGATTTTCGAGTAAAGTTAAAGCTAAAATACGTTTGAAAAACCGCTAAAGCCAAAAAACTTAGCTAAATTTTTTTATGCGTTTTTCAAAAATTTCTTTGTTATATAGATATTTTTCATAATATGGATAAAACGTTTGTGTGCTAAAAATATTCAAAAGAAAATGTTTTTAAAAATTTTGATGTTATTTACAAAAACTTGGTGGTCCCATACCTTAAGTAAGAAAGAACAAGTAAGAGCGCTATATTCGGCTATGCCGAATCTTATATACCCTTCACATTGGTCTTTAAATATACCCAGCCGAGTAATTTTGCACTGCAAATAATTAAATAAAAAACCTTGTGCGAGTTTTAAAGCCCATAGAAAAAATAACAAAATTTTAACGTTTGTATGAATAATAGAAATACATAGATGAAGAAGATTTGAGGTCGAAAGTTTTAAAAGTTTTCAACATTATCCATATTTAAAGGTTAATAAATCTTATTAAATGTTCTAGTCCCGCTGCTCTTCTCCAACTTTTTTTCCAAAATGTATAAATTATTTGATTATTACTTTTTGTAGAATATTCGAAGTCGATAGCTGTAATAGTTTTCCAGAAGCGTATCGAAAATTTTATAAAAATTGTTAATTTGTATGGGAGCTACCCCTTCTTCACCCCCCCATCGAAAAATTTTTTCCTTCAGAGCGTAGCCCTTGATATCCAATCACTTTTTGTAGAACATTTGATTTCGATATCTGTTATAGTTTCCGAGATATAGCATATCGAAAATTTAACAAAAATTATTAATTTGCATTGGGGCTACCCCTTTTTTTGCCCCCACTCAAAAATATTTTTCTTTAAAGCGTAGGCCTTTTTGTCCAATTACTTTTTGTAGAACATTTCATTTCGATATCTTTTTTAGTTTCCGAGATATAGCGTATCGAATATTTTATAAAAATTGTTAATTTGTATGGGAGCTACCCCTTTTTTTGCCCCCACTCAAAAATGTTTCTCTTTAAAGTGTAGGTCTTTGCGTACAATTACTTTTTGTAGAACATTTTGAGTTGATAGCTGTTATAGTTTACGAGATATAGCATACCGAAAATTTAACAAAAATTGTTAATTTGTGTGGGAGCTACCCCATTTTTTGCCCCCACTCGAAAAATTTTTTCTTTAAAGTGTAGATCTTTGCGTACAATTACTTTTTGTAGAACATTTTATGTCGATAGCTGTTATAGTTTCCGAGATATAGCGTATCGAATATTTTATAACAATTGTCGATTTGTATGGGAGCTACCCCATTTTTTGCCCCCACTCAAAAAATTTTTTCTTTAAAGTGTAGATCTTTGCGTACAATCACTTTTTGTAGAACATTTTATGTCGATAGCTGTTACAGTTTCCGAGATATAGCGTATCGAATATTTTATAATAATTGTCGATTTATATGGGAGCTACCCCTTTTTTTGCCCCCACTCAAAAAATTTTTTCTTTAAAGTGTATATCTTTGCGTACAATTACTTTTTGTAGAACATTTTATGTCGATAGCTGTTACAGTTTCCGAGATATAGCGTATCGATTATTTTATAGCAATTGTCGATTTGTATGGGAGCTACCCCATTTTTTGCCCCCACTCAAAAAATTTTTTCTTTAAAGTGTAGATCTTTGCGTACAATCACTTTTTGTAGAACATTTTAGGTCGATAGCTGTTTTAGTTTCCGAGATATAGCGTATCGAATATTTTATAACAATTGTCGATTTGTATGGGAGCTACCCCATTTTTTGCCCCAACTCGAAAAAGTTTTTCTTTAAAGTGTAGATCTTTGCGTACAATCACTTTTTGTAGAACATTTTATGTCGATAGCTGTTATAGTTTCCGAGATATAGCGTATCGAATATTTTATAACAATTGTCGATTTGTATGGGAGCTACCCCATTTTTTGCCCCCACTCGAAAAATTTTTTCTTTAAAGTGTAGATCTTTGCGTACAATCACTTTTTGTAGAACATTTTATGTCGATAGCTGTTATAGTTTCCGAGATATAGCGTATCGAATATTTTATAACAATTGTCGATTTGTATGGGAGCTACCCAATTTTTTGCCCCCACTCGAAAAATTTTTTCTTTAAAGTGTAGATCTTTGCGTACAATTACTTTTTGTGGAACATTTTATGTCGATAGCTGTTACAGTTTCCGAGATATAGCGTATCGAATATTTTATAACAATTGTCGATTTGTATGGGAGCTACCCCATTTTTTTTTTTCTTTAAAGTGTAGATCTTTGCGTACAATTACTTTTTGTAGAACATTTTATGTCGATAGCTGTTACAGTTTCCGAGATATAGCGTATCGAATATTTTATAACATTTGTCGATTTGTATGGGAGCTACCCCATTTTTTGCCCCCACTCAAAAAATTTTTTCCATGAAGTGTAGATCTTTGCGTACAATCACTTTTTGTAGAACATTTTATGTCGATAGCTGTTATAGTTTCCGAGATATAGCGCATAAAATATTTCACCAAATTTGTGCAATTGTAGGAAAAATACCCCTTCCCCTGGTCCTATCTGAAAAAACTTTTTCCATTATTTAGGTCCCTTCTTTAGGAGTATCCGTGCCAAGTTTTGTGGCAAGAGTGACTATACTTACTGAGATATATGGGGATATATGCACGGATTTTGTCCTAAAAAAAATGGGTTACTCTGGGTTTTCGCTTATATCTCGGTCAATAATGAACCGATTTTGCTGATTTTAAATAGCGATTGTTAGCGGGATATTTCTGATCGTTTGACACCATTAACTGGTCTGTATCTTTTTATTTGACTCCGGAAACTTGATTTTAACAGACGGACAGACGGACATCGCTAAATCGGCTTCCCTATCTATAAGGATCCAGAATATATGTACTTTATGGGGTCGCAAATGAATAATAAAGAAATTACAAACGGAATGACAAAGTGATATATACCCTATCACAATGTGAAGGGTATAAAAAAAAATAAAATGTATTTATATACATACATATGAATATAGAAGAACTTTTTAAAAAAATTTTTAGAAACAGGTATTAGTTTACTGCCTGTTATTGTACTAAACAAATTCATGCCTAGACAAACGTCAAACTCAGTCTAAAAAAACCCAGTGTAAAAATACCGGATTTTTATACCCTTCACATAAGTGATAAGGGTATATATAAGTTTGTCATTCCGTTTGTAATTTCTTAATTATCCTGGGACCCCATAGAGTGTATATATTCTGGATCCTTATAGATAGGGAAGCCGATTTAGCGATGTCCTTCTGTCCGTGTTATGGTTGAAATCAACTTTCTGAAGCCCCCGATATCGCATAGACCCGTAAGTGGTACAAACTGTCAGAGATAGTTGCGAGAAAATCGGTATTGAAATTTAGCAAAACCGCCCGATAATGACCGAGATATAACTAAAAACCAAGACTACCTCCTAATTTTTAGTCTACAACAACAAAGAACATACTTATGCATGTAATAATAAAAAAACAACAAAAAAAGAAAAAAACAGAATCAGTCATGTTGATATTATTGAAACACACCCAAAACAAAAATCTTATTAGTATTAGTGTTCATACATATAACAGGGTTGCCATACAAAACTTAATTTAAACATTTTTAAAATCGCTCCTACGGCTTCCAGGGTTCTCCTACAAAGGTAAAATGTAAGATCGACCCGAATTATTTTATCCATCCAAACATTTTTGTGGAACATACTTACCCACTGCTTCTTCAAAGTTGGCCTTAGAGCAATAAAGTGTACCGACCCCTATTAGTTTCTTCTCCCAAACATATTCCTAGAGCATACTTGCCCTATATATCCACTAGAGGTGAGCGATCCCGTGATTTTTAGGGAATATCGTTAATAGTGAATGCGATTTTAAAATCACCGAATATTTAAACAGTGACGGTGATGACTGTTAAGCATTTTTCACTTCTTGTAAAAGAGTTATTTTAATCTCTGTTAAATTATTATACATAATGTTATTTTAAGAAGTGATTATGCGATTTTAGTTATTTTTAACGAACTCCTGAACAACGCATTGGAAAAATAATATAAATTATAAATAAAAATTCAAAATATTTATGAATAAGAAATATCAATTTTCAATAATATCCCATATTTATATTTTTAATATACATAAAACAAAATTTTGATACAAAATTTAAACTTATACCTTTTGAGATAAGTTTTTAAGCTCCATTGGAGCATTGAGGTAAAGCTTTAATTAGAAAAGCAGCTTACAATTCTTGGTAAATAGATTCCAAACATAAAAATATATAAAAATAGTTAAAATCCATTGTAACAAAAACAAAAACCTAAAAAAACAAATAACACAAATTAAGCTGTATATGTATGTACATAACATAACTAAGTATAACATAACATTTGTGCGTTTTCTTGTTTAAACACGTTCGTCGGTCATTTAGGACTTGCCCAGCTTTTGAAAATATTCTTTTAATGATCCTAATGCACAATAATTTTCTTGAGCTATTTGAGAAAGATTTGGATATACATATATATTTATTTGTACTCCACCAATCAAAAATATTTTTATTTCTTGATAATTGAAAGTGAAGTTTAAAAAGCCTGATCGTAATAACTAAAATTTCATTTCAGCTAACGATTTATATACAAATGTATATTCGCTTATTTATTCAAATGTCAAAATTCTAGAAATGCATTTTTGGTGTTAACGATTCAGAATTGTTATGATATGCTTTATGTCGTATATAAGTTTCATATTTAAAATGTTTCTACTTATAACGTGTTAAAAAATTTAATTATTCTTTTAAAAATAAATGTGTGTATAAATCTGTTTTTGAGTATTAATGCTTTAGCCGGCTCATAGCCGAATTTAATCCGCCGTCGCGGACAAACAGTGCTCGGCGCAGATCTCTGACGACATCTTTCTGGTAAAGTTTTTAACACAACTTTCACAAACACACATATAAAAACAAAAGCGCTTTACTTCTTTTATAGAACAAAATGTAAACATGAAGCACAAGAATGTTACTTTACATTTTGCTAAGTTTAACATAATAAGAGTAACTTCGCAGGTAAGAGTTTCTGCACAATATTTCAAAATGTTACTTTGAGTAACATAACAAATTAAAAGTAACATTATAGTAGAAACAGCAAGATTAATAAATAACAAGGTTACGACCATGGTGAAATAATCGTACCAGGTGCTGTTACAAGCACAGCTGATCTACTTTTTTCATGCATAAATCGAGGCTGGGTAGTCAAAGTTGTTTATTTTTACATATCTTTTTTTGACAACAGAGCCAACGAAAACTACAACAAAAACGAAAATTATATTCACCAAATTTTGTTGTTGTAGAATCGACACCACCTGATACTCATAATTGCGCCATGGTTACGACATAACCAAGGCATATTCATATAAGGTGGTCTTATTAAAAAAATTAAGAGAGTCGTTCTCTTACTCTTTATTTTTTTTATATGAATTTTGACACCAAAATTGAAAAATTTTTCGAGCTTAGTGTCAAACTCCATGTAAAAAAAATTAAGAGTAAGAGAACGACTCTCTTAATTTTTTTATTGCGGCTACCTTGTATCGATGTGCCTTGGACATAACAAATTGAAAACTTGCATTTTCTGCGCATGTGGTCAAATGACGTCACGAAACAGTCTCTCATTTAAAAATAATGTAAACATAACAGTGGGACAATTTCCTAACTTTTGGAGAAAATGTTTTCTAATTTGTTTTTTGTTAATCGTGTTATAAAAAAATTAAATGTTCAAATAATTTATAATATTAAATAACATTTAGAAAAAAAAATTAAAACATTTAAAATTAGTTTATTGTTTTACTAAATTTTCGTTTTTGGTTATTTGTGTTTTGCTTGATTTCCGCATTAAGCGATCTTATTCTAAGGTTTATCCACACAAACCAAAATACTTCTAGCTTACCCATTTCATATTTTAAATTTTATTTCAAAATCTTCCTGTTTTAAATGTAATAAGCAAATTCTCTCCCTATATATTTTATTCGGTGTGACCAGATTTTCAAGTAAAGTTAACAAACAAAAACATAAGGCCAAAAAATAAATCTAATTTTTTAATGCGTTTTTAAAAAATTTCTTCGTTATAAAGATATTTTTCATAATATGGACGAAACATTTGTGTGCTAAAAATATTTAAAAAGAAAGTTTGTTTTAAAAATTTTGATTTTATTTACAAAAACTTGGTAACCCATACCTTAGGTAAGAAAAAAAATAATATGTGTTCATATACAAGAGATTTTTAAAAAAGTTTTTAGCAGCAGGTGTTTATTTGCTGCCTGTTTTGGTAAAAAAAATTTGTAAGATCCCTGCAGGAAATGTCAATAGAGAATCACTAGAAACTCACTACTGACATTGTCACCAGTACTACTGTTAAGCTATACCTCAGACAATGCTCTTTGCTATTAACAAAAAATCAACTGCTGACATTGGTACTATTGACAAGGTGCTTCGTTTGGGGTCATATGTACACATTGAAACCAGCGATTAACTAGTACCTTTTAGCAATTTTAGTATACAGTACTACTGATAAGCTAAACCATTGTCAATGTGTTTTTGCAATAGACATTTAACATGCGTCTGTCATTGAAAACAAGTATGATTTGTGTATATAAATCACTTTTATAGCACAGCAGAAAAAATAAAAAAGGCCATAATGTTGCTGATACATTTTTGCATTTGACGGCAAACTGAAGCATTAATTTGCCGCTGACAGTTTTCTTTTCTTCTTATCAAAGCTTAATATAAAACTGTAGACGTACTGTTGACAATGTCGCCAAAAAGGCAACATAATAGTCGATAAAAGTGTTGACATGGGGACACTTGTTCCCAAGTTTCCTTCAGGGATATATATAAAAAAGCAAACATTTGTTTTTGTTTTAAATATAAACACTCACACACTATTCGTTAATTTTTTACAAAAACACGTAAAGTTTAGTAGTTTATTTGTAAACTTTTTTCATATAGACAAACACTTGAAACCAATAAAAAATCGAAACTATAAGATTACATTTACATGATGCAATTTTTTTAATATTCCTTCAATAAAATTTTTGTTTGTTGACAAAACGAGTTGAAGTGACTACTTTTCTACACAGTTCGTTAAAAACCGAAAATTTTCATTCAAGTTCATACTTACATGCATATATCATGAAAAATGCCTTCATGTACATTTTATTCAAGAAAAGAAAAAAAGATAATCTTTAATGTAAAAAGTTACATTGTAAGAAAGCATTTATAAAGGTATTTTTAATTTTACATGTGTGCCTCAATAAGTATTTAAAACCAATTACTGTTAAAATGAAAAAATGAAAATCAAAAAATAAAAAATATTATTTTTTTAAACTTTTCTATAAAAATAATAATTATCGTTGTTACCCGTTTTTATCAAAATTAAAAAAATGACCGTCCTACTAAAAAAAAATTTACAGAGAACATGATATTCAACAAATATACATAGTTTAATACTATCAAAATGGTGAGCTTTACTTGATCCTACGATGTTTCATTGTGCCTGCTTTTTTCTTGAAAAATTATTTCGGTCCTGTTGGATTTGATTTTTTGACAAAAATACACTTTAAAATTCTTATTAAATAAAAATATAAACATAATAATTTGTTTCAACGAAAGACATAAGTGTTTTTACATTTTTGAGCAATATATTAAAATATTTTTTAATTTAACCAAAAAAATTTTTTATTACTGTCAGGCCGATTGCAAAATTTTATCCGAAGCTTTTTTTGTTTTTCATGGTTTTTTGGGAAAGAGTAAAAAGACACAGCTAAAATAAGATTTGTTAAGAACACGCTCACAATTAGTTTTAGCACAATTTCTCACTTGAATTTTTCTGATCGTTTTGCATGCATTGCCCCACCGCACACTTCGTGTTTACGATTTGCTTCGAAATTTTAAATAAGTTTTTTTTGCTCTTATAGCTTTTAAATACACTTCGCACACAATTTTTATAATAACTATTATTTTTTTGCACTATATTTAATAAATTTAAATTAAAAATTCTTTTTAAATAACGAAATTCGACAAATTAATTTTTTGGAGAAATGTCAGAGTGATTTTAGTGCAGGGTTGTCAAATCTCACATAACATATAAATCTTTTCCGGCAAAATTAGGAATTAATCTAGAGCAATAATAATTTCAATTTTAGTGTCCATACAAAAAAAGCAAAGAGTAAGAGAATGACTGTCTTATTTTTTTAGGGATGTTGCACCTAATGAGAATAACAGACAAAAATTGGCGCCATGCTCATTGTTTAACGTAAGTTGACGTAGTTGTTTCTCTTTAACTTTGCCAGCCGTGTATAACAAAGGCTTGCTATAGTTCTTGTAATATTTCTTCTTTGGCACTAAAGGTTTCAAAAAACAGTGCTAAGTGCTGGTTTTCTTGTGGCTATAAATGCTAAAATAATTGTGTTAAAATTGATTCAGCATTATGCATAATTAACAGAAAGTTAATATTATTTTAAACGTTTATGGATACAAAAAAACAAAATTTTTTTGGGTAAAATTCAAATTAGATGATGTAGTGTGATTTAGTTGTTTTTCAAATATCTAGCGCTTTGTTTTTAAGCAATTAGAAACTTTGTATTATCAACTTATGACAACACTGATATAGCTTTGACAAAAGTATTCACACACTGAATAAATTCACAATGTGTAAATTCATGCATTGATCAAACGAAGATAATTTTATTCGAGGCAGATTTTTGTTCAACTCATTAAAATCGCTTAAGAGTTTAACACCAGATAAAATCAAGGTAAAACGTAATTATGCTATTCTCTGGTACGTAAACATACTACTGCGCCATTTTTCATTGTTAATGAGAAAATTCCAAACGAAATTGGGAATTTTCATTTGAAATTAAGAATTTTTATTTGTAATTGAGAAAATTCCAATAAAAAATGAGAAAATTTTACATGATATTGAGAAAAAAAACCAAAAAAAAAATTGAAAATTTGAAATTAAAAATATTTTATATTAAATCAAGATTTGTTTTTAGAAAATGCCTTCTACCACCATCGTATTCAACTAATTTTTAAAACGCTTCATCGACGCGTTAAAAATAAAGCGCATTCTTGCAGTGCTTAATTTAATAAAATTATATGGTTGGAGAAAAAAACAATGTTTAGGCAAAGATAAATGTACCACACGTCAATCTTCTCCAATGTCGGAGATCAAAGGCTCGCTTTTAAGAAGAAATTAAAAACGTGTGTTATTACCACAGATTGCATATCACAACATTAAATTAGTTTAGTTTGGATCTGGAAGATAGGCCAGAATATATCTCTGCTACTTATTTAATAAAATTGCCTGCATAGATTTGTATTTACCTTTCCATATTTTTATTTATGTTGCGTTATGAATGCATTTATGTTGTACGTATTGTATGTACGTTCATACTAATTTTAAATAAAATTTTATTTGGAATTTTCTCATTTCCAATTAAAATATATTCACAATTTCAAATGCAAATTCTCAAGTTCAATAAAAATTTTCTCATTAACAGCAAAAAATGAACAAAACTATTATATCGAACATTTGTTCTTGGCTTCCAAAAGGGCTTTTTATAAATTCAATATTGAGTAAGTAGCCAGGTTGACACCGGCTTCGGGAATGTGTTATCTTAATTTCTGGGGTATCTTCAGCTTAATATATTGTTAATTGGTTCCAAATATATTATATCCATTATACCTATATAGACATGCTTGCATACATCTTTAGTTCATTAAAATTAACACATTTAAACTTATTACGCTCAAATTTTAAAATATTCTCATTTGGACCATTAATATTAGTCATGCAAATTAAAGTTTTCAATACAAATAAAGCCCTAAATGATTTAAAAATACAAAGAATAGGCAACCCTTGCATGGGTTAAACTACGTCATCAGAGAGGCAAACATGCGCAAGTCGCAATCTCTAATAGTCTATCATTCTTGTAGAAACAGTTACTTCACGGCAGTGATGTTATAAGTAGGGAAAAATCCATATTCGTATGTATTTTCGTCTAAAAAAATCGAGCGTGGGGAAAAAAAACCGATTTTTTAAAATCGTCAAAATGTAGGGATTTTGCATAAATATATTAATCTGGCACTCTTTTTCAATTTCTGCAAGCAACGCGTGAAATTGTTGTAACGGCAACATTGCATATTGTCATTTCTTTTGAGTATTTCCCGCCATTTGAGCAGTGATATTGAATTAATATACATTATGTTTCTGCAAAATGAATTTATCATTTTCTTCAGACTCCTCGGCTTGCTTTAAGGAAACAAAACTTTAACTACAATATGCATTGTCCGACCTTTTCAAAAAGGTTAAATTATTTTGTTTTTTAGCATAAAATATTTTTTTTTTTGCTTAAGAGATAATTTTACATAAATAGCAAAAAAATCAAAATAGAATATACGCGAAAATTTGAAAACCTCTACCTTGAGTTACAAAACATTATTTTTTATAGATATCCCACTCGCATCCCACTAAGCGACTTCCAAGCTCTTCCAAGGAAAGACCTAAGCTTTCGTTTGAGCAAAAAAAAAAAAAAAAAAAAAAAATGGGCACATTTGGAAAAAAAAATTTTTTTCTAATTATTTTATAAAAAAAATAAAAAAAAAATTTTTTTAATTTTAAAAATATTTTTTTCTGGAAGATTGAAAAAAAAGCTATCGAAAGTATTTGGGACGAATTTTGTTAAAAGCAAAAGGTAATAAACTACATGTATTAGAAAAAACACCTATATGCCGAAAACGTCAAATTTTGAACCCCTCTAGCTCAGAGAGTTCTCGACCGATCGTGTTAAAAAATTGTGCCTAAACTACTCTCTGCAAGAACTTACTTCGGTCAAAATTTCTTTCCAATCGAAAGACATCGGTTTTAAAAGTTGGGTCACTTGACATGAAATCCCCCATATGTACGTATGTTTCCTTTTATTTGTGTTGATTTATGTTTGCATTAAAAAGTAGGGATTTTTGTAGTGACAAATTTTTGAGCGCGTAGGGAAAAATAGGGATTTTTTTTCGACTGTGCAAAGACTTTTTAAAAAAGTGTATAACATCACTGCTTCACGGTTTATGTCACTGTCGTTACATGTCAAAATGTTATTTGAGTAACACATTAAATTAAAAGTAACAGTAGCAGTTACTTCACAGTTTATGTCACTGTCGTTACCAGTGATTTGCAAGTATCAGGTATAAAATCACAGGTACGGAAATATCGCTCATCTCTAATATCCACGCTTCAAAGTTGGCCTTAGAGCAGGGATGCGCAAAAATAAAAATGTATGTATTTGTATTAGTGAGAAAAATTTAATTTACTGCACAATAGGCAATTTTAATGAAAAGGCAAAAAGAATATTGCAAATTTATTCTGGCATGATATTTGTTGTTAAAAAAATAGTTTTAATATTAAAGATAAAACAAGATAAGTTAAAGAAATTTTTTCCAATATTTTGCAAAATTTTAAGTTTTGTTAGGCAAAAAACATATTTTTATTTTTTGGCAAGAATATAAATAAATGTTTTTACTTTTTGAATGGTATAAAATATTTGGCTAAAGAGAAATTTATTAAAAAATTGTAAATCTAATGTTTATAAAATTTTAGCAATTAAATGGCCCAGTGTGCAAAAATAAAAAGCAAAGAAAAAGCGCGTACCCCCACGCACATGTTTATTAGTCGCCTTCTCTTTGACGACTAAATTTTTTATCATTAGAATACGTGTATTTTTATTTTCCACAATTGTGGTATGGGCTGCGCATCACTACCTTAGAGCAATAAAGTGTACCACCGACCACCATTAATTTCTTCACCCAAACATATTCCTAGAACATACTTACCCCCTATCTCCGTGTCCTAAGGGCGTTGCCATACAAATTTTACAAAAATGATATGAAAATGCCCACAACCTCTTCAGAGTTGGCCTTAGAGCAATAAAGTGTAAGACCGACCCCCATTAGTTTGCCCTCCCAAACATATTCCTCGAACATACTTACCCCCTATCACCACGCTCTAAGGGGGTTGCCATACAAAATTTACAAAAATGATATGAAAATGCCCACAACTTCTTCAGAGTTGGCCTTAGAGCAATAAAGTGTACGACCGACCTCCATAAGTTTGCCCTCCCAAACATATTCCTAGAATATACTTACCCCCTATCTCAGCGCTCTAAGGGGTTGCAATACAAAATTTACAAAAATGATATGAAAATGCCCACAACTTCTTCAGGGTTGGCCTTAGAGCAATAAAATGTCCGACCGACCCCTATTAATTTCTTCTCCCAAACATATTCCTAAAACGTACTTACCCCCTATCTCCGCGCTCTAAGGGGGTTGCCATTCAAAATTTACAAAAATGATATGAAAATGCCTACAACTTCTTCAGAGTTGGCCTTAAAGCAAAAGAGTCTACGACCGATCCCCATTAGTTTGCCCTCCCAAACATATTCCTAAAACATACTTACCCCCTATTTCCGCGCCCTAAGGGGGTTGACATACAAAATTTACAAAAATGATATGAAAATGCCCACAACTTCTTCAGAGTTGGCCTTAAAGCAAAAGAGTGTACGACCGACCCCCATTATTTTGCCCTCCCAAACATATTCCTAGAACATACTTACCCCCTATTTCCGCGTCCTAAGGGGGTTGCCATACAAAATTTACAAAAATGATATTAAAATGCCCACAACTTCTTCAGAGTTGGCCTTAGAGCAGTGGTCTTCACAAACGCACTTAAAATGAGAGTATTATTGTCAGCGTTGCCATTATTTTTTTTATAAGAACTGCAAATTTGGAAAAAACAAATCTGCATTTTAAGTGAAAAAACAGAACATAACAAATTATATATAAAAAAAAATAAAAACATAGCACAACATATCGCGCTCATTCAGTAATACAGTACTAACTGAAAAATGTAAAAATAAAAACCAAAATAATTCATTTTTATAAAAAAATTAAAGTATTGTTTTAACTATATATGTTTTTGTGTATCAGTGTTTTGTAAGCTTATGTTTTTTTTTTTTTTATTTCAAGGCAAAATATAAAATTATTAATATTTTTTTTAATTAAACGATATTTTTTAGCTAATTCTAAGCTGATGATATGTGAAGCCTTGATTTGGCTATCTGTATTGGTAGAGTTATTTGAGCATCTATTTTGGATACAAAGATTTTTAAGTCGAAAATCTTCTTTTGGTTTTTTTATTATTTGATTTCTCTCATTTCCTGAAACAGAATGAAACTCAATATGCATTGTATGCCGGTTAAGGTGCGATGCAAACATATTCTTTAGTAACTGGTTGCATACAAGGCACTCAGTCTCTTTGAATATGTTTAAAGGAAACAAAAAAGATTTTCCCACTTAATATCCCACATAATTATTATAAATATTTTTTTCTAAAATGCTGTAAAAAATTTATATGTATGTCCGTAGGTTTTTACCTGAATTATGAAAAAGTTTTTAAATTGCATAAATTTATGTAGATTGCTATCAATTTCTTACTGTAATTATCAAAAAAATTTTAGCTCTACCTATATTGCACACATAAAGAGCTTCAAATTATTTTTGGATAATTACACACTAATTGGCAACGCTGCAGTGCAGAAAAAACATTTTTAGCTCTCTCTGAAAAATAAAAACATGCGACATACACCTACTCTGTTTGAAAGCTAACAAGCTACTAAATTAGAGCTGTGTAGCTCATGAACGAACGGGTCAAAATGAACGGATCACCGAATTGAACGAAGTGATCCGGTTATTTTACTGAGCGCTTTTCGTTCAATTGTGTTTCGTTCAATGTTTGTTTCTTCAGGTCTTTTTTATGTCACAATTTCGTTCGTTCAGATGTGTTTTTTATGTTATGTTCTTTTGTTTCAGTTGATTGTTACATATTTCTTTTGAGCATCGCTGTGGCACTGCCATAATTTTTTTAAATTTGGTTTAACAGTCTTTTTCTAAGAAGTTTGATTTATTATAGTGTTTGTGTTTTTATGGATTACTATACACTTTTTACACAATTTTTATATATGGATTATTTAAATTTTATTTCACAAAAAGTTTTTTCTATTTTGAATGTCAAAACCACAAGCTATGTCAAAACAAATCTTTAAAAAAACATGTTGCCGTACTGTCGTTCAGAAGTGAACGATTGAACGAACGGGTTAATTTTTGTAAATTGAACGAAACTGAGCGATCACTGAAATAAACGATTTGGCACAGCTCTACTGCTAATTGAAATTTTTTATTTTTCATATGTTTGTTGTTTTGATTATGATTACCGTTTGCAATAATGAAAACAAAGCGTATGGATTGTTTATTTATGAAAGATTGTGTAATGTTAATAATTTATTATGTTTTCTTAAGTTTACGATCGAAAAATAAAATAAAAATATCTCGCCATGAATTATAAAGCAATATCAGTAAACAAAATACGATATTTATTTAAAAATACAATTTAATCAGGATTAGTTATTCAGTTGCTGTTTGCAGATTTTAAGAAGCATTTTGGTAGAAAAACGATTTATTTTGGAAAACCCTGGTTGTAATATTCACGGAGAGAGTAAGTAAAAACCCGAAAATCTTCGTTAGCTGTGTAATATGGGTGAAGACCACTGTCTTAGAGCAATAAAGTGTACGACCGACCCCCATAAGTTTGCCTTCCCAAACATACTTCTAGAATATACTAAGCCCTCATTTCCGCCCCCTAAGGGGGTTGCCACACAAAATTTGAAAAAGTTAGGATAAAAACCCCTACAACTTCCCCGTAGTCACCCGTAGAGCGTTAAAATAGGACACCGACCCCTATTTAAAAATTAGAAATATTTGAAAAGTTGCATTCTTAATCTCGTAGTGTACGGACGTGTCTACGCGAGTGTAATATTGGTAATAGGTGATATTAGTAATAAGTGGCAAACAAATTTATTAATATACATTCATACACATATTAGTGAGAAAATAAAATAACAACAAACTAAATAAAAAAAAATCGAACGGTAAATGAGTAACCGTAGTGACAGTGGGCCTAATAGCAAAAATGCATACATAGTGTTAAGCTCCACTAGTGTGAGCAATGAAAATATTAGAGACGCTGAGTATAATAAAAACTATCTAAATGCAAAACCAAATATAGTTATTAAAAATTTAAGTTCAAGTGCACCTAATTTAAATAAAAGTATTGAACAAGGGACAAACTTAGCCCAACCTCTTTTTGAAAATTATAGAAAAAATACAGAGGGACCTTTGTCATCGCGCTCACCTTTAATAAGTTCTGGATTTTTACAAAAAGCTGCTAAAGGGACATTAGGCCCAATTACACCGTGTGCTCCTAAGATCCAGGTAGGAATGGACCGATACGTTACAGTTCTTAAAAGGGGAAGAAGCCCGAAGTCGGCTAAAGTAAATCAACCTGCAAAAATTCTAAAGGACGATGAAAGGCCAACCACATCACAAAATCGTTTTGCCATTCTGCAAACAGATGATAATGATGGTCCCGTTATGGAAAAAAATTTTAAGCCTCCTCCAATATATTTAAGAGAAAAAAACTCCAACGACCTAATTAAGTTTTTAGTTGGACTAATCGGCGAAAAGAACTTTTATGTGTCAAACATAAAACGTGGTAACATATATGAGACCAAAATTCAAGTGAACCACGAGAACGCTTACCGCGCCACGGTGTCGGAATTTGAAAAAATTAAAAAAAACTTTTACACTTACCAGCTAAAAAACGCAAAGGACCTCCAGGTAGTCATAAAAGGTATTGACTCAAATGTTGACCCGGAGGAGATAAAGACCAGTCTGTGCAACGAAGGTTTTAAAGTCAGGACTGTGACAAATATTAGAAACAGGGAAAAATACCCTCAACCATTGTTCCGAGTTGAACTTGAGCCTGGTGATACTAAATTAAGGAAAAATGAAACTCACCCCATTTACGATTTAAGATTTATTTTACACCGTAGAGTTACAGTGGAAGTTCCGCATAAGCGATCTGGGCCTGTACAGTGCTTGAATTGTCAGGAATATGGCCACACAAAAACTTACTGTAAGTTGCCTTCTGTTTGTGTTGTATGTGGGGATCTGCATGTTACAACCAAGTGCGACAGACCAAAAGATGACCCTAGGGTGAAGAAGTGCAGCAATTGCGGTGGAAACCACACTGCCAACTACAGAGGTTGTCCTGTCTTTGATTTAGTTAGGCGCTCATCTAAGCCGAAGGTAGTTCCTGACCCTCCCCAGCCGTTAAATATACCAACAACAAACATTCCCCAGTTAGCACAGCCACCTACAAGTCAAGTATCTTACGCCAACGCACTAAAGTCAAACCAGTCCAATGCACAAAGGCCAAACCAACCAACCACACAACAACAAGTGCCAAACCAACCAACCACACAACAACAAGTGCCAACTAACGAACCAAAGGGGCCTAATTTTAGCCGCCTGGAAGCCGTAATTGACAATATGGTCAAACAATTTACGCAGATAATGGCGCAAATGGCCGGCATGATGCAGGAGATGCAGAAAATGCAGTCTTCTCTTCTGCAGGCCATGCTTAAAAGACCATGAACTGCCTCAGGGTTTGTTTCTGGAACGCAAACGGAATCCGCCAACACAAAAACGAACTCGAATATTTTTTAATACACCATAAAATTGACGTCATGTTGATTTCCGAGACTCATATGACATCTAGGAGCACTTTTAAAATTAGTGGTTACAATTTTTATGACTCAAAAGATCCCAGGGATAGATCCTGTGGGGGCTCTGCTATATTAATCAAATCAAGAATTAAGCACCAATGGTTGGGTGGCCTATCTGAATGTTATATGCAAGCAACAAACGTCTGCATTAATGAGTTTTTCAATAACTTCCTTATTTCATCAGTTTATTGTCCACCGAGATTCTCCATAACGAAGGATCAGTACAACAGTTTTTACAAATCTCTAGGTCCCCGCTTCATAGCTGCTGGAGACTATAACGCCAAGCACACGTACTGGGGCTCCCGACTAATTAGTCCCAGAGGTCGTGTCTTGTATGATGCCGTGTCTGAAATGAGACTTTATGTTATTTCAACTGGACAACCAACCTACTGGCCAACAGACCACAATAAAATTCCAGACGTAATTGATTTTGGCGTAGCAAAAGGTATATCCTCGGAGCTCATTGAAGCTCAAGCCTCCTTGGATTTATCTTCTGACCACTCACCCAATATAATTACTATTTGCAGTCCTCACCAAATGGCAACTAGTGAGTTTTTCTTATCTAAAAGAATAAATTGGTTGAAATATAAAAAATATATTAGAACCCACTGCGCGGAAAACCAACCGCTAAAAACTCCTGGAGACATAGATGATTGTCTGAGCGTCCTAAATGAAAACATTAAAAAAGCCGTTGAACATGCGTCTTCTACCTACCGCCAGGCTAGGTACAACAAAATTTTCTCTGACGATGTGGAAAAGCTTGTGTCTGAAAAAAGAAGAGCCCGCAGGGAATGGCAAAAACATAGATCGCCCCAACTTAAAATTAGGCTGAAAGAATGTACAACCCAACTAAAAAGCTTGTTGGAGGCTCACAGAATGGCATCACTGAAAGAGTACCTGGAAGGTCTAGACGCTACTACTAAGACAAATTATTCCTTATGGCGATCAGCCAGACGTCTTAAAAGACCTGTTATCGACAAACCACCACTGCGCAATCTGAGAGGATCCTGGGCTAGAAATGACGAAGAAAAATGCGATCTGTTCGCAAATCACTTCAAAAACGTATTCACTCCCAATACATGCACTGACGTGAGAGAATTACCGCCTGTTGTTGCCAGACGTCCTTTAGAAATACGTTTCCGGTTTGCAGATGTAGAGGCTATCGCTAATCTAAATGGTAAAAAAGCTCCTGGCGTTGATAAAATAAGCAACAAAATGCTAATAGAGCTGCCTCTTACTGCTAAAAGAATTATTCTTTTTACTTTTAACGCGATAATTCGGCTTGAACATTTTCCGCCTATATGGAAAGTTGCCTTAGTAAAGATGATTCCTAAGCCTGGCACAGATCCCTCGAAGGTAGAATCTTATAGGCCCATAAGTTTGTTACCCACAATGTCAAAATTGTTCGAAAAACTGTTAAAAAGCAAGCTAAATCCGATCCTGAATGACAACAACTGTATTCCAAATCACCAATTCGGCTTTAGAAGTCAACATAGTACCATCGAACAAACTCACAGGTTGGTACAGGTTATAAGAAAAGCCTTTGAGCAAAAGAAGTACTGCTCTGGGCTTTTTATCGATGTCTCACAAGCTTTCGACAAAGTATGGCATGAAGGCCTTTTAAAAAAACTAAAGCTCAACCTTCCAGATAATATTTTCAACCTTTTAGAAAAATACATAACAGGCCGACAATTTATGATCAAAGAGGGAAACCAAATAAGTTGTTCCCAACCAATAGAAGCTGGTGTCCCTCAAGGAAGTATACTAGGCCCAATTTCGTACTTGCTTTACACGGCAGATATGCCAACAAACAGTTTTACGCACACGTCTACATTTGCTGACGATACCGCTTTTCTCAGTACTCATAAAGACCCTAAAGAGGCTTCGAACCAACTGCAGCAACACGTAACCCAAGTTGAGAAATGGGCAAAGTTATGGGGAATTAAGATAAATGAACAAAAATGCACTCACGTAACTTTTACCTTACGCAAAGAAACGTGCCCTCCAATCGCTATCAACAACCATAATGTGCCTCAACGATCTGAGACAAAATATCTTGGTATTCACCTAGATCGCCGCCTTACATGGAAGCCTCATATAGATGCAAAGCTGACTCAAATGAAACTTAAAGCTGCTCAAATCCACTGGCTAATTGGTAGAAACTCTGTGCTACATCTTGATTGTAAGCTTCTACTCTACAACTCGATTTTAAAACCAATTTGGTGCTACGGGATACAACTATGGGGCACTGCTTCCGCCTCCAATATAGAAAAGATTCAACGCCGTCAAAACAAAATTCTAAGAATGATAACTGGTGCTCCTTGGTATATAAAAAACAGCAACATCCACAAGGATCTTGAAGTTCCACTTGTAAAATGCGAAATCCTGAAATATGTGGACAAGTATCGAAGCATCCTGCAACATAGTGGGCACACCCGCCTAAAAAGAAGGCATACTATTGCTCTTAGATGAATCCTTTGAAATAAGATAATTTTATTGTGAGAACTTAAATTTTAGTCTGCTACTGACTGGACTAGTATTAATTACTTAGTTTTAAGATTTGAATACTTATTGTTAGTTCGCTTAAGCGAAGATTCAATAATAAAATACATGAAAAAAAAAAAAAAATTGAAAAGTAAAATATGGATAAAAATAAAAAAAATTGGGGATTTCGAAAGGACAATGTGAATGGTATATAAGATTCGGCACAGCCGAATATAGCGGTCTCAGTTGTTTTTA
Source organism: Melanophora roralis (assembly GCA_963583895.1). Taxonomy (NCBI): domain Eukaryota; kingdom Metazoa; phylum Arthropoda; class Insecta; order Diptera; family Rhinophoridae; genus Melanophora; species Melanophora roralis. Next base: position 73,017,037 of record OY757187.1, on the reverse strand, counting down.
TTTGGATTTCGACATTTGTCTGGGCATAAGTTTGTCTCGTCAAGACGTACAGTTATGGTAGAAAAAAAAACTAATTTGTGAGTAAAATATGCATACACACAAAAAATTAATAGAGGTTATATTGACTAAGCTTCGTTAGTTAATTTCTTTTTGTATGAACAGAAAAAACTAAGTTTTACTAACTAAGTCAAATAGATGATTTCAAATCGCATGTTACAAAAATTCCAAGATAGTGTTACTAAGCGAATTAGGTATCGTCTTCGAAATAATTTTTTACTGCTTGTTTTTGTATTTAGTTGTCAATGGTAAAAAATGTTTTAGAAAATAAGGGGAGGTAAAAAAGTTATGTAAAATAAAACAAGTAAGAGCGCTATATTCGGCTGTGCCAAATCTTATATTTCCTTCACATTTACCTTTCAAATCCCAAATTTTTTTTTATTTTATCCATTTTTTTACTTATCAAATATTTCTAATTTTTAAATAGGGATCGGTGTAATTTTTTAACGCTCCACGGGTGACGGGGAAGTTTTGGGGGTTTTTATCCTAATTTCTAATTTTTTGTATGGCAACCCCCTTAGGGGGCGGAAATGGGGGCTTAGTATATTCTAGAAATATGTTTGGGAGGGCAAACTAATGGGGGTCGGTCGTACACTTTGTTGCTCTAAGGCCAACTCTGAAGAAGTTGTGGGCATTTGCATATCATTTTTGTAAATTTTGTATGGCAACCCCCTATGCTCATGGAAATAGGGGGTAAGTATATTCTAGGAATATGTTTGAGAGAAGAAATTAATGGGGGTCGGTCGTACACTTTATTGCTCTAAGGCCAACTCTGAAGAAGTTGTGGGCATTTTCATATAATTTTTGTAAACTTTGTATGGCAACCCCCTAAGAGCGTGGAGATAGAGGGTAAGTATGTTCTTGGAATATGTTTGGGAGGGCGAATTAATGGCGGTCGGTCGTACATTTTATTGCTCTAAGGCCAACTCTGAAGAAGTTGTGGGCTTTTTTATATCATTTTTGTAAAATTTGTATGGCAACGCCCTTAGGACGCGGAGATAGGGGGTATGTATGTTCTAGGAATATGTTTGGGAGAAGAAATTAATGGGGGTCGGTTGTACACTTTATTGCTCTAAGGCCAACTCTGAAGAAGTTGTGGGCATTTTCATATCATTTTTGTAAAATTTGTATGGCAACCCCCTTAGGGCGCGGAGATTGGGGTAAGTATGTTCTAGGAATATGTTTGGGAGGGCAAACTAATGGCGGTCGGTCGTACACTCTATTGCTTTAAGGCCAACTCTGAAGAAGTTGTGGGCATTTTCATATAATTTTTGTAAATTTTGTATGGCAACGCCCTTAGGACGCGGAGATAGGGGGTTTGTATGTTCTAGGAATATGTTTGGGAGAAGAAATTAATGGGGGTCGGTCGTACACTCTATTGCTTTAAGGCAAACTCTGAAGAAGTTGTGGGCATTTTCATATTATTTTTGTAAATTTTGTATGGCAACCCCATTAGGGCGCGGAGATTGGGGGTAAGTATGTTCTAGGAATATGTTTGGGAGGGCAAACTAATGGGGGTCGGTCGCACACTCTATTGCTTTAAGGCCAACTCTGAAGAAGTTGTGGGCATTTTTATATCATTTTTGTAAATTTTGAATGGCAACCCCCTTAGAGCGCGAAGATAGAGGGTAAGTATATTCTAGGAATATGTTTGGGAGGGAAAACTAATGGGGGTCGGTCGTACACTCTATTGCTTTAAGGCCAACTCTGAAGAAGTTGTGGGCATTTTCATATAATTTTTCTAAATTTTGTATGGCAACCCCCTTAGGGCGCGGAGATTGGGGGTAAGTATGTTCTAGGAATATGTTTGGGAGGGCAAACTAATGGGGGTCGGTCGTACACTTTATTACTCTAAGGCAACGCCCTTAAGACACGTAGATAGGGGGTAAGTATGTTCTAGGAATATATTTGGGAGAAGAAATTAATGGGGGTCGGTCGTACACTCTATTGCTTTAAGGCCAACTCTGAAGAAGTTGTGGGCATTTTCATATTATTTTTGTAAATTTTGTATGGCAACCCCCTTAGAGCGCGGAGATAGGGGGTAAGTGCGTTCTAGGAATATGTTTGGGAGAAGAAATTAATGGGGGTCGGTCGTACACTCTATTGCTTTAAGGCCAACTCTGAAGAAGTTGTGTGCATTTTCATATCATTTTTGTAAACTTTGTATGGCAACCCCCTTAGAGCGTGGAGATAGAGGGTAAGTATGTTCTAGGAATATTTTTGGGAGAAGAAATTAATAAGGGGTTGGTCGTACGCTCTATTGCTTTAAGGCCAACTCTGAAGAAGTTGTAGGCATTTTCATGTTATTTTTGTAAATTTTGTATGGCAGCCCCCTTAGAGCGCGGAGATAGGAGGTAAGTGCGTTCTAGGAATATGTTTGGGAGAGCAAAATAATGGGGGTCGGTCGTACATTTTATTGCTCTAAGGCCAACTCTGAAGAAGTTGTGGGGATTTTCATATCATTTTTGTAAAATTTGTATGGCTACCCCCTTAGGGCGCGGAGATAAGAGGTAAGTATGTTCTAGGAATATGTTTGGGAGGGCAAACTAATGGAGGTTGTAACGGACCAACCATTAAGGCTCTGGCTCTTCAAAGGCTGTGCTACCTGATGTTCCGGCCGTGCACAGAGATAATGGGATGGTTCTTGCCTCTGAAGATTCAGACTTATGTCTGCTGCATAGTTATTTAAAAAAATATGGTAGCTTATTAATTTAATCCCTCATTTAACCAACAAAAAAAAATTTGGATCCGCTAGATTAATAATAAATAAAAAAAATATGCACAACTAAAGAAACTGTATAAACTGAAAACTGATGAAGAGATTAAGGTGTCATTATCTCTTTTTATTTTTACACCCACCCTACCTTGCTGTACCGAATATGCTTATACAGCCCACCATTCTGCTCCCTGATTACCTTCCTTAACCTTTCATGATAAAAAAAATAAACCTTACATATTCATTTTAGTTACTATATTTATTCAAACAATATAGCTAAGCCTACGATATGTATTAATCGAAACCATTACCAAACCAATTTATTGTAAGATGCAAATGTAAATACATTTTTATTTATGTGTTCTAACCAAAAAAAAAATCAAACCTAAAATTAAATATTTAAATATGCATAAGTTCTTGTATAAGAAGATTAAATTAAGAATTGTAAACTCACCATTTATGCTCTAGCTCAATCAGGCCTGATGTTCGTAGAGGTAAATGATTTTTCAACCAATAGCTTAACTTGCAATTAATATTTGATATTTTAGGGTGTAAGTGTGCTGTGGTAGTGTCTGTCAATTATGGTTTAAAATAACAAAAAAACAAAAAAAATATTTAAACAAAATTTACAAATGTATCACTGTTACCATTAAATAGGCAATTACAATAATACAAACATTTAGTTAACTTAAAAACAACACAAAAAAAAATTGACAAAGTTTAGCTTTACGTTGGTATTGGTAGTGGATAGTTGGGTAGTGTCTTTACGAGGGGAAAAACCCCCACGCAAGGAGTAACAAAACTCGATGTCCCAAAATCAAAATTGATAGATGTGGAACCCCGTAGGTTGGTTTCTCTCTTTGATATTGATAAGCAATAGTATGCTAGCCTTAGATTTAGTCTCCGCCAAAAGCTTAATGTTAATCTTGAATATCCTAACCTCGCTAAAGAAGCTGTTTTGTCAATATGATCTAAATTTAAGTTGGCGTTAAAGTTATAGATATAATTGAATAAAAATTGTTCTTACCTTATCAGGAAAAAGAAACAATTTACATGAAATTCTAATCATCTATTCAAGCGAATTTCTCTTCTTATCCCCCTTCTTTGTTACAGTTTGAACTATATGTTATTATTTATTACGAACTTAATTTTTCAAACGTTCAACAGATAATAAAATTTTTCCCTTGAAACAAAAAAAGTCTATAAATAATATAAATTAAATTCCTGGCTGACTACAATTATATTTTCCGATTTTTTTTTTAATATTCCCCCTCTATGTACGCTTTGAAAAACAATTGATTTCACGCCTCACAAAACAGATAAAGTTTGGAAAATAAACTCACAAACTGGATCTGTAAAGGCGGACAACTGATACACTGCTAGGTCCAAATGTCCTTTGCATGAAATACTCCTACATTGTTGGTTTCCAGGTCCTGAAGTTCATAATTTAAGTTGCCTATGCCTAGTTCTTAAGTTATAAGTCCGTACGTTCTTATTGTAGGCTTTTTGTATCTCCTTTCTGATTGAATCTCTAAGCATGGTTATTTCATCCTGTCTTTCAACTTGTGCATCAGCCTCGCCCAAAATTCCAAGTTTTTTTAAAAGTTCGTAGTCTTTGCCGTTCGTTATCATAGTTTGTCCGAATACAATTTGGTATGGCGATCGCCCCATAGTTTGATGAATAGTGTTTCGCAAAGCACAATTAATACTACTTACGTATTTGTCCCAGTCCCGTTGATCTTTTCTAACATATGAACGTAGAGCCTCATTAATCGATCGATTAACACGTTCACTAGCATTAGCTTGTGGACTAAACACTGTAGTAAGCATATGCTGCACACCCTGATTTCGTAAAAATTCTTCAAAATGTTTGCTTTTAAACTGTGTTCCATTATCCGATAATATGAACTACGGTACTCCAAAACAACTAAAAATTTCGTTTCTTAGATATTCAGTGACCTGTTTAGAATCAAACTTCCTAACGGTTTTCAAAAAAGTATATTTAGAAAAATGGTCTAATATAATCAAAATTCCTATATTTCCTGTCTTTGTCCTAGGTAACGGTCCAATCAAATCGATGTAAAGTCTCTGAAAAGGTGTGTCAGTCCTTACCATTTGTCCTAATGGTGGTTTAAGTATTGTAGTCGGTGTCTTTGGAGTCTTACAGAGTTCACAACATTTAATATATTCCCTAACGTCAGTCACTAGTCTTGGCCAATAAAAATATCGTCTAATGCGTTCCAAAGTTTTGCATATACCGCCATGCGATGAGGTTGGGATATCATGCGCTGAATACAATACCTGCCGTCTCAATTCCTCAGGTACATATAGCTTCCAAGACTCTGACTCATCTGTCATTCCCACTGAAAATTCAGTCCGTTTATAAATGTATTTATCAATAATTTTGTAATCAGGCAAACTTGTGTTTTGAATATGTTTACTAACTCAATAGAGTCAGCAAAGTTTTCACCTTCATGCATACGAGATAAGGTATCGGGCACAACATTTTGTTTCCCGCTCCGATGTTCAATGGAAAAATTAAACCCCTGTAATTTTAATGCCCATCTTACAAGTCTTCCTGACAAATGTCTCTGACCCATCAACCATTTTAAACTCACATGGTCAGTAACCGCTCTGAACTCTTGACCCTCTATATACGACCGGAAATTCTTTATTGCCATCACCGCAGCCAAGCACTCCAACTCAGTAATGGTTTAATTGCGTTGAGCTTTGTTAAGCTTTTGTGACATGAAGGCAATCGGTCGTTCTATCCCGTCGCTGTCAATTTGTGCTAAAACCGCCCCTACTCCTTACGTACTCGCGTCGCACTGAAGAATAAATGGCTTTTCATAATTTTGGTGAATGAGTAGAGGAGCAGATGTCAGTTTATCTTTCAATTCGTCGAATGCTTCTTGTGCCCTATCAGTCCAAACAAAAGTTTTCTTTTTCGTCAAAAGCTCTGTAAGTTCAAACGTCAAAGTCGAATAATTTCGAATAAAACGTCGGTACCATCCGGTCATTCCTAAAAATCTTCGCAAATGCCTGATCGATTTTGGTACCGGGAAGTCACGTATGGCCCTCACTTTGTCTTCGTCTACTTGTAAAGTGCCGTTTCCAACTACATATCCGAGGTACTTGACCCTTCTAAGAGCAAATTGACTTTTCTCTACATTAATAGTTAATCCTGCCTTTCTAAGTTGGCTTGCCACCTCTAATAAGTGTGTCATGTGCTCTTCAAAATTTTGGGAAACTACCAGTAGGTCATCTAGGTAAACAAATACGTGCATTTTCAACTTGTAAGGTATTACCATGTCCATCAGTCTGCACAACGTCTGCGGTGCATTACACAGTCCAAACGGCATTCTTGTAAATTGATACAATGGCCGATTAGGAACTTTGAAGGCGGTCTTTGGTCTTGAAGTTCCCTCCAGTTTAATTTGCCAGAAAGCATCTTTAAAATCAATTTTTGAAATACAATAACCTGGAGGAAGTCTTGCAATTAGTCCGTCAATGTTCGGTATCGGGTACGCGTCCTTTACTGTAACTGAATTTAGCTTCCGACTGTCAACGCACATTCTCACTTTGCCAGGTTTAACTATTACAACTACTGGTGAAGACCACGGTGAACTGGGCGCTTCTTCAATCACTCCTAGCGAGATCATTCTATCTATTTCTCCGCATAATTGTTTCTCCACCGCAGGAGAAATAGGATAATATCTCTGTTTTACAGGTTTAGCATTGCCTGTATCTATTAAATGCTCAACCAGTGTTGTACATCCTAAACCTTCTACTTCAGAATTTGGAAATACCGCTATTACCTTATTTAATTTTTCCTTCTGTTTAACAGTAAATGTTAGCTTCTCTGAATCTGAGTCTGTTGTTGTACAATCAATTTCCGCAATGTCATCCACAAAAATTTTAAGTCCAAACTCCTTCCAAAAATCAAAACCGCAAATAACTTCCTGTTGTATATTTGGTACTACCAAAAATTCGAATAATTTTTTCTGTCCCTTAAAATTAATCTCTAAAGCTACCATCCCTAAAATGTTCTGTTGCTTACCGTCTGCTGTTCGAACATTGCCAACGCATCTCTTAAAACTACGATAACTTTGAATACTACAAGCTAACTCTCCACCTATAACACTTTTATTAGCTCCACTGTCCAATAATGCAAAACAATATTTTTGGTTAATCTTTAAATTGATATACGGCCTGTTATCGGAGTCTTTGCTTAGAATGGGTGAAATAACCCAATTTCGAAAAGATTTAAGCTTACGATAATAATTACGTATGCGTCTTGATGCTCTACTTACTAATTTTCCTTCACCAAAAATTCTTGCCCTTGCTTTTTCATATTCTGCTAAACGAATATGATAAGGCCTTAAAAGAGGATGCGTTAAAATGGTTTTATCAATGTCTGTGTTTTGTGCCTTGGATGTTCGAGCTACTTCCGCCGAACATCCAACTTTCCGTTTCCCTGGGCATTTCGGTTGCAACTAGGACATGTGGGTTTATAAATGTTCTTAGCTCCACAGCCATAACAAAATATTCTTTTGGCTTCCATACACTCTATATAGGAATGTCCTAATTTATCACATTTCCAACACTTTAAACCCTGTTGAACTGCACATACAGCTACGTCAGGGATAGTTATGTCATCTGTGTCCTTGCTTTGTCCACTCACCTCCGCCACACGAGCTCGTATTAACTTCCGGTTTTCTAAAGCAGTAAAATTCTTCATGAACTTTTCGTATTTTTGAACTTCTTTACGAAGTTGTGAAACGCTACTTATTTCTAAGTGAAGAAGTTCATGACGAATTTCATGTTTTAAATTCTTTAACATGGTCTCACAAAAATCATTATCGCCTATCCGGATTTTTAATTTATCTGTTAGCTCTGAGATTGTCTCAAAGTATTCATCAAATGTTTCCGTTGCTCTCTGTTTACGTCTTCGTATGTCATCTAAAATGTCAAAATCATTATAGTTCACTTTATATTCGTTAAGTAAATCATTTGTTAATGTCTTCCAGTCAATGTCATTGTGTTGTCGGTGGTACCGCCAATACCAAACTAAAGCCTTATCTTCAAACAAGCAATGAGCATGGTTATCTAAAATTTTAAAATTGCCACCTAACGTCTTTACAGTGAGAATGTTGATTCTATAAACAAATTCATCAACTGAAAGCTGGCTATCATATCCTGTAAACTTTATATTCCAATTTCGAATTATATTCAAAAATTTATCGGTATTAAAGGAATCGTTTGAATTTGGGCGATGATATAAAGGAGATGTACTTGAACCTCCATTATTTATACTAGAAGGGTTATTGTCGTTAAAACTCTGACGTTTACTATTACTTATCCCAAAAGATCCACTGCTATTGGAAAGTGTCATATTCCGCAACATTGACTGCAGTTCAGTAGAAATAAATGTCTGAATTTCTCCACGGAAGTCATTCAAAGATTCTGAAATATTTGTCGAAACTGTGGAATATTTTTACTTTGGCTATTTTTAGGTTTCGCTCCCCTGGAACGAGTTCCATGACTCACTGGTGTCGCTGCATTTTCTAAACTATTATCTACATTTCTACAAGGATTAGATGGATTTGTTTGTGTTATGCTATTTGTGCCAATATCAACCGTAAAACTAACGTTTAAGGGTTGTTCTAAATTTGATAGATCTTCCCGACTTCGTGCCAAAGGCATTTTAAATTGTGCTATATATAATCACAAAAAAAATTATTTTCATTACTCAGTTAGGATGTAATCAAGCAGCACATGGAAAATAAAACTTTATATAAAAAAATTACTCAGTTGCAATTCAACAGCAAAAAAAAAAAAAAATAAATAAATAAAAATTTTACTATATGTACCTTCACACAGGGCTAAGAAGAGTGAAGAGTATATAAACGATGCACACCATTCATAAAAATTTCGGTTATCTTCTACCTTAGCTAGCAATTTAAAAACCATTTAAGGTGTCATTATCTCTTCCTATTTCTACACCCTCCCTACCTTGCTGCACCGAATATGCTTATACAGCCCACCATTCTGCTCCCTGATTACCTTCCTTAATATTTAATGATAAAAAAAATAAACCTTACATATTCATTTTAATTACTAAATTTATTCAAACAATATAGCTAAGCCTACGATATGTATTAATCGAAACCATTAATAAAAATTTATTGTAAGGTGCAAATGTAAATAAGTATGTATGTGTTCTAGCCAAAAAAAAAAAATCAAACTTAAAATTAAATATTTAAATATGCATAAGTTCTCGCATAAGAAGATTAAATTAAGAATTGTAAACTCACCATTTATGCTCCAGCTCAATCAGGCCTGATGTTCGTAGAGGTAAATGATTTTCAACCAATAGCTTAACTTGCAATTAAAATTTGATATTTTAGGGTGTAAGTGTGCTGTGGTAGTGTCTGTCAATTATGGTTTAAACTAACAAAATTCTTACCTTATCGGAAAAAAGAAACAATTTACATGAAATTCTAATCATCTATTCAAGCGAATTTCTCTTCTTATCCCCCTTCTTTGTTACAGTTTAAACTATATATTATTATTTATTACGAACTTAATTTTTCAAACGTTCAACAGATAATAAAATTTTTCCCTTGAAACAAAAAAAGTCTATAAATAATATAAATTAAATTCCTGGCTGACTACAATTATATTTTCCGATTTTTTTTTAATATTCCCCCTCTATGTACGCTTTAAATAACAATTGATTTCACGCCTCATAGGGTCGGTCGCACACTCTATTGCTGTAAGGCCAACTCTGAAGAAGTTGTGGGCATTTTCATATCATTTTTGTAAATTTTTTATGGCAACCCCCTTAGAGCGCGAAGATAGAGGGTAAGTATGTTCTTAGAAATATGTTTGGGAGGGCGAACTAATGGGGGTCGGTCGTACACTCTATTGCTTTAAGGCCAACTCTGAGGAAGTTGTGTGCATTTTCATATAATTTTTGTAAATTTTGTATGGCAACCCCCTTAGGGTGCGGAGATTGGGGGTAAGTATGTTCTAGGAATATGTTTGTGAGGGCAAATTAATGGGGGCCGGTCGTACACTTTATTGCTCTAAGGCCAACTCTGAAAAAGTTGTGGGCATTTTCATATCATTTTTTTAAATTTTGTATGGCAAGCCCCTTAGAGCGTTGAGATAGGGGGTAAGTATATTCTAGGAATATGTTTGGGAGGGCAAACTAAACGGGGTCGGTCGTACACTTTATTGCTCTAAGGCCAACTCTGAAGAAGTTGTGGGCATTTTCATATCATTTTTGTAAATTTTGTATGGCAACCCCCTTGGAGCGCGGTGATAGGGGGTAAGTTTTGGAGGGGAAACTAATGGGGGTCGGTCGTACATTTTATTGCTCTAAGGCCAACTCTGAAGAAGTTATGGGGATTTTCATATCTTTTTTGTAAAATTTGTATGGCTACCCCCTTAGGGCGCGGAGATAAGGGGTAAGTATGTTCTAGGAATATGTTTGGGAGGGCAAACTAATGGAGGTTGTAACGGACCAACCATTAAGGCTCTGACTCTTCAAAGGCTGTGCTACCTGATGTTCCGGCCGTGCTCAGGGATAATGGGATGGTTCTTGCCTCTGAAGATTCAGACTTATGTCTGCTGCATAGTTATTTAAAAAAATATGGTAGCTTATTAATTTAATCCCTCATTTAACCAACAAAAAAAAATTGGATCCGCTAGATTAATAATAAATAAAAAAATATGCACAACTGAAGAAACTGTATAAGCTGGAAACTGATGAAGAGATTAAGGTGTCATTATCTCTTCCTATTTCTACACCCTCCCTACCTTTCTGTACCGAATATGCTTATACAGCCCACCATTCTGCTCCCTGATTACCTTCCTAAATATTTCATGATAAAAAAAATAAACCTTACATATTCATTTTAATTACTAAATTTATTCAAACAATATAGCTAAGCCTACGATATGTATTAATCGAAACCATTAATAAAAATTTATTGTAAGGTGCAAATGTAAATAAGTATGTATGTGTTCTAGCCAAAAAAAAAAAATCAAACTTAAAATTAAATATTTAAATATGCATAAGTTCTCGCATAAGAAGATTAAATTAAGAATTGTAAACTCACCATTTATGCTCCAGCTCAATCAGGCCTGATGTTCGTAGAGGTAAATGATTTTCAACCAATAGCTTAACTTGCAATTAAAATTTGATATTTTAGGGTGTAAGTGTGCTGTGGTAGTGTCTGTCAATTATGGTTTAAACTAACAAAAAAACAAAAAAAATATTTAAACACAATATATAATTGAATAAAAATTATTCTTACCTTATCGGGAAAAAGAAACAATTTACATGAAATTCTAATCATCTATTCAAGCGAATTTCTCTTCTTATCCCCCTTCTTTGTTACAGTTTAAACTATATATTATTATTTATTACGAACTTAATTTTTCAAACGTTCAACAGATAATAAAATTTTTCCCTTGAAACAAAAAAAAGTCTATAAATAATATAAATTAAATTCCTGGCTGACTACAATTATATTTTCCGATTTTTTTTTGAATATTCCCCCTCTATGTACGCTTCGAAAAACAATTGATTTCACGCCTCACAGGGTCGGTCGCACACTCTATTGCTGTAAGGCCAACTCTGAAGAAGTTGTGGGCATTTTCATATCATTTTTGTAAATTTTTTATGGCAACCCCCTTAGAGCGTGGAGATAGAGGGTAAGTATGTTCTAGGAATATGTTTGGGAGGGCAAACTAATGGCGGTCGGTCGTACATTTTATTGCTCTAAGGCCAACTCTGAAGAAGTTGTGGGCCTTTTCATATCATTTTTGTAATATTTGTATGGCAACGCCCTTAGGACGCGGAGATAGGGGGTAAGTATGTTCTAGGAATATGTTTGGGAGAAGAAATTAATGGGGGTCGGTCGTACCCTCTATTGCTTTAAGGCCAACTCTGAAGAAGTTGTGGGCATTTTCATGTTATTTTTGTAAATTTTGTATGGCAACCCCCTTAGAGCGCGGAGATAGGGGGTAAGTGCGTTCTAGGAATATGTTTGGGAGAGCAAACTAATGGGGGTCGGTCGTACATTTTATTGCTCTAAGGCCAACTCTGAAGAAGTTGTGGGGATTTTCATATCTTTTTTGTAAAATTTGTATGGCTACCCCCTTAGGGCGCGGAGATAAGGGGTAAGTATGTTCTAGGAATATGTTTGGGAGGGCAAACTAATGGAGGTTGTAACGGACCAACCATTAAGGCTCTGACTCTTCAAAGGCTGTGCTACCTGATGTTCCGGCCGTGCTCAGGGATAATGGGATGGTTCTTGCCTCTGAAGATTCAGACTTATGTCTGCTGCATAGTTATTTAAAAAAATATGGTAGCTTATTAATTTAATCCCTCATTTAACCAACAAAAAAAATTGGATCCGCTAGATTAATAATAAATAAAAAAAATATGCACAACTGAAGAAACTGTATAAGCTGGAAACTGATGAAGATATTAAGGTGTCATTATCTCTTCCTATTTCTACGCCCTCCCTACCTTGCTGTACCGAATATGCTTATACAGCCCACCATTCTGCTCCCTGATTACCTTCCTAAATATTTCATGATAAAAAAAATAAACCTTACATATTCATTTTAATTACTAAATCTATTCAAACAATATAGCTAAGCCTACGATATGTATTAATCGAAACCATTAATAAAAATTTATTGTAAGGTGCAAATGTAAATAAGGATGTATGTGTTCTAGCCAAAAAAAAAAAATCAAACTTAAAATTAAATATTTAAATATGCATAAGTTCTCGCATAAGAAGATTAAATTAAGAATTGTAAACTCACCATTTATGCTCCAGCTCAATCAGGCCTGATGTTCGTAGAGGTAAATGATTTTCAACCAATAGCTTAACTTGCAATTAAAATTTGATATTTTAGGGTGTAAGTGTGCTGTGGTAGTGTCTGTCAATTATGGTTTAAACTAACAAAAAAACAAAAAAAATATTTAAACACAATATATAATTGAATAAAAATTATTCTTACCTTATCGGGAAAAAGAAACAATTTACATGAAATTCTAATCATCTATTCAAGCGAATTTCTCTTCTTATCCCCCTTCTTTGTTACAGTTTAAACTATATATTATTATTTATTACGAACTTAATTTTTCAAACGTTCAACAGATAATAAAATTTTTCCCTTGAAACAAAAAAAAGTCTATAAATAATATAAATTAAATTCCTGGCTGACTACAATTATATTTTCCGATTTTTTTTTTTAATATTCCCCCTCTATGTACGCTTTAAATAACAATTGATTTCACGCCTCACAGGGTCGGTCGCACACTCTATTGCTGTAAGGCCAACTCTGAAGAAGTTGTGGGCATTTTCATATCATTTTTGTAAATTTTTTATGGCAACCCCCTTAGAGCGCGAAGATAGAGGGTAAGTATGTTCTAAGAAATATGTTTGGGAGGGCGAACTAATGGGGGTCGGTCGTACACTCTATTGCTTTAAGGCCAACTCTGAAGAAGTTGTGTGCATTTTCATATAATTTTTGTAAATTTTGTATGGCAACCCCCTTAGGGTGCGGAGATTGGGGGTAAGTTTTGGAGGGGAAACTAATGGGGGTCGGTCGTACATTTTATTGCTCTAAGGCCAACTCTGAAGAAGTTATGGGGATTTTCATATCCTTTTTGTAAATTTTGTATGGCAAGCCCCTTAGAGCGTTGAGATAGGGGGTAAGTATATTCTAGGAATATGTTTGGGAGGGCAAACTAAACTGGGTCGGTCGTACACTTTATTGCTCTAAGGCCAACTCTGAAGAAGTTGTGGGCATTTTCATATCATTTTTGTAAATTTTGTATGGCAACCCCCTTGGAGCGCGGTGATAGGGGGTAAGTTTTGGAGGGGAAACTAATGGGGGTCGGTCGTACATTTTATTGCTCTAAGGCCAACTCTGAAGAAGTTATGGGGATTTTCATATCCTTTTTGTAAAATTTCTATGGCAACCCCCTTAGGTCATGGAGATAGGGGGTAAGTATATCCTAGGAATATGTTTTTTTTTCATATTTTTATTATTGAATCTTCGCATTTGGCGAACTAACAATAAGTATTCAAATCTTAAAACTAAGTAATTTATATAAGTCCAGTCAGTACCAGACCAAAATTTAAGTTCTCATAACAAAGTAAATTAATTTAAACAGTTTCATCTAAGTTCAATAGTGTCCCTCCTTTTTAGACGAGTGTGTCCACTATGTTGCAAGATGTTTCGAGCGAGCGGATTTGGATGCGTTTCCAACTTGTTTAAATACTTGTCCACTTAGTTCAGGATTTCGCATTTAACTAGTGGAACTTGTAGATCCTTATGGATGTTGCGGTTTTTAATATACCAAGGAGCACCAGTTATCATTCTTAGAATTTTATTTTGACGACGTTGTATTTTTTCTTTGTTAGAGGCGGAAGCAGTGCCCCATAATTGTATACCGTAGCACCAAATTGGTTTCAAAACCGATTAGTAGATAGAAGTTTACAATCAAGACGAAGCACAGAGTTTCTGCCAATTAGCCAATGAAGTTGTGTAGCTTTAAGTTTCATTTGCGTCAACTTCGCATCTATATGCGTCTTCCATGTAAGGCGACGGTCCAGGTGAATGCCAAAGTATTTCGTCTTAAATCGTTGAGGCACCATATGGTTGTTAATAAGGATTGGAGAGAACGTTTCTTTGCGTAAAATAAACGTTACGTTGGTACTTTTTTGCTCATTAATTTTTATTCCCTTGAGGTACACCAGCCCCTATTGGTTGGTAACAACTTATTTGGTTTCCCTCTTTGATTTTAAATTGTCGACCGGTTATGTACTTTTCAAATAGGTTGAAAATATTAGCTGGAAGGTTTAGCTTTAGTTTGTTTAACAGGCCTTCGTGCCATACTTTATCGAAAGCTTGAGAGAAATCTATAAAAAGCGCAGAGCAGTACTTTTTTTCCTCGAAAGTTTTTCTCATAATCTGCACCAGTCTGTGAGTTTGTTCTATTGTGCCTTGTTGACTTCTAAAGCCAAATTGGTGATCTGGAATGCAGTTGTTTTCATTTAGGATCGGAGTAAGCTTGTTTTTAAGCAGCTTTTCAAACAGTTTTGACAAAGTTGGTAACAAACGTATAGGCCTATAAGACTCCACCTTCGAAGGATCTTTACCAGGCTTAGGAATCATCTTTACTAAGGACACGCTTCATATTGGTGGAAAATGTTCAAGCCGTATTATGGCATTAAAAATAAAAAGAATTATTCTTTTTGCTGTAAAAGGTAGCTCAATGAGCATTTTGTTGCTTATTTTATCAACGCCAGGAGCTTTTTTATCATTAAAGTTAGCAATAGCTTCTACCACATCTGAATATCGGAAACGTATTTCTATAGGACGTCTAGAAACAACAGGCGGTAATTCCCTCACGTCAGTGCATGTATTAGGAGTGAACACGTTTCTTAAATGGCTTGCGAGCAGATCGCATTTTTCTTTATCATTTCTAGCCCAGGATCCTCTTAGATTGCGCAGTGGTGGTTTTGCGATTACGGGTATTTTGAGACGACTGGCTGATCGCCATAGAGAATAATTTGTTTGAGGAGTCGCGTCTAGACCTTCCAAATACTTCTTAATTATTGCAATTCTGTGTTCCTCCAGCAATTTTTTTAGCGATTTGTACACTCTTTTAGCTTTGTTTTAAGTTGGGGCGATCTATGCTGTTGCCATTCTCTTCGCGCTCTCATTTTTTCAGATAAAAGCTCTTCAACATCGACAGAAAAAATTTTGTTGTATTTGACCTGACGGTTTGTTGAAGAAGCATGTTCAACGGCTGCTTTAATGTTTTCATTTAGGATACTCAGGCAATCATCGATTTCTTGCGGAGTTTTTAGTGGTATGTGTTCCGAGCAGTGAGAGCTGATATATTTTTTATATTTCAACCAATTTACTCTTTTAGATAAGAAAAAATCACTAGTTGCTATTTGGTGAGGACTGCAAATAGTGATAATTGTGGGTGAGTGGTCAGAAGATAAATCCAGAGAGGCTTGCGCCTCAATAAGCTCCGGGGATATACCTTTTGCTACGCCAAAATCTATTACGTCTGGAATTTTATTGTGGTCGGTTGGCCAATAGGTTGGTTGTCCGGTAGAAATAACACAAAGACCCATTTCAGATACGGAATCATACAAGATACGACCTCTGGGACTAATTAAGCGGTAGCCCCAGTAGGTGTGTTTAGCGTTATAGTCTCCAGCAGCTATGAAGCGGGGACCTAAAGATTTGTAAAAACTGTTGTACTGATCCTTCGTCATGGAAAATCTGGGTGGAGAATAAACCTACGAAATAACTAGGTTAGGGAAAAATTCATCAATGCAGACGTTTGTTGCTTGAATATAGCATTCGGAGATGCCACCTAACCATTGGTGTTTAACTCTTGATTTGATTAGTATAGCCGAGCCTCCACATGATCTATCCCTGGGATCCTTTAAATCGTAAAATGAATAGCCACTTATTTTAAAAGCGCTTCTAGATGTCATATGAGTCTCCGAAATCAACATTACATCAATGTTTTGGTGTGTTAAAAAATATTCGAGTTCGTTTTTGTGTTGGCGGATGCCGTTTGCGTTCCAAAAAAAACAAACCTTTAGGCAGTTCATGGCCTTTTAAGCATAGCCTGCAAAAGAGCAGACTGCTTTTTTGGCATTTCTTGCATCATGCCAGCCATTTGTGCCATGAACTGCGTAAATTGCTTAACCATATTTTCAATTACGGCTTCTAGGCGGCTAAAATTTGAACCAGTTGGTTCGTTTGTTGGCACGTCTTGATGTGTTGTTGGCTGGGCAGGCTTGCGTGCTTTGGGCTGGTTAACCTTTAATACGTTAGCGTAAGAAACTTCACTTGTAGTTGTCTGTGCTAATGGGGGCATATTTGTAGTAGGCATATTTAATGGCTGGGGAGGGGCAGGAGCTACTTTTGGCTTGGATGAGCGTTTAACTAAGTCAAAAACAGGGCAACCTCTATAGTTGGCGGTGTGGTTTCCACCACAATTACTGCATTTCTTCACCCTAGGATCTTCTTTTGGCTTGTCGCAGTTGGTCGTATCGTGCAGATCCCCGCACATAACGCAAACAGAAGGCAATTTACAATATGCTTTGGTGTGGCCATATTCCTGGCAGTTTAAGCACTGTACGGGCTCAGATCGCTTATGTGGCACCTCCACTATAACTCTACGGTGCATAATATATCTTAGATCATATATCGGATGTGTTTCATTTTTTTAATTTAATGTCACTGGGCTCAAGCTCCACCCGGAATAATGGTTGAGGGTATTTTTGCCTGTTCCTTATGTTTGATACATATTTGACTCTAAAGCCCTTCATGCACAAAATGGTTTTAATTTCCTCCGGGTCAACATTAGAGTCAATACCTTTTATAACTACCTGGAGGCCCTTAGCGTTCTTAAGTTGGTAAGTAT
This sequence comes from Melanophora roralis, assembly GCA_963583895.1. Classification (NCBI taxonomy): domain Eukaryota; kingdom Metazoa; phylum Arthropoda; class Insecta; order Diptera; family Rhinophoridae; genus Melanophora; species Melanophora roralis. The sequence continues at coordinate 72,999,770 of OY757187.1, read as the reverse complement.
AGAAATTTTTCTTAAGTTTTTCGAGCTCCGAAATAGTGGTGCGGTAAGCGTTTTCGTCATTCACCTGAATTTTTGTCTCATATATGTTACCACGTTTAATGTTAGTAACGTAAAAGTTGTTTTCCCCAATCAAACCTACTAAAAACTTAACAAGATCATTCGAATTCCTTTCCCTCAAATAAATCGGAGGTGGCTTAAAGGACTTTTTTTCAGTAACAGTGGCATCATTATCTTTTTGCAGAATGGCAAAACGATTTTGCGATGAGGTTGGCCTTTCATCGTCTTTCAACATTTTTGCAGGTTGAGATGTTTCTGCCGATTTCAGACTTCTCCCCCTTTTAAGAACTGTTACGTACCTGTCTATCCCTACCTGGATCTTAGGAGCACACGCAGAAATTGGGCCTGGAGCGCCTTTAGCAGCTGTCGGTGCGACACCAGAACTTGATAAAGAAGACCGCGATGAAGATGGCACCTCGGTATTTTTTTTATAATTTTTAAACAGAATTGGGCTAAATTTGTTCCTTGTTCAGTACATTTATTCAAATTAGGCACACTTGCACTTAAATTATTTGTATTTGTTTTCGGTTTTGCACTTAAATAGTTTCTATTATATTCAGGGTCTCTAATGTTTTCATTGCTAACGCTTGCTGAGCCTAACACAATGTAAGCATTTCGGCTATTAGGCACACTGTCACGACGATTACTGTTACTCATTAACCGTTTGGTTTTTTTGTTTAGTTTGTTTTTGTTTTCGATTCTTACTTATGTCTTCTAGGTATGTATATTAACAATTTTTTTTTGTAATTTATTACAAATATCACCTATTACAAATATACACTCGCGTAGACACGTCCGTACACTACGAGATTAAGAGAGCAATTGAGGAATATGTTTGAGAGAAGAAATTCATGGTGGTCGATCGTACATTTTATTGCTCTACGGGCAACTCTGAAGAAGTTGTGGGCATTTTCATATCATTTTTGTAAATTTTGTGTGGCAACCCCCTTAGAGCGTGGAGATAGAGGGTAAGTATGTTCTAGGAATATGTTTGGGAGGGAAAACTAATGGCGGTCGGTCGTACATTTTATTGCTCTAAGGCCAACTCTGAAGAAGTTGTGGGGATTTTCATATCATTTTTGTAAAATTTGTATGGCAACCCCCTTAGAGCGCGGAGATAAGGGGTAAGTATGTTCTAGGAATATGTTTGGGAGGGCAAACTAATGGGGGTCGGTCGTACACTCTATTGCTTTAAGGCCAACTCTGAAGAAGTTGTGGGCATTTTCATATCATTTTTGTAAATTTTGTATAGCAACCCCCTTATAGCGCGGAGATAGGGGGTAAGTATGTTCTAGGAATATGTTTGGGAGAGCAAACTAATGGGGGTCGGTCGCACACTTTATTGCTCTAAGGCCAACTCTGAAGAAGTTGTGGGCATTTTCATATCATTTTTGTAAAATTTGTGTGGCAACCCCCTTAGAGCGTTGAGATAGGCGGTGAGTATATTCTAGGAATATGTTTGGGAGAAGAAATTAATGGGGTTCGGTGTAACACTTTATCGCTCTAAGGCCAACTTTGAAGAAGTTGTGGGCATTTTCACATCATTTTTGTAAATTTTGTATGGCAACCCTCTCAGGACGTGGAGATATGGGGCTAGTATACTCTAGGAATATGTTTGGGAGAAAAATTAATGGGTGTCGGTCGTACACGTTATTGCTCTAAGGCCAACTCTATAGAAGTTGTGCGCATTTTCATATAATTTTTGTAAATGTTGTATGGCAACCCCCTGAGGGCGTGGATATAAGAGTTAAGTATGTTCTAGGAATATGTTTGGGAGAAGAAACTAATAGGGGTCGGTGGTACACTTTATTGCTCTAAGGCCAACTTTGAAGAAGCTGTGGGCTTTTTTAGATCATTTTTTTAAATTTTGTATGGCAACCCCCTTAGGGCGTGGTGATAAGGGGTAAGTATGTTCTAGGAATACGTTTGGGAGGAAAAACTAATGGGGGTCTGTAATACATTTTTTTCCTCTAGATGCGACTGCGGGGAATTCGTAGCGGACTTTAACTTATTTTTTAAAATTTTGTATGGCAGCCACGTTAGGGGCTGGAGATAGAGGGTAAGTATGTTCCACAAAAATATTTGGATGGATAAAATAATTCGGGCCAGTCTTACATTTTACCTTTGTAGGAGAACCCTGGAAGCCGTAGGAGCGATTTTAAAAATGTTTAAATTAAGTTTTGTATGGCAACCCTGTTATATGTATGAACACTAATACTAATGAAATTTTTGTTTTGGGTGTGTTCCAATAATATCAACATGAGTGACTCTGTTTTTTTCTTTTTTTGTTGTTTTTTTATTATAACATGCAAAAGTATGTTCTTTGTTGTTGTTGTAGACTAAAAAAAAGGAGGTAGCCTTGGTTTTTGTTTATATCTCGGTCATTTATCGGGCGATTATCTCTGACAGTTTAATACCACTAACGGGTCTATGCGATATCGGGCGGGCTTTAGAAAGTTTATTTCAACCATAACACGGACAGACGGACATCGCTAAATTGGCTTCCCTATCTATAAGGATCCAGAATATATACACTCTATGGGGTCCCAAATGGATAATAAAGAAATTACAAACGGAATGACAAACTTATCAGTTATGTAAAGGGTATAATAATAAAAAATTTATAATTTTATTTTTTTTAGGAAATGCAGAAGCAATCAATAGTGAGGATTTAAAAAGTAAGTTATCTAACGCATTTGTTGCACCTCGATGTTTTAAAAAAACGATTTTGTTATTAACAGAACTGTTTCCGGCAACCAGTTCGAGAAGCAATGCAGTAATATACTAAGGGCAAGTTTGGCTCCCCAAAATTCAGACCTTGTTCCTCTGCTTCCGCAAATAGAGAATTCAAGATTTCTTTTGGAATCCGGTAATGGATTTTTTCTCAGGTATGTTCCAGAGGTTAATTTTGTTTCGACAGTGCCAAAACAGTAAAAGGAAAAAATGGCATTAACGATGGAAGTTTTTTTTTCCAAGTTTCGCTTTTTTCGCGTTTATTTCAACTTTTGCAACAAGTTAACCTCTTGAACATACCTGCATAAATAAAAGTAAATGTATAATATGTGCAAGTTTATATTTTTATAAAATATTCAATAAAATATTGTGAATCAAAATAAAAATATTTTAGTTTGGTTTGGAGATTAGCTAATTCAAAAAAGGTTAGTTTTGCTAAAGTTATAAGGGCAATGAACTTTGCTATCGTTGTTAGTTTAACCCTAGAAAGATAACGTACGTCTCACAGACGTGCACCTCTTTTACTTTGTACCCTATCTCAGTCGTTTGTTATGAGAGAAAGTTCTTATGCTCAGTTTTCTCAGTTGTTGTCAGTAGCTGGCTAGTGGTGATTGTTTTCGTGCGGTAAGTTGATATAATTTCTTAGAAATAACATAACATACGTCTTGGAGACGTATTGTTATCTTTTATGTAATTTTTTTACTCTCCCAAGAATTTAAACTTCAGTGAACGAACTTTTTGTTATAATGGCACATAAGCGTGGTTTGTGTGATGAGGAAATCGGAGCTTTACTGCAGAGTGTTTTAGAAGAATCACTTTCATCTGAAACTGTAAGTGAGATAGATAATGAAGTACTGGAAGATGATGATCAAAGCGATGTAGAAGACGTAATAATACAAATGAACGAGGGCAATGAAAACTTACAATATTTTCAAGCTACTACGCCTGCTTCTACGACTTCTGAACGCATAATTCAGTTCTCTCAAGCAACTTTGAGAAGTAAAAGCAAGTACTGCTGGACTACTTTAAAGGGTCAAAATACTGGTAGGACTTCGGTAACAAATATAGTTCGAAAAGCAAGAGGACCAACTCGAAACTGTAGATCACTTTACGATCCAGTTTTATGCTTTAATATGTTTTTTACTGAAGAAATTATTTTGGAAGTTGTAAAGTGGACCAATGTTGAAATCAGTATTAATCGCCAGAATGATTAGACGACTGCAACCTTTAAAGATACGAACTTGCATGAAATTCCTGCATTGATTGGAATACTTACTTTAACCGCGGCTTTGGCAGATAATCATTTAACAACCGACGAGCTTGTTAATAGGTCGTACTGTGGAACGCGATATTCAGCAACCATGAGTTGCGAGAGATTTGATTTTCTCATTCGACACATAAGAATGGATGATAAAGCTTTGCGACCTGCACTTCGACATAGTGACACATTTGTTCCTATAAGGAAAATATGGAATCTTTTTATAACACAATGTCAGACAAATTACGTTCAAGGATCACATACTACTATTGACGACCAACTGTTAGGATTCCGTGGCCGCTGTCCGTTCAAAATGTATATCCCTAACAAGCCAAATAAATATGGAATCAAAATACCAATGATATGTGATAGTGCAACTAAATACATGCTAAATGCTATACCATATTTGGGAAAAAGTACTAATACTTCTGGTATTCCACTAGGAGAGTATTATGTTAAAGAGTTATCGCGACCAATACATGGAATTTGCCGGAATATTACTTGTGATACTTGGTTCACATCTGTTCCCTTAGCAAAGAGTTTGCTCCAGCAGCCATACAGTTTGACGCTAGTAGGAACAATAAGATCCAACAAACTGGAAATCCCAGAAGAAATAAAAAATTTGCGAACATGTCGAGTTGGTACCACCACGTTTTGCTACGATGGACCTTTGACACTGTTATCTTATAAACCTAAGCCATCTAAAATGGTATATTTGCTTTCCTCCTGCAATGAAAAAGGTACAATTGATGACAAAACGGAAGAGCCAGATATCATTTTATATTATAACCAAACAAAAGGCGGAGTCGATACATTTGACCAAATGTGCTCCCTTATGTCATGCTCAAGAAAAACTTGCAGATGGCCGATGACAGTGTTTTATAAACACGTTTATAAACTCCTATGTAATTTATTCTCACAACATAGTTTCTGCTAATCAAAAGCCTTTAAATCTCAGAGAATATATGAAAAAACTTTCCTCGTCCCTAACAACACCTTGGATGCAAATAAGGCTCCAAACTCCGACTTTGTCGAAATCATTGCGTAACAACATTCAGAATTTGGTTGATAGTAGGGCAGAAAATTTAGTGACGATCAATCCGTTCCGAAAATTCGACGAATATCGAAAATGTTATGTGTCAAATGTCAAACACCCGTATGTGGAAAACATAAAAATCTAGTCTGCAACACTTGCATATAATGATAAAACAAAAAAGTTTTTTTGATTGAAAAAACTAGTCTAATATATAGATATTTGAATTAAATTAAAAAAATATAATTTTTTTTCTTTTTTTATACTTAATTTTGAGTCCTTTGAAAAAGACTGTATATTTTATGTTAATTTTTGATCCATTTGAATTTTTTTTGTTATTTTGTGTTTTTATTTTTTTTACTTACCAAATGTTAATGTTATTAAAGAGAAAACTTAATAAATATATGATCTCAATAAAGCATATAACAAATTTTAATTTTTTTATGTCCTGAAAGGGATGTTATAAATCATACGTCTTTTAGGCGTATCGTTATCCTTATTTTATTTATTTATTTATTTCGATATCCCATACAACAAGACTATAAGTCTTAAAAGTCTTAAAAGTCTTAAAGTACGGGATTAGATTTTTGTAAATTAGGATAGTACAAAATAAAATTTCATTATAAAAAAAAGAAATTGAGAAAACTAAAATAACAAAATGAAAAATTATGCAAAATTAAAAAAAAATGAAAAGGAGGAAGGGAGGAGTATATATTGTGTGTATAATATAGAGAAAAAAAAACTAACAGGTAAAAAATGTGCACAATTTATAATTTGGTTTACATAAATGAATAAAAAACAAACAGTACAGACAGTTATAAATAAATATATAATTTTGTTGCAATTAGGCAAAATGCTCTAGAAGGGCCCTTTTAAAGTGCGAAGCATTGCTTAAAAGTTTTATAGGTGTAGGTAAAGAGTTCCAAAGACGAATTGAATGAATAAAAAATTGCCAGTCAGATATTAATGTGCGATGTCTTAACTGAATCACGTCATTAGATCTGCGGGAGCGAGTAAACAAAATTCTTTCAAAAAGATAAGCAGGTTCACGTGTATGAATAATTTTATGTAGCAAATTTAGAGTCCGTATTTTCAAGAGGCCACTAAAAGGCACTCCATATAATGTTTTTCCAACGGATGATATTCGGTCGAACTTCTTCAATCCATAAACATATCTCACTACGGCATTAAAGGCTACATTTAATTTTCTAAAGCTGGTGGAATCGCAGCTAGCAAAAATCTCGCACCCATATAACAAATTTGGAACTAAATATGTCTTAGCAAGTAAAACGCGTATTTTATATGGTGTAAAATATTGAATTTTCCATAAGGTTCGTAACATAGAGTATGTTTTCCCAGAAGCAAAGTTATTATGATCAGATCATGTCAAAGTATTGTTAAAAATAATTCCAAGGTTTTTTGTTGATCTCACAATTTCTATTCGTTGTTTATTCAGATAAACTGATGCTTCAAGGTGACTCTTGATTAATTTTGGTGTAGTAACTAAGCATTTGGATTTAGTTGGGTTGAGGCTAAGACCATTAGCTGTCGCCCAATTGTGAACACGTTCGAGATCTGCGTTAAGTTTTTGAAGGCAATCACATTTGTTAAGTTTGCACCTATATAAACGTACGTCGTCAGCATAAATATGGACCTTACAGTAGGACAAATGTTGGATAAGATCATTGATGTAGGAGCATTCCATGAAAAAATGGAAATCTGAACAATATTAGAAACATTGACTTTTTTATATTTTTGCATCTACATAGAGAGATTAAGTTCTCATCTCAAAAAATTGACATTCATCGTGACGAGTAGATCACTTTTTTCATAAATTCCGTTATTTTTTTGAGAGTATAAAGAATCTAGCTTTTCTTTTTCATTGTACACCATTTTTTGAGAGGTCGCTGCTAATACTGTTTTTCACATAAGAACTAATATTCTTTTCTGCGTTCAAGGGCGTGGTGAGCGGTATTAAACTGTATAATATTTATTGCTGTAAAGTGCTTTGTTCCCGAGAAAATAATTACAATGCAAAGGTAAATTTCTATGTCCCACACGTGACGCCGTTTTCCTTTTTTTATTAATAACTGTAAGACAAGTCAACTAAACAAATTGATTTTTGTTGTTTACAGCTAACTTTTCGTGGTCTAAAAGCTGACAAAAAAATTTCCACTTAAACACTTAGCAAATAGTTTTTCTTTCGTGATAAAAAGTGTCCCACACGTGACGCCGAGAATTAAGATATCTGAAATCTTTCAATCTTTCTGCCATCTACAAACTATATTTGTAATTTACTGCACTACATTTGTGGCTTATCCAAATATGACTAAAATGCAACCTTCCACCAGTACTGAACATATCCGGAAACTTCGCGGAAAGCGTAAAAAAAATGATCCAACCTTTAGCCCTAGCTGATAGAGAAGAATTTGTGAGCTTTATAAGCGAAAAAGAGAAAGTACTTCAGAAATCGATTTAAAAACTTTGCAAGTTAAGGAAAAATATAAAAAAAAGCCTGCAAAGGGCCTAATAAAGAAATCGAGGTCAAAATATTGACAGACCTTCTGTAAGTGCCAAAACCTTCTTAAAAAGCCAAACAAACTTTATCGAAAGCTATTCAAAAGGCTTTAAAAGCCCTTACTCAATCGCCAAGCAAAAAAGAGCGATAACAAGCAAATAAGCGCCTAAATTGAATATTGCTCCAGCCAAAAGTTCAAGCTTGGACATGTTAAATGTCAACTCGTATTACGGTATGTGAAAGCCTTTTACTACCGTCCAGATATAGTATAAACCTGTCCAGGCGAAAATGCTTTGGTTGTGGTTTGGGGAAATGAAATTAAAGAAAAGCGTTGGAAGAAATATTTAACTATGTATCTACGGGAAGCTTTCTGCATTTTTACGGAATTGAATCCTAATAAAGAAATAAAATTTTAAAAGGTTTGTAGTCTTAGACCTTAAGATGTGCTTCCCATAAAAAACACTCCTTCAGATCAGTGCAAATTTATAACACATAAAGACAAACAAAACCACTGTAACGACTCAGCAACCAGTCGTTTTATGTGATCCTTATTTAGATTTTAAGTGCTGGAAAAATTAATGTGACTTAAGCATAAGTCTGCATATGGAAAGAAGGGGAAAAATTCAGATAATAAATCACGTTTGACAACCCATTAAACAAGTTAAGTTGAACTGAAAGACAAACTGATTAATTCAGTTCATATTGTGATGAAACATGTTAATTTAAAAAAAATCCAAGTAGATGAATTTCAAAAAAAACCGGTTTAATGAAGGATAACGTATCCTTCAAATTGATTTTGCAATGACTTTCGCTTGTGAATACCGGAATGAAGTTCAAGCGCACTATGGTCGCGAACGAGTGTCCTGTTGTTTAAGCTGCAACTTTTTACAAAGAAAATTTTCAAGCATAGAGTAAGTGCGGGTAATGTGGTATACCTATATGTTTTTAAGATTACCACACTTTTAATTTCGTGACGACTTTGGTATGATTTAACTACTATTTGCTTTACACAGCAGGCATGCCCAGAGACAATTTTACTCATATATCGACTTTTGCTGATGATACCGCCTATCTCAGTATTCATAAAGACCCTAAAGAGGCCTCGAAACAACTGCAGCATCACGTATCCCAAGTAGAAAAATGGGCAAAGTTATGGGGTATTAAAATAAACGAACAAAAATGCACCCACGTTACTTTTACTTTACGCAAGGAAACGTGCCCCCCAATTTTTATTAACAATCATACGGTGCATCAACGTATTGAAACAAAATATCTTGGCATTCACTTGGATCGCCGCCTCACATGGAAGCTCCACATAGATGAAAAGTTGTCACAATTAAAACTTAAAACGGCCCAAATCCATTGGCTAACTGGTAGAAACTCTGTGTTACGTCTTGGTTGTAAACTTCTGCTCTGCAACTCAACTTTGAAACCAATTTGGTGCTACGGGATACAACTATGGGGCACTGCTTCCGCCTTCAACCTAGAAAAGATTCAACGCCGTCAAAACAAAATCTAGGAATGATAACTGGTGCTCCTTGGTATGTTGAAAACAGCAACATCCAAAGATCTAGAAGTTCCACTAGTAAAATGCGAAATCCTTAACTATGTGGACAAGTACTTTAATAAGCTGGAAAATCATCCCAATCCGCTAGCTCGAAACATTTTGCAACATAGCGGATACGCCGCTTAAAGAAAAAACTTGTGTTTTTCCGCCAGCAAAAAAAGTCGATCACACACCAAAACGATTTCTTGCAACTGACTCTGACTCCCAAAATTACTTGCAAATATTAATTAAAGTATTGCTTTATTAATTTTCTGGGAGCAGCAATATATTTAGCCTGTTTTTGTTATTTTTATATTATTAGCTTAAGAAAAAACTTACAATACCACAATACCAGTCTATACCACGTTACCCGCACTTACTCTACCTTATGTGCTCGGATGCGAATTTTAAAGACAAAGATGCATTTTTTTATTTTTTAAATAAACTGTTCGATTTAGTAAATACGAAAAATGAAGATTTACCTTTAGTGGAAATAGTTTGGAGCAATGGCTCGACATCAGAATTGAAAAACCGCTATATGGTAAAATTAATATCAATGCTGAGCGAAAAGTACGCAAAGCCCTTTTTGCAAATATTTTGCTACAACTAATGGCAAAGGTGTAATAGATGAAAACGGCAAAAATATAAGGAGATTGGTATGAGAGAAAATGATAAGCCAAAGCAAACATTTTGTCATTTAGTCAGCTAAATTTTTTGCTTATTTGGCTTCTTAATTAGTTTCAAAAACCCAGGTAATTTATGTGCCATCCTCAAAAATCTGAGAAAAAATTTAATCTGAATCACCATGCCATTAGAGGAATTTCAAACTTTTATTTCATCAAGGCCAATCAAAATATCGTGGACTGCAAAGTTATAGCTTATCTGTAGACAAAACTGCAATTAACTTTTGATTTTTGTGTATTTTATAATAATAATTTCAACTGTGTCCCTTACGTGACGCCATTTGTCCCTTACGTGACAAAATAAAAAAGTTAATTTTTACCTATAAATATTTTTTTTATTAAAAATTTATTACCATCATAAGTAAGCGTGGTTGTTGGTTGTAATTTCTTTCTTAGACATTTTTTCTCTACGTGCAACTGATTCGCTGAAATTTTGATTTAAACACTACAATTTTAAATGTTGGTTGACTCAGGCTGTCCCGCACGTGACGAAGTTTATTAATTTTTTCTTTAATATTTTCTGAATTATTAAAAACAAGTTCGATGTAGGATTGAAGACTACCACGCAGTTAAATTAATAAAAGAAAAAAAAATTAATTCTAAATTACCAATTAGAAGTTGTATGTAAAATAAGTGCTAAAAAATAGTTGAATTTGTCTGACACGTGACGGTGGAATGCCCCTGTAGATGGTAAAGAGCAATGGGCCAAGAATTGAACCTTGAGGCACACCTTTGTTTACCTGAAGAGGGTTTAAAAGTTTATTTTGAAAGAATATTGACTGCTGACGGTTTGATAAATACGAAGATAGAAGTCGTGTTGAAGGACTGGAGAAATTAAACATGGTTTGTAACTTCATACAAAGGACATTGTGGTCAACAGTATCGAATGCCTTCGAATGATCCAACAGAACGAGGAATGCTTAATCACCATTATCAACATTTTGTCTTATTTGTTCAGCAACGTCAATCAGAGCAGTTATACAGCTGTGCTTTGGGCGAAAGCCCGATTGTCTCTTAGTAAGAAGACCGTTTTCCTGAACAAACCTATATATTTGTTGATAGATCAACTTTTCAAATACTTTGGAAAGGTAGGGCAATATAGCAATAGGACGATACTCATTATTTGCCTTAGGGATAGGCACAACTTTTGCATATTTCCAGTTCGAGGGATAGACTGATTTAGTTATAATTGTATTAAAAATAAATAATATATAGGGCAGCAAAACTGGGAGAATTATTTTTAGAAATTTAGGATGTATTTAGTCCGTACCAATGGCATTCGACTTAATACCCAGGCAGCTTAAATATACATCGTGTTGATTTACACAGTTAAAATTTAAAAAATTTTGACAGATAGCTGTAGTTCGGTTTTGAGTGTAAAAATTAGGAACAGACGGAGAAGAAGGAACACTTATAAATTTTTCATTAAGGCTTTCTACATCAAGTTCGGTGGTTTGTACCGTATTAGGTTTGCATATACCAATATCACGTATATTTGCCATCTACAAACTATATTTGTAATTTACTGCACTACATTTGTGGCTTATCCAAATATGACTAAAATGCAACCTTCCACCAGTACTGAACATATCCGGAAACTTCGCGGAAAGCGTAAGAAAGATGATCCAACCTTTAGCCCTAGCTGATAGAGAATAATATGTGAGCTTTATAAGCGAAAAAGAGAAAGTATTTCAGAAATCGATTTAAAAACTTTGCAAGTTAAGGAAAAATATAAAAAAAGCCTGCAAAGGGCCTAATAAAGAAATCGAGGTCAAAATATTGACAGACCTTCTGTAACTACCAAAACCTTCTTAAAAAGCCAAACAAACTTTATCGAAAGCTATTCAAAAGGCTTTAAAAGCCCTTACTCAATCGCCAAGCAAAAAAGAGCGATAACAAGCAAATATGCGCCTAAATTGAATATTGCTCCAGCCGAAAGTTCAAGGTTGGACATGTTAAATGTCAACTCGTATTACGGTATGTGAAAGCCTTTTACTACCGTCCAGATATAGTATAAACCTGTCCAGGCGAAAATGCTTTGGTTGTGGTTTGGGGAAATAAAATTAAAGAAAAGCGTTGGAAGAAATATTTAACTATGTATCTACGCGAAGCTTTCTGCATTTTTACGGAATTGAATCCTAATAAAGAAATAAAATTTAAAAAATTTTGTAGTCTTAGACCTTAAGATGTGCTTCCCATAAAAAACACTCCTTCAGATCAGTGCAAATGTATAACACATAAAGACAAACAAAACCACTGTAACGACTCAGCAACCAGTCGTTTTATGTGATCCTTATTTAGATTTTAAGTGCTGGAAAAATTAATGTGACTTAAGCATAAGTCTGCATATGGAAAGAAGGGGAAAAATTCAGATAAAAAATCACGTTTGACAACCCATTAAACAAGTTAAGTTGAACTGAAAGACAAACTGATTAATTCAGTTCATATTGTGATGAAACATGTTAATTTAAAAAAAATCCAAGTAGATGAATTTCAAAAAAACCCGGTTTAATGAAGGTGTACGTATCATTCAAATTGATTTTGCAATGCCTTTCGCTTGTGAATACCGGAATGAAGTTCAAGCGCACTATGGTCGCGAACGAGTGTCCTGTTGTTTAAGCTGCAACTTTTTACAAAGAAAATTTTCAAGCATAGAGTAAGTGCGGGTAATGTGGTATACCTATATGTTTTTAAGATTACCACACTTTTAATTTCGTGACGACTTTGGTATGATTTAACTACTATTTGCTTTACACAGCAGGCATGCCCAGAGACAATTTTACTCATATATCGACTTTTGCTGATGATACCGCCTATCTCAGTATTCATAAAGACCCTAAAGAGGCCTCGAAACAACTGCAGCATCACGTATCCCAAGTAGAAAAATGGGCAAAGTTATGGGGTATTAAAATAAACGAACAAAAATGCACCCACGTTACTTTTACTTTACGCAAGGAAACGTGCCCCCCAATTTTTATTAACAATCATACGGTGCATCAACGTATTGAAACAAAATATCTTGGCATTCACTTGGATCGCCGCCTCACATGGAAGCTCCACATAGATGAAAAGTTGTCACAATTAAAACTTAAAACGGCCCAAATCCATTGGCTAACTGGTAGAAACTCTGTGTTACGTCTTGGTTGTAAACTTCTGCTCTGCAACTCAACTTTGAAACCAATTTGGTGCTACGGGATACAACTATGGGGCACTGCTTCCGCCTTCAACCTAGAAAAGATTCAACGCCGTCAAAACAAAATCTAGGAATTATAACTGGTGCTCCTTGGTATGTTGAAAACAGCAACATCCAAAGATCTAGAAGTTCCACTAGTAAAATGCGAAATCCTTAACTATGTGGACAAGTACTTTAATAAGCTGGAAAATCATCCCAATCCGCTAGCTCGAAACATTTTGCAACATAGCGGATACGCCGCTTAAAGAAAAAACTTGTGTTTTTCCGCCAGCAAAAAAAGTCGATCACACACCAAAACGATTTCTTGCAACTGACTCTGACTCCCAAAATTACTTGCAAATATTAATTAAAGTATTGCTTTATTAATTTTCTGGGAGCAGCAATATATTTAGCCTGTTTTTGTTATTTTTATATTATTAGCTTAAGAAAAAACTTACAATACCACAATACCAGTCTATACCACGTTACCCGCACTTACTCTACCTTATGTGCTCGGATGCGAATTTTAAAGACAAAGATGCATTTTTTTATTTTTTAAATAAACTGTTCGATTTAGTAAATACGAAAAATGAAGATTTACCTTTAGTGGAAATAGTTTGGAGCAATGGCTCGACATCAGAATTGAAAAACCGCTATATGGTAAAATTAATATCAATGCTGAGCGAAAAGTACGCAAAGCCCTTTTTGCAAATATTTTGCTACAACTAATGGCAAAGGTGTAATAGATGAAAACGGCAAAAATATAAGGAGATTGGTATGAGAGAAAATGATAAGCCAAAGCAAACATTTTGTCATTTAGTCAGCTAAATTTTTTGCTTATTTGGCTTCTTAATTAGTTTCAAAAACCCAGGTAATTTATGTGCCATCCTCAAAAATCTGAGAAAAAATTTAATCTGAATCACCATGCCATTAGAGGAATTTCAAACTTTTATTTCATCAAGGCCAATCAAAATATCGTGGACTGCAAAGTTATAGCTTATCTGTAGACAAAACTGCAATTAACTTTTGATTTTTGTGTATTTTATAATAATAATTTCAACTGTGTCCCTTACGTGACGCCATTTGTCCCTTACGTGACAAAATAAAAAAGTTAATTTTTACCTATAAATATTTTTTTTATTAAAAATTTATTACCATCATAAGTAAGCGTGGTTGTTGGTTGTAATTTCTTTCTTAGACATTTTTTCTCTACGTGCAACTGATTCGCTGAAATTTTGATTTAAACACTACAATTTTAAATGTTGGTTGACTCAGGCTGTCCCGCACGTGACGAAGTTTATTAATTTTTTCTTTAATATTTTCTGAATTATTAAAAACAAGTTCGATGTAGGATTGAAGACTACCACGCAGTTAAATTAATAAAAGAAAAAAAAATTAATTCTAAATTACCAATTAGAAGTTGTATGTAAAATAAGTGCTAAAAAATAGTTGAATTTGTCTGACACGTGACGGTGGAATGCCCCTGTAGATGGTAAAGAGCAATGGGCCAAGAGTTGAACCTTGAGGCACACCTTTGTTTACCTGAAGAGGGTTTAAAAGTTTATTTTGAAAGAATATTGACTGCTGACGGTTTGATAAATACGAAGATAGAAGTCGTGTTGAAGGACTGGAGAAATTAAACATGGTTTGTAACTTCATACAAAGGACATTGTGGTCAACAGTATCGAATGCCTTCGAATGATCCAACAGAACGAGGAATGCTTAATCACCATTATCAACATTTTGTCTTATTTGTTCAGCAACGTCAATCAGAGCAGTTATACAGCTGTGCTTTGGGCGAAAGCCCGATTGTCTCTTAGTAAGAAGACCGTTTTCCTGAACAAACCTATATATTTGTTGATAGATCAACTTTTCAAATACTTTGGAAAGGTAGGGCAATATAGCAATAGGACGATACTCATTATTTGCCTTAGGGATAGGCACAACTTTTGCATATTTCCAGTTCGAGGGATAGACTGATTTAGTTATAATTGTATTAAAAATAAATAATATATAGGGCAGCAAAACTGGGAGAATTATTTTTAGAAATTTAGGATGTATTTAGTCCGTACCAATGGCATTCGACTTAATACCCAGGCAGCTTAAATATACATCGTGTTGATTTACACAGTTAAAATTTAAAAAATTTTGACAGATAGCTGTAGTTCGGTTTTGAGTGTAAAAATTAGGAACAGACGGAGAAGAAGGAACACTTATAAATTTTTCATTAAGGCTTTCTACATCAAGTTCGGTGGTTTGTACCGTATTAGGTTTGCATATACCAATATCACGTATATTTGCCATCTACAAACTATATTTGTAATTTACTGCACTACATTTGTGGCTTATCCAAATATGACTAAAATGCAACCTTCCACCAGTACTGAACATATCCGGAAACTTCGCGGAAAGCGTAAGAAAGATGATCCAACCTTTAGCCCTAGCTGATAGAGAATAATATGTGAGCTTTATAAGCGAAAAAGAGAAAGTATTTCAGAAATCGATTTAAAAACTTTGCAAGTTAAGGAAAAATATAAAAAAAGCCTGCAAAGGGCCTAATAAAGAAATCGAGGTCAAAATATTGACAGACCTTCTGTAACTACCAAAACCTTCTTAAAAAGCCAAACAAACTTTATCGAAAGCTATTCAAAAGGCTTTAAAAGCCCTTACTCAATCGCCAAGCAAAAAAGAGCGATAACAAGCAAATATGCGCCTAAATTGAATATTGCTCCAGCCGAAAGTTCAAGGTTGGACATGTTAAATGTCAACTCGTATTACGGTATGTGAAAGCCTTTTACTACCGTCCAGATATAGTATAAACCTGTCCAGGCGAAAATGCTTTGGTTGTGGTTTGGGGAAATAAAATTAAAGAAAAGCGTTGGAAGAAATATTTAACTATGTATCTACGCGAAGCTTTCTGCATTTTTACGGAATTGAATCCTAATAAAGAAATAAAATTTAAAAAATTTTGTAGTCTTAGACCTTAAGATGTGCTTCCCATAAAAAACACTCCTTCAGATCAGTGCAAATGTATAACACATAAAGACAAACAAAACCACTGTAACGACTCAGCAACCAGTCGTTTTATGTGATCCTTATTTAGATTTTAAGTGCTGGAAAAATTAATGTGACTTAAGCATAAGTCTGCATATGGAAAGAAGGGGAAAAATTCAGATAAAAAATCACGTTTGACAACCCATTAAACAAGTTAAGTTGAACTGAAAGACAAACTGATTAATTCAGTTCATATTGTGATGAAACATGTTAATTTAAAAAAAATCCAAGTAGATGAATTTCAAAAAAACCCGGTTTAATGAAGGTGTACGTATCATTCAAATTGATTTTGCAATGCCTTTCGCTTGTGAATACCGGAATGAAGTTCAAGCGCACTATGGTCGCGAACGAGTGTCCTGTTGTTTAAGCTGCAACTTTTTACAAAGAAAATTTTCAAGCATAGAGTAAGTGCGGGTAATGTGGTATACCTATATGTTTTTAAGATTACCACACTTTTAATTTCGTGACGACTTTGGTATGATTTAACTACTATTTGCTTTACACAGCAGGCATGCCCAGAGACAATTTTACTCATATATCGACTTTTGCTGATGATACCGCCTATCTCAGTATTCATAAAGACCCTAAAGAGGCCTCGAAGCAACTGCAGCATCACGTATCCCAAGTAGAAAAATGGGCAAAGTTATGGGGTATTAAAATAAACGAACAAAAATGCACCCACGTTACTTTTACTTTACGCAAGGAAACGTGCCCCCCAATTTTTATTAACAATCATACGGTGCATCAACGTATTGAAACAAAATATCTTGGCATTCACTTGGATCGCCGCCTCACATGGAAGCTCCACATAGATGAAAAGTTGTCACAATTAAAACTTAAAACGGCCCAAATCCATTGGCTAACTGGTAGAAACTCTGTGTTACGTCTTGATTGTAAACTTCTGCTCTGCAACTCAATCTTGAAACCAATTTGGTGCTACGGGATACAACTATGGGGCACTGCTTCCGCCTTCAACCTAGAAAAGATTCAACGCCGTCAAAACAAAATCCTAAGAATGATAACTGGTGCTCCTTGGTATGTTAAAAACAGCAACATCCAAGGATCTAGAAGTTCCACTAGTAAAATGCGAAATCCTTAACTATGTGGACAAGTACTTTAATAAGCTGGAAAATCATCCCAATCCGCTAGCTCGAAACATTTTGCAACATAGCGGATACGCCGTTTAAAGAAAAAACTTGTGTTTTTCCGCCAGCAAAAAAAGTCGATCACACACCAAAACGATTTCTTGCAACTGACTCTGACTCCCAAAATTACTTGCAAATATTAATTAAAGTATTGCTTTATGAATTTTCTGGGAGCAGCAATATATTTAGCCTGTTTTTGTTATTTTTATATTATTAGCTTAAGAAAAAACTTACAATACCACAATACCAGTCTATACCACGTTACCCGCACTTACTCTACCTTATGTGCTCGGATGCGAATTTTAAAGACAAAGATGCATTTTTTTATTTTTTAAATAAACTGTTCGATTTAGTAAATACGAAAAATGAAGATTTACCTTTAGTGGAAATAGTTTGGAGCAATGGCTCGACATCAGAATTGAAAAACCGCTATATGGTAAAATTAATATCAATGCTGAGCGAAAAGTACGCAAAGCCCTTTTTGCAAATATTTTGCTACAACTAATGGCAAAGGTGTAATAGATGGAATCGGCAAAAATATAAGGAGATTGGTATGAGAGAAAATGATAAGCCAAAGCAAACATTTTGTCATTTAGTCACCTAATTTTTTGCTTATTTGGCTTCTTAATTAGTTTCAAAAACCCAGGTAATTTATGTGCCGTCCTCAAAAATCTGAGAAAAAATTTAATCTGAATCACCATGCCATTAGAGGAATTTCAAACTTTTATTTCATCAAGGCCAATTAAAATATCGTGGACTGCAAAGTTATAGCTTATCTGTAGACAAAACTGCAATTAACTTTTGATTTTTGTGTATTTTATAATAATAATTTCAACTGTGTCCCTTACGTGACGCCATTTGTCCCTTACGTGACAAAATAAAAAAGTTAATTTTTACCTATAAATATTTTTTTTATTAAAAATTTATTACCATCATAAGTAAGCGTGGTTGTTGGTTGTAATTTCTTTCTTAGACATTTTTTCTCTACGTGCAACTGATTCGCTGGAATTTTGATTTAACACTACAATTTTAAATGTTGGTTGACTCAGGCTGTCCCACACGTGACGAAGTTTGTAAATTTTTCTTTAATATTTTCTGAATTATTAAAAACAAGTTCGATGTAGGATTGAAGACTACCACGCAGTTAAATTAATAAAAGAAAATAAAATTAATTCTAAATTACCAATTAGAAGTTGTATGTAAAATAAGTGCTAAAAAATAGTTGAATTTGTCTGACACGTGACGGTGGAATGCCCCTGTAGATGGTAAAGAGCAATGGGCCAAGAATTGAACCTTGAGGCACACCTTTGTTTACCTGTAGAAGGTTTAAAAGTTTATTTTGAAAGAATATTGACTGCTGACGGTTTGATAAATACGAAGATAGAAGTCGTGTTGAAGGACTGGAGAAATTAAACATGGTTTGTAACTTCATACAAAGGACATTGTGGTCAACAGTATCGAATGCCTTCGAATGATCCAACAGAACGAGGAATGCTTAATCACCATTATCAACATTTTGTCTTATTTGTTCAGCAACG
Source organism: Melanophora roralis (assembly GCA_963583895.1). Classification (NCBI taxonomy): domain Eukaryota; kingdom Metazoa; phylum Arthropoda; class Insecta; order Diptera; family Rhinophoridae; genus Melanophora; species Melanophora roralis. The sequence goes on along the minus strand of OY757187.1, from coordinate 72,981,033 downwards.
TCAATCAGAGCAGTTATACAGCTGTGCTTTGGGCGAAAGCCCGATTGTCTCTTAGTAAGAAGACCGTTTTCCTGAACAAACCTATATATTTGTTGATAGATCAACTTTTCAAATACTTTGGAAAGGTAGGGCAATATAGCAATAGGACGATACTCATTATTTGCCTTAGGGATAGGCACAACTTTTGCATATTTCCAGTTCGAGGGATAGACTGATTTAGTTATAATTGTATTAAAAATAAATAATATATAGGGCAGCAAAACTGGGAGAATTATTTTTAGAAATTTAGGATGTATTTAGTCCGTACCAATGGCATTCGACTTAATACCCAGGCAGCTTAAATATACATCGTGTTGATTTACACAGTTAAAATTTAAAAAATTTTGACAGATAGCTGTAGTTCGGTTTTGAGTGTAAAAATTAGGAACAGACGGAGAAGAAGGAACACTTATAAATTTTTCATTAAGGCTTTCTACATCAAGTTCGGTCGTTTGTACCGTATTAGGTTTACATATACCAATATCACGTATATTTTTCCATGTCTTTTTAGAGCCAGCAGCAGAGGAAAACACGCTAGAGTGTTCAAATGTAAATATATTTTACCTATATTTCACCTCAAATAGAAAAACGTGTTGCTTTCAGTAAATGCAAAAATGGAAGGAAGTAATTTTATTGCCGTAAACAATGTTGTCATATATACAGAAAGATTTAGTAATAAAAGGGTAATGCTAATGTAGCTGAATTAATTTTACAATTTCAACATTCTCACTTAAAATCAATTTAGATACATTTTAAACCCATTTTGTTCAGAAATTGATTCAGCTTAACGTTGAGCCTTGGTAAAAGTGTCCGCTACCATCTCACCGGAACATATTGGTTTTAAGTTCATTTTCTTCGTAATAATATTATCACGTATGAAATGGTGTCTCACGTCTATATGTTTGGTTTTAGGATGATATGATTCATTTAAGGCAAGCTGGATCGCACTCTGATTATCACAAAACAAGGTTGTTGCTGGTTGTAGATTTTTCATTATCTCCTCTTCAAGTCCTCTTACCCAAAGCATTTCTTGAACTGCTACGCCCATATCCATATACTCGGCTTCGAAAGTTGATAAGGCAGTGGTTTGTTGCCTTTTGGAACCCCAAGCGATGGCTCCACTCTTTTTTACCAACACGTAACCACTGACGGATTTCCGCTCTTCTGGGTCAGAGGCATAATCAGCGTCACAAAAACATAAAGTTTCAAAACTTTCCTCTTTCCCGAAAGACAGCTTTAAGTTTATTGTACCTTTTATGTACCGTAAGATGCGCTTTGCTGCAGACCAATGTTTAGTTTGGTAGTTGTTATTAAAACGGCTAAGCAAATTAACGGCATAGCTTATATCTGGTCTTGTGATTTGTGCTTAAAACAACAGACTGCCGATGAGCTCCTGATAGGGATAACTGCATTTTTCATGATTTTGTTCTCCATTATTTTTTTGGTGTTTTAGGAACTTAACGTTTGGATCCATAGGAGTTGAAACAGGGGTAGAATTAACCATATCAAAACGTTGTAAAATTTTTTCGATGTAAGGCTTTTGATTAATTTTTAACGATTTTCAAAATTGTAATCGAGTCTTACTCCAAGAAAAGATTTTGCAGCACCAAGATCTTTCATCTTGAACTCTTTCTTTAGATTTTCAATTAAAACGTCTTTTATATTTTTATTTTTCCATAAAACGATCATTTAATCGACATATACGGCTAATACAATTAGGTTGTCATTATTTTCGTTTGCTATGTAAACGCACTGATCGGTTTTAAGTTGCTTCATGCCTAAGCTAACTAGCTTCTCACTTAATATCTTGTTCCACATCCTGGATGCTTGTTTCAACCCATACAAAGGTTTATTTAAACGTAAGACGCTGTCATCTGGAACCGCTATACCTTCTGGGACTTCAATGTATATCTCTTCTTCCAGACATCCTTGCAGAAAAGCTGTACACACATCCAAATGATTTATGTGTAAATCAAACTCTAAAGCAAATGACAATAAATACCGCAACGTATTGTACGTCATCACAGGTGAATAAGTTTCATTGAAGTCGATACCATCACTCTGCGAACAACCTTTGGCAACCAACCTGGCCTTATATTTGACATTGCCTTCGTTGTTTTGCTTCTTCTTAAAAATTTACTTTGTTGATAACTTTTTAATACCAGCTTTGTTGCTTACGACACTCCACGTGTTATTATACCCTTCACATAAGTGATAAGGGTATATACATATAAGTTTGTCATTCTGTTTGTAATTCCTTTATTATCCATTTGGGACCCCATAAAGTATATATATTCTGGATCCTTATAGATAGGGAAACCGATTTAGCGATGTCCGTCTGTCCGTGTTATGGTTGAAATCAACTTTCTGAAGCCCCCCGATATCGCATAGACCCGAATGTGGTATCAAACTGTCACAGATAGTCGCGAGAAAATCGGTATTGAACTTCAGCAAAATCGCCCGATAAATAACCGAGATATAAGCAAAAAACCAAGACTACCTCGGTTTTTTGAGTCTACAACAACAAAGAACATACTTTTACATGTAATAATAAAAAAACAACAAAAACACAACAAAAAAAGAAAAAAACAGAATCAGTCATGTCTATATTATTGAAACACACCCAAAACAAAAATTTTATTAGTATTAGTGATCATACATATAACAGCGTTGCCATACAAAGCTTAATTTAAACATTTTTAAAATCGCTCCTACGGCTTCCAGGGTTCTCCTACAAAGGTAAAATGTAAGACCGACCCGAATTATTTTTTCCATCCAAATATTTTTGTAGAACATACTTACCCTCTATCTCCAGCCCCTGACATGGTTGCCATACAAAATTTTTAAAAATAAGGTAAAAACCGCTATAACTTCCCCGGACTCGCCCGTAGAGGAAAAAAATGTATCACAGACCCCCATTAATTTCTACTCCCAAACATATTCCTAGAATATACTTTCCCCTTATCTCCACCCCCTGAGGGGGTTGCCATACAAAATTTACAAAAATGATATTAAAATGCCCACAACTTCTTTAAAGTTGGCCTTAGAGCAATTAAGTGTACCACCGACCCCCATTAGTTTGTCCTCTCAAACATATTCCTACATACTTACCCCCTATCTCCACGCCCTAAGGGGGTTGCCATACAAAATTTACAAAAATGATGTAAAAATGCCCACAACTTCTTCAGAGTTGGCCTTAGAGCAATAAAGTGTACGACCGACCCCCATTAGTTTGCCCTCCCAAACATATTCCTAGAACATACTTACCCCCTTTCTCCACGCCCTAAGGGGGTTGCCATACAAAATTTACAAAAATGAAAAAATGCTCACAACTTCTTCAGAGTTGGCCTTAGAGCAATAAAGTGTACGACCGACCCCCATTAGTTTGGCCCTCCCAAACATATTCTTAGAACATACTTACCCCCTATCACCACGCCCTAAGGGGGTTGCCATACAAAATTTACAAAAAGAATATAAAAATGCCCACAACTCCTTCAGAGTTGGCTTTAGAGCAATAAAGTGTACGACCGACCCCTATTAGTTTCTTCTCCCAAACATATTCCTAGAACATACTTACTATCTATCTCCACGCCTTAAGGGGGTTGCCATACAAAATTTACAAAAATGATAAAATGCTCACAACTTCTTCAGAGTTGGCCTTAGAGCAATAAAGTGTACGACCGACCCCCATTAGTTTGCCCTCCCAAACATATTCTTAGAACATACTTACTACCTATCTCCACGCCCTAAGGGGGTTGCCATACAAAATTTACAAAAATGAAAAAATGCTCACAACTTCTTCAGAGTTAGCCTTAGAGCAATAAAGTGTACGACCGAACCCCATTAGTTTGCCCTCATAAACATATTCTTAGAACATACTTACCCCCTATCTCCACGCCCTAAGGGGGTTGCCATACAAAATTTACAAAAAGAATATGAAAATGCCTACAACTCCTTAAGAGTTGGCCTTAGAGCAATAAAGTGTACGACCGACCCCTATTAGTTTCTTCTCCCAAATATATTCCTAGAACATACTTACCACCTATCTCCACGCCCTAAGGGGGTTGCCATACAAAATTTACAAAAATGAAAAAATGCTCACAACTTCTTCAGAGTTTGCCTTAGAGCAATAAAGTGTACTACCGACCCCCATTAGTTTGCCCTCCAAAACATATTCCTAGAATATACTTACCCTCTATCTCCACGCCCTAAGGGGGTTGCCATACAAAATTTACAAAAAGGATATAAAAATGCCCACAACTCCTTCAGAGTTGGCCTTAGAGCAATAAAGTGTACGACCGACCCCTATTGGTTTTTTCTCCCAAACATATTCTTAGAACATACTTACTACCTATCTCCACGCCCTAAGGGGGTTGCCATACAAAATTTACAAAAATGATAAAATGCTCACAACTTCTTCAGAGTTGGCCTTAGAGCAATAAAGTGTACGACCGACCCCCATTAGTTTGCCCTCCCAAACATATTCCTAGAATATACATACCCTCTATCTCCACGCCCTAAGGGGGTTGCCATACAAAATTTACAAAAAGGATATGAAAATGCCCACAACTCCTTCAGAGTTGGCCTTAGAGCAATAAAGTGTACGACCGACCCCTATTAGTGTCTTCTCCCAAACATATTCCTAGAACATACTTACCACCCATCTCCACGCCCTAAGGGGGTTGCCATACAAAATTTACAAAAATGATAAAATGCTCACAACTTCTTCAGAATTGGCCTTAGAGCAATAAAGTGTACGAGCGACCCCCATTAGTTTGCCCTCCCAAACATATTCCTAGAACATACTTACCCCCTACCTCCACGCCCTAAGGGAGTTGCCATACAAAATTTACAAAAAGGATATAAAAATGCCCACAACTCCTTCAGAGTTGGCCTTAGAGCAATAAAGTGTACCACCGACCCCTATTAGTGTCTTCTCCCAAACATATTCCTAGAACATATTTACTACCTATCTCCACGCCATAAGGGGGTTGCCATACAAAATTTACAAAAATGATAAAATGCTCACAACTTCTTCAGAGTTGGCCTTAGAGCAATAAAGTGTACGACCGACCTCCATTAGTTTCTTCTCCCAAACATATTCCTAGAACATACTTACTACTTATCTCCACGCCCTAAGGGGGTTGCCATACAAAATTTACAAAAATGATAAAATGCTCACAACTTCTTCAGAGTTGGCCTTAGAGCAATAAAGTGTACGACCGACCCCCATTAGTTTGTCCTCCCAAACATATTCTTAGAACATACTTACTACCTTTCTCCACGCCCTAAGGGGGTTGCCATACAAAATTTACAAAAATGAAAAAATGCTCACAGCTTCTTCAGAGTTGGCCTTAGAGCAATAAAGTGTACGACCGAACCCCATTAGTTTGCCCTCGTAAACATATTCTTAGAACATACTTACCCCCTATCTCCACGCCCTAAGGGGGTTGCCATACAAAATTTACAAAAAGAATATGAAAATGCCTACAACTCCTTAAGAGTTGCCTTAGAGCAATAAAGTGTACGACCGACCCCTATTAGTTTCTTTCCCAAACATATTCCTAGAACATATTTACTACCTATCTCCACGCCCTAAGGGGGTTGCCATACAAAATTTACAAAAATGATAAAATGCTCACAACTTCTTCAGAATTGGCCTTAGAGCAATAAAGTGTACGACCGACCCCCATTAGTTTCTTCTCCCAAACATATTCCTAGAACATACTTACTACTTATCTCCACGCCCTAAGGGGGTTGCCATACAAAAATTTACAAAAATGATAAAATGCTCACAACTTCTTCAGAGTTGGCCTTAGAGCAATAAAGTGTACGACCGACCCCCATTAGTTTCTTCTCCCAAACATATTCCTAGAACATACTTACTACTTATCTCCACGCCCTAAGGGGGTTGCCATACAAAATTTACAAAAATGATAAAATGCTCACAACTTCTTCAGAGTTGGCCTTAGAGCAATAAAGTGTACGACCGACCCCCATTAGTTTGTCCTCCCAAACATATTCCTAGAACATACTTACTACTTATCTCCACGCCCTAAGGGGGTTGCCATACAAAATTTACAAAAATGATAAAATGCTCACAACTTCTTCAGAGTTGGCCTTAGAGCAATAAAGTGTACGACAGACCCCCATTAGTTTGCCCTCCTAAACATATTCCTAGAATATACTTACCCTCTATCTCCACGCCCTAAGGGGGTTGCCATACAAAATTTAAAAAAAGGATATAAAAATGCCCACAACTCCTTCAGAGTTGGCCTTAGAGCAATAAAGTGTACGACCGACCCCTATTAGTGTCTTCTCCCAAACATATTCCTAGAACATATTTACTACCTATCTCCACGCCATAAGGGGGTTGCCATACAAAATTTACAAAAATGATAAAATGCTCACAACTTCTTCAGAGTTGGCCTTAGAGCAATAAAGTGTAAGACCGACCCCCATTAGTTTCTTCTCCCAAACATATTCCTAGAACATACTTACTACTTATCTCCACGCCCTAAGGGGGTTGCCATACAAAATTTACAAAAAGGATATAAAAATGCCCACAACTCCTTCAGAGTTGGCCTTAGAGCAATAAAGTGTACGACCGACCCCTATTAGTTTTTTCTCCCAAACATATTCCTAGAACATACTTACTACCTATCTCCACGCCCTAAGGGGGTTGCCATACAAAATTTACAAAAATGATAAAATGCTCACAACTTCTTCAGAGTTGGCCTTAGAGCAATAAAGTGTACGACCGACCCCCATTAGTTTGCCCTCCCAAACATATTCCTAGAATATACATACCCTCTATCTCCACGCCCTAAGGGGGTTGCCATACAAAATTTACAAAAAGGATATGAAAATGCCCACAACTCCTTCAGAGTTGGCCTTAGAGCACTAAAGTGTACGACCGACCCCTATTAGTGTCTTCTCCCATACATATTCCTAGAACATACTTACCACCCATCTCCACGCCCTAAGGGGGTTGCCATACAAAATTTACAAAAATGATAAAATGCTCACAACTTCTTCAGAATTGGCCTTAGAGCAATAAAGTGTACGGCCGACCCCCATTAGTTTGCCCTCCCAAACATATTCCTAGAACATACTTACCCCCTACCTCCACGCCCTAAGGGGGTTGCCATACAAAATTTACAAAAAGGATATAAAAATGCCCACAACTCCTTCAGAGTTGGCCTTAGAGCAATAAAGTGTACGACCGACCCCTATTAGTGTCTTCTCCCAAACATATTCCTAAAACATATTTACCACCTATCTCCACGCCATAAGGGGGTTGCCATACAAAATTTACAAAAATGATAAAATGCTCACAACTTCTTCAGAGTTGGCCTTAGAGCAATAAAGTGTACGACCGACCCCCATTAGTTTCTTCTCCCAAACATATTCCTAGAACATACTTACTACTTATCTCCACGCCCTAAGGGGGTTGCCATACAAAATTTACAAAAATGATAAAATGCTCACAACTTCTTCAGAGTTGGCCTTAGAGGAATAAAGTGTACGACCGACCCCCATTAGTTTCTTCTCCCAAACATATTCCTAGAACATACTTACTACTTATCTCCACGCCCTAAGGGGGTTGCCATACAAAATTTACAAAAATGATAAAATGCTCACAACTTCTTCAGAGTTGGCCTTAGAGCAATAAAGTGTACGACCGACCCCCATTAGTTTGTCCTCCCAAACATATTCTTAGAACATACTTACCCCCTATCTCCACGCCCTAAGGGGGTTGCCATACAAAATTTACAAAAAGAATATGAAAATGCCCACAACTCCTTCAGAGTTGGCCTTAGAGCAATTAAGTGTACGACCGACCCCTATTAGTTTCTTCTCCCAAACATATTCCTAGAACATACTTACCACCTATCTCCACGCCCTAAGGGGGTTGCCATACAAAATTTACAAAAATGAAAAAATGCTCACAACTTCTTCAGAGTTGGCCTTAGAGCAATCAAGTGTACTACCGACCCCCATTAGTTTGCCCTCCAAAACATATTCCTAGAATATACTTACCCTCTATCTCCACGCCCTAAGGGGGTTGCATTACAAAATTTACAAAAAGGATATAAAAATGCCCACAACTCCTTCAGAGTTGGCCTTAGAGCAATAAAGTGTACGACCGACCCCTATTAGTTTTTTCTCCCAAACATATTCCTAGAACATACTTACTACCTATCTCCACGCCCTAAGGGGGTTGCCATACAAAATTTACAAAAATGATAAAATGCTCACAACTTCTTCAGAGTTGGCCTTAGAGCAATAAAGTGTACGACCGACCCCCATTAGTTTGCCCTCCCAAACATATTCCTAGAATATACATACCCTCTATCTCCGCGCCCTAAGGGGGTTGCCATACAAAATTTACAAAAAGGATATGAAAATGCCCACAACTCCTTCAGAGTTGGCCTTAGAGCAATAAAGTGTACGACCGACCCCTATTAGTGTCTTCTCCCAAACATATTCCTAGAACATACTTACCACCCATCTCCACGCCCTAAGGGGGTTGCCATACAAAATTTACAAAAAGGATATAAAAATGCCCACAACTCCTTCAGAGTTGGCCTTAGAGCAATAAAGTGTACGACCGACCCCTATTAGTGTCTTCTCCCAAACATATTCCTAGAACATATTTACTACCTATCTCCACGCCATAAGGGGGTTGCCATACAAAATTTACAAAAATGATAAAATGCTCACAACTTCTTCAGAGTTGGCCTTAGAGCAATAAAGTGTACGACAGACCCCCATTAGTTTGCCCTCCTAAACATATTCCTAGAATATACTTACCCTCTATCTCCACGCCCTAAGGGGGTTGCCATACAAAATTTACAAAAATGATATGAAAATGCCCACAACTTCTTTAGAGTTGGCCTTAGAGCAATAAAGTGTAAGACCGACCCCTATTAGTTTCTTCTCCCAAACATATTCCTAGAACATACCTTCCCCCTATCTCCACGCCCTAAGGGGGTTGCTATACAAAATTTACAAGAAATAATATGGAAATACCCACAACTTCCTCAGAGATGGCCTTAGAGCAATAAAGTGTACGACCGACCCCCATTAGTTTGCCCTCCCAAACATGTTCCTAGAATATACTTACCCCCTATCTCCACGCCCTAATTGGGTTGCCATACAAAATTTACAAAAATGATATGAAAATGCCCACAACTTCTTCAGAATTTGTCTTAGAGCAATAAAGTGTACGACCGACCTCATTAGTTTCCCCTCCAAAACATATTCCTAGAATATACTTACCCCGTATCTCCACCCTCTAAGTGGGTTGCCATATAAAATTTGTAAAAATTAGGATAAAAACCCCTACAACTTCCCCGTCACCCGTGGAGCGTTAAAAAATGACACCGACCCCTATTTAAAAATTAGAAATATTTCATAAGTAAAAAAATGGTTACAAAGAAAAAAAAATTTGGGATTGCGAAAGGTCAATGTGAAGGGTATATAAGATTCGGCACAGCCGAATATAGCGCTCTTACTTGTTTTTAATTAAAGAGTGGTGTTCACTTTTTATGGCCTCAAGCCATTTAGTCTTTTCTATGCTATTCACAGCTTCTGCGTAGGTCACGGGATCTTCGATATTTTCACAAGTTAAATAAGTAATGTAGTCATCCATTGGAGGGGGCTTTCTTAACCTTGACGAACGTCGTGGTGTTTGATCCGCAACGTCAACAGTGTCTTCTTCCTTTTCATTGTCACTTTCATGAGAATCACTTTCAGCTGGGTGATCGTCCTCAGAATCTGAATTTTTATCCACCATTATTCTCACTGAATTTGGAATATAATTTGGCCTTTCCTGAAAAGGTGTAGACCTAGATTCATTAGTATTATCTGCTTTAAATAAAACATTTCATTTTCAATAAATACTACATTGCGACTTATGTGGATTTTTTGCATTTCTGGATCATATAGACGATAGGCTTTCGAAGTAGCGAAATATCCCATCATAATACATCTTTTTGACCTTGGGTCCCACTTTTTCCTAAGCTCCTTGGGCGTCATAACCATACACACACAACCAAAAACGCGTAAATAATCGAAATTCTTCTTTTTACCACTCCAAACTTCTTCTGGAGATTTATCGTTCAGACTTTTCTTTGGTATGACGTTTAGTAAATGTGCGGCTGTGTTTGTAGCTTCTGCCCAAAACATTTTCTGAAGATTTGCGTCGTAAAGCATCGCTCGAGCTTTTTTAACCAGGGTCCGGTTTATACGTTTAGCCTTTCCATTCTGCTGTGGACTGTAAGGTGCTGACGTTTGGTGAACTATACCGCTGTCGTCGCATATTTGTTTGATTTGACTGTTACAGAACTCTAAGCCATTGTCAGAACGAAGAGTTTTTATGCGTTTACCTGTCTGATTTTCTACCAGATTTTTGAATTCTCTGAACAACTTGGGGACCTCGGATTTATTTCTCATTATATAAACAAAAATTTTATTGGAGAAGTCATCAAGAAACAGAAGAAAGTAGGCTGCACCACCCATTGATTTTTGTTCCATGGGGCCACATACATCCGTGTGAACGAGCTGTAGAATTTCAGTTGTTTTTGTTTCTGACGATTTGTACGACTTACGTGTTTGTTTATCTGTAAACAAGAGGTACTAATATCAACATTATTGACACAGTCAACTCTCGACGCGTTATTCAACAACCCTTTTACGTTTATATCAGAGGCATGGCCTAGTCGCCTGTGCCACAATTCATCAGCAACCGCTACAAAATTTTCTGATGCTACACTTAGCTTAAACATACCTTTTTCTAGAAATGCTTCTGAAAATATTTTGTTGTTTTTCTGCACAACACATTTACCTCCAGTAAACTTAACCTCAAACCCTTTTCTTGTAAGTTGGCTTACTGAAATCAAATTGGCACAAATTTTTTGCACAAATAAAACATCATTTATTGTAATATACTCCAATCTGCCACTGCATCTTTGCTGTATACGAATATTGCCGATTCCAACTACTTTAAGTGTGGTATTATTGGCTACTGTCACAAATTCATCCTTATCAAACATTTTTAAATCAACGAAGACATTTTTGGAATTAACCATATGAGAGGTGGCACCAGAGTCTATTAACCAAATATTTTCTCCAGTATCGAATTTTGCAGCAAAACTTGCTGCTAGTGTTTTTTTATAGCTGCCGCCATTTTGTGATTTCCTCGAAGCTTTACAATTTTTCGCAATGTGCCCTTCTTTTGTACAGTTGTAACAAACTATTTTCTTATTTTTTACTGGATGACTTTTACCTTTCTGTTTGGAGTAAAACAATGATTCAGCTGATGTTGAATAGTTGTTATAGCTGTCGAAATCTTGTAGTAATTTTGTCTTAATGGTATCTGCTGTGATTTTGATGTTGCTGCTTTCTATGGCCATTATCATCGGTCCAAAGTGGTCGGGCAAACCACTCAACAAAAGGCTCCCAATCCACTCATCATTAACTTTGAATCCTATTTGGTTTAGCTTTTGGGCAGTATCAACGATTGTATCCACATACTCGCTTATGGTGTTACAATTTACCAACTGTGTTGTGGTCAGCTTTCTTAATAAGCCGCATCTACGTGTTAGCCCGGAGTCGTCATAAGTAGTTTCTAACTTTTCCCAAATCTCCTTTGCAGCCTTTACGTCTTGTATATGAACATAGAGATTTGGAGAAATATACAATACCAACCTAGAAGTTGCCTTTTCCTTTATTTCTTCATTGGTTTCCGTGCCTAAGACCGCCTTCCAAAAACCTTGCAATTTCATTGCATGTTCCACTGCGAACTTCCATCTGTGGTAGTTTTCTCTACCAGCTATTTTTTCTATTTCTATAATCTTTTCCATGTTAGCGACTACCTGGGCCCATAACCTGTTCAAATGTAAATATATTTTACCTATATTTCACCTCAAATAGAAAAACGTGTTGCTTTCAGTAAATGCAAAAATGGAAGGAAGTAATTTTATTGCCGTAAACAATGTTGTCATATATATAGAAAGATTAAGTAATAAAAGGGTAATGCTAGTGTAGCTGAATTAATTTTACAATTTCAACATAGAGTAATGAGATGTTTTCGCGCGTTTAATTTTCCGGTTGACATCTCGCCTAGCACAGCGATATTCCTCATGCAAAGCTTCAGTCTTAAAACGTTTCCAATGGCTAAAGATTTGATCTCTTTTCCTGATTGCTATTTTTATGTCAGCTGTAAACCAAGGTCTTTTTCTATAGTTATTTATAAAAGTTTTTACAGGCACAGAGTTTTTTAGCATATAGTTCAACTTTTCCTCCAGAAAACTTAGTTGATCTTCACAAGATGGTATAACATAAATCAAGTTCCAGTCAATACTTAGTAGATCATAAGAGAGCACATCGTAATTTATATTCTTAAAATCATAAAAGGTGACGACATCTTGTATCTTTTGAAGTGAAAAATTTACAGATATAAATAATAAATCATGCTTCGAAAAACATGATGCAGTCAACTGGTCGTAAAGTAAGACTTTGTCCTTATTGCTAACAAAAATAATATCAAGCAATGTATTCCTTGTTGCTGTATAGTGAGTGGGAGTTCTAGTGTTAGTTGGAAAGAGACCAATAGCATTGAAATCGTTAACAAGATGTGTTTCAACTAGAATATTAGAGTTAAAATCCCCGCATATAACTATATCTTCGTAATTTAGTGTAAGATTTTCAAGAACATCCAGAAAAATATCAGTTTTAATCGACTGTAAACACAGCCAACAAGCATTTTGTTACCTAGTGAAGAAATCTCTACAAACAAGTATTTTATTTTTTCGTTTGAATTAGAGCTGCAACGTCTACTGCACGTTATTCCACTTTTTACATAAATGGCAACACCACCTGCATGAGACTTTCTATCACAACGAAAAATATTAAAATCTTTTAAATCAAACGCAGAGCTAAGAACACCAGGCTCAAACCAGGTCTCAGATACACAAACGATATCTACACAAGAGTTTTCAAAGATATAACGATTTTATTATTTAAGCTTTGTGCATTAATGTGACATATATTTAAGCCGTTTTTTTGTTTGCAGAGAGCACGAATCATATCAAAAGTATTGTCTTTGGAACCATAAACTGAGTTATTTAATACTTGAGTCATAGAAAAAACTTTTCTTTTGAGCAATGCTAACAAGGGTAAAAGGGCCAAAAAATATTATTTTTATATATGTATGTTGTACAAGATTCAAGCAAAAAAGCAACAGTAGAACAACAAATTTTCATATTCACAAAAATAAAAATAAACAGCAGTTGAGTACAAATAAAATATAATATAATAAATTTTAAAAACATTCCTTTAAGATTTACAAAATAAATTATCCAGCTCATCCAGGGAATCAATGCGTATCGGCTTACCAGTTTTTTTCAAGCTTAACATAGACAAGGCCTCGCATAGTAAACGCCGAAAAAAGTTTATTTGATTTTTTAAGAGTAATAGCAGATTTCAGAATTTTGTGATTTGTTATAGTTAGATTTTCATTTATATAGAAAGGACGACATACATCAAAACCAATTAGATTAAGCATTAGAGGAGTGCTGCTGGACTTACGATAATTGGCAAGTGTTTTTAAAATGAAGTTTTTATCATAAGGTGAAAAAAGTTTAACCATTATGACAGAAAAATCCTAACGTACAAAAAAATAACGTTATCTTTATAGGGTTAATAAAGTTTGTAAGTAACTTTGACTCATTTTTTAGTTGATTTTTCGAACATGGAAACTAACTAAAACTTAAGGAATATTACCTTAAGAAAATAGTTACTGCCATTCTACCCTTTTTTAGTTGAATTTATACTATATTTTTAGGAAATATAACCTATAGAATTTTTTGTTTGTAAATTAAAGAAAAACAATAAACTAAAATTTGTTTTTGTTTTAAATATATGTAAATACTTCCTCACAATTCGTTCATTTTTTCACAAAAACATGCAAATATTTAGCCATTTAATAAACAACTTTTTTTCATTAATACAAACACATGAAAACACCAAAAAATCGGAACATACATACAAAAAAATCTATAGGTTATATTTCCTAAAAAAAGAGTATAAATACAACTAAAAAAAAGGGGAGAATGGCAGTAACTAAATTTCTTAGGTGATATACCTTAATCCTTAGCTAATTGTTATGTTCGAAATATTAACTAAAAATTTTGTTAAAATTGCTTATATACTTGTATAGATTGATATTGACAGGGAAGTAAATGTATTGTTTAATTTTTGGTAATTTAAGTATGGAAAGTAGATAATACATGAACGTATTTTTGGTAAATTATCTACGTAAGCAGTGGTAAAAAACATTTATTTAAGTTAAAATATATGCAGATTTTAGATAAACTTTGACTTTTAATTAATCTCTGGGTTGAAGGCCTTCATCACCGTTGGATACATGTTCATAGCTTAATAACATTACACTAGATTTTAGCTAGATTTAACTATTTGTTAAAAATTTTAATGTAATAAATCTGATGATTGTTTTTAGCACTGTCACACTTTAACTTCACAAAGTTACATCGATATTTTTACAAAAAAAGTTATCAACGATAAGAAAGGTTTCCATACCCGAGTACATATAGATATTTAAATATATATATTGTTATTATTTTTTTTCTTTAAGTTACATTTTACTGACCTAACTGCACTGCTTCTCGCCGTGACTTATCTTTTAAACTTTAATCTCTAACCGCACTTGAACTAGTAAATAATGATCACCATATTTTAAATAGATCTGCCATTAAAACTAACGAGAAAGCAGCGATAAACTGTTGAAAATATGCATTAAAAAAGGAAACAGGAGTAAAATGATAATTTATGTAGTAGAAAGCAAACGATAATAATTGAAGAAATTAATGAATTAAATTATATATATGTATTGTATATATATATATATATATATATATATATATATATATATATATACATATATATACATATATATATATATACATATATATATATATATATGTATATACATATAATGAAAATGGTAAATTAGTTTTATGCAAATGAAATTGTAAAAGCAGAGATGGGAACTATTTAGGATTTAAATTATGGTCAGTTAAGCAAGTATAAATATATATGAATGTGTGTAATTGTATATCCAAGAAAAATATCAGTGGTAGAATTGGCAATTAAATTTTTTTATAAGGTTAAGATATCATTGGTGAGGTAAATTGAACGTTATTTTCTTGAGTAGCGCTAACAAAACTTTAGCATACAAATTGAAGTAACATGTTGATAAAAAACTTGTCATGAAATTTTTGTAGCTCCCAGTACTGCTCAAATCCATATAGATATTACCACAAACTATAAGTGCCAGCTCCTTTCGCCACCAGGTTAGGTTGCAAATAGTGTTCGGATGACAAAACCATTAGAACGGATAATATGTTGGTGTCGTTGTACTTGTGGCTCGAAGGATTTAGGGTAGCAATGGATCGTATGCAAGCACCAAGTGCCAGGGCTCTTTCGTGATCGACCACGTCGTCTAGTCTTCTGCTCACTATAAGCAGAATTTGAAAGACACATTCTGTTAAGGCAAATAAAATTCCCTACCTTGTCTGCAGTTTCCACACACAACTAATAATTTAATTATTGGCAAAACACAGTTTTATCAACCGATACTTTTTGTCTAATTACTCTTATATTACTTCACTTTTCTAATAAATTAAACTTTGACCACTTTCGGCTGAGTTCGGAGCTGAAATGCCGGAAATTACTATTCACA
Organism: Melanophora roralis; assembly: GCA_963583895.1. Taxonomy (NCBI): domain Eukaryota; kingdom Metazoa; phylum Arthropoda; class Insecta; order Diptera; family Rhinophoridae; genus Melanophora; species Melanophora roralis. Next base: position 72,965,225 of record OY757187.1, on the reverse strand, counting down.
AATTCCACGTGCATTCATACACTTCCTTAAACTTCACGAATAAGCGATTACTGGTATAAATGAAACCGGTTATGTATGTTATTCTGATGGTCGTATGAACACCTTGCCCAGAGCTGTAACTATGAATTTGAATACTTGCAAACAATTTGTGAGTCAAAAAAAATATTGTATGAAAAAAAACCCATCACAAAGGTTATAAAATGCATCGAAAGTTCTACCTCTTGGGTGATCTGGAAATGGACATATAAGGGCGGCCTTTTTAAAAAGTGCACCAGGTGACAAAAAGTATATCGCCGGCGCTTTATAAATGATTTATAATTTAATTTGAAAACTAAAATTTTAATCTGGTACTGGCTGGAATAATCTAAATTGTTTAGATTTTAATACTTGTTAGTTCTCTAAAGGCGAAGATTCAATAATAAAAATATGGAAACCAAAAAAAAAGTGCGAAATCCTGAACGATGTAGACAAGTATTAAAATAAGCTGGAAACACATCCAAATCCGCTCGCTCGAAACATCTTGCAACATAGTGGACATACTCGTCTAAGAAGAATGGATACTATTGCGCTTAGATAAAACTAATTAAATTAATTTATTTATTTGAACTTAAATTTTAGTCTGACACTGGCCGGATTAATTACTTAGTTTAAAGCTTTAATTACTTATTGTTAGTTCGCATAATTAAAAATTCAATAGTAAAAATATGCAAAACCAAAACAAAATAAAAATTTCTTGCCCAGGATCCTCTTATGTTACGTGGTGGTAGTTTTACGATAACAGGTCTTTTAAGACGTTGAGCTAATCGTCATAATAACAGTTCGTCTGAGAAGACGAGTCTAGACCTTCCAAGTGGTCCTTAAGTGATGCTATTCGCTGTATATCCAGCAATTTTTTAAATGGGTTTGTACATTCTATCAGTTTAGTTTTAAGTTGGAACATATATACTTCTGCCATTTTCTTCTGGGTCCCCTTTATCAGATAAAAGCTCTCTCCCATCGGCAGAAAAAATCCTGTTGACACTAAATCTAACGGTAGGAAGAAGAAGCTTGTTTAACGGCTTTTTCAATGTTCTTATAAGGCTACTCAGAGAAAATCGTCGATGTTTTCGAGAGTTTTAAGTATTAGCTTTTTCGAGCAATGAGTGCTGATTTATTGACAAAATAAATATTAAACCTTAAAAAATTATTTTTTTTGGAAGTCAAGTCAATAAATCAAATTAAAGAAAGGAGCAGAAGAGTCAAGTAAAAAAAATCATGTGAAACAAAAGAGCGATATTAATTGAACTATTTCAACCGCTTCATGAAAATAGTTCAATTGAGCTAGGTCGCTCATGACCGAAACCCAACTCTAAACATTAAAGAATCTTAAGCAATAAAGAACGAACCCAAATTTTTTTAATTCATAGCTTCGCCGCTTTTTTAAGTTTTATGGAAATGGAAATAATAAAAAATGTTTTTCCATTATTTGAGATCTTAAAATAATTCTTGGGATGAGTGAATATTCGGCCTTAAAACGAAAACGACATTTTTAAGTTTAAACCAGTCAAGGTATATATATTAATACAGAATGTGCTTAATAAATTTGACCTCCGTACACTCCTTTTGTCAGGATACACTAAGCCAGGTAATATCAAGGCAAATTCAAAACGATAAAATTTTGTAAAGTTTTCTATTTTAAAAACTAGCATAGATATCGACTTAAAGCCCGGCACAAAGTAGTTTTATTGTAATATTTGTGGTACGAAAACAACTTGGCTTGATCAGATGGATTGGTACACAAAAATATCCATGTAAAGAGTATATGAGATTTGGCATAGCCGAATATATCGCTATAACTTGTTATACTTTTCAAATAGGGTACATACTTCTCAGTTTGTTATTTCATCCGTAATTTCTACAATATTCACTTGCGAACCAATAAAGTACATATATTCTCGATCTTTATAGATATGGAAGTCGATATAGCCATGCCCGCCTGTGTGTCTGTTGAAATCAAATTTTCGGGGTCAACTAAAGCACTACAGACCTGATATTGTTGTCAAACTATTTAAAATATCTTTGGGGTAATCGCTTTTTAAAATCAGCAAGATTTGACATTTGATAACCGCGTATTACGCGAAAACGCGTATTATAGACTTTCAGCTTTATTGCTTTTGTTCGCTTGAATACATATTACGGACATGCCTGGTTTAATGATTAATTTAGTTTTACAGATTTCCAAATTGTATTAGTATTTGTATTAAATTATTTTTATTTCTTTATTTAATATAATTATTTTTATACCCTTTACGTAAATGATAAGGGTATATATCAGTTTGTCATTTCGTTTGTAATTTCTTTATTATCAAGTTACGACCCCATAAAGTATATAAGTATATTCTGGATCCTTATCGATAGGGAAGTCGATGTAGCCATGCCCGTATGTCACTCTATCCGTCTGTTGAAATCAAGTTTCCGGAGTCAGTTTGAGCATTACGGACCAGGTATTGGTGTCAATCTATCAGAAATATCCTGGAGACAATTGCTATCACAGCTAGATCACTTAACTACCGACTGAGTTATAGGCAAAACAGTGCGATTGCCTCAATTTTTTTTAAACAAAATCACAAAGTCTATACAAAATATGTAACAAGTGAAAACTGGCAACGCTGTTAAACATGTATTATGGATGTGCATAAACCAATAAGAAAAAAGTTTCTTGTATAGTTGGACCTAGGTATGTATTGTTATATGGTATATGTAAGTACGTATTTGCGTATGTATGTATGTATGTATGTATGTATGTATGTATGTATGTATGTATGTATGTATGTATGTATGTATGTATGTATGTATGTATGTATGTATGTATGTATGTATGTATGTATGTATGTATGCATGTATGTATGTATGTATATGTGTGTACACATTTATGTATGTTTAAATTTACATACATACATAAAATATTAAATAATTAGTATTTTTTTTTAAATTAAAGACCTTAGAAGCCCAATAGAAAATTTGAGAAATCATACTACATATAATTTGGCGTGTGCCGAAATCAGCAAGCATATGGGCATTTCCATGTCATCGTACGTGACATTTGTACGCCTACAAAGTGGTGTAGATTTTGCAAAAAGAGTGGTAACTGAAAAATTGTTTCGTCAATATGTTACATTTAGAGGGTACTATAATCTAAAAAAAAAATCATGACTTTGAAAACCTTGCCGGCCAAAATATCGGGCGAAAAAGGCGCATATCGTACGTGACAAAAAACGGAAGTGATGTCGAGGTGCATGCACATATATACGAAAATCTGCGAATTATAAAAGTTTTTTTCCTTTCTTTAAGTTCTTACACCAAGCCAAATATTTTTCCTTGATAATCCATAATTTTTAAATACAAAAAGATTTTTAGATGATTTTGTTACGAACAAGTCTTAATATCGTTCGTGACATACCGTATGTGACAGATTTTTCTCTTATAGTATTTGTCTGAAAAAAAATAGGTTTTTTTAATATATGTATACATAACAAATTTAAAAAGAATAAAAAAATGTTTATTCGGTGATAATAGCAATAAAAACAATAAAAGGTTAATTTCGTTTCTTACTATACACTATGTACTTGGGCGCTGCCACTTAATTATTAAATTTTAATTTTTTCTCTTACTGAATACGCAGTTCGAGACACATTTATATACTGACTATCATGATAAGTAAACGAATGAAGTTTTCTTATTTTTGGGATGGGCTAGACATTTTGCCATTTTTCATGGAGATGAGCAGAAAACCCTTCAATCTCTTCGGTAGCAACATAAAACAAATTAACTTTTTCCACATATTTATGAGCACATTCATAAAATGAGAAAGCATCTGGCAAGATTAATTTATTTGCTTTTACAATTTGCCAGACCTTTCTTTTAACAGTACCACCTACTCCATCAACTAAATGTTGGCAGCTAAATTTTTAAAATGAATTTGTTTTTAAATTGAGCGCTACTTCAATCAGAAAATATCTTCACGATATATCTTCATATTGTTCGCTTATTTCAAGCATAGTTTTTGTAATAAAATTGATGTTTACTATTTTGTGTGTTAATTCGTCGTTAATTATTTTTTTGTCTTTTTTAGCTGCATCTGCGAACTTTTTTCGATAGATATGCTGTCTTTCAGCCTCCTTTTCCGGTATTTCTTTATTTGTTCTTCGTTTTTCTTCAAGTCCTCCCTCCATTTCTTTGTAGTCTCATAGCTATTTTTACCCATCTTAATAAAATATTTATAATTTTAAAGGAATTTGAAAGTATTAAATTGAATTATGTTACTTACAATATCGTATGCTACAAACTTTGAAAGACTATAAAATTTTTATTGCATCAAATTTAAAAAAAAATCGATCAATATTTGTTTGCGAGATTTATTTTGCTTTGCACTTTTATTTTAAAATACTTGCGACCGGTCGAATTCAAATGATGACGACAAATAACGTTTTTGCATTACGTACGTGACATAAGAATATCATTCAAAGCAAACTATAAAAAATACCGCTATTCGAACTCTAAATTTTTAATTTCATAATGGAACTTGGCCATTGATGTTGTAACATTATTTTTAAAGTATAATTGGAATATTAAAATTACCTAAATTTAGCCACTAGTTAAGAGAAAATAGTTAATTTCAATTTCTGGAAATTAATCAAAGAGATTACCAGTTTAATTTGCTATTTTTGCTCTTTTAAAATTATAATTAGCTATAAATACTTTTACATAATAAAAATAAAGTGTTTTATTACTCTTCGGTATATTTAAAAAAAGTTGCGATGACTTTTATTTTTCCAGCCATGGTTGACATATTCATGGAAATGCCCATATGTAAGTACTTATTATGATTTTGTTTATTTATTAGTAGGTAGTATAAAACCAAAGAATATGAATAAAATGGTGCTTGTCATAAAAAAACATATTTTGTTTGCAAGATCACTTTATGATCCAGAAGGAAAAATTTAAAGTAGATATGCACAAAGCAGTTTTATTATAATATTTGAAGTACGAAATCATTCGGCTTGATCATATGGCTAGGTACTTTAAAGATCAATGTGATGGGTATATAAGATTCGGAACAGCCGAATATAGCTCTCTTACTTGTTTTTAATAGAATTAATATCACTGCTGGTCAGTCTTATTATCAGCTACAATTGCAGTGTAAACGTTTTATAAAACAAGCAGAGGAATATGCAATAATTCGTATTCTTATCAATCTTTGGAATAATATATACATAAAATATTTATAAGCGTTCTCTAATGAAAAAAATTTTTACAAAGTAATATGTTTCTACAGAGTTTAAGTGTTTTAGTATTATTTATAACTACAAATTTTGGCACTGAAACAAGGTTATTACAATTTAAAATTGGTAAGAAGGCAAATAACAAAAATAAAATCGTAACTAGTGGAATTCTGTATTTTGCTTTGATTAAAAGACACAAAGGCTTTAACGGGGCTTTCAAATTACAAAACAAAAACAGTTTTTTATTTCGATCTATGGGAAAACTATTTTTATAATAAGCCAAATCGTTTATCACTTTATTTATGAAATTAAACACAAAATACCTTAGATTGGTTAATAAATAGATTAAAGCTTGAGTTGGAAGTGAGTGCCTTGCAAAAGTTCTATCTAACATAAAACATTTGCTGGTTTGGTAATTTTGACTTACCTAGCGCCCAGACGTTAAATGTTTGCCTTCAAAGTTGGGATCAGCGTTACTATTGGATATTTTCTAAAAGTATCAAAAAAGGTGATTTATGCAAAAAAAGTGTCGACAAAAAAGGAATTTTTTTAAAAGGGGCACCTCTTAAAAAAATCATAATAAGTGCACCAACATATATTTTTTATTCCCTTCGCATAAGTGATATTTTTAAATGTATTGTGTTAAATTTATTAAAAATTAAAAAAAACATATTAAAAGTTATATAAAAGCATAACAAAAATGTTATTTAATAATTATAAAAACAAAAATAAACATAAAAATGTTGATGACATTGTTCCAGCAAATGAGAGATACATATAAAGATATGCCTGTAACGAATGTATGAGTATGTTTATTTTATTTCTCTGCAGCCAAAGTTGAAAGAAGTAATGTTTTGGAATAGCTATGCACCAGTGTCAACCAGGACTGTTGTAAAAGTGAAAAGTTTGTGCCAGTCAAAAAAGAGCAAAATTAACAAAAATATTTTAAACATCGACTGCGCTAAATAAAAAGTGCAATAAAAAGAATAAAATACAGATAAAAAAACTAGTATTTTAACTAGGATATAACTATATGAAACTGAACTAGTAGGGCTCCTATGACAACCTAATGTTAAAATCGATAGTTCGATGTATGGAAAAAGGGCAGATATGCAAGTCCACAGTTTTTAGAACTACTAGTTTTTTTATCTGCAGCGTTATTTGGCATTTAAAATAATATACATAAATATGTATTAGTATGTGTTTCAGGATATGTATAAAAATTTAAGACACTTTAATTAGTTATATTCTTTTTTAACTTCTATACTTTTGTATTAGTTCTTTACTTGGAACCCAATCAATAAATGTTTTAAATATTTATTTGTTATTAATAATGTTAAATATGTTCCCTTCGGTAGCTTCACGAACTTTTTCAAGAACTTGAAAATCAGCTGAATTTTGTTTACTTTCAAAATTCAAGAACTAGTTAGACATTTTGCAAAAGAAATAAAGATAAGTTTTAATATTTTTTTCTTTATTATAAAATTATGCCTTAACAGATTTTTATTTACTTCTTTTAGCTATTGCCAATAACGTTAATGTCGTTTTTATACAATGTTATGTGTTTAAAGAGTCTAAAATTACTAAAATAGATTTTTATTTTAAATAAAAGCAGCATTAGTGCTTCATAATGTCAAAATTTGGTTTTTATGTTGGCAAATTAAGAGAGCAATTTTCTTTTAACTTTCATTTGTCCGAACAAGAACGAAATCTTTGGAACCCACCTGAAAAAACAAAAACACAAGAAATATATACATACACTAAGCACGCATGAGAAGCATAACAATCCACATAAAACTGCTTACATACTTATGTGTATATTAAAATAGTGTAATGTACATATATTTATTAAGGATGGGCGTATTTACAAAACAAAAAGCACACAAAAGGATCATTTTATTTCAAAAAAAGTATCATAAAAGTTGCACGATTTATAAATAGTATCACATTTGGGGGGATTTTGAAAAAGTGGCACAATAGTATCCAAGCTCTTGAAAAAGGGGCAAAGTTTCACTTTAGTGGCCTAACATTAACGCTGTTTGTAAGATTAATGCTATAAAAACATAGACCACAGCAGGCTACCGACTACATTCCCTTAAAATTAAAATACATACTTGCATTTATGTATATGTACACAATTATTTTGACATCATAGCTACACGGCAACATGACTACAGTTGTAGCTGTGGCCAGAATAAACTAATTTCTATTTTAATAGGCGACAAACACTGTGTGTAATTTTTTAAGTCATGGAAAAATAACCATATACGGACATCACTACGTGAAAGAAGACCAAAAAAGAAAAGACCCGTGTCTCCCAGTTTTGCCCAAAGTCATGCACTTTTTTTGTTATGGGCCCCCAAAGATTTGGGGCCTTGGTGCCATTTTTACAAAAAGTAATAATTTTCTCAGGCTCATATCTTGCAAACCGTTCGGAATTTTAATTTACTCTTTGAGGCAAAGTTGTAGCCCTTTTTATAAAAAACAAAAATTATGAACATAAAAAATAGAAAAAACAATAATTTTAAATCAAAATCGCAAAAAACTTTAAAAAATTAAAATTTTTTTTTACCTTTTTCCCCCTGTTCAGGTCCATAGGTAGCAAACCGTTCAAAATTCAAGGAAACAGTCAACTACAAAAAATTACATAACATCCCAATAAACAACTTTTTAGAACATATAAACTTCCTAGGAATGATTCTTAACACCGTTTAGGTAGCGCTTAGGTAGCCGCAAAAGTTAAAAATTTCCCCAAAATGTATGTACATACATGTAGTTATGAAGCTATCTCTTCCTTACGTTTAATCAAATTGCCTTAATTACATATATTGTATCTGTCTTTCGTGTAATAGAGAACTCTAGTGCATATAAATAAGTGTATATGCATGTGAGATAGCCGCGAAAAGTCTTGGAACTTAAACAGGTAGGCAAACATTAAAATTGCTGGAAACCCTAAACAACAAAATACATCATACACAAATCGCAATAATGATCGTTAACGGCCTTTAACTAAATTATGTACATACTTTTTTTATTGCTTTGTTATAACTTTTTAATAATTATTGTTTATACCAACAATAAATTACCTACATATGTACCTACTACCAATTTTTTCAATAAGTGAGGACAATTCAAAATAAAATAGCAATTGGATAAATTTAAAAAGAAGAAATTATTGCACCCAAACTTATCAAGAAATCAACTACAAAAATTTACCTAAGATTTCAGTAAACAGCTCACGCGATCACGCACCGATCGCACACGCATCAAGGAGCGCAGATCACAATATAAAAGCGACGCGACTCTCACATCGAGGCATTACATAGCGCGACGTAAACGAGATCTCAGCGGTGAAAGTTATTGAGAAAGTTCTACAGCATAATTCGCACACAACATTTGCAACTGACAATTTCAATATGCAGTGTAAAAAAATTTTTTTATTTTGCTACGTTTGCGGTCATCAATTCAGAATAAATAATTCTACAAGATTTCAAAAGGAAAAGAATCTTTTAACTAGTGAATTTAAAAGAGCATATAAGTCATTTTTCGACGAAATAGATTGTAGTGTTTTGGGGTCGTCTTAATTTTTGTGTACCCTATAGCCCAATATAATTTTATACAGCTGTAGGGGATCAGCTTGATGGTTAGGCGTTCTCTCGAACTGCCAAATTAGGGATTAGACATAAAACAAGGCAACGATGTGCCACTTTATTGTTTCAAATATAAAATCCTTCTTTATTTGTGGGCTACTACCCTTTTTATACTAATTTCTACATTATTGCTTACTTATTCTAACTTACAGTGTTAGTTTCTTAAATATATTCTGCTTTGTCAGTGCCATGCAATCATCAATGCATATTACTCTAGCCAATCAGAATGTGAGAGTGAGGAATGCACTCATTAACATTTGACACTCTTAAGTTTGGTCATTCACATTCTGATTGACCTACATACTTTACTATAGTAGACTCATATTTAAACATATTGAGTCACTGGATAAGTGTCGTTATTTGATCTTTTATTAGTGGCATTTACCCTACCATTATTGGGGTGGTATGTATAAGTTTTAGAGTGGTTATTTGGTATGCAGTGGACACTAGTAAGGTACACTACACCCTCACCGTTAAGAGAAAAATTAGGGGAGTAATTTTTCTTGATGCATCCATAGCACTGTAAAAATTATGATTGTCTTAAAGATTTTTACAATTCATTTACATCTATTATTATTATTATACTTCTATATCTTTGCCTTTACATATTTTGTTTTATTTATTGGTTCTTAATCCTAGGTATGGTTTTAATTGGTTATTGTGAATTTCTTTTTCTATCCCGTTATAATCTATAGTGGTATTTACACCATTACTCTTAATTATTCTATATGGGCCTTTGTACGGGCTTTGGTATTTCTTTCTATTTTCTATTTTTATTAAGACTAAATCTCCTATATTTAAATTTAATCTATTATTATATCTATTGTCCAGTATTCTCTTTTCTTTCGTTTTATTTGTTCGTTCTTTTGCCCTTTCCAAAGAAAACTTTAATTTCTGTTTTAACTTTTTTGTATAGTCATCGTAATTATAGATTTTTATTTCCTTATTGTCACAGATTTCTGATGGTAAGCATGGTAATTTACCATAAACTAGTTCGAATGGCGTGTAGCCAGTATCTATGTGTGGTGCCGTGTTATAGGCGAAAGTAAAATAATTTATCCACTTATCCCATTCGTAATCATTTGCCGTTGTTAGCAAGAATTCATTGAGAACTCTATGATTTCTCTCCACCGAACCTATTGTCTCATGGTGGTAAGGGGTTGAAAATGTCTGCTTGATATCAAGTAACGAGCATATGTTACGCATCAGTTCGTTTTTAAATTCAGTTCCGTTGTCTGACTTGAGAACTTTAAATTTACCATGTTTTAAAATTAATTGTTCTACTAGTGTTTTAGCAATTGTAGGTGCATCTTTTGTTGACATTGGGTGAGCAATAACGAATTTTGTTAGTTCACATTGCATTGTCAATATATATCGGTATCCGTTTGAAATACGAAGCGGACCTACAGTATCCACTGACATTGTCTCAAAACTGTTGTTTGGGGTGTTTGTTAGCGTAAGTGGTTCTTTAATGTTCTTCGTTTGTTTGTTTGTGTTACACTTGTCACAATATTTTACAAATTGTTTAACCATCTTATTCATATTTTTCCAAATGTATCGCTGTTTCAATTTAATTATTGTTTTTCTAATTCCTAAGTGGCCTGCGTGTGTGGCATTGTGGAATTCTTCGATGAGTTTATATTTCAATATGTCATCTGTTATTCTTTTTGGGTCATTATATATTAGAATTTTAAGTTGAGGACTTTTATTGTTTATTTTTATCTTTGTATATGCTTCTTTCAATTTTTCCATTGTATATACTTTAAATATTCTATCACTTTTTGCTAGCGCTAATTCTCTTATCTTTTCTTCATTCATTTTAGATACCAGTTTCCTCAGAATCGAATCTAGATTCGCTGAGTTATCGCTGAATCTTGCATGCATATTATCGTTTTGTACGTTCCTGGTATGTAACTTCTTCATAGTCGAATCTTGTTTCGATGAATTATCGTTACATCCTTTGTTCATATAATTATTATTTTGAGTACGTGATTTCTTCATGATCGAATCTTGTTTCGATGAATTGTCCTCACGTCCCACGTGCACAATATTATCTTTAATTCTTATTTCGACGTCTTCTATATTCTCAAACTTATTAAATTGCAATTTCTTTATGTTCTTGATATCATTTATGGATGTGCATTCCCATATTAGAAGTTGATCAGACTCCTGAGAGATGCTTTTATCCGATACTTTTGTATTTACATTATCATTCCTCTTTGTATTACCTGCCTCATTATCTTTATTTATTTTATGGTTTGTCTCATTATTTATATTATTTCTGTTAAGTTTTTCTTGCATGGCCCTTGTAGTTATTAGTATCTTATTTTCCGTTTCATCATTTTCTAATGGTATCATTTGTTTAAGTATTTCCGAGTTTATTTCAATTCTTGATAATGCGTCCGCATTAGTGTTAATTTTCCCTTTCTTATACATTATTGTAAAATCATAGTCGCTTAAATCTAGCCTGATTCTTGTCATTTTTGATGACGGATTCCTGTGTGAAAATAGGGAGATTAGTGGTCTGTGGTCTGTTACTACTATGAATTTTCGACCGTATAAATATGGTCTGAAAAAATTTATTCCCCAATGGATTGCGAGCAATTCCTTTTCAATTATCGGTTTGTTCAAGTCGTGTTTCTGTAGAGATTTACTTCCATAGGAAATTGGTAGATCCTGGCCAATTTCGCCTTGAGATAAGACAGCTCCCAGTGCGTAGTTTGAGGCGTCGGTTGTCAAAATGAATGGTTTTTCGAAATTTGGGTATTGTAGAATTGGGGGTTTCATTAGTTTTTCTTTTAAGGTGTCAAAAGCATTTTGACATTCATTTGTCCATAGGAATTTCGCTGATTTTCTTAGTAACATATTCAAGTGTTTCGCAATGTCTGCAAAATTTGGTATAAATTTCCTATAATAATTGCAAAATGCAACAAATCGTCGTACTTCGTCCGTGTTTCTTGGTATTGGGTAGTTCTTTATCACCTTATATTTTGATGGGTCTGTTTTCACACCGTCTTTTGTTATTAAATGTCCCAAGTAAACAACTTCAGATCTTAGGAAACAACATTTCCTTGGATTCAGTTTTAAATGGTATTTTTGCAGTCTGTCGAGAACCTTTATCAGGTTTTGATTGTGATGATTTAAGCTGCAACCGTATACGATTATATCATCCACGTAGAGAAATGCTTCGGATTCTAGTCCGGATAATGCTATTGTAAGCATTCTTTGAAAGCTGTTAGATGAAATTTTTAGTCCGAATGGAAGTCTTTTAAACTGAAAATGCCCTTGTGGTGTTGAAAATGCAGTTAGTGGTCTGGAGTTTTTATTCAACTCAATTTGATAAAAAGAATTAGTCATATCGAGTGTAGAAAACCATTTTGCTCTACCTAATTTGTCCAAAATATCCTCCAGTCTAGTTAGAGGAAATTTGTCATTAACAATTCTATCATTAAGTTTTCTAAAGTCTACAACAAGTCTCCATTTCTTTTTATCTTCCATATTTTTCTTTGGTACTAAGAGGAGTGGAGCATTGTATGGACTAACGGATGGTTCTATTGTTTCGTCATCAAGCATTTTCTTTACCTGTTCATTTATTATGTCTGTATGTGAATGTGGTAATCTATAGTTCTTTATGTACACAGAAGTGTTGTCTGAGGTTATGATTTCTTGTTTGTAAAAGTTGTTGACACTCAACTTTTCGTTTTCTAAATGAAAAACGTTTTGATATGTTTTAAGTATTTCTGTTAATTTTGTTTTTGCGTACCCATCGTCATGGTCTAATTGCAATTCATTTAAAATTTTGTCAAAACGTTCGTCGCTGTTTATATTGTTGTAACTTAATATGTCGTAGTTTTTTAATGGGTCAGTGTGTAGTTTAATGCCCTGTAAAGTTGTTGTTTCGTTTGTTGTGTTTAAAATTTTGACGTGTGTCATACCGTTTTTAGGTGCTATTGAATTACTTAAAAAAATTCCGTCTTTCAGTTCGGTATTAAATATGACGCAATCTTCTGTAAGGTTCAATCTCAATGGTTGTATAATTTCTGTTCGTGGGGGTACGGTTATTTTTAGGGTATCGAATGATTTTGTTTGCATTGGCAGAGTTATTGTTTCATTGTTGATGAACAAAGAAATTGTAAATGTCTCGTAATCTATTTTGCATAGGTACTCTCTTAAGAAATCTCTTCCTATTATTCCGTCTGTTTCTATTGGAAAATTGTCGTCTACTAGATGAAAGTTGTGTTTACATGTTTGGTTTGCCATTGTTAGTTCAAGTTCACTTGTCCCTAATGAATGTATTTCCTCCTTAGTGATGCCTGTTAATTTGCATCTATTCTCCACATTTAATGGTTCATCATCAAAAATTTCCTTGGTGCGACATAATGATACATCGGCTCCTGTGTCGACAAGAAATGTTAAATTTTTGTTTTCGTATTTAGCAGTTATGAAATTTGTATTATTATTTGAAACTTTGTATATCTTTAATTTTGGCTGTCCGGAATATCCCTGTATTCCGAGCCTTCTTCGTTTCCCTCGTTTTGAACTGTACGTATATACCTTCTGTTGTGGCTGCTTCTGTTGTCATTGTCTCTGTTAGAATTATTGTTATTACCTCTACTGTCATTGTTGTTACCTCTGTTGTTTTGGTAGTTGTTATTTACTCCATTAGAATTGTTATTTCTAGAGAAGTTTGTATTTCTTCGTGAATTGTTATTATCATAGTTATTGTTTCTAGTGTTGTTATTGTTGTTGAAGCTGTGATTACTGTTGTAACCATTGCCTCTGTTGAAATTTGCATTGTTGCCATTATTCCTGTTATTAATATTGTTTTTGTGAAGGTTTCGGTTATCATGATGCCTGTTCTTGGTGTAGTTAGAAAATCTGTTGTTATTTCCGTTGTGGTTTTGTGGTTGATACTGTGGTTCTTCTTTTCTGATATGTAGGATATCGTGCTGCGTTGCCTTTTTCTCATTTTCAATTTCGACTGCAAGGTCGGATGCTTCCTGTAGTGTAGTTGGTCGGGCAGCGTATATGGTTGGTTTAAAGTACTCATTTAGACCTTTCTTGAATGTATCTAAGGCAAGCTTATTATTTAATCGGACTATAACGTTTTTCTCAGCCTCTGTTACTTGATCTCCTAACTCTTCTATGCCTAGTTTGTTTAGGTTGTCAATTATACTCATTATCTTCTCCCTATATGAATTAATAGACATCTTCCCTTGGGATAATGTAGTGAGTTTGGATTGTAATTCTGGGATTGTTTTATTGTTCTTGTATCTTTTCTCTAAGAGTCTCTTAAGCGTTTCGAAATTTTCAGGTTTCGAATAGCTTCCAATTGATGTTCTGACATTCGAGGATAATTTAGCATGATAAACATACTGAAGAAAATCTATTTTTGCTGCTTCCGATAGGGTCTTATTTAATAACTCCGCTGTTATTATAAAACTGTCCAATTCAATATAATTACCTGTAAACAAAGGTAATGCCTTTGCAACCGTTTCTAAATTAAACGATGTCATGTCTAAGTCTTTTGTCCTTAATGGTTTCTTTATATTACTACCTAAGTATTCTTCTACTAGTCTGTAAAGATTATTAAATTCTAGTTTTAACGCTAACTGTTCCTTATCGTCTCCTTTTACTTCTATTAGTTGAAATTCAAATTTTAAATTTCTGATATATTCCAATTTATTCAATACCGTTGATTCGGTGTAGGTTCTCCCTGGACTCTTCTTTAAGTTCTTCCAGAGTTCTTTCAAATTATTTAATTTCTCTTCCATATATTTTTCTTAGGCTTATCTATAAGCAAAATTTAGTTTCGTTTTTATTATTTAGTTTTTCCTTACAACTTATACATTAGTTATAATATTTGTATTCCTATTGGTATTTATAAGTTTATGTATTATATATAATATAGACAAGATTATGACAATTATTAATAATGTTGACATATTTTTCGAGAACATTGTGTTAAGTTATCTATTGTCTTCTACTTATAATCGTACATACTAGTCTAATAATGTAGGCAATTGCTAATATTGCTAGGATCACTATCATAATTACTTCAGAGATGTTTAAGTTTTCCGTGTCATTTTTATTCTGTATATTCCCTGTGTGGACTCTCATGTGTTCTATTAATTGATTGTGTTCGTTTTCAGAATCTTCATGTTTCCCTACTTCATATCCCGCAAATAATAAAGGGATAGCTTTTAATATATTTTTCCACCAAGTCATTCTAATTTTAATATTATAATTTTGATACGAAAACATATAAAATACAACAACATATTTTGGTAAAATTTTGATTCAAATGTTCATACATCAAATCTTATTTTGTCTGTAGTTTTAGTTGTTTTATGGTCCTTTTGATGTTGGCACATTCTTCTTTGGTGGTTGTTAGGGTGAGCCTTTGATACAGTATGGCTAGTTGTTTTCTCGCCTGGAATCTCTTTCCCGCACGTTTCTTCTTCTTCTGGATGTCCTTGGATGGTTGGGGTTGCTTTTTGGTCACCGCAGTCCTCTTACGGTATTCTTCAATGCTTATAGCCTTCGGGCCTGCATTCAGTGGAGATGGAGTATAAGTTGGTGCTGTTGTTGCTGGTGGTCCTGGGTTATACTGTTCTGTCAAGTATTTTTCCCATCGCTCGAAAATTTCACTTATTTCTTCCTCCATAAATATGTTATTTTTCTTCAGTTAGCTATTGGTCCGAGCTGGCAGGATCGCCATGTAGTGTTTTGGGGTCGTCTTAATTTTTGTGTACCCTATAGCCCAATATAATTTTATACAGCTGTAGGGGATCAGCTTGATGGTTAGGCGTTCTCCTGGCAGGATCGCCATGTAGTGTTTTGGGGTCGTCTTAATTTTTGTGTACCCTATAGCCCAATATAATTTTATACAGCTGTAGGGGATCAGCTTGATGGTTAGGCGTTCTCTCGAACTGCCAAATTAGGGATTAGACATAAAACAAGGCAACGATGTGCCACTTTATTGTTTCAAATATAAAATCCTTCTTTATTTGTGGGCTACTACCCTTTTTATACTAATTTCTACATTATTGCTTACTTATTCTAACTTACAGTGTTAGTTTCTTAAATATATTCTGCTTTGTCAGTGCCATGCAATCA
This sequence comes from Melanophora roralis, assembly GCA_963583895.1. Lineage (NCBI taxonomy): Eukaryota > Metazoa > Arthropoda > Insecta > Diptera > Rhinophoridae > Melanophora > Melanophora roralis. Next base: position 72,949,195 of record OY757187.1, on the reverse strand, counting down.
TCAATGCATATTACTCTAGCCAATCAGAATGTGAGAGTGAGGAATGCACTCATTAACATTTGACACTCTTAAGTTTGGTCATTCACATTCTGATTGACCTACATACTTTACTATAGTAGACTCATATTTAAACATATTGAGTCACTGGATAAGTGTCGTTATTTGATCTTTTATTAGTGGCATTTACCCTACCATTATTGGGGTGGTATGTATAAGTTTTAGAGTGGTTATTTGGTATGCAGTGGACACTAGTAAGGTACACTACAAGATTTCATCAGTGAAAATTACACACCTAACGCAGTGTGTCGCCAATGTTATAATAATCTCATAGCATGGTTGAATGGAGGCAAACATAGTATGAAATATTGTAAGCCGTTAAACTGGATTAATCGCCCAGGTGATCATGATGCAAACAGTTCTTATGCATGCGTTAATTACCCAATTAGACGTGATGAGAAGAACAAAATTTATAAAGCAACTGTAACATCCACACTACCAGTGCTTGCACCTGAAAATTTTGTATTCCCAAGGCCGCAAACTCCAGATCGTAGGACAAAATTTACAGATATGACGACAGTAAGTGGTGTTACTAATCGAGATCGATTTGATACCGACCATGAGCCCCAACAGGGAAGAGATGGACCAAAACTAATAACTAATAAAAAATCAAATGGAAAAACGGTACAAAGGCAAAAAATTCGACGCATTGCTTGCAGAGGTAATATCAATTTTATTATTGCATGGTTGTATTATTTTTGATTTCTTTTCTAATTCATTTCAGGTATGTTGGTGGAGTCACAAGGTAACCCTTTACGATGTTAATAAGGTATGTGAAAAAGAAAAAGCTAATGATGGAAGACATTCTGGAAGCAACGTGCCTGTGGACATCAGAGTCAGATTCGGACGACGATTTAGATTCAACTTAGGAGAGCGCGATATGCAAGTCCAGGGCCATCAACTTTATAAAAATAATACGAATATTTTTTTATTATTTTTTTTTTCTAATAGACAGCACAGTATCTCAATGTTGAAGAAAATAAAAAACAAATGAAATTCAAAAATTTTCGTAAAATTTTTAACTTTTGCGGCTACCTAAGCGCTGCCTAAACGGTGTTAAGAATCATTCCTTGGAAGTTTATATGTTCTAAAAAGTTGTTTATTGGGATGTTAGGTAAATTTTTGTAGTTGACTGTTTCCTTGAATTTTGAACGGTTTGCTACCTATGGACCTGAACAGGGGGAAAAAGGTTAAAAAAAATTGAATTTTTTAAAGTTTTTTGCGATTTTGATCTAAAATTATTTTTTTTTTAATTTTTTATGTTCATATTTTTTGTTCTTTATAAAAAGGGCTACAACTTTGCCTCAAAGAGTTAATTAAAATTCCGAACGGTTTGCAAGATATGAGCCTGAGAAAATTATCACTTTTGGCAAAAATGACACCAAGGCCCCAAATCTTTGGGGGCCCATAACAAAAAAAGTGCATGACTTGGGGCAAAACTGGGAGACACTGGTCTTTTCTTTTTTGGTCTTCTTTTACGTAGTGATGTCCGTATATGGTTATTTTTTTTCGTGTTGCACTGTGAAATGAGATAACTGCGAGAAATATATAAGAGTATAAAACAGTATAGTCAACCGAGATTCTATTTTACTCTGCCAAGCGTGGAAATCATTAAAAAATTTATATTAACTGTAACTGTACTATTACTTATTAATTATATATGGCCCAATGGGCTCGATTAATGATATATGAAATAAAATGAAATGAAATTAAACAAAAAAAAGCAAAATAAAAATAAAAATTTTTTATTAAAAATTATGCATTAACTTGAAATAAAACCTTTTTGCTATCTGTCATAAGTTTGGATTTGTTTTAAAATGCTAAATATTTTTATACTGTAGCAATTAAAACTCATAACCACACCAACACAGATTTTAATTTTAGAACCCAGCATACCATATGCGCTCTAAATGAGCTTATAAAGAGTCTTTTGTCGGAACGCTGACGCTCATAAAGAGTTCATAAAATAATCATAAACAGTCATAAAACGCTCCTTTTTAAGTGGCTTTTTCTATTAAACTGGTCACTCATGAAATAGCTCTAAATTTTATGAATAAAAGAGTATTTTATGACTCTTTTTTTAAAACGCATTTTAAGCTCTTATTCCAGTTTTCGTTTACACTTCCTCTTTCTAAAATACGTTCACTGTCACTAGTTTCTTCAACAACACTATTAATTCTAATATTATATGCTGGATTTTCTTTTCTTTATTTGTTTGAACGAAATTCACTTATTATTAATTTGCTTTCTTTTAAGCTTGCTCTTTTCATTATTTTATGGTGTTTTCCATTCTAAAAGAAAATGTTACAATAAGTATGTGTAACATTTTTATCAGTTTACACACAAACTTAAAAAGTTGTCCATTTTTTTGTTTTAATGGAACAGAAAATTGCTTGATTTTAATAAAAACTGCACTCTGCGTTAAAAACTCGCCTGCATAAAAAAGTATTTACATACATAACACAGCTGTAAAAAGTGGTACTTTGTTACACTGAAATATAATTGGGGGTAAGATATGTTACACTCTTGCCAGTTATTCGTGCAACATGTTCAGAAAGGAACACGATAGCTGTTTTCACTCTTGCATGTATTTTTAGAATGGAACATAAACCCGCTCGAATGGTAGCATTAATGTAACATTTTTGCCAGAATGGAAAACACCATTAATTATGTATTATTTTTGTATTTATTATAAGATAACTCACAATTTTGTCTTTACGCTTCCAAAAATATTCACTAATGAATCAATTTGTGTAACTTATTTCTTCTGCTTAGCTGGAATTTACCGTTATCTGTCAGCGTGCAGAAATTACTCATAAAAAGCACATAAAATCGATTGTTTATGAGCTCAGAAATATGCACGCAGGAAACACTCACAGAAGCTCATAAAATCGCTCATATATGAGCTCATATATAAGAGCGCTCCGATAATGGTATGCTGGGAAGCTTTTTTACACCAATCCCAGCATACCATTATCGGAGCGCTCTTATATATGAGCTCATATATGAGCGATTTTATGAGCCTCTGTGAGTGTTTCCTGCGTGCATATTTCTGAGCTCATAAACGATCGATTTTATGTGCTTTTTATGAGTAATTTCTGCACTCTGACAGATAACGGTAAATTTCAGCTAAGCAGAAGAAAGAAGTTGCTCAAATTGATTCATTAGTGAATATTTTTGGAAGCGTAAAGACAAAATTGTGAGTTATCTTATAATAAATACAAAAATAATACATATTTGAAATAATGAAAAGAGCAAACTAAAAACAAAGATAATTAATAATAAGTGAACTTCGTTCAAACAAATTAAGAAAAGAAAATCCAGCATGTAGTATTAAAAATAATAGTGTTGTTGAAGAAAATAGTGAGAGTGAACGTATTTTAGAAAGAGAGAGTGTAAACGAAAACTGGAATAAGAGCTCAAAATGCGTTTTAAAAAAAGAGTCATAAAATACTCTTTTATGCATAAAATTTAGAGCTCTTTCATGAGTGACCAGTTTAGTGGAAAAAGCCACTCAAAAATGAGCGTTTTATGACTGTTTATGATTATTTTATGAACTCTTTATGAGCGTCAGCGTTCCGACAAAAGAGTCTTTATGAGCTCATTTAGAGCGCATATGGTATGCTGGGATTTAAAATGTTTTTAAGCTAGTATTGATAAGCTTTACAAATCAACACAAATACATACTTTCCAAATAAATGGCCACATATTTTTCAATGAAAAAAAAAATACTTTAATATATTATAGTCTAAAAATTATCAAACGAATTTAAAATCGTGCCATTATGGAAATGAGCATTATGCTTTAAACACATAGACAACAGCAGGCAGCACAGCTACATGACTACAAATGCAGCTGGCTGCAATCATAGCCATGTAGTTAGCTACTTAATTACATTGAATACATACACCAGTGTTAATAACGGAATTTTGGTCCAATTTTAAGTTTGTTTGATAATTTTTTTTTTTGCAATTTTATCATTGAATTTCAATTTTACCATTTATCTGGAGAGTGTGTAATTGTCTTGATATTAAAGGTTTATCAATACTAGGGTAAGCGTGTTTTAACATAGTGTATACATAAAACACTTAATTCGTTTTCAGAGAGTGCCAAAAGTCTAAAATTTCTAAGATTTAAAATTGTGCTAGTGTGGTGAAAAATTTTTATTTTTCAATTTTGTAATTCTGCAGTTTAAAATATTTATCATGTATATTTACCCTGCTATGGTCTATTATTTTATAGCATAAGCCCAATATTAATACCTTTATGTTGCTGTAAAACGGAAAGAGTGGGAGCTGGAGATATAGATCAAAGCGTCAGTAACTTTAGCTTCGTACACACTTTGGCAATTTGTGAGATTGGAAGCAAAAATTAAAATGTTTACTAGTGGCAACGTCTCACTGTGGCGCCTTTTCCTAAAACCCGTGGCAAAAATGCAAAATTTCATGACAAAATTTTGTAAAATTAATAAAAACATCGCATAAAGAAATACTTACTGATCACAATTCAAAAATGTTGTCCTTTATTGGATAAAAATTATAGTTGGTGGAGCTCCTCAAAGTCGAAAGCAAAAAAACAGGTGATCTTAACAAAAATGCACTCTAGTATTAAAGTGTCAGAAAAAATGCGTTTTATCACTATTTTTTTTAGGTATTTTTTTAATATGTTTGTTTTTTATTAAAAGAAGTAGTTAAATGTTCAGCAGATGCCCTACTTTTCGGTAATAGCCACTTTTTAGACACCCTATATTTAGGTAATTTTAACAAAAACAAGTAAGAGCGCTATATTCGGCTGCGCCGAATCTTATATACCCTTTACATTGGTCTTTAAATATACCCAGCTGAGTAATTTTGTACTGCAAATAATATAATAAAAAACCTTGTGCGAGTTTTAAAGCCCATAGAAAAAATAACAAAATTTTAACGTTCGTATGAATAATAGAAATAGATGAAAAAGGTTTGAGGTCGAGAGTTTTAACGTTTTCGACATTATTCATATATAAAGGTTAATAAAACTTGTTAAATGTTATGGGGTGTTCTAGTTCCCCTGCTCTTCTCCAACTTTTTCTCCAAAACGTATGAATTATTTGATTATTACTTTTTGTAGAATATTCGAAGTCGATAGCTGTAATAGTTTTGCAGAAGTAGCGTATCAAAAATTTTATAAAAATTGTGAATTTGTATGGGAGCTACCCCTTTTTTGCCCCCACTAAAAAATTTTTTCTTTAAAGCGTAGGCCTTGTTGTCCAATTACTTTTTGTAGAACATTTGATGTGGATAGCTGTTATAGTTTCCGAGATATAGCGTATCGAAAATTTCATACAAATCGTTAATTTGTATGGGAGCTACCCCTTTTTTTGCCCCCACTCAAAAAAATTTTTCTTTAAAGTGTAGCCCTTATTGTCCAATTACTTTTGGTGGAACATTTGATTTCGATATCTGTTATAGCTTCCGAGATAAAGCGTGTCGAATATTTTATAAAAATTGTTAATTTGTATGGGAGCTACCCCTTTTTTTGCCCCCACTCAAAAAATTTTGTCTTTAAAGTGTAGCCATTATTGTCCAATTACTTTTTGTGGAGCATTTGATTTCGATATCTGTTATAGTTTCCGAGATATAGCGTATCGAAAATTTCATACAAATCATTAATTTGTATGGGAGCTACCCCTTTTTTTGCCCCCACTCAAAAAAATTTTTTTTTGAAGCGTAGGCCTTATTGCCCAATTACTTTTTGTTAAACATTTGATTTCGATATCTGTTATAGTTTCCGAGATATAGCGTATCGAAAATTTCATACAAATCGTTAATTTGTATGGGAGCTACCCCTTTTTTTGCCCCCACTCAAAAAAATTTTTCTTTAAAGTGTAGCCCTTATTGTCCAATTTCTTTTTGTGGAACATTTGATTTCGATATCTGTTATAGTTTTCGAGATAAAGCGTGTCGAATATTTTATAAAAATTGTTAATTTGTATAGGAGCTACCCCTTTTTTTGCTCCAACTCAAAATAAATTTTTTTAAAACGTAGGCCTTATCGCTCAATGACTTTTTGTAGAACATTTGATTTCGATATCTGTTATAGTTGTTATATGTATGAGATAAAGCGTATCGAATATTTCATAAAAATCGTTTATTTGTATGGGAGCTACCCCTTTTTTTGCCCCCACTCAAAAAATTTTTTTTTTTGAAGCGTAGGCCTTGTTGCCCAATTACTTTTTGTAGAACATTTCATTTCGATATCTGTTATAGTTTCCGAGATATAGCGAATCGAATATTTTATTAAAATTGTTAATTTGTATGGGAGCTACCCCTTGTTTTGCCCCCACTCAAAAATTTTTTTCTTTAAACTGTAGGTCTTAGCGTACAATTAATTTCTGTAGAACATTTTAAGTCGATAGCTGTTATAGTTTACGAGATATAGTGCATAAAATATTTCACCAAATTTGTGCAATTGTAGGAAAAATACCTCTTCCCCTGGTTCTATCTAAAAAAACTTTTTCCATTATTTAGGTGCCTTCTTTAGGAGTATCCGTGCCAAGTTTTGTGGCAAGAGTGACTATACTTACTGAGACAGCGTTGTCAACTATTTAAAATGCAAGCGCGCCGTCCACCTGATCAAAACGACCTAAAAAGCGCTAAAACTAAAATTCCCAAAAAATTTGATACGAAAACGCGCCGACAAAAACGCGCTGGTCCTTTATATATGTAAATAAAAGTGAAATGTTGAGTGTTGCTATGCGCATCACTTCTGAACAGCAGACCCGATTTCGCTCGTTTTATATGTGAAATCATGAAGATATTCCAAAAACGTTGTTGCGGGGTATAAATTTTAAAAATTTTTTTCGGAATATTAAAAATGTTTAAAAAAAATAGTCATTTGTGATTTTTTATACAAAAGTTTGTCGGGTGGGGTCTAGCAAGGCGGGACAGGTTTAGCTGGTACTGAAATAAATAACACTAAATTCAGGTTATCCGCCGGCAAGCTATACTACTTTGTTTTGCCGCCATTTTGGTAAACATTAGTCTTGACAGTTCATATTTGGCAGTCGTGAAGTAGAGATGTGTAAAATTTATTATGGAAAAATATTCGGTAAGCCAACGTGTTTTAATCGTTTCAACATTTTATTAAAATTATTCATCGATTTCCATGAAAAAATCATAACGAGTGACGAGGCACAGTTTTATTTGAATGGATATGTAAATAAACAGAATATTCGGTTCTAGGCAATGAGAAACCCTCAAATTATTCATCAGTCATCTTTGCATCCATTAAAAGTAACAGTCTGGTGTGCAATTTTAAACTGAAAACGACATAACGGTAACTATTAATGGGGAGCGATTTCGTGACATGATTGAAAACCTTTTCACGCCACAAATACATGCATTGGACTTGGTTAACATGTGGTATCAACAAGACGGTGCCACATCGAATACAGCCAGGATTACAATGGAGTTACTGCGAGACCTCTTTCCACAACAAGTTATTTCAAGAAATGGTGATGCTCATTGGCATCCACGGTCGCCTGATTTGACTGCTCCGAAATTCTTTTTGTGGGGATATTTGAAAAGCAAGGTTTATGCAAACAAACCAGAAACGCTGAAGCAACTTAAACAGAATATTCGTGATAAAACTAATGAAATACCGCGTGAAATGTGCGAAAATATAACGAAAAATGTGCTAAAAATGGTTCGCATATATGAGGATAACAGAGGCGGACATTTATCTGATATTTTATTTCATACACAATTGCCCACATTAAATATGAGAAAAACATTTAAGAATTCAGGTACAATCACACATTGTTATTTTGCTGTTTTAATTTAATGTAATTTGTACTTAAATTAAATGACGAATATGTATTTTTAAACACAAACATATGTATTTAGGTATGTACACATAAATATCTATAAATTAAAAATATATCTAAACAGATAATAAAAGATGATCTGAAACTATTTTTTATCGGTCTTAAATTTCATATTTATTTTAGATACATATTTCTAAAGGTACGTTTAGACTATGCTAATATTTGCCCAAACACAACAAATAATGGTTTGGGCTAATAGTATGGTTTGTGACTAATATTTGGGCATGCGTTTAGATTGCACTAATATTTGTTTGAATTTTATTTGCACAAATAACAGAAGGTTTGGTGTCAGACATGTTTGGTACAAATATTTGTATACCCCTTTACACTGCACAAATAATTTTATTTGTCCGGTGTGTATGACAAACATCTGTCAAATAATGTTGTTGTTATGTTTATGAAATCCATCTGCCAAATAGTATCAAATTGTGTTTGTAAAGCAACGTGAAAAGATGAGGCGCCATTTACCCACAACCAAACTTCCCCATTTTTTGCCATATGTATTTTTTTCCAAGTCTTACAAATTAAAAGCCGGGAGCACTTCAAAATCTCGTTGCAAAAATTTTCATATATCACTATGCCATAGCTAATCTATATACACACCCTACAAAATAATGGACTTTCAACAAATTTGACGCAAGATAGCTGTTTTAAGGGCAGTTAATATAGTATTAAATAACTAATAATATACAAATATTATATATAATTGAAAAGGTAAACAGATGGAGATTTGCTTACATATCATATTTTTTCCCTACAGAAAAAAAATAAGGGGTCAGATTAAAAAAATTCCAAAATATTATATTAACAGTTTTTTTTGTGAAAATTTTTTATATTTGAAAGTTTATAAAATATTGTTGATTTATGATAACGTAATGGATTTTAAAACTTTATTATAATATTATGTTATTTATTATTTAAATAAAAAACAAAAAGAGTTAAGTAACTTTAAAGTTATTTTCTGAGCTATTATATTACACGCATCTTAAAACTTGCCTATATTAATAACATTTACCCTCGTGACCCCATTTTTGAGCGGGCGGTGAATAACTTAATTAAAACTGAAAACTCAAAAGATAAGTTAATTTAATTTCGGGCCAATTTTTCAAAAACTGGCTGGCGTTTTTTTTCTCGGCCAATAAATTTAAAATTTCGTTGAAAAATTCCATATTTTCGACCAATGCCTGGCGTAGGGTGCACGTCTAAATCCTTTCAAAAATATACTACTAATATATACTGAAGCCTGCTTTTTCCAAAAACGTTAAAAAAGAACTAATTATTTTTACAAATATTTGCAAAAAAAGTTAATCAATTGTGCTAAATTTTTGTCAAAATTATGCCATTTTTGAAATCACCTTGAAAATTTTGACTTTGAATATTTTTCACGGCTAGACGAATAAAGATAATTAAATAAATTTTTTTGTGCAGGCTTAACAAACTTTTTAGAAATACAAAAATATTTTTAAAAATATTTTTAGCATAACTACAATTGCAGACATTTGCAACAAACCAAATAAAGTCTAGGTCAAAAACAACAATTTTAAATTTCAAACCCAAATATTTTTTAAACTGTAACAGGTAAAAAGAAAGAGTTATTATGTTTTCTTTTCAGATTTTAATTTTCATCAAATAAATCCAAAAATCATTGAAATCGGTTGATATTTACAAAAGTTATAAGCATAGAAATGTTTTGTAAGCCCGAGGAGGTCAACTTTGGCACCCTGTAGCTCAATGTATGTATGCACAGGGTAGTCCAAAATTTTATTTTCTAAAACCTTGGGTCCTCCTCTACGACTCCTTCATACATTATTTTATAATTGGACAAATAGTTTCGAAGATACAGATTTATTACCATTTTTTTGCGTTTGGCCTCACTTTACCACGTTTCTACAATTATTTGTCGCTATTTGTTCCGCCAAAAATATTGTAAGAACAAACAAAATATCGAGGCAAATATTTGTAACGACGTGCTGACAAAGTGTTTACACTATGCAAAGCTTTGTTCACAAACAAAGAATTTTTTAGCCAACAAACAGTCGAAAAATATTTGGTGGCTAACAAATTCGAGTGTTTACACTAGGACAAACAAAATTTTTATTATTTTGCACAAATATTAGCACAGTCTAAACGCACCTTAACATTAGTACAAATTTTTTGTAAATTCTTGTAACAGGTTTTTGCTTTACTATACCCAAGCTAAGTTTTCATATTTTTTTAAGCTAAAAAGGAATTTTCAAGTGTCTTTTTTTACAAAAATAAAACTTTCAATTATTCTAAATCGATTTCTGTTTAATGATAATAAGTATAATGTTTTTATAAAGTTTGCGTTAAAACGCGCCAATTTAGCGCTTTTTAAAATAAACGTGCTAGGGAGCAAAAATGCGTCTTTTGGGTGGTTAAAAAGCGCTAAATCTAGCGCGAAACGCGCTAAATTGGCATCGCTGTACTGAGATATATAGGGATATATGCACGGATTTTGTCCTAAAAAAATGGGTTACTTTGGGTTTTCACTTATATCTCGGTCAATAGTGAACCGATTTTGCTGATTTTAAATAGCAATTGTTAGCGGGATATTTCTAACAGTTTGACACCAATAGCTGGTTTGTATCTTTTTATTCGACTCCGAAAACTTGATTTCAACAGACGGACGGACAGCAGACGGACAGACGGACATGGCTATATCAACTTCCCTATCTATAAGGATCCAGAATATATATGCTTTATGGGGTCGCAAATCAATAATAAAGAAATTACAAACGGAATGACAAAGTGATATGTACCCTTATCACTATGTGAAGGGTATAAAAATAGAGCATATCTAAAAATGGTCAAAAATGGTCTCGCCCACATTTTCTGAGCATATTTGCTACATAATACTTTAAATAATTTAACTAAGTTTGGCCCCCACAAGTTGCCGCTGTAGGTGAAATACGAAGAAAGCTGTTGCAATCTCATAACGAAACCCAAATTTTTCTTCTCATTTTTAGAGTATGTTACAAATATGTGTGCAAAATGTAAAAAGAAATTAAAAAGGGTTTCCAAATTTTTTTACTGCAGTAATTTTAGTGGAAAATAAAGTTACTTGTTATATTTTTTAATTGCTTCTGGTTATATTATAAACAATATTTTGCTCTGCCAATCAGTAGTGCAATTCAGTAACAGACAGAAATTGTCATTTGCTGCTACTGTTAACTGATTGACTTAGAAGTTTTTAACAAGTTTATTTTTATATGTATTTTATTTAAAAAAAATTGGTTGTAAAATAAATTTTAAAAAAGCGAAAAGCATAACATGTAAGAGCGCTATATTCGGCTGTGCCGAAAAGAAAACTTTGCAAAATTTTAACGTCCGTATGAATAATAGAAATAGATGAAGAAGGTTTGAGGTCGAGAGTTATAAAAGTTTTCGGCATTATTCATATTAAAAAGTTAAAAAAAGTTGTAAATTTTGATGGGATGTTCTAGTCCCTCTGCTCCTCTCTAACTTTTTTTTCCAAAATGTATGAACTAATTTGATTATTACTTCTTGTAGAATATTCGAATCGATAGCTGTTATATTTTCGCAGATGTAGCGTATCGAAAATTTCATAAACATTGTTAATTTGTATGAGAGCTACCCCTTCCCCTGCTCATGTCCAAAAAACTTTTTTTCGAGGTGTAGGTCTTATTATCCTGCTACTTTTTGCAGGACATTTGAAGTCAATTTCTGTTATAGTTTCCGAGTGTAGCGTATCAAAAATTTCATAAGAATTGTTTATTTGCATGGGAGCTATCCCTTTTGCTGGCCCCACCCAAAAAATTTGTTCTTCAAAGTGTAAAACTTATTGTCCAATTACTTTTTGCAGAACATTTAAAGTCGATTTCTGTTATAGTTTCCGAGATAAAGCGCATCGAAAATTTAACAAAAATCGCCAATTTGTATTGGAGCTACCCCTATCCCTGCCTTCCCCAAAAAACTTTTTTCCAAAGTGTAGGTCTTATCATCCAATCACTTTTCATAGACCACTAAAAGTCAATAGCTGTAATAGCTCCCGAGATATAGCTTATCGAAAATTTCATAAAAATTGTTAATTTGTATGGGAGCTTCTTCACCACCACGCAAAAAAATTTCTTCAAAGCGTAGGTTATGTTGTCCAATTACTTTTTGTAAAACATTTGATGTTGAGAGCTATTATAGTTTCCAAAACATAGCTTATCGAAAATTTCATAAAAATTGTTAATTTGCATGGGAGCTCCCCTTCTTCGCCCCCCACCCAAAAAAAATGTTTCTTTAAAGCGTAGGTTTTGTTGTCCAATTACTGTTTGTAGAACATTTGATGCCGATAGCTGTTATAGTTTCCGAGATATAGCTTATCGAAAGTTTCATAAAAATTGTTAATTTGTATAAGAGCTACCCCTTCTTCTGCCCCCACCCAAACATTTTTTTCTGCATAGCGTAGGTCTTGTTGTCCAATTACTTTTTCTAGAACATTTGATTTCGATATCTGTGTGCAATTGTAGGAGAAATACCATTTTCCTGTGATACTATTCCATTATTTAAGTCCCTACTTTAAGAGTATCTGTGCCAAGTTTTGTGGCAATAATGACTTTTTTTCTGAGATATATAGGGATATATGATCGGATTTTGTCCAAAAAAATGAGTTATTTTGGGTTTTCGCCTATATCTCTGTCAATAATGAACCGATTTTTCTGATTTTAAATAGCGATTGTCTCCAGGATATTTCTAATAGTTTGACTCCAATAACTGGTCCGAATCTTTTTATTTGACTCTGAAAACTTAATTTCAACAGACGGACATGGCTACATCAACTTCCCTATTTATAAGGATCCAGAATATAATTATTTAGTAGTTTTTTTCGACCTATTTTCTGTTGTAATATATGAAATAATAATCAAGCTAGGGATCATAAAATATTTTTTTTTTATATTTTTTATTTACTTCGATATTTCGCTATCCATCGGATAGCATCTTCAGGAATCTATAATATAAAAACATTTAACAAAAATTACATTTCTTAAGCCACTGTATTTTAAATAACACAACAACAGGACTTACCTACATGAGTAACAACAATCAAAAGTAAATAACGTAAGAGCTTTACATTTAATATTGCACTAAACTTAAGTATTTGTTTTCTTAACTATATGCCCGATTGGTTGTAACATGCCTGTAACTTTGAGCACAGTTTTCAGTGTCGCTCTTAAAGTTCATTCGCTTAGCTTTGGTACTATTTTTTGCTCGTGCAATTTTCCTCACAATATGTTAAAAGGTTGTCTATGTGCTTCTTCTTGATTTAAAATAAATTACGCATTGGTTAGATTTTTAAACTAAAAATCAAAAAAAGTGTTTTTAATTAACAAACAGTAAAGCATTAAATACATTCCTCGCTACAGGCCACCGAACACAACCAGTCAAAAATAGAATACACGTGAGCTTATGAGAATAATTTTTTTAATGGCTACAATGCAACACGACTACGGGTTGCTGTCAATGCTAATTTTGTGGCGTGGTCGAAATTAAACTAATTTCTATTTTTGTACGGGATAGTTAACAGATTAGTGCTGCCAATACGGTAAGATGCAAATAATATAGCTTAAACAATACAAAAAGACTTTAGGTGGCACCACTGAAAGTCATATTGCTCATATGTTTATTTTGTAGTGGTAGTCTAGTAAATATTTCAGTAGCAGCCAGTCGGACACAAATTTAGCAAGCAACTTTTGTGTTCGTGTGTTCTTGTAGCTTGAATGTATTTAATGCATAAAACCAAATGATGCGTTCTTGTGCTTTGTGCAAAAAAAAACAGTGTAAAATTAGTTTTTTTACGTTTCTCTTCTGCAAATAATTTGTGTTTTTTTTAATGATGCCATATACAAATAATTTGTGTTTTTTTCAATGATGCCATATTTGTGTTTGACATTATAGGTACGAATTTTTTGCCCTGCGTTCACCTTGTATGAATTCACCTTGGCTTTGGTACATTAATTATGTGTAACATTTCCAGTGTGAACCGTTTGTTGTATTTCTCTTCTCTCTACAATATCTCTACATTACAGTGTTGAAAAAGTTGATACGATCGGATTTTTTTGATACTATTGGATGGTGGAAAATACTGTGTTACTCCTCTGACTTATTTGATACCCTCTTTTGCTTTTCCTAATTATTGTTATTTAAAATGGCTTAGTTTTGCCTCTTATAAACTATCTTTTTCTTTCCATGCTTTTCTTTAATACTTAAGTACTTAAATATGCTCTCTTTGACGAGAGGCTGTAAATAACATTTTAGCAATACATATTTTTTTACAATCAAAGATTTCGTATAGTAAATGATAAACAGTATTAAAAAACGTGACATTTAGATCGATTAACTTTAAAAAAACATACAAAGCTTTTTCTCAAAAATTTTTTAAGAATTGTAAATAAAGTTAACATAGAAGTGCAATCAGTAGACCCATGTAGCACTATGCATGAGATATCTTGCCATTTTTTACAAATTTGAAAAAAAATTTGATCATTTACTTTTTGTTAAGAAATAAAAAGGTCTCAAAATTGTTCAAAAAAGTTTTTTAATGGTAAATTGCGTACAATGTTATTAATAATGCAAAAGGTTAAAGGGGGTCCCCAGGAAAAGGTTATTTTAATGCCAGCAAAGTAATGGCTTATGTAAGTCCCTCTTTGAAAGCGAGCATGGTAAGTACTTATTTAACTCCCTCTTTGTAAGCGAACATGGAAAGTACTTGCCTCCAATGTCATCGCCATGTTAAAATAATGAGTTAAAATGCCAATGAGTAAAGGGCTAACTATAATGTGCTTTTGCTTACTTAAGCAAAAGTGCGAATACACATGTTTAAATGTGTATAACTATAATGTTCTTAAGCAACTTTTCGTTAAGTTTCGTCAAGTTACATTTGTTTAAGCAAGTAGCGAACCTGATCGTACTTTGCTTAATGTATCAGCTGTGTATACATGAGTTACGCGCACTGTTGCACTTTTAAGAACATTTTTATTTATGTAAAAATTTTTTGTATTTATTAACTTTTATAATATAATTTTATTATTTGTTTGGTAATGGTTTAATATTTTTAAATTGTAGATGTTACTTAAATAACATTTTGCGAAAAAAATCCATATATTTAGAATATAAAAGTAAAACGGGTTTTGCAAAAGTACAAATATTTGCAACTGAGTTCTGTAAGTATTTAAGTTCAAAAAGTACAATGTAGCCACTGAAAAGTCTTTAATAAGTTGATTAAGCATTTGACAGGATTTTCGTTGATATTTGACATTAGCTTTAGTTTGTTTAAGCACAATATAGTTAGGCCTTAAAAGTTTTTTTGGATTTTAACTCATTACAAAGCAATGTTAGTTTTTGCTGGGATTCTATTCTTTTATGCTTTGAAAATAACTGTTTGTACTTTTTAAATTTTTTTTCTTTTTTCCCAAAAAAAAATTTATAAATTTCCATATTTATCGACAAGAAATTGATTTTTAATATATTGAGTTGAAATTAATATCTTGTTTAAGTATTTAAATAAGTTCAATTGGATGGATGTCTTTATGATGCTGCGGTTTACATAAATAATTAAATTTTTCTTTTAACAGCTTCTCTGAAATAATAAAAAATCTTTAAAATTATTCTTTAATAAATCGTAGGAATAGTAAAATAAAACTACATATCGCTTGATCAGTATATCAATAAAGAATATGTTAGGAGAACTAACTTTATGCATTTGTTTGTTGCTAAACTCTGGCCCACTTTTGAGATACAACTATCAAACACTGTTGCCGAAAAGGCTAGAGACCACGATTAGATAATGTAAATTGTTACAAATAATTCGGAAAATATGTATGTTATATACCACCTGGTTATATTGATAAAACGGTATATTTTAGATATACATACATTTATACACATGCAAATGTACGTAATATTCGCTTAAGACAAGCGTTTTTCTTTTTAAGTCGTTAAAAACAAAACGTATTAGTATTTATGAACCTGTAACAACTACTCAGAATTTATAAAAAAGCCAGCTATGTATGTAGAAAAATACCGGTATGTGCAACGTACTCTTTTTTTTTGCAAAGACATTATTACACAGATCTGCCTTAGAATAAGAAATATGTTTTACTGTATTAAAATTAGACGCTCTGCAATTGCTTTTAATAAGGTCAGCTTATATCATTCCCATGGTTTAAAAATTAATATGCATCGAAGCATCGAAAGCCGTTTTTTTAAATAACATCAATGCAATTGAATTTATTTATATATTAAAAGATTTTTTTTCCATAGTTTTATTTTTGAATCTTCGCTTTTGGCGAATACATAAGTATTAAAATCTTAAAGCTAAATAAATAAAATTTAAACAGCCAGTGCCAGACTAAAATTTAAGTTTTCAAATTAATATATTAAACGTTTCTTAAGGTTTTATCTAAGTGCCACGATATCCCTTCTTTTAAAATGACTGTGTCGGAAATGCTGTAAGATATTTCGAGCAAGCAGATTTAGGGGTGTTTCAAACTTATTTAAATACCTGTTCAGATAGTTTAGGACTTAACATACAACTACTGGAACTTGTAAATCCTTGTGGATGTTGCTGTTTTTAACATACCAAGGAACATCAGTTATCATTTATTCTTTTAGACAAAAAATATAATTGGTTGCAATTTAGTAAGGACTGAAAAAAGTGACTAATGTGGTGAAGTGGTCTGAAGATAATCCAACGAGGCTTAAGCTTCGATAAGTTCCAGGGATATAATTAGCAGGTACCTATAAAACAAATTAAAAATTAATTTCTTTACAAAACAAGAAGTAAATATATATTAAAATTAATAATATAGGTATAAAAAGTTGTATGGTTTTTTTTTTTAAATTCATAGAAAATGAAATCTTAGGAATTAAATGGTAATTATAAGCTTTGCATACAAAATCCATTTCTATTACTTCAGTATAGAGTACATTTCCTAACTCGGTGCATTTAAGATGGAACCACTGAGGACAAGAACCGCATCCTACGTTTTTTAAGTCTTCACCATCCGTGTCCGATTCCCCAACACAAGTTCCGCGTATTTGTTTCCGCCCTCTATTTTCCTTTTTGCTTTTTTAATTTTACGCTCTATTTTTTTCTTTTTTATAGCTTCGGCTTTAGCTTTTTTCATTTTATTCCGATCTCCATTGTTGCTCTCTTAATCTCGTAGAGTGTACGGACGTGTCTACGCGAGTGTATATTTGTAATAGGTGATATTTGTAATAAGTTACAAAAAAAAAATGTTAATATACATACCTACAAGACATAAGTGAGAATCGAAAATAAAAACAAACTAAACAAAACAAAAAAACCAAACGGTTAATGAGTAACAGTAATCGTTGTGACAGTGGGCCTAATAGCCGAAATGCTTACATTGTGTTAAGCTCAGCAAGCGTTAGCAATGAAAACATTAGAGACCCTGAATATAATAGAAACTATTTAAGTGCAAAACCGAAAACAAATACAAATAATTTAAGTGCAAGTGTGCCTAATTTGAATAAATGTACTGAACAAGGGACAAATTTAGCCCAATCTCTGTTTAAAAATTAAAAAAAAAATACCGAGGTGCCATCTTCATCGCGGTCTTCTTTATCAAGTTCTGGTGTCGCACCAACAGCTGCTAAAGGCGCTACGGGCCCAATTTCTGCGTGTGCTCCTAAGATCCAGGTAGGGATGGACAGGTACGTAACAGTTCTTAAAAGGGGAAGGAGCCCTAAATCGGCAGAAGCATCTCAACCTGCAAAAATTTTAAAAGACGATGAAAGGCCAACCTCATCGCAAAATCGTTTTGCAATTTTGCAAGAGGATAATGAGGCCCCTGTTAGTGAAAAAAAGTCCTTTAAGCCACCTCCCATTTATTTGAGGGAAAAAAACTCAAACGATCTCGTCAAGTTTTTAGTCGGTTTGATTGGGGAAAATAACTTTTATGTTTCAAACGTTAAACGCGGTAACATATTTGAGACAAAAATTCAGGTGAACCATGAAAACGCCTACCGCGCCACGGTTTCGGAGCTCGAAAAACTCAGAAAAAACTTCTATACCTACCAACTCAAGACCGCAAAAGGCCTTCAGGTAGTTATTAAAGGCATTGATTCTAACGTTGACCCAGAAGAGATCAAGACCAGTTTGCTAAACAAAGGGTTTATGGTTAGGACGGTATCGAATATGAGAAATAGGGAAAAACACCCCCAACCATTATTCCGAGTGGAGCTTGAGCCTGGTGATATCAAATTGAAAAAAAGTGAAACTCACCCCATCTACGATTTAAAATATATTATGCACCGACGAGTCACTGTGGAAGTGCCACATAAGCGATCTGGGCCCGTACAGTGCTTAAACTGCCAGGAATATGGCCACACTAAAACTTATTGTAAGTTGCCTACTGTTTGTGTTGTGTGTGGGGATCTGCACGATACGACCAAGTGCGACAAGCCAAAAGATGATCCTAGGATAAAGAAATGCAGCAACTGCGGGGGAAACCACACTGCCAACTATAGAGGTTGTCCTGTTTTTAATTCAGTTAAGCGATCAACTAAGCCGAAAATAGTTCCTGCCCCTCCCCAGCCTTTAAATATACCAACTACAAATATGCCTCCATTGGCACAACCAACTACAAATCAAGTTTCTTACGCCGCCGCATTAAAGTCTAACCAGCCTAATTCACGTAAGTCTACCCAGCCTACAACACAACAAGAAGTGCCAACTAGCGAACCAACCGGGCCTAGTTTTAGCCGCCTGGAAGCCGTAATTGACAATATGGTCACACAATTTACGCAGATTATGGCGCAAATGGCCAACATGATGCAAGAAATGCAAAAAATGCAGTCTGCTTTTCTGCAGGCTATGCTTAAAAGACCATGAACTGCCTCAGGGTTTGTTTCTGGAATGCAAACGGCATCCGCCAACACAAAAACGAGCTCGAATATTTCTTGATGAACCGAAAATCGATGTTATGTGTATTTCTGAGACTCACATGACGTCTAGAAGCACTTTTAAAATTAGTGGTTATTCTTTTTACGATTCAAAGGATCCTAGGGATAGATCATGTGGTGGCTCGGCTATTCTAATCAAATCAAGAATTAAACACCAATGGTTGGGTGGCCTCTCGGAATGTTATATCCAAGCTACGAACGTCTGCATTGATGAATTTTTCCATAACTTTGTTATTTCATCAGTTTACTGTCCACCCAGATTCTCCATAACGAAGGATCAGTACAACAGTTTCTACAAATCATTAGGTCCCCGCTTCATAGCTGCTGGAGACTATAACGCTAAGCACACATACTGGGGCTCCCGCCTAATTAGTCCCAGAGGTCGTGTCTTGTATGACTCAGTGTCGGAAATAGGACTTTTCGTTATTTCAACTGGACAACCAACCTATTGGCCAACGGACAATAATAAAATTCCAGACGTAATAGATTTTGGCGTGGCAAAAGGTATATCCCCGGACCTTATTGAGGCTGTTGCCTCCTTGGATTTATCTTCTGACCACTCACCCACAATTATCACTATTCGCAGTCCTCACCAAATAGCAACTAGTGATTTTTTCTTATCAAAAAGAGTAAATTGGTTAAAATATAAAAAATATATCAGCTCTCACTGCTCGGAACATATACCACTAAAAACTCCCCAAGAAATCGATGATTGCCTAAATATCCTAAATGAAAACATTAAAGAAGCCGTTGAACATGCTTCTTCAACATACCGTCAGGTCAAATACAATAAAATTTTTTCTGTCGATGTTGAGGAGCTTTTATCTGAAAAAAGGAGAGCGCGAAGAGAATGGCAACAGCATAGATCGCCCCAACTTAAAACGAAGCTAAAAGAGTGTAAAAATCGCTTAAAAAACTTGCTGGAGGTACACAGAATTGCATCAATTAAGAAGTATTTGGAAGGTCTAGACGCAACCCCTCAAACAAATTATTCTCTATGGCGATCAGCCAGTCGTCTCAAAAGACCCGTAATCGCAAAACCACCACTGCGCAATCTAAGAGGATCCTGGGCTAGAAATGATGAAGAAAAATGCGATCTGCTCGCAAGCCATTTAAGAAACGTGTTCACTCCTAATACATGCACTGACGTGAGGGAATTACCGCCTGTTGTTTCTAGGCGTCCTATAGAAATACGTTTCCGATATTCAGATGTGGTTGAAGCTATTTCTAACCTTAATGATAAAAAAGCTCCTGGCGTTGATAAAATAAGCAACAAAATGCTCATTGAGCTACCTTTTACAGCAAAAAGAATAATTCTTTTTATTTTTAATGCCATAATACGGCTTGAACATTTTCCACCAATATGGAAAGTTGCCTTAGTTAAGATGATTCCTAAGCCTGGTAAAGATCCTTCTAAGGTGGAGTCTTATAGGCCTATAAGTTTGTTACCAACTTTGTCAAAACTGTTTGAAAAGCTGCTTAAAAACAAGCTTACTCCGATCCTGAATGAAAACAACTGCATTCCAGATCACCAATTTGGCTTTAGAGGTCAACATAGCACAATAGAACAAACTCACAGACTGGTGCAGGTTATAAGAAAAACTTTCGAGGAAAAAAAGTACTGCTCCGCGCTTTTTATTGATGTCTCTCAAGCTTTCGATAAAGTATGGCACGAAGGCCTGTTAAACAAACTAAAGCTAAACCTTCCAGCTAATATTTTCAACCTACTAGAAAAGTACATAACCGGTCGACAGTTTAAAATCAAAGAGGGAAACCAAATAAGTTCTTCTCAAACAATAGGGGCTGGTGTACCTCAAGGGAGTATACTAGGTCCAGTTCTGTACTTGCTTTACACAGCAGATATGCCAACCAATAGTTTTACACACACGTCGACATTTGCTGATGATACTGCTTTTCTTAGTATTCATAAAGACCCTAAAGAGGCTTCAAACCAATTGCAGCAACATGTAACCCAAGTTGAAAAATGGGCAAAGTTATGGGGAATAAAAATAAATGAACAAAAATGTACCCACGTAACTTTTACTTTACGCAAAGAAACGTGCTCGCCAATTCTTATTAACAACCATATGGTGCCTCAACGAACCGAGACAAAATACCTTGGCATTCACCTGGACCGCCGCCTCACATGGAAGCCTCATATAGATGCGAAGTTGACGCAAATGAAACTTAAAGCTACACAAATTCATTGGCTAATCGGCAGAAACTCTGTGCTTCGTCTTGATTGTGAACTTCTACTCTACAAATCGATTTTGAAACCAATTTGGTGCTACGGTATACAATTATGGGGCACTGCTTCCGCATCCCACATAGAAAAAATTCAACGCAGGCAAAACAAAATCCTAAGAATGATAACTGGTGCTCCTTGGTATGTTAAAAACAGCAACATCCACAAGGATCTACAAGTTCCACTAGTTAAATGCGAAATCCTGAACTATGTGGACAAGTATTTAAATAAGCTGGAAGCTCACCCAAATCCGCTCGCCCGAAACATCCTGCAACATAGTGGGCACACCCGCCTGAAAAGGAGGGATACTATTGCGCTTATATGAAGCTTGATAATTAATATGAGAACTTAAATTTTAGTCTGGCACTGGCTGGACTTATATTAACTACCTAGTTTTAAGATTTGAACACTTATTGTTAGTTCGCCACAGGCGAAGATTCAATAATAAATATATGAAAAAAAAAAATCCGATCTCCATGTTTTACATAATTACCTGGAACTGGAGAATTTCTAGCTATTAAGTTATTTTTAAAACTAGGTCTTGAACTTGGGGACTCGCAGAAGACTGGATTTCTAGAAATGACGGAAAGTAGAGACGGGGATCTAATCGATTGAAACAACTGATTGATTGTATTTGTATAAGTTACTGAGAGTGGAGATGAGGATCTAATAAGTTGAAACATCTGATTGTATTAAGTCAAATCTATATTTGGTGATGGATTCGAAGACGGACAGACGACAGATTGAAAAGTACTATTTAGTGTTCTCTTTTTCTCCGTTTCTAAAATCCCTTCCTCGTTTATAATATACATATGTATGTACCCAATTGGATTGTTACGTTTCCTTAAATTTCAATATTTTGGCCAAGTTCTATTCTTTTCAAAGCAGCTATCTCTTCGGCGACATGTTCTGAATTTATTCCACGTTCTTTTAAGTTTTGAGCTATCTGGTCAATTATCCTAATTGGTATATCAAAATCAGTTTTTTTTAGAATTTCGTAAGGTTCGTGACAATCACCGTTTTATATTTCCAACTGATTTTTAACACACATAGTGTAAACTATATTGTTTGAATCAAAGGGATATAGACCACATTTCGGAAGCCCATTCTTAATTGCATCCGTAGTGTCTAGATTGCTTAGAACAGTTTTAAGAAGTGGACAAAACGTGGATTTTGAAACAACCTTGTTGATACTTTCAGGGTTCGCCTGCCAGCTCCTTAGAGTTTTCTTCCATTGGAACAAAAGTTTTGCCACTAGCAGAAAAAACAAGCAATACTGTAACTGTCTCCTCATTACCGAGTTAGATCGAATAGACATTACGAAATCCTTTTGGCGCCAAACCCCTACCTATTTTAGAGCACAAGCAGAAGCTTGTTTCGTCGCCATTAAATATTCTTTAAAATATTTTGGGAGTTTTTTTGGATAAGAAAATTTTTTAAGTCTTCAAACCATTTTCTTATAAACTCTTTAGTTATTACTGTTCTTCCCTTACTAATACCTTCTTCTTCTCTAATGGCTAAGTTTTTATATCGCTTCAAAAAGCTGGCATACCATGACCTCCCACGCCGACCATTTAAAAAAGCAGTTTTTCTTTCATCTTCTTTGTAAATTGCTTGAACAGTGTTAAGTACATCATCCATTTTTAAAGGATATCCACATTTCGCCATATCATGACACAATTTCACCAATCGTTTTTTTTTACCTTGGTCAAAATTGTTGGTGGGCCCATTTTTCTGAGACCATCTGCAACGCGGCCATAAAAACGGTCTTGTATTGTTGATCGGGAAACGTAATAATTTTTACTAACTCCTTTAATTGATAGGAAATTTTCCCTAATGTTAACTGGGGCGCCTTTTAGGGATTCTTGCGAATACTTTACTCTTAAATCTTTAGTTGTCTTCTTACAAATTTCTTGAATGAGTCTGAAAAGCCAGCTTATAAATACAGATCTGAGAAGATCGTTATATTTGATTCAAAGTAAGGATAAAAGCTAGGTGCCGACTTAAGAAACTCGTGCAACCTATACTCGGCAGGCCATATAGTTTACATTATAAGCTATGCCGACTACTGGGTAAATTTAACTTTTACTCCTTTTCTCTTTTACTAAAAGCAAGAGGGATCATTTTTTTACAATTTGTTCTATTTTGAGTAAAATCAAAGAAAAACACTCATTTGCTAGTAGTCGGCCCCCTAATGCCGACAATTGAAAATCACAAAAATAAATGCACCTAACGCCGGCACCCATTAAAACAAGGAAAATATTTAATTTTTACTGAATTTTTTGCATCAAAAACATAATTTAAACTAAAATCTAACCTTAGAAACAGTTAAATTCACAAATAAAATTAAATTATTATGATAACTAACCGTTTTTAAAATTGCCTGCCCACTAAAAAATTTCCTAAAAATATTACATTTTTGAACTCGTTCAAAGACTGTTGCCGAATGAGCTTAAAATTATGCCAAAATACTCATCTCAGTATATTTAAACTATTGCAAAACAAAAGTAGATTACTTCTTTTTTGCATTATTAATGTTGTTGTAGAATAAAAATAACGTATTTCTTATTTATTTGATTTTAAACTTAAAAAATGCCGACTACTGGTACATGCCGAACTTACCAGCACTTACCCTACCTTTTGTCACGCCAAAATTGATAACGTCTGGAATTTTATTGTGATAAGTTGGTTGTCCAGATGAAATAACGTTAAGCCCCATTCCAGGAATCATAAAAAACACGACCTCGTGGACTAATATGGCGAGAACCCCAGTGCGTATGACAGGGCCGGCGCTTTCATATGCACAGTTGGCACAATAAAACCGGGCGGCAAATTAATTTTTGATGATCTTTATAAATATAAATTTAAAAAAAAAATATTAACACAAAATGTTATCTGTTAGCATAGGTTAGAACAAAATATTTTTAATGTTAACAGTAAAACCAAATAACGAAAACACAAAATACACACAACCCCACATGCGTTGTACAAGTACCAATAAACAGTGATTTTTTTAATGTTCTATGACCTTGTAATTAAAGCACATCATATACACACACACCACATATATTTCATAATATCCCAGCATACCCAGCATACCATTATCGGAGCGCTCTTATATATGAGCTCATATATGGGCGATTTTATGAGCTTCGGTGAGTGTTTCCTGCGTGCATATTTCTGAGCTCATAAACGATAGATTTTATGTGCTTTTTATGAGTAATTTCTGCACGCTGACAGATAACGGTAAATTCCAGCTAAGCAGAAGAAAGAAGTTACACAAATTGATTCATTAGTGAATATTTTTGGAAGCGTAAAGACAAAATTGTGAGTTATCTTATAATAAATACAAAAATAATACATAATTAAAATAATGAAAAGAGCAAGCTTAAAAGAAAGCAAATTATGTAATAATAAGTGAACTTCGTTCAAACAAATTAAGAAAAGAAAATCCAGCATATAATATTAAAAATAATAGTGTTGTTGAAGAAAATAGTGACAGTGCACTGGAATAAGAGCTCAAAATGCGTTTAAAAAAAGAGTCATAAAATTTAGAGCTCTTTCATGAGTGACCAGTTTAATGGAAAAAGCCACTCAAAAAGGAGCGTTTTATGACTGTTTATGATTATTTTATGAACTTTTTATGAGTGTCAGCGTTCCGACAAAAGAATCTTTATGAGCTCATTTAGAGCGCATATGGTATGCTGGGAAGCAACAACAATAGTGATACATATTTAATAATGGCATATTAATGGCATTTATTTTTTGCAAAATAGAAATAAATGATTTTGCAAAAATAAAAGCGCGGAGAATTAAATTTTAATTTTATAACGAAATAAATATTTAATATTTTATTATTTTTTTTTTTTAATTTTGAAATATAAATATGAAGTTATATGGATTACAAACATTTTTGTCACAAAGTTTATATATTTTCTTTTTATTAGAAGAAATATTTTTCCGTTAATGTTGAAAGAAGCTTTTATTTGAAAAAAGCTGGTTTTTCTACCGATACTAGCCGAGTAGAATGCATTTTCAAAAGCAGATACGCAATTTCATCATCAGTACTCTTCGAACGATAGGAGTGTCTTATGGCTGTACACATCACCTATTTAACTTACATGTAACATGAACATGTATAAAAAACAATTAGTTTAACACTATAAAACAATATGCATATCAACATTTTTATCTTCTTTAGTGTTGTAGAGGATTACACCTCCGTAGGAAACCTCTTAAAAAATGCATCGAAAGTTCTACCTCTTAGGTGATGTAGAAACGGACATATAAGGGCGACCTTTTCAAAAAGTGCACCAGGTGACAAAAAGTATAGCGCCGGCGCTGGCGTATGATAAGCGTTTTAATCTCCAACAGCTATGAAGCGGGGACCCAAAGCTTTATAAAAACTGTTATACTGATCCTTTGTTTTGGAGAATCTGGGTGAACAATATACTAAGGAAAAATTCACTAACGCAGACGATTGTTGCTAGTATATAACATTCGGAGAGACCACCCATCCATTGGTGTTTTATTCTCGATTTGATTGTTAAAGCCGAGCCACCACATGATCTATATCTGGGATCCTTTGAATCGCAAAAAGAATAGCCACTTATTTTGAAAGTGCTTTAAGAAATAAACATTATGTCAACGTTTTGGTGTGTTTAATATTCGAGTTCGTTTTTTTGTTGGCGGATGCCGTTTGCGTTCCAAATTAAAAGGTACACCGATTTCATACAAATGCCTTAATTTGTTAGAATATGACTAAGTATAAATATTTTTTGGGAAAAAATAAAATAAAACAGCAAAATATTCAACCGCAACACCAAGTTTTTGGTCATATCTTTGGGATATATAACGTTCTCCTTTCCATAAATTGCGGGAATAGAGTAGTTAAAGGAATCGGGCTAACCAAAATTTATTTTATGCTTATTTTTGTTTAACTAATTGTTTTTAATACCAATTTTTGATTTTGGCTTAAGTTTCTTTTCTAAATGTCCTTTTATTAGAAGAAATTTATATTTTAAGTTAATGTTGAAAGAAACTTTTATTTGAAAGAAAGCTGGTTCTTCCTACCGATACTAGCCGAGTAGTACTATTTGAACGGTAGTAGTGTCTTTTGGCTGTTAACATCACATATGGGCATTTCCATGAATATGTCAACCACGACTGGAAAAATAAAAGTCATCGCAACTTTTTTTTAAATATACCAAAGAGCAATAAAACACTTAAATTTTATTATGTAAAAGTATTTATAGCTAATTATAATTTTAAAAGAGCAAAAATAGCAGTTTAAACTGGTAATCTCTTTGATCAATTTCCAGAAATTGAAATTGACTATTTTCTCTTAACTAGTGGCTAAATTTAGGTAATTGTAATATTCAAATTATACTTTAAAAATAATGTTACAACATCAATGGCCAAGTTCCATTATGAAATTAAAAATTTAGAGTTCGAATAGCGGTATTTTTTATAGTTTGCTTTGAATGATATTCTGATGTCACGTACGTAATGCAAAAACGTTATTTGTCGTCATCATTTGAATTCGACCGGTCGCAAGTATTTAAAAATAAAAGTGCAAAGCAAAATAAATCTCGCAAACAAATATTGATTGATTTTTTTTTTAAATTTGATGCAATAAAAATTTTATAGTCTTTCAAAGTTTGTAGCATACGATATTGTAAGTAACATAATTCAATTTAATACTTTCAAATTCCTTTAAAATTATAAATATTTTATTAAGATGGGTAAAAATAGCTATGAGACTACAAAGAAATGGAGGGAGGTCTTGAAGAAAAACGAAGAAAAAATAAAGAAGTACCGGAGAAAGGAGGACAGCATATCTATCGAAAAAAGTTCGCAGATGCAGCCAAAAAAGACAAAAAAAATAATTAACGACAAATTAACACATAATAAGTTTGATGTTTACTATTTTATTACCAAAATTATGCTTAAAATAAGCGAACAATATGAAGATATATCGTCTATTTACATATTTTCTGATGGGAGTAGCGCTCAATTTAAAAACAAATTCATTTTAAAAAGTATTTCCTCTTTTGCCAACAAATTTAGCTGCCAACATTTAGAATGGAACTTCTTTGCCACATCCCATGGTAAAGGTGCAGTTGATGGAGTAGGTGCTACTGTTAAAAGAAAGGTCTGGCAAATTGTAAAAGCAAATAAATTAATCTTGCCAAATGCTTTCTCATTTTATGAATGTGCTTATATGTGGAAGGAGTTAATTTGTTGTATGTTGCTACCGAAGAGATTGAAGGGTTTTCTCCTCATCTCCATGAAAAATGGCAAAATGTCCAGCCCATCCCAAAAATAAGAAACTTCATTCGTTTACTTATCATGATAGTCAGTATATAAATGTGTCTCGAACTGCGTATTCAGTAAGAGAAAAAATTAAAATTTTATAATTAAGTGGCAGCGCCCAAGTACATAGTGTATAGTAAGAAATGAAATTAACCTTTTATTGTTTTTATTGCTATTATCACCGAATAAACATTTTTTAATTCTTTTTAAATTTGTTATGTATACATATATTTAAAAAACCTATTTTTTTCAGACAAATACTATAAGAGAAAAATCTGTCACATACGGTATGTCACGAACGATATTAAGATTTGTTCGTAACAAAATCATCTAAAAATCTTTTTTTATTTAAAAATTATGGATTATCAAGGAAAAATATTTGGCTTGGTGTAAGAACTTAAAAAAAAGAAAAAAACTTTTACAATTCGCAGATTTTCGAATATATGTGCATGCACCTCGACATCACTTCCATTTTTTGTCACGTACGATATGCACCTTTTTCGCCCGATATTTTAGCCGGCAAGGTTTTCAAAGTCATGATTTTTTTTTAAGATTATAGTACCCTCTAAATGTAACATATTGACGAAACAATTTTTTAGTTATCACTCTTTTTGCAAAATCTACACAACTTTGTAGGCGTACAAATGTCACGTACGATGACATGGAAATGCCCATATTTAACTTAAGGCCTAACTATATTATGCTTAAACAAACTTAAGCTAAAGTCAAATATCAACGAAATGCCTTTCAGATGTTAAAGTAACTTATTGAAGACTTTTGATTAGCTATTTTGTACTTTTTGAACTTAAATACTTACAAAACTCAGTTGCAAATATTTGTACTTTTGCAAAAATTGTTTTACTTTTATATTCCAAATATATGAATTTTTTTCGCAAAATGTTATATAACTAACATCTAAAATTTTAATATATTAAACCATTGGCAAATAAATAATAAAATTATATTATTAAAGTTAATATATATACAAAAAATTTTCACATATAAAAATGTACTTAAAAGTGCAACAGTGCGCGCAACTCAAGTATACACAGCTGATACATTAATCTAAATAGCACTAGGTTCGCTATTTGCTTAATCAAATGTGTATTGACTACACTTAACGAAAAGTTACTTAAAAACATTATAGTTATACACATTTAAACATGTGTATTCGCACTTTTGCTTAAGTAAGCTAAAGCACATTATAGTTAGCCCTTTACATGTAACAGAGAAATGAAAACGGAATATCTATTTTCCTTCTTTTTTATTTGATAAGTTAGAACGAAGTTTACTTTTCCATATACGCTATGCTTTTTTGTATTAAAAGTCTCTTTGGTAACACTAACGGTCAACACCATCCATCTATCAGATGGATTTTTTTTGCATTTAAGAAAGCTTTCTTATTTTACTCATTCTTCCAAGTCATGTGCTCTTAAGAATGTTCAAAGTAAAGCACTACACTTTGCTTCTTTTTAGGTATTTGTTCTGCAGTATAATTTTTCTAAAGCGTTTTTCAGTTTTTTTATCCTTTTAAAGGTAAAATCTTGCACTTGCACCACTTTTTGCTTTAATTTTTGCCCTAAGTCACTAGACTTTGAAAATATTCCATAACATTTCGCTTTTTCGAAGCTTATGTAGCCATTGTTGGCCTTCTTTTAATGCTTTTTCCGTTTTTTTTCTTTCTTAAGTATTCTCATACAACGTAAGCATCTTTTAAATTTTGGAAAAAATTTCTTACACGGCATTTAGACTATGTTACTTGTAACACGTTACTGTAACATGCTACATGTTTTTGTTGGCAAATTGGGTAGAGAAGGCAGAGCAGTTACAAAAGTAACACTATTTCTGTTTTTAATGTTTCTTTTTGACGTTTTCGTTTTTTCTTTATTCTCTTTCGTATATGCCATGGTACAATTACCTTTAAGGTAATTTTACATTACAATTAAGGTAATTGTAAGGTAATTGTACCATGGTCGGAACGTTAAAGAAGAAGAATAAACAACGAAACCAAAACAAAATATAAAAAAGAGACAAGTTTCTAGTAACATAATGTAGTTTTTGGAAGTTACCTTAAAACGAAATAAGAAAATAGTCATGTTACAAGTAACATAGTCTAAATTCCGTGTTAACCATTTTGTAAAAAAATGTAGTAAAAATTTACTTAAATGATCACTACACCTATTCGAATGACGAAAATAATTCACATTTCCGTTACTACCTTCTGAGCTATTGAAGGTTAATTTTGTATAAAAGTATCTAAAAAGCCACTACTTTTGATCTTCAATTTACATTAGTTTCCCTTATGTTAAAATCCATTGTAAATTTTAAAGTTGAAAAACTTTCTAATATATTAGTACTTTTATATATTAAAAGTATAAAAATATAATACTTTTTTGATACAAAAGTAGATACATTTTGATTACAAAGAAGATATTTCAAAAACAAAAATTCAAATTTTTTGGAATTATTGCTTTAAGGAAGTAACTAAATAGTCTCATTAAGTAAGTATTATAGTAGTGGAACTTTTTTTTTTCCCGAACGGATGATGAGTTCAAACTAGAGGCTAGCTCAAGACGACACTAAATAAGGCATCATCTCGAATTTTCAATTCATTTAACATACCTTACGTGCAGCGTTGCCAGAAGCTTTGGGAAGAAAATCATCATTTGGCAAAAAAGAAATTATATTTTATGGAAAAAAATCATCACGTATTTTTTTAAATTTTAATATGTATACAACATGCGAAAAGTGTAGTAAAAATAATTTTTTATTGCACAATGCGAGTAATTTTTGACAAATTCTATACCACCAAAATGCTCCAGCAAAGTAGGGCTTAAAGTTACCAAAACAAAGTTCTCTAAACGCGTCTTAA
Organism: Melanophora roralis; assembly: GCA_963583895.1. NCBI lineage: Eukaryota > Metazoa > Arthropoda > Insecta > Diptera > Rhinophoridae > Melanophora > Melanophora roralis. The sequence goes on along the minus strand of OY757187.1, from coordinate 72,918,886 downwards.
ATTTTGAATGCTTTTTTTTTAGTAATTAAGTTTAAAAAATTTTGTATTTATCAGGAGGAAATTTTATACCTAAAATGATTAAAAGGCACCTCTCAAGGTGTTTTTAATTTTGATTATAACTTTTTTAATTTGCAGTAAGTTCTGAGCTGGAAATTTTTTAACAAATATTTTTAGATAAACTTCATTTTGTAAAAAAGTTAAATTTTATAAATTAAGCTCTTCATTAAAATTCATACTGACATTGCTTGGTTTTTAAAATTTTTTTAAACACTTCTTATTTTTCGTTGAACCAATTTTTTTAAGACAAATTTTTAATTTTATTGTTTTGTCTTTAGTTCATATTTTTAATTTCTTTTTACTTAGTTTAAACAGCAGGTGCTACACTTTTGTAAACCATATTTTATAGGTATGAATTAAATTATTAACCGTATTCAAAGCCATGCGGTTTCTTATTTTATTCTAAAAAAATCAAAGCACTGAATGTTTTTTCCACTTTAGCATTAAAGTATGGACACGATAATATTTTTAAAACAAACAATGATGCATTTCGATCCAAAATTGGCCCGTTCAGTCTAACTTCACCCACTGGTACAGTTTTAAATTTTTTAAACAATTTCTTTTTCTTCAAATTCTTTTATAACACAAAAAGTATTTTCTGACTCCTGCAAAAAAACATTTTTTATGCTAAAAGCCGAAATTTATTCCAACATCTTAAAATTTGCTGGAAGCTTTGCCCTAATTTTATAAATTAGAGTTTTTATGAACTGTATTAAACTACATTTTACGATATGTTTATCTGATTCAGTTATATTATAATCTTCGCATGCCTTCTCAAAGTTATATCCTAGACAACAGTGGCTATTTATTAAATATTCAAATTCTCCAGCTATATAATAGAAGTCATCTGTCTGTATAATGATTTTATTTGTCAGGTTTTGTATTAAATGAAATAAATCAGTGAATAGTTTTGTATGTTCCGTAAAAACGGAAAAATTTACTATAAAATGCAAAAAGTGCCAAACGTGCCGTTTTCACAATTAAAAAGAGCTGTGTTAGCTCGTTTTTTTTTTAAAAGAGCTAAAGGGAACATTTTCGAGTTAGAAGCAATTAAAAAGTGTTAAATCTAGCTCCAAAATAGCTAAGTTGGCATCGCTGCTTGCTTGCTTGTGCAAAATAAATGCGTGTGGAAGTTAAGAGAGTTCTAAGTGATAAAGGGCAGCTGGCAAGAGAGTAGTGAAGTACGTTAAAACAGCGATGCCAACTTAGCTATTTTGGAGCTAGATTTAGCTCTTTTTAATTGCTTCTAACCAGAGTTCGAAATTGCTCACTCACTTCTCATTCGTGAGAACGAGTGTGAGCGCTGTATTTACTGCAGCAATTTTTCATTAATGAATGCGTTTTTAAAAAACATTTTGTGCCTTCTCACTCTCGAGTGAGAAAAAAAAAATTTTTTTTTCACCAGTCATAAGTGAGAAGTAAAATGAAAAATTTACTTTTTTTTCACGAACATAAATGAAAAGCATCAAATTCGAGTACTTCTCATAAGTGAGAAATCATAAATGAATTTTTTCGCGAAGCATTCATAAATGTGTACACATAAAATTTTTGGTCATGTTACCGGTGCTGCCATTTGTAAAATTTTGTCGCATAATTTTTTAAATGCTTAAAAAAGTAGGAATAATTTTTTTTTTTAAACATGTTTTTAATAAATTAAAAACTGTTATACGTTGTGGTTCTAAACTACTTTTTTAATTTTCTTGCTTTCATAATAAAATATTTGCATTTATTTAACTTCATTTCATTTAAATTTTTCAATGAATCCGATTTAATGATTTTAGTAATAAAAATATGCGGTTAAGGTTTTACAAAAATGGGAAGCATTACTTCAGTGACAAACAAAAGCATCGTCACCATCACTTTCCACATTTCGCCATATCATGACACAATTTCACCAATCGTTTTTTTTTACCTTGGTCAAAATTGTTGGTGGGCCCATTTTTCTGAGACCATCTGCAACGCGGCCATAAAAACGGTCTTGTATTGTTGATCGGGAAACGTAATAATTTTTACTAACTCCTTTAATTGATAGGAAATTTTCCCTAATGTTAACTGGGGCGCCTTTTAGGGATTCTTGCGAATACTTTACTCTTAAATCTTTAGTTGTCTTCTTACAAATTTCTTGAATGAGTCTGAAAAGCCAGCTTATAAATACAGATCTGAGAAGATCGTTATATTTGATTCAAAGTAAGGATAAAAGCTAGGTGCCGACTTAAGAAACTCGTGCAACCTATACTCGGCAGGCCATATAGTTTACATTATAAGCTATGCCGACTACTGGGTAAATTTAACTTTTACTCCTTTTCTCTTTTACTAAAAGCAAGAGGGATCATTTTTTTACAATTTGTTCTATTTTGAGTAAAATCAAAGAAAAACACTCATTTGCTAGTAGTCGGCCCCCTAATGCCGACAATTGAAAATCACAAAAATAAATGCACCTAACGCCGGCACCCATTAAAACAAGGAAAATATTTAATTTTTACTGAATTTTTTGCATCAAAAACATAATTTAAACTAAAATCTAACCTTAGAAACAGTTAAATTCACAAATAAAATTAAATTATTATGATAACTAACCGTTTTTAAAATTGCCTGCCCACTAAAAAATTTCCTAAAAATATTACATTTTTGAACTCGTTCAAAGACTGTTGCCGAATGAGCTTAAAATTATGCCAAAATACTCATCTCAGTATATTTAAACTATTGCAAAACAAAAGTAGATTACTTCTTTTTTGCATTATTAATGTTGTTGTAGAATAAAAATAACGTATTTCTTATTTATTTGATTTTAAACTTAAAAAATGCCGACTACTGGTACATGCCGAACTTACCAGCACTTACCCTACCTTTTGTCACGCCAAAATTGATAACGTCTGGAATTTTATTGTGATAAGTTGGTTGTCCAGATGAAATAACGTTAAGCCCCATTCCAGGAATCATAAAAAACACGACCTCGTGGACTAATATGGCGAGAACCCCAGTGCGTATGACAGGGCCGGCGCTTTCATATGCACAGTTGGCACAATAAAACCGGGCGGCAAATTAATTTTTGATGATCTTTATAAATATAAATTAAAAAAAAAAATATTAACACAAAATGTTATCTGTTAGCATAGGTTAGAACAAAATATTTTTAATGTTAACAGTAAAACCAAATAACGAAAACACAAAATACACACAACCCCACATGCGTTGTACAAGTACCAATAAACAGTGATTTTTTTAATGTTCTATGACCTTGTAATTAAAGCACATCATATACACACACACCACATATATTTCATAATATCCCAGCATACCCAGCATACCATTATCGGAGCGCTCTTATATATGAGCTCATATATGGGCGATTTTATGAGCTTCGGTGAGTGTTTCCTGCGTGCATATTTCTGAGCTCATAAACGATAGATTTTATGTGCTTTTTATGAGTAATTTCTGCACGCTGACAGATAACGGTAAATTCCAGCTAAGCAGAAGAAAGAAGTTACACAAATTGATTCATTAGTGAATATTTTTGGAAGCGTAAAGACAAAATTGTGAGTTATCTTATAATAAATACAAAAATAATACATAATTAAAATAATGAAAAGAGCAAGCTTAAAAGAAAGCAAATTATGTAATAATAAGTGAACTTCGTTCAAACAAATTAAGAAAAGAAAATCCAGCATATAATATTAAAAATAATAGTGTTGTTGAAGAAAATAGTGACAGTGCACTGGAATAAGAGCTCAAAATGCGTTTAAAAAAAGAGTCATAAAATTTAGAGCTCTTTCATGAGTGACCAGTTTAATGGAAAAAGCCACTCAAAAAGGAGCGTTTTATGACTGTTTATGATTATTTTATGAACTTTTTATGAGTGTCAGCGTTCCGACAAAAGAATCTTTATGAGCTCATTTAGAGCGCATATGGTATGCTGGGAAGCAACAACAATAGTGATACATATTTAATAATGGCATATTAATGGCATTTATTTTTTGCAAAATAGAAATAAATGATTTTGCAAAAATAAAAGCGCGGAGAATTAAATTTTAATTTTATAACGAAATAAATATTTAATATTTTATTATTTTTTTTTTTTTAATTTTGAAATATAAATATGAAGTTATATGGATTACAAACATTTTTGTCACAAAGTTTATATATTTTCTTTTTATTAGAAGAAATATTTTTCCGTTAATGTTGAAAGAAGCTTTTATTTGAAAAAAGCTGGTTTTTCTACCGATACTAGCCGAGTAGAATGCATTTTCAAAAGCAGATACGCAATTTCATCATCAGTAAGTAGTATATTTGTGGGGATTCTGGAACAATAGGATTGCGCCGTACACGTTTTCCATAAGGAGTAATCCGTAGACGTTTTCCGTAAGGAGTAATCCGTAGACGTTTTACATAAGGAGTAATCCGTAGACGTTTTCCATAAGGAGTGGGGTGGGGTGGCGAGAAAATTTTTCCAATTGGAATCTAATTAGAACCCAATTAGAATCCAATTAATGTGTTTTCCAATTAGAATTCAATAAGAATCTAATTAGAACCCAAATAGAATTTTTTAGCGTTTGCAATTAGAGTTCTATTGGAGATCAATACGATTTCAATTAGAAGGCAATTGGAACCCAACTTTAATCCAATTAGAACTCAATTAGGATTGATGTGTGTATGCGTTTCTTTAAGCATTGATCTGTATAGGTTTAGCAATACCAGTGCATATATTTATCCAATTAGGATTATCATATATCAATTTCCCCATAAGAAATAATGTGTATTTGTACACAACACCCATAATTTTTATTTTTAATGTGTGTTTTTCTCTTAAATAACAATCATTTATTCTCTATGAATTCATTTAAACATTGAGTTTTTAATGCTTAGTTAATTGAGAGTTTTATTGTCTATTATAAACTTGATATAAAAGGCTGTAAAGTGGTTTACTTAAGTTATTTCTGTTATCATCGCTTCAAAGTACACGTAATAGAATGGTAAGAATAAAATTTCTTAAAATAAAGGTTTTCGTTTATTTATATACATACATTAATTTTCAGATGTATCAACAAATAATTAATATTGCCCAAGGTATAAAGCCAGAGTACACCAGAATTGATGATATTCCATTGAATCAAACTTACGAAATTATAAATTTCGAGTGGAAGGTCACACAGCATGGATCAAAAGTTATTGTATATTTAGAAAATAATAAATGGTTTTATCTTCCACAAAGGATTGTAAAATATTTGAACAAAGAGGATCCTTACTTAGCCAAAATAAATGAAAAAACCTGGACAGTTATTTACAAAGGACGTCAATCACCGAATGGTTTTGCAATATTTGAACTTAAATATAACTAACATTTTTAGGAGCCTGTACTTTATATATAGAAAATAAAAAATTTTTTACAAAGGAAAAGTCTACCATTTTTTTTTTTAAATGTAAGAATTTCAAGGTAAGGTTTTACTTAAAACGCAACTAATTCAAGGTCACAGTTATATATTCTTTTAAGAACAAATTACATCAAAAATATAAGACAGGCATAAACATGCAAAACTCTTAATGATCTTTTACATTTAACATCTGCAAAAAATTAAAAATATCTCCTGTTGCTTATTCGATATCTTTGTTTTATAAATAAATGCATATACAAAACTATAAATGACCTTTTTTAGGTTTAACAGACACTTTCTATGCATTCCTTAATACAATAGTTAATAAAGGAATTGAAAAAATTTTCTCAAACAAAGCAATGCTTTCATATAATGTTAATTGAAAAAAGGTAGGTGTGTTTTTCTAGTTTTTGGTTACACTCATTAACCGAGAGGATCATAAATTTATTTGTTTTCTATTTATTGCTTCAAAAGGATATTGAAAATTCCTTTGTTAAGTAGCTTTGTTTTAGGGATAAAATATACATTTAAAACTATAAATGACCTTCATAGATTTAACTCCTGCAAAAAATTAAAAATATCTCCTGCTGCTTATTCGGTATCTTTGTTTTATTAATGAATGCATACACAAAACTATAAATGACCTTTTTAGATTTAACGCCTGAAAAAAAAAAATTTTAAATATCTAAGGTTCTACTTAAAACGCAACTAACTCAATGTCACAGTTATATATTCTTTTAAGAACAAATTACATCAAAAATATAAGACAGGCATAAACATGCAAAACTCTTAATGATCTTTTACATTTAACACCTGCAAAAAATTAAAAATATCTCCTGTTGCTTATTCGGTATCTTTGTTTTATTAATGAATGCATATACAAAACTAAAAATGACCTTTTTAGATTTAACAAATACCTACTATGTATCCCTTAATACAATAGTTAATAAAGGAATTGAAAAAATTTTCTCAAACAAAGCAATGCTTTCATATAACGTTAGTTGAAAAAAGGTAGCAGTGTTTTTGCTAGTTTTTGGTTACATTCGTGAACTGAGACGGTCATAAATTTATTTCTTTTCTATTTATTGTTTCAAAAGGATATTGAAAATTCCTTTGTTAAGTACCTTTTGTTTTAGGGATAAAATATACATTTAAAACTATAAATGACCTTCATAGATTTAACACCTGCAAAAAATTAAAAATATCTCCTGTTGCTTATTCGGTATCTTTGTTTTATTAATGAATGCATACACAAAACTATAAATGACCTTTTTTAGGTTTAACAGATACCTGCTGTGCATCCCTTAATACAATAGTTAACAAAGGCATTGATAAATTTTCTCAAATAAAGGAATGCAGAATGCATTCATATTATTGTACTTATGTATGTAGTAGTGCACTTAGAAAAATGTATATAAACTCTACTCTTTTAGAGCAGTGATTCAGTATTCTGTGCTAAACAGTTAAAAAAACAATTTAGTATTCTGTGTTCAACTAAGTATTAAAACAATCTTATTTGGTAAGTAAAAACTATTTAGTGTATATTATTTAAATATTTAGTCAAACCAAAAAATAATCATAGCATTATGTTTGTATTCATAATAATTAAAGTAGGCTTACTAAGAGCTTATTTGACAATTATGCTAAAAACATCTGTCAAAAAAGCCCTTAATAAGCCCATTTTAATTATTATGTATATGATGGCTAGTTTATAAGTATGTTATTTTGTTTATTTTTAGATCATATAAAAAATATAATAGAAAAAATGGAGTCAAAAATATTGTGCCCTATATGCAAAATTGTAACCTTTTCGAATGTGTCGAATCAGAGAAGACACATTCGAAAACAACACAATGAGGCATATAACTTATATATGACGGGGAGAACCCCTTTATATTATAAGTTAAAGACGTATCACAACAAAAAACGTATAATAGAAGACACTTCGTCAACAGCAACATCATCATCAACATCATCAGCATCATTTTCAACAGAAACAACAACACCATCAACATCATCAGCATCATCATCAACAGCATCATCGTCAAGAGAAACAACAACAACATCATCAGCACCATCCTCAACAGAAACAACAACATCATATGAAGCAGTGCTTCAGCAATTCATGGAAGAAGATGATGATTTATTTATGCATACATTAGCACAGGAAGACCCTATTAAAATAATAAAAATTGAAGAGTTACCACCGATAGATGTGGTAACATTCTTGGCCATGAACGACGGTCAGGATGAGCTTTTATTAGAAGCATTAAAAAAAATTGAAGAAAATTTATAATATTTTTTTTTTTTTTGTTTTTTTTATAATTATGTATATATATATATATAAGTATAAAAATATTAAATAATAACAATAAAAGTTTAATTTTATATAATAATATTTTTGTTTCTTTATTTATTAAGTCTTATGGAAATTACAATTTTTACATTTGGTAATATTATAAATGTTGTAGTATGTTTGCATAAGCTGTTTTGCTTCTTCTTCGACTGCTAATTTTCTTTTCCTATATTGAGAACATGAGCAGGTGTCTGGTCCACATTTAGCATTTTCGTCTGACCAAGAGCAGTCTTCATAGTGTTCACCAAACTTATTTTTGAAGGTTTTTAAATTGTTTTCATACTCAAGATGTGACTGAATATTGATAAGCTTAAATTTGTCTTCATCAGAAACAATATGGGAACATTTTTTGAAAAAATCGTATATATCTTTTATTATCATTTTTCACTAAAAGTATGACTCTTTGCTACAACGAAATGTTTGTTAATAATCATATAAAGCAATAGTTTCAGCATTTATATTATTTCAAAAATTTGTCTATATGAGTTTTTTTATTTCGTTTGTAAGAGGAATATATTCAAACATTTTATCATGTATTATTAAACAATATGCAGATGTGTTAGCTGGTATGTTCTTTAAAGTTTTAAGTTCAATACGAATATCTATCGGTCCTGTTTTTACTGATTCATTTTGATGTGTAACATCCAAAACAATAATTGGCGCTATACTTTTGAAATTTTCTCGTGTTAATAATGGTTGTGGATCTCGTAAATAATAACTCTGCTGAAATTTTAAATACATATCGTATAGTAGAGCAAACCGATTAGAATCAAATTTAAGATTTAGATCATCATAAGGATATGTATTAGAGTTAAGGTGTACTTTTATATCAGTCAAATCACAATGTTTATATATATTTTCATTATTTCGAAGTCCCAAGAGTAGAAAACGAGGTCTTTCATTTTCATTTGCAAGTTTAACATTCCATAAAACTGTTGTACTTTCTGGAAGTGAAGGGTAAAAATACATATCCCAACTTCTAAATGCTACACTTAGTGGATGACGATTATTTACAGTTTTATATATTTTTAATTTATACAAATCAGAGAGTTGTACATGTGGTACTTTCCAAGTAATATTTAAAATGTTAATTTTAATATTTTCAGTTAGAACATCAGAACTTAAAACTTGTTTATCATCCTTGGATCGTAAAAGAATCAACTCATGCTTAGAGTTAACTATTACTTTATTAAAATCTTCAGCAAATCCAAGTAATAACTTTAATGGTACACAAAAATTGAAATATCCATTTATAAGTTTAAGATCAGTATTATTAAATGGTGACCACCCCGCATTTAATAAATTATCGCTTTCAGATTTATTAAGCGATACATAGTTTTTCAATTCTGTTGCAATTCCTAAATGTCGTGTACGATCAATTTCTACACCATTAATTTCATATCGAATTTCATCAAAAAGGTGTGCCATACAGTTATTTAACAGATGTATAGAAGATGAAGCCGTTGAATCTTCCTTTGTTGCACGTCCTTCAATATATAAGAGACTTTCATGTGGTAAAACATATAAATCCTGGTTTTGAATTGTGATACGTATTTCATCATTGTTTTTAAATGATTGTAAGTAAGAGTTATAGCTGTGATACTCTTTTTTGATGATTGAGTTATCAAATTGAGGTTTTTGTAAAATATTTATAATACTACTCATTTTATTATAATTGTTTTGTATTACACTGTGTAATAATTTTTAATTTTTTAATTTGAATCCTAGATTAATTAGAATCTCCTTATTGGTCTTATTAAGAATGCTAGCCTGTTTTTTAAGGGCTGTAAAATTTGTTTTATTGTTTTCTTTGAAGCGATTTTTAAAGTATAAAGGTTTTTCTATTTCACCTTCAGTTGATGAAGAAAGAATGAATGCCGAATCTTTTTGCAACTCGTTTTTGTTAAATATGATCATACTCAAATAGGTTTTAAATGTAATCGAACAGTAATTTTTTCACCACGAAAATTTATAAGATTTCCGTCTTGATCGACAACTTTCAAAACAATACTACTAATAGTTCTCGAATTTACCGGTAAATATATAACATTAGCCGGAGCTTCAGTTATTTTATATCCTGGGCTAACGTTAAGTGAAAACTGATGCAAAATATGTGCAGACGTGTTATTTATATATGACCCACATACAATGTTACATTCAATGCCTATAGTATTTATTTTCGTTATATCTATTGTTTTATCAGAATAATGTTCCACACCTGCGTTTAACACTCTTTTGCTAAAACCTAGCAAAGATCCAATTGACCTCGTTTTGTTAAATAAAACTGGGTCTAAACTGCTTTTAATATATGTCTGAAGTGTGTTATGATTTGCTTCCAGAGAAAGAAGACCATTTTCATTTAGAATTTGATATCTTTTAGTGAGTAGTCTCGCTATATCAGAAAATTCATATGATCCAACGGGAATCTCTATTTCATAATTACCAATATGAAACAAATTATTTTCTATATCGATATTAGGAATTGAGTGATAAGTATCAAAACTTATTAGACCACAAACATAATTTTCTTTAAGTTCAATTGATGGAAAATAGTTTGCAATCAGTAAAGAAGAATCTCCGTTTAATGTTAATGTTATTGACATTGTAACCGCTGGCGAATGAATAAAAGATCTACAATTTTGTAATAGTTTTTTATTATGCAGTGTTGACGCTTATCCAAGAGTTGTGTTGTGATGAAAACCCCAACCATTTAACAAAGACCTTATTTTTTTTTCTTTTTAAAATTTTTTCAATCAAATATGATTCTGGAAATTTAGTTTTCATAATCTCATATTCATAAAAAGCGCCTTTGATTTCATGTCCTTGATAATCTTCCAATAAAAATGTATTAGGATTGGTGTTTTTAATAGTTTTAATTTTGAATATTTCTGTAGTCCAATTTGGTGTATATCCTTTTTCGAAAGTATGTTTATATTTACTTATTCGAACAAAATCGTTAACTTTAAACTTAGGTCTTTTAAATATCTTTAAATTGCTGTATACTGTGTTAAGTAAATTTTTTTCATTTGAATGGTTTACTTCGTTAGGAGTCATCTTTATTGTTCTATGAAATGTATTATTATATTTGGTAACAAGTTCTTCATGTTTGTTAATCCATTTATATGTTCCTTGATAACTAAACTCTTTCCACATCAGTCCTTTTAATGTTCTATTAAATCGTTCTACTATTGATGCTTTCAGAATACTATATGTTGAGTAATGATTTATTTGATTATTATCCATTAATTGCCTAAATTGATTATTGAAGAACTCTTTGCCATCATCTGTCTGCAAGTTTTTGGGTTTTCGCTTATTGATTTGAAAGATATTTTTTAATGCGTTAGCTACACAAGCTGCAGTTTTTTTTTTTATGGCTGCAGTCCATGCTTTTTTTGAAAAAGTATCTATTACAGTTAGAAGATAACAATATCCCTTGTTATATTTAGCATAATTTCCCATTTCAACTAGATCAGCTTGCCACAAATCATCAATTCCCTTCATAACTACTCGTCTTCTTTTAAAATTTTTTCTAGCTTGTTTGTGTAGCTCGTCAACTATTTTTTTCTTATCAGTATCCGCAATCATGTTATTAATATGTATGCATACAATCGACTGGTTCCTTTTTTTATCTTTTTAAATATATTGAATTTTTTTATTTTGCTACTTTAATTCTAGGGAATTCAATTTTTCGTTTTTTTACATCAGTTTGTTGATTTTCTACATTCCATTTAGAAATAAAACCATCAATTTTTTTAAACCTTTCTTCAATATTCTTTATTAAATTCTTATTTACAAAGTGCATTTGTTCAACAACGATCTTTCTAATAACTTCAACATCTCTAACAATTTCTGTTGTAATTGATTTTTTTATATCGCTTCTTATAATATTTAATTTATAATCATATTCGTTTTTGATATTTTCTATTCCAAATATATAATTTTCTATTTCATTGAGCTTTTGTTGTATTTTAGTTAAAACACTTATATCCACATTATCTAATTTATTTTGAAAAGCCTTTATTATATTGTTTATATAGTCTACGTCCTTCTTAATATTTTGAATTTGTATATTATGGGAGCAGACCCTAAATGTGGGATTACTTATTTTATGTTTAATTGAACTTTCTCCAAATTTATTTATATAATTCATTTTATTTATTTTATTTTATTTAATTTTTTTAATATATTACGTTAGCTTCTCTAAGTTCTTCCACAATAGAAATTATTTCGTTCTTATGGTTATTATGACCAGCTGCCTCTGATGAAATAAGTAAATGTAATCTATCGACTAACTCATTCGGATCATTCCAATATATATAGTTAGGTTTTCGGTTGTTAACAGATTTTAATGAAATACCCCAACCTTTCGTTAAATCATCTGGTTTTGTATTAAATAAGTTTTTTATGATATGAAGATATTTATACGCTCGTGTACCCTTAATTTGATCATTTGATTGATAGCAACGCTTATGTGCGTTTGTATAAATTAAAAGTTCTTTGTATTTTTTTAAATCAGTTTTAGTATAATGAATAGGTTTCGAATGAAAAACTAATTCAAATAATCCTGGAGTCATTTCCCACATTGGTTCTCCTATTTGAACTTTATTATCTCTACTAAATTTAAGTTCATTATTGGCATATCGCCAATTACCATATTTATCAATGTTAAAGCCATAAACTTTGTCAATCGTATTGTTTTTTAGGAGTAATTTTATATTTTCAACTAGTGGGAGTTTTTTATTTTCAGATATGGATTCATAACTCTCAGCATCATCATAATTATCAGAGCTACCCTCTGATGATAGTGGTGGAACTTGTGTTACTGAAGTATCATTCTTTAATTCATAATCATCTATTTTGTTATTTTTCATCCCTTCATTAGTTTGTTTATTTATAATGTATGACTTTGTTGTTGAAGGTTTAAAGTTTTTTTCTGATAAGTCATCCTGTTGATAACTATCAATTTTTTTTATAATGTGTTTTAAAGGTCTTGTTATAGGTTTAAGTGTTTCTTCTAACACTTGAACTCTATCTTCGTTATTTAATTTAATTTTTTTAAACTTTTCTTTTAATATCTCTCTTGTCTTAACAATATCACCCAAAAATTTATTATCCATATTTAGACGTTTCAATATGAACTGATCAACTCTATACCTAAAAGCAATCTACTTTCTAACTGCTTATGACCTTCTTTATATCTGCTTATGATCTGTTTTCTATTTGCTTGTGATCTGCTTTATATCTGATGATGATCTGCTTTATATCTGCTTATGATCTGCTTTATATCTGCTTATGATCTGCTTTATATCTGATGATGATCTGCTTTATATCTAATGATGATTTTTTTTTTTTTTTTTTTTTAATAATTTGCTTTCTTTCTGACTGCGGTCAACAGATATTAAATTATAACCTTACAACTGAATATATTTATCAAAACCTTTTCTATATCGACCATTATTGGTTGAGTTATCCTTACTAATAACAACAAACCCATACTTATCTTTCCAACACTCACTACATATGTTTGTAAATTCTTTAAATGACATATCACCGATAACATGATCATTATATATATGTCGTAAATTCATTTCATCCTGTTTAAATAGTACTATCATGTTTGAATTATCGCGTATGAGATGCTTGGGAATCTTTGTATAAGTTTGACATAAGTAAAAACAATCTATATGTCTATGTCTACCCATACAAAAGTAGTCTCTTATAGTATCTTGCTTTCCACAAATAACGTCGTCGAATATTATTATTGAATGGGGATTTGCTTCAGCTGGGCTTAGAACTTTTTCGTTTTCCGCAAATGTAAAAAGGTTGATTTCTTTGATTGGAGTAATTAAATTTTTGAGATAACAATATTTTGGTTGATATAAAGATTTAGAATATATGTAAATATTTTTAAAGCGAAGACCATTAGGGCTTTCTATTAGACTGATCATAACATTTGTTTTACCACAGTTTGAGGGCCCAACAATTAATGCTCGTATTGTATTTGGTAGCAATACACTATGATTAATTTGAAATTGCTTATGTTGTTCCTCGTCCGCATTTCTTACTACGATTTCTTTTGCTTGCTTTACCAATCGCATATTTAAAACTAATTTGTTTTGCTATATTATTCCTCTTTTATAATAAAAACTTATCATTTGAATTTAGAATATCAATAGGATTAAACATTGACACATCTTTAAATAATTAAAGTATAAAATGGGTATAAGCTACAACAACAGATCTGAACATAATCAGTATAAAACTGGTATCGGTTTAGTAAACAACTTAATAAACAAATTGCCTATTGAATTACATTTACCTGGTTATGAGTTTTGCGGACCTGGAACAAAACTTGAAAAACGTTTAGCAAGAGGAGATAAAGGGATCAATTTATTAGATGCAGCTTGTAGACAACACGATATTACATATTCAAAAACAAACAATATAAACAAAAGACATCAAGCCGATAAAATATTGGCGGAAAAATCTTGGCAGCGAGTTATATCCAACGATAGTAGTTTCAAAGAACGAGCGCACGCCTGGCTTGTGACAAACACGATGAAAGCAAAAGTTAAATTAGGATTAGGTATGAAGAAATACAAAATTCAGAAAAAAAGCAAATCGAAGAAAAAGTTAAAAAAGAGAAACAAATATAACAAAAAATTATTTTCTACTACTGTTAAAAATGCATTGAAGATATTAAAAAAAGAAAAACCTGAAAGTATCAATTCTGCTATTGAAATGGCGCAAAAAATCATAAACTCAAAATTCAAGAAGAATAAAAAATCAAATGTAGTTATTCCAAGGGTAATACCAATGCCAAAAATTGGCGGATTCCTACCATTAATTCCAATTCTGACAGCATTGTCTGCACTTGGAGGCTTAGCAACAGGAGGATCAGCTATTGTTAAAGCAGTTAATGATATAAAAAAAGGAAAAGAGCAACTAGCAGAAGCAACTCGTCATAATAGATATATGGAATCAATTGCTATGGGGAAAGGTTTATATCTGAAACCATATAAATCTGGATTTGGACTTTACTATAAATCAACTCCAAAAAACTTTTAAATAATCTACCCAATCAGCCATTAAATCATCTACATTTAATAAAATATGGTAAACACCTAAAACATTTCAGAGGTGTTTTTATGCGTGACAGTTTACCTAAAAAACCATTAGTTCAAGAATGTGGTATAATTAACTTAGATAATTCTAGTGGTCCTGGAACACATTGGGTAGCCTACTTTAAAAATCACAACTATAAAGAATATTTTGATAGTTTTGGAAACTTACAGCCACCTCTAGAACTAGTAAACTATTTAAAAACTCCTATCAAATATAACTATGAACAAAAACAAAAGTTTAATACGTTTAATTGCGGACATTTATGTCTTAAATTTTTATTTAATAAATATAATTTGAAATAAATAAATAAATAACTAAAGATTTTACAATATTGTGTTCTTAATTATTTACAAAAATTTGAAATTTGTTGTTTAAGATTATTCATTCGCCTTTATACATTGCGAATTGTTATTAGTAATTACTAAAAACTACTAAAATTGTCCGCGACTGCTTATTTTATTTTATTCGCAGCTACCCAATATATTTACTGGGCGTTCCACTATCCGCAACCTGTGGACGCGTTCGGTAGCATTTTAGCTTATGCTTACTAGTTTGATTAAGTATAATCCAACGTGTTAATTAAAATGTTAATTAATATGTTAGATTACACTTAACAAATCTAGTGACCGAAACCTACCTAATTTTTTTTCTTTCTTCTTATTGTTATTCATTATTTACATAGTACAAAGCTTATATTATTATTATTATATCTACTAGACTTATTATTCACTAACATATTATAAATATTAATAAATAATGATGATAATTTTTATTCAACTTGCATTAAAATATCATCTCCATCATTGTCATTCATAAATTGATCTCTACAGTTTATAAATTCCTGATCGTTATCTATTTCCATAAAAATATCATCTTCATCATTTTCATTCATAAATCGATCTTTATAATTTTGAAATTCTGCATCATTATCAATTTGTATGAAAAAATTATCATCATCATTTAAAAATTTTTCATTATAATGACCCCAAGCTAATGTATTAATATTGTCACTACATACATATCTCTTATTATCTAAATAACTTAAAGATATCTTATTAATAAGGGATGTATATATAGTATGTAATTTTGATTTAAAAATATACATACTTCCATAGAATATTTTCTTATTATATAAACAGTCTTTATAATCGGATAAACTTAAATTTCTGGATATATTACTTTTAATACCCTTAGCTTTTTTGACTTCTTTCAAATCTTCAGTTTTAAATGAATACATTTTTGCTCGTAATCCTACAAATTCCTTCATAACCTTACCATTATTTTCATCCTTCATCATACCTAATATTTTTTTATTTTTTTGTGGAATACTAAATTTATTATTAGCTTCATATTCTGACGTATCAAATTTTTCATCAATATCGTTAACGATATCTTTATAAAAGTCGTTAGTTTCTATTGTGTATATAAATGAATCTGTATCCATATAATTTAGTTCTGCTTTCAAATTATATTTAGGAAGTATGTAATCGTAATGAAAGTCATACATTTTCCACTTTGAAAGTTCTAGAATTGTAAATCCGAGATATATAGGCTTATTATAAAGTGAATAACTTTGATTAAGTTCTACTGCTATCATGTTTTCTTCAAATATGCTGTAGGAATGAAATTCTGGTTTTGCAATAAGGAAACGAGCTCCAATTTTCCTTCCAACACTTTCCCAACTGTTTACTATTTTAACATTCTTTCGCTTGTCTACGTTTTCCATGGTTTTACCATATACTGCGTTATTTAGTAATTTGAAGAAGTTTTTTTCAAAAGTATTTTGAGCATTGATTCTATGAGAATTGTTTAATGAGATATATGTTTTTAACCAAGCAGACTGCTTAAACTTTAATATTCTATGAATTTTTTTTAATTTTAACCCATGTTTTAAGCATTGTTGCAAATTTTTATAATAAATTATGTATTCATATTTATCATTTAAGTCAGTAATTAACTTCTTTTCTTTAGAGTTTGGAGGATTTTTATTTTCTGAGCAAAATGGTAAATTATTGTGGATGTCATGAACTTCAGCTGGGTATATCAGATCAACTTCTAATATATATCCAATATTTGAATCGTTTGAAACTGAATCCAAACAAAAACTATCAACATCTTCTACCCACTGAAAATCACCTTCGGGCAAAGCTTCAGACATTGCCCAACCATATAGATTGTTTGCATCTAAATACATTAAATATTTAGAAGGCAATTCATTATTATAGTTCGATAAATATTTATTATTTGCGATAGAATGCCTTTTAGAACATTGCACAATACCTCCCCTAATGCCCTTTTGAAGAAATGTTATCATGTCTATGTCCGTCAGTAAATCTAATTTGATGCCTGTAAATTTAAGCATGGCATCCCATGAAAGTCCCGGAGCTGTGTAATAGTGACAGGGATCCAAATGATAAATGTTTTTACAAATTGTCCTAAAGTTTTCGAAAACATCAGCTAACAACAAAACATCAGTCTTTAGATATAACATTAAATAGTCATCCAAAGTTTTGCAATCAAATGTTTTCCAAACTTTTTGAGCGTGGTTATAATCTTCAGAAGAACATTTTGTGTCTGTCAATTTATTATAAAAATGTTCAATGCTTGGTAAACTAGACTCATTAAGTTTTCCTATAGAATTTAAATAACTATAAGGAAACACACCTTTTCTTACCAATAAATTAAATTGGCTTTCATTAGAATATATTGATTTAACTAACTTTAAATCACTGTTTGTTAAATTTTTAACCAAGTTGTCCAAACTAGATGACATAAATCGATATGAGTCTAAAAATCGTAATTCAATATTATCCCCTTTATCACCTTTAATGGTTTTTGAAAGGGATATGTATAGTTCCTTATTAAGAGGAATTATATTAATAGGACCATCATCAATTTGGTTAAGCTCTTTAACAAATAAATGACAATCGTATGCCGAAAAGTTATGGAAAATTATTGGAAAGAATTTTGGTATTTTATAATTAAGATTACATGAATTATGAGCAGGTCCTCTATATTTGCCACTTAAATGACAATGATCTTTCACCTTTAATTCATGTAAAATATCTTTAGAACAAATATGACATATATTGTTCAAAAGAAATTCTAAATTTTCCTGTTCGGTTAAGGGTATCATGGGTTTTACCAAAGATAAATATTTATCCTGTAAATATTTAATATCTTTAACCAAACCCTCTATAAACTGTTTCGGTGAATCTAATCCTTTAAAGCTACATAGCTTATTTAAATCATTATTAAAACTACACTTAATATAATAAGAAAAAGCATAGGGGATATGTTTGTCAACTAATGTTGTCGATGAAATATCCCCTCTCGGAACACATGTTTGAATATTTTCAAATATGCATTCCGAGTCTGCATATACCACAAATGGTACATTCATACAATTATTATAATTCTTAAATTCTAGTTTTACCTTATTTGCTTGGGGTACATAACTTATCTTTCTACTACAATTTTTCACATGTTTTTCCAAATCTTGCTTTTCCTGGAAATGGTGAATACAAAAATCACAAACGAAAATACTATTCTTATTTTTACTTTGTTGTGACCTTATTAATCTGTTAATTAAAAAAAAAAAAAAATATAAAAATTACAATTAATTAAAACACACATTAAATATAAATTTATAATAAATTTTACCTTGACATATTTTTTATCCAGACATAGTGTGATATAGTTGTGTCCATTATATTTTTTTGTATAAACATCAAATTAATATGAAGTGGCTTGATTTCTTTAGTTTTATAATAAGGTCCGACAATCAAATCTTTGTCATCATCATATCCAAATACATTAATGCTTATATTTGCATTATTTTTTTCAAATAAATTTATATCTTTTAATTTAAGGGGGAAGCATAAACCATTGAAATTAAAAGAATATCCATTAAAGTCAATTACTGCATCTGATATGTTAACAGCATAGTTATTTGGTCTATGACTATTAGCTTGATTTGAAACAGCAGAAAGAAGAGACCATTTGAAGCAGAAATCGTCATTATTCTGCACATTTATGCATGCTTTTTTCAGTGTGAGTTTAGGTGGAAGCGGAATATATGTTGAACCTTTTAATGGTTGATATTTATTTAAATTTAGATGGATTTTAATGAGTTGAATAAGGGTCCATCCACTATCTCGTTCTTGAAACTCTTCCATTTTACTTTTAATATTATCAACATTGTTATTATATTCATCATTAAAACCATCAATGTGAAAAATTTCCTTCATTTTGGTTTGAAAATGCTTCACCTCTATCGCACTATTTTCCATATCATTTAGGTCCCCTTTAGCATATAAACCAAACAACTCTATGTTAAACTTTAAAGCTAAATTGCAATTTAAAAATGAAAACACTTCTTTTTCGAACGGCTTCTTAGCTTCCTCCAAAAATAACTCTGGTAGTAGACATTCTTCATTCGTATTTTTATATGAATAGGTCATTATTCTATTCTTAAATGCCCTTTGTACCACTTTCATTGCACTTTTATTCGAACCCGAAGAATGAGACATCTCATGCATTTTTAAAAATTCTTGATTAAAAAAACTTTTTTTGCATTCGGGGCAGACTATTTTTGACTCCATTTTTTCTATTATATTTTTTATATGATCTAAAAATAATCAAAATAACATACTTATAAACTAGCCATCGTATACATAATAATTAAAATGGGCTTATTAAAGGCTTTTTTGACAGATGTTTTTAATTAATTATTAAATAAGCTCTTAGTAAGCCTACTTTAATTATTATGAATACAAACATAAAATAAATTTTTTTTAAGCACTAATGCTATGATTATTTTTTGGTTTGACTAAATATTTAAATAATATACACTAAATAGTTTTTACTTACCAAATAAGATTGTTTTAATACTTAGTTGAGCACAGAATACTGAATTGTTTTTTTTTTAAATGCTTAGTTAGCACAAAATACTGAATTGTTTTTTTTTTTTTTATATTTAGCACAGAACACTGAATTGTTTATTTTTTTTTTAATATTTAGCACAGAACACTGAATTGTTTTTTTTAAAATGTTTAGTTAGCACAAAATACTGAATTGTTTTTTAAATGTTTAGAACACTGAATTGATTTTTTAAATGTTTAGCACAGAACTCTGAATTGATTTTTTTAAATGTTTAGCCCAGAATACTAAATTGTTTTTTTAACTGTTTAGCACAGAATACTGAATTGTTTTTTTTTTAAATGCTTAGTTAGCACAAAATACTGAATTGTTTATTTTTTTTAATATTTAGCACAGAACACTGAATTGTTTATTTTTTTTTTAATATTTAGCACAGAACACTGAATTGTTTTTTTTAAAATGTTTAGTTAGCACAAAATACTGAATTGTTTTTTAAATGTTTAGAACACTGAATTGATTTTTTAAATGTTTAGCACAGAACTCTGAATTGATTTTTTAAATGTTTAGCCCAGAATACTAAATTGTTTTTTTAACTGTTTAGCACAGAATACTGAATCACTGCTCTAAAAGAGTAGAGTTTATATACATTTTTCTAAGTGCACTACTACATACATAAGTACAATAATATGAATGCATTCTGCATTCCTTTATTTGAGAAAATTTATCAATGCCTTTGTTAACTATTGTATTAAGGGATGCACAGCAGGTATCTGTTAAACCTAAAAAAGGTCATTTATAGTTTTGTGTATGCATTCATTAATAAAACAAAGATACCGAATAAGCAACAGGAGATATTTTTAATTTTTTGCAGGTGTTAAATCTATGAAGGTCATTTATAGTTTTAAATGTATATTTTATCCCTAAAACAAAAGGTACTTAACAAAGGAATTTTCAATATCCTTTTGAAACAATAAATAGAAAAGAAATAAATTTATGACCGTCTCAGTTCACGAATGTAACCAAAAACTAGCAAAAACACTGCTACCTTTTTTCAACTAACGTTATATGAAAGCATTGCTTTGTTTGAGAAAATTTTTTCAATTCCTTTATTAACTATTGTATTAAGGGATACATAGTAGGTATTTGTTAAATCTAAAAAGGTCATTTTTAGTTTTGTATATGCATTCATTAATAAAACAAAGATACCGAATAAGCAACAGGAGATATTTTTAATTTTTTGCAGGTGTTAAATGTAAAAGATCATTAAGAGTTTTGCATGTTTATGCCTGTCTTATATTTTTGATGTAATTTGTTCTTAAAAGAATATATAACTGTGACATTGAGTTAGTTGCGTTTTAAGTAGAACCTTAGATATTTAAAATTTTTTTTTTCAGGCGTTAAATCTAAAAAGGTCATTTATAGTTTTGTGTATGCATTCATTAATAAAACAAAGATACCGAATAAGCAGCAGGAGATATTTTTAATTTTTTGCAGGAGTTAAATCTATGAAGGTCATTTATAGTTTTAAATGTATATTTTATCCCTAAAACAAAGCTACTTAACAAAGGAATTTTCAATATCCTTTTGAAGCAATAAATAGAAAACAAATAAATTTATGATCCTCTCGGTTAATGAGTGTAACCAAAAACTAGAAAAACACACCTACCTTTTTTCAATTAACATTATATGAAAGCATTGCTTTGTTTGAGAAAATTTTTTCAATTCCTTTATTAACTATTGTATTAAGGAATGCATAGAAAGTGTCTGTTAAACCTAAAAAAGGTCATTTATAGTTTTGTATATGCATTTATTTATAAAACAAAGATACCGAATAAGCAGCAGGAGATATTTTTAATTTTTTGCAGGAGTTAAATCTATGAAGGTCATTTATAGTTTTAAATGTATATTTTATCCCTAAAACAAAGCTACTTAACAAAGGAATTTTCAATATCCTTTTGAAGCAATAAATAGAAAACAAATAAATTTATGATCCTCTCGGTTAATGAGTGTAACCAAAAACTAGAAAAACACACCTACCTTTTTTCAATTAACATTATATGAAAGCATTGCTTTGTTTGAGAAAATTTTTTCAATTCCTTTATTAACTATTGTATTAAGGAATGCATAGAAAGTGTCTGTTAAACCTAAAAAAGGTCATTTATAGTTTTGTATATGCATTTATTTATAAAACAAAGATATCGAATAAGCAACAGGAGATATTTTTAATTTTTTGCAGATGTTAAATGTAAAAGATCATTAAGAGTTTTGCATGTTTATGCCTGTCTTATATTTTTGATGTAATTTGTTCTTAAAAGAATATATAACTGTGACCTTGAATTAGTTGCGTTTTAAGTAAAACCTTACCTTGAAATTCTTACATTTAAAAAAAAAAATGGTAGACTTTTCCTTTGTAAAAAATTTTTTATTTTCTATATATAAAGTACAGGCTCCTAAAAATGTTAGTTATATTTAAGTTCAAATATTGCAAAACCATTCGGTGATTGACGTCCTTTGTAAATAACTGTCCAGGTTTTTTCATTTATTTTGGCTAAGTAAGGATCCTCTTTGTTCAAATATTTTACAATCCTTTGTGGAAGATAAAACCATTTATTATTTTCTAAATATACAATAACTTTTGATCCATGCTGTGTGACCTTCCACTCGAAATTTATAATTTCGTAAGTTTGATTCAATGGAATATCATCAATTCTGGTGTACTCTGGCTTTATACCTTGGGCAATATTAATTATTTGTTGATACATCTGAAAATTAATGTATGTATATAAATAAACGAAAACCTTTATTTTAAGAAATTTTATTCTTACCATTCTATTACGTGTACTTTGAAGCGATGATAACAGAAATAACTTAAGTAAACCACTTTACAGCCTTTTATATCAAGTTTATAATAGACAATAAAACTCTCAATTAACTAAGCATTAAAAACTCAATGTTTAAATGAATTCATAGAGAATAAATGATTGTTATTTAAGAGAAAAACACACATTAAAAATAAAAATTATGGGTGTTGTGTACAAATACACATTATTTCTTATGGGGAAATTGATATATGATAATCCTAATTGGATAAATATATGCACTGGTATTGCTAAACCTATACAGATCAATGCTTAAAGAAACGCATACACACATCAATCCTAATTGAGTTCTAATTGGATTAAAGTTGGGTTCCAATTGCCTTCTAATTGAAATCGTATTGATCTCCAATAGAACTCTAATTGCAAACGCTAAAAAATTCTATTTGGGTTCTAATTAGATTCTTATTGAATTCTAATTGGAAAACACATTAATTGGATTCTAATTGGGTTCTAATTAGATTCCAATTGGAAAAATTTTCTCGCCACCCCACCCCACTCCTTATGGAAAACGTCTACGGATTACTCCTTATGTAAAACGTCTACGGATTACTCCTTACGGAAAACGTCTACGGATTACTCCTTATGGAAAACGTGTACGGCGCAATCCTATTGTTCCAGAATCCCCACAAATATACTACTTCAGTACTCTTCGAACGATAGGAGTGTCTTATGGCTGTACACATCACCTATTTAACTTACATGTAACATGAACATGTATAAAAAACAATTAGTTTAACACTATAAAACAATATGCATATCAACATTTTTATCTTCTTTAGTGTTGTAGAGGATTACACCTCCGTAGGAAACCTCTTAAAAAATGCATCGAAAGTTCTACCTCTTAGGTGATGTAGAAACGGACATATAAGGGCGACCTTTTCAAAAAGTGCACCAGGTGACAAAAAGTATAGCGCCGGCGCTGGCGTATGATAAGCGTTTTAATCTCCAACAGCTATGAAGCGGGGACCCAAAGCTTTATAAAAACTGTTATACTGATCCTTTGTTTTGGAGAATCTGGGTGAACAATATACTAAGGAAAAATTCACTAACGCAGACGATTGTTGCTAGTATATAACATTCGGAGAGACCACCCATCCATTGGTGTTTTATTCTCGATTTGATTGTTAAAGCCGAGCCACCACATGATCTATATCTGGGATCCTTTGAATCGCAAAAAGAATAGCCACTTATTTTGAAAGTGCTTTAAGAAATAAACATTATGTCAACGTTTTGGTGTGTTTAATATTCGAGTTCGTTTTTTTGTTGGCGGATCCGTTTGCGTTCCAAATTAAAAGGTACACCGATTTCATACAAATGCCTTAATTTGTTAGAATATGACTAAGTATAAATATTTTTTGGGAAAAAATAAAATAAAACAGCAAAATATTCAACCGCAACACCAAGTTTTTGGTCATATCTTTGGGATATATAACGTTCTCCTTTCCATAAATTGCGGGAATAGAGTAGTTAAAGGAATCGGGCTAACCAAAATTTATTTTATGCTTATTTTTGTTTAACTAATTGTTTTTAATACCAATTTTTGATTTTGGCTTAAGTTTCTTTTCTAAATGTCCTTTTATTAGAAGAAATTTATATTTTAAGTTAATGTTGAAAGAAACTTTTATTTGAAAGAAAGCTGGTTCTTCCTACCGATACTAGCCGAGTAGTACTATTTGAACGGTAGTAGTGTCTTTTGGCTGTTAACATCACATATGGGCATTTCCATGAATATGTCAACCACGACTGGAAAAATAAAAGTCATCGCAACTTTTTTTTAAATATACCAAAGAGCAATAAAACACTTAAATTTTATTATGTAAAAGTATTTATAGCTAATTATAATTTTAAAAGAGCAAAAATAGCAGTTTAAACTGGTAATCTCTTTGATCAATTTCCAGAAATTGAAATTGACTATTTTCTCTTAACTAGTGGCTAAATTTAGGTAATTGTAATATTCAAATTATACTTTAAAAATAATGTTACAACATCAATGGCCAAGTTCCATTATGAAATTAAAAATTTAGAGTTCGAATAGCGGTATTTTTTATAGTTTGCTTTGAATGATATTCTGATGTCACGTACGTAATGCAAAAACGTTATTTGTCGTCATCATTTGAATTCGACCGGTCGCAAGTATTTAAAAATAAAAGTGCAAAGCAAAATAAATCTCGCAAACAAATATTGATTGATTTTTTTTTTAAATTTGATGCAATAAAAATTTTATAGTCTTTCAAAGTTTGTAGCATACGATATTGTAAGTAACATAATTCAATTTAATACTTTCAAATTCCTTTAAAATTATAAATATTTTATTAAGATGGGTAAAAATAGCTATGAGACTACAAAGAAATGGAGGGAGGTCTTGAAGAAAAACGAAGAAAAAATAAAGAAGTACCGGAGAAAGGAGGACAGCATATCTATCGAAAAAAGTTCGCAGATGCAGCCAAAAAAGACAAAAAAAATAATTAACGACAAATTAACACATAATAAGTTTGATGTTTACTATTTTATTACCAAAATTATGCTTAAAATAAGCGAACAATATGAAGATATATCGTCTATTTACATATTTTCTGATGGGAGTAGCGCTCAATTTAAAAACAAATTCATTTTAAAAAGTATTTCCTCTTTTGCCAACAAATTTAGCTGCCAACATTTAGAATGGAACTTCTTTGCCACATCCCATGGTAAAGGTGCAGTTGATGGAGTAGGTGCTACTGTTAAAAGAAAGGTCTGGCAAATTGTAAAAGCAAATAAATTAATCTTGCCAAATGCTTTCTCATTTTATGAATGTGCTTATATGTGGAAGGAGTTAATTTGTTGTATGTTGCTACCGAAGAGATTGAAGGGTTTTCTCCTCATCTCCATGAAAAATGGCAAAATGTCCAGCCCATCCCAAAAATAAGAAACTTCATTCGTTTACTTATCATGATAGTCAGTATATAAATGTGTCTCGAACTGCGTATTCAGTAAGAGAAAAAATTAAAATTTTATAATTAAGTGGCAGCGCCCAAGTACATAGTGTATAGTAAGAAATGAAATTAACCTTTTATTGTTTTTATTGCTATTATCACCGAATAAACATTTTTTAATTCTTTTTAAATTTGTTATGTATACATATATTTAAAAAACCTATTTTTTTCAGACAAATACTATAAGAGAAAAATCTGTCACATACGGTATGTCACGAACGATATTAAGATTTGTTCGTAACAAAATCATCTAAAAATCTTTTTTTATTTAAAAATTATGGATTATCAAGGAAAAATATTTGGCTTGGTGTAAGAACTTAAAAAAAAGAAAAAAACTTTTACAATTCGCAGATTTTCGAATATATGTGCATGCACCTCGACATCACTTCCATTTTTTGTCACGTACGATATGCACCTTTTTCGCCCGATATTTTAGCCGGCAAGGTTTTCAAAGTCATGATTTTTTTTTAAGATTATAGTACCCTCTAAATGTAACATATTGACGAAACAATTTTTTAGTTATCACTCTTTTTGCAAAATCTACACAACTTTGTAGGCGTACAAATGTCACGTACGATGACATGGAAATGCCCATATTTAACTTAAGGCCTAACTATATTATGCTTAAACAAACTTAAGCTAAAGTCAAATATCAACGAAATGCCTTTCAGATGTTTAAGTAACTTATTGAAGACTTTTGATTAGCTATTTTGTACTTTTTGAACTTAAATACTTACAAAACTCAGTTGCAAATATTTGTACTTTTGCAAAAATTGTTTTACTTTTATATTCCAAATATATGAATTTTTTTCGCAAAATGTTATATAACTAACATCTAAAATTTTAATATATTAAACCATTGGCAAATAAATAATAAAATTATATTATTAAAGTTAATATATATACAAAAAATTTTCACATATAAAAATGTACTTAAAAGTGCAACAGTGCGCGCAACTCAAGTATACACAGCTGATACATTAATCTAAATAGCACTAGGTTCGCTATTTGCTTAATCAAATGTGTATTGACTACACTTAACGAAAAGTTACTTAAAAACATTATAGTTATACACATTTAAACATGTGTATTCGCACTTTTGCTTAAGTAAGCTAAAGCACATTATAGTTAGCCCTTTACATGTAACAGAGAAATGAAAACGGAATATCTATTTTCCTTCTTTTTTATTTGATAAGTTAGAACGAAGTTTACTTTTCCATATACGCTATGCTTTTTTGTATTAAAAGTCTCTTTGGTAACACTAACGGTCAACACCATCCATCTATCAGATGGATTTTTTTTGCATTTAAGAAAGCTTTCTTATTTTACTCATTCTTCCAAGTCATGTGCTCTTAAGAATGTTCAAAGTAAAGCACTACACTTTGCTTCTTTTTAGGTATTTGTTCTGCAGTATAATTTTTCTAAAGCGTTTTTCAGTTTTTTTATCCTTTTAAAGGTAAAATCTTGCACTTGCACCACTTTTTGCTTTAATTTTTGCCCTAAGTCACTAGACTTTGAAAATATTCCATAACATTTCGCTTTTTCGAAGCTTATGTAGCCATTGTTGGCCTTCTTTTAATGCTTTTTCCGTTTTTTTTCTTTCTTAAGTATTCTCATACAACGTAAGCATCTTTTAAATTTTGGAAAAAATTTCTTACACGGCATTTAGACTATGTTACTTGTAACACGTTACTGTAACATGCTACATGTTTTTGTTGGCAAATTGGGTAGAGAAGGCAGAGCAGTTACAAAAGTAACACTATTTCTGTTTTTAATGTTTCTTTTTGACGTTTTCGTTTTTTCTTTATTCTCTTTCGTATATGCCATGGTACAATTACCTTTAAGGTAATTTTACATTACAATTAAGGTAATTGTAAGGTAATTGTACCATGGTCGGAACGTTAAAGAAGAAGAATAAACAACGAAACCAAAACAAAATATAAAAAAGAGACAAGTTTCTAGTAACATAATGTAGTTTTTGGAAGTTACCTTAAAACGAAATAAGAAAATAGTCATGTTACAAGTAACATAGTCTAAATTCCGTGTTAACCATTTTGTAAAAAAATGTAGTAAAAATTTACTTAAATGATCACTACACCTATTCGAATGACGAAAATAATTCACATTTCCGTTACTACCTTCTGAGCTATTGAAGGTTAATTTTGTATAAAAGTATCTAAAAAGCCACTACTTTTGATCTTCAATTTACATTAGTTTCCCTTATGTTAAAATCCATTGTAAATTTTAAAGTTGAAAAACTTTCTAATATATTAGTACTTTTATATATTAAAAGTATAAAAATATAATACTTTTTTGATACAAAAGTAGATACATTTTGATTACAAAGAAGATATTTCAAAAACAAAAATTCAAATTTTTTGGAATTATTGCTTTAAGGAAGTAACTAAATAGTCTCATTAAGTAAGTATTATAGTAGTGGAACTTTTTTTTTTCCCGAACGGATGATGAGTTCAAACTAGAGGCTAGCTCAAGACGACACTAAATAAGGCATCATCTCGAATTTTCAATTCATTTAACATACCTTACGTGCAGCGTTGCCAGAAGCTTTGGGAAGAAAATCATCATTTGGCAAAAAAGAAATTATATTTTATGGAAAAAAATCATCACGTATTTTTTTAAATTTTAATATGTATACAACATGCGAAAAGTGTAGTAAAAATAATTTTTTATTGCACAATGCGAGTAATTTTTGACAAATTCTATACCACCAAAATGCTCCAGCAAAGTAGGGCTTAAAGTTACCAAAACAAAGTTCTCTAAACGCGTCTTAAATTTTGAATGCTTTTTTTTTAGTAATTAAGTTTAAAAAATTTTGTATTTATCAGGAGGAAATTTTATACCTAAAATGATTAAAAGGCACCTCTCAAGGTGTTTTTAATTTTGATTATAACTTTTTTAATTTGCAGTAAGTTCTGAGCTGGAAATTTTTTAACAAATATTTTTAGATAAACTTCATTTTGTAAAAAAGTTAAATTTTATAAATTAAGCTCTTCATTAAAATTCATACTGACATTGCTTGGTTTTTAAAATTTTTTTAAACACTTCTTATTTTTCGTTGAACCAATTTTTTTAAGACAAATTTTTAATTTTATTGTTTTGTCTTTAGTTCATATTTTTAATTTCTTTTTACTTAGTTTAAACAGCAGGTGCTACACTTTTGTAAACCATATTTTATAGGTATGAATTAAATTATTAACCGTATTCAAAGCCATGCGGTTTCTTATTTTATTCTAAAAAAATCAAAGCACTGAATGTTTTTTCCACTTTAGCATTAAAGTATGGACACGATAATATTTTTAAAACAAACAATGATGCATTTCGATCCAAAATTGGCCCGTTCAGTCTAACTTCACCCACTGGTACAGTTTTAAATTTTTTAAACAATTTCTTTTTCTTCAAATTCTTTTATAACACAAAAAGTATTTTCTGACTCCTGCAAAAAAACATTTTTTATGCTAAAAGCCGAAATTTATTCCAACATCTTAAAATTTGCTGGAAGCTTTGCCCTAATTTTATAAATTAGAGTTTTTATGAACTGTATTAAACTACATTTTACGATATGTTTATCTGATTCAGTTATATTATAATCTTCGCATGCCTTCTCAAAGTTATATCCTAGACAACAGTGGCTATTTATTAAATATTCAAATTCTCCAGCTATATAATAGAAGTCATCTGTCTGTATAATGATTTTATTTGTCAGGTTTTGTATTAAATGAAATAAATCAGTGAATAGTTTTGTATGTTCCGTAAAAACGGAAAAATTTACTATAAAATGCAAAAAGTGCCAAACGTGCCGTTTTCACAATTAAAAAGAGCTGTGTTAGCTCGTTTTTTTTTTAAAAGAGCTAAAGGGAACATTTTCGAGTTAGAAGCAATTAAAAAGTGTTAAATCTAGCTCCAAAATAGCTAAGTTGGCATCGCTGCTTGCTTGCTTGTGCAAAATAAATGCGTGTGGAAGTTAAGAGAGTTCTAAGTGATAAAGGGCAGCTGGCAAGAGAGTAGTGAAGTACGTTAAAACAGCGATGCCAACTTAGCTATTTTGGAGCTAGATTTAGCTCTTTTTAATTGCTTCTAACCAGAGTTCGAAATTGCTCACTCACTTCTCATTCGTGAGAACGAGTGTGAGCGCTGTATTTACTGCAGCAATTTTTCATTAATGAATGCGTTTTTAAAAAACATTTTGTGCCTTCTCACTCTCGAGTGAGAAAAAAAAAATTTTTTTTTCACCAGTCATAAGTGAGAAGTAAAATGAAAAATTTACTTTTTTTTCACGAACATAAATGAAAAGCATCAAATTCGAGTACTTCTCATAAGTGAGAAATCATAAATGAATTTTTTCGCGAAGCATTCATAAATGTGTACACATAAAATTTTTGGTCATGTTACCGGTGCTGCCATTTGTAAAATTTTGTCGCATAATTTTTTAAATGCTTAAAAAAGTAGGAATAATTTTTTTTTTTAAACATGTTTTTAATAAATTAAAAACTGTTATACGTTGTGGTTCTAAACTACTTTTTTAATTTTCTTGCTTTCATAATAAAATATTTGCATTTATTTAACTTCATTTCATTTAAATTTTTCAATGAATCCGATTTAATGATTTTAGTAATAAAAATATGCGGTTAAGGTTTTACAAAAATGGGAAGCATTACTTCAGTGACAAACAAAAGCATCGTCACCATCACTTTCATCATTGCTTTGTATATCTTGTTTGTGAAGTAGTTTGTAATGTCTTTTGATATTTCTCTTCACTTTCTCACTAAGTTCCTTTTTGCACGATTCTATTAAGCAAATAATTTTTTTGAAGATGCATCGTACAACACATATTTTTCAAAATTAAATTGTCTTTTAGGCATTGATTGTTAATCACTTCACGCTATTTAAAATCCAAATAAGGTTCTTTTACAAATATTTAATGTTTATATTGCAAAAAAAAATAGAGCTGTTAAGCACACTCATGCAAATTTTAAAAGGATTCGAAAAAATTGCATTCCGCTTTACCACCATTAGAGATAATTGTTCATCATTTCATTTTATTTGGGATTTTCCACTAATTTGAAAGGTATTTTATACCTGCCTGTCCGTCATCCTTTTAGGTATTAGGTATATTGTTACAAACAATTGTGGTGGTAATTATACAATACACACGCAAATATTTTTATGTACAACAATTTGAAACTTTATCTTTCAGGTCAATTAAATAGAACCTAAGAGTTTGAAGGAGTTCTATTTGCAAAAGTAAGGTAAATTAAAAAAAAAACAGTTACGACCTGGAACACAATAGACAAGAAATACTTTTTTTTATCAGAAAACGTCAATTAAAAATTTATGAAAACAGTTCAAAAATATTTTTGAAGATTGCTATGAAAATTTTTGTCAGTAAAGACTATAAAATTTTTAAAAAATCACAACATAAAATATAATGTATTATTTAATTTTCTTAACAAAAACTATTTTTTATAAATATGACTTTTTCACAATAAAAACTGCTAAAAGTAATCCTTTATGTTAATATTTATTTATTATTGTTTATAAATCTACATATCGATTCCTCAGTATAAAAATGAAGTTACGCAATTTTTTTAAAATAGCGTTTTTGCCTTACTCTGGGAAACAAACGTAATTTTTATTATAAATTTCTGGTTTTTATTTTATTTAAAAATATATTTCTTTTTTTTAATGGCGTTAAAAGTCACTTAATTAAAAAATAATTCAAAAGACTGATCAAAACGTAGATATGTCGTATTTTTTTAAATTTAACAACATATAAGTACATATCGAGCCTTTGGTGCAATACCGTAGTAATTCAAAAAATCGTGAACTGAGAAAAATGCATTTGAAGTTTTAAACCATCTTTTTGATAGTATTTTCGTTTACTAAAGTTATTGTTTTACAAGTTTTTAAATAAAAAGGAATGTTTTTAAATAAAAAAAAGTCCAAAAATTATTAAAAATATGAAATATTAATTTATATTTAAGTACTTTGTATCAACCTATCAATGATGTATCGTTATTGTCACAAAACCTATGACAAACTTAAAAATTAATTCGAAATATATCGTTATAGCTAATAAACTTTTAACTATTTTTTTTCTAACAAAGTTGTAATATGAAATAATACGAACAAGTAAAAAATAAATCAAATAATGCATTTGTGTTTCTGTGTCTAAAACGTAGCAAAAAATAATATTGCTTTATACTTTTTTCGTAAATTGCTTTCTGTTAGTAAATTTCTTGTCACAAAAGGAAATATTTTATTATTGCAAATAAATATTGTTGGAAATACCTAGAGGCAATAAAGACATTTTTAGCTGTAGAATCTGAACAGTTAAAGGTGGAATCATAATTTTTAATTTTTAGATAGATATTTCCCCAAAGATAATTTCTGCATTCCCAGCTCAAAAAATTCAAATTTTGAGTTACTACGGTATTGCACTAAAGGCTCGATATATACAATCAGCAAAATAAAAAAAATATATGTAAATGCAAGAGTTTTTTTACTCTTATTGGGAGTACAAATTTCACACGCTTAAAAAATTATTTTCCGGCAACTCTGTTACAAAGCGTGAAAAATATTAAAGCAACACTCGCACTCATAAAAGAATGAATCGAAAGTGAAAAGAAGAAATTTCTCATTCATTTGTGAGTGAGAAATAAAATTTGGTTTTTATTTTTGATTTTTGAGCGTGAAAAAAAACGCCAAACTTCTCATAAGTGAGTGAGGGTTGGCAAAAATTTTTTCACGCTCTTTTATGAACGTGAAAAATTTTTTTAGGATTTTTCGCTCTCGAGATTTTTCATGAATGGTGTTTTTTTATCGCTCACTCTTGAGAAAATTTGTACTCTGCTTCTAACTCGAAAATTTTCCCTTTGGCTCTTTTTTAAAAAAAGAAGCTAACACAGCTCTTTTCAACTGTGGAAACGGCACGTTTGGCACTTTTTGCATTTTAAAGTAAATTTTTCCGTTTTTACCCTATTGTTTGTGGCATTTACGGAACATAAAAAACTTTTCACTTATTTATTTCATCTATTACAAAGCCTGACAAATAAAATAATTATACCGACAGATGACTTCGATTATATAGCTGCAGAATTTGAATCTTAAAAAAATAACAAGTGTTCTCTAGGATATAATTTTGAGAAAGCATGCGAAGATTCTAATATAACTGAATCAGATAAACATATCGTTAAACGTAATTTAATACAGTTCATAAATACTCTAACTTATGAAATTTGGGCAAAGCTTCTAACAAATTGTAAAATGTTGGAATAAATTTCGGCATTAAGCGTAACAAATGTTTTTTTTTTACAGGATTCAGAAAATACTTTATGTGTTATAGAAGAATTTGAAGATGTTTTTAAAGAAATTGAAGAGCTGTAAAATTGCTTAAAAATTTAAAATTGTACCAGTGGAAATATTTAGATAGAACCGACCAATTTTGAATCGAAGTTGTAATAAAGTTCTCCTTTATGGTGGTTGTGTGTGTGTAATAAAGTTCCCTATCGGATTCTTGATTTATTTAAGAGCCTTAGAATCTTAGTTGGCTCTATCCAATGGCAAATTCAATTGCCGAAGTTTTGAGAAATAAAAGAAAAGTGTTATTTCAGTTCTAGATTATCTCTGATTTTATTTACAAAAATCTCAAGTCTTATATACTGTTTTAAGTCTACGTTTTCTTAATCTTCTTATTTATGTTATTCTACTTTACTGATCTACTTAAATTATTACTTAATAAACTTAACTTTATTTTTTTACTTAATAAACAAAAATACTTAAGTGACACATTTCATTGACACTTATTTCATATGCATTTCATTTGTTAAGTGTGGTTATGCATTGTACAAAATATAATTATTTATTAATGACCCATATCAACTAACACTAGTCACCTTGAAATGCAAGTCATACTTTTCTTTTGTTTATGACTGTTTTTGTTTAGGTTTGTATTCTTGTATTTCATTTTTTTGTTTGTGTGTGCATGTTTGTAACACATGCACTACACCCTTACCGTTTAAAAAGAAAAATTTTTTTACAATTTTTTTGTGGTGTCATAAAATTTAAAAAAAAAAATTTTTTGTCGTGTTACATAATATAGATTTTTTTGTTCTTTTGTATAAAGTATATTCTTAACATATAAAATACCTAAAGTAATTTTATTCTATTTTTATGTACTGTTACTAGCTTATTATCTTTTAAAATTGTAACATTTACATCTTCTATATTTATTATTTCAAATGGTCCCAAATATGGACTTTCATTTTTCTTTACATTTTCCCTTCTTAAAAATACTTTATTTCCTATTTCACTAACATTATTGGTATTTTTGTCTTTAAAACTTTTCTGTTTTATCTTATCTTCTATTAGATTTTTTCTTGCAACCTCGTGTGCATGATTCAACTTAATTTTCAACTCCGTCAAATAATCGTCATAATTATAAAATACTTTATCCGACTCGGATTCGGTTGGCATTGATGCTAATCTTCCATATACCAATTCAAATGGTGAAAAACCTGTGGATGAGTGTGGGGTTGTATTATATGCAAACGTATAATACGGAATCCACTCATCCCAATTGTACTGTTCCGTGAAAGAACGCATGTATTCATTCAGTACCCTATGATTTCTTTCGATACTACCTAGCGTCTCGTGATGGTACGCGGTAGATGTTATATGTTTAATTTTCATAAGTGTACATATTCTTCTAAATAATTCATTTACAAACTCAGTTCCTCTATCTGTTTTAACTGTACTAAAACTTCCATACTTTAGTATAAACTTTTCCACTAATATTCTACCTATCTCTGATGCTTCTTTGGTTTCCAACGGAAATACGTCTATATATTTTGTCAGTTCGCATTGTGCGGTTAGTATATATCTATGTCCGTTTGATATTCTCAATGGACCGACTGTGTCTAATTGTATACATTGAAACGGTCTGGTCGGCGTGTTGGTGATCTGGATTGGAGCCTTGGTATGCCTAACAATTTTATTCCTTTTACAACTTTCGCAATGACTTACAAATTCCTTTATCATTTTATACATATTCTTCCATATAAATTTCTGTTTTATTCTAACGACAGTTTTACGTACTCCTGTATGTCCTCCGTATGGACTCTCATGATACTCTCTTATAATCTCCATTTGTCTATCTTTCCCCAGTATTCTTTCTGGTTGCTTAAACAATATAATTTCTATAGGTTTCTGACTATGTCTTCTCTTACTTTGCATGCTATTATAAATCTTTATTAATTTTTCCTCACGTACGTACTTAAATATCATATCATCTTTTGCTAGCGCTACAGTTTATATCTGGTTGTCGCGTAAGATCTTGGTCAACTTCTGCAAGACTGAATCTAAATTCGAGTATGCATTTTCATTACCAGATATAATCACACGATTTCCCAAAATTTCTACCTCCGGCATGCTTCTCTTCACAACTTTAACAAACCCTAACCTTGGATATCCTTTAATCTGCGAAAACGAAATGCTATTCCACATATAACTCTTCCTAACTTCATTGTTCCCATACTCTTCTCCTATAGTACTGTCTTTGTCTGTATCTTTTCCATTATCCTATTCTAACTTTTTCTTAGTCATTCTTCTAGTCATTGCATTTACACATTTTGGGATTATTTCCTTTAAATCATTGGAATCTATTCTTATCCTTGACAAAGCATCCGCATTAGTATTTACTCTTCCTTGCTTATATATTATCTCAAAATCATAATCCATGAGATCTAATCTAATCCTTGTCAGTCTTGATGAAGGGTTTTTGTGGGTAAACAGTGATACAAGTGGTCTGTGATCAGTCACCACTTTAAATTTTCTACCGTATAGGTATGGTCGAAAATGGGTAATTCCCCAATGTATGGCTAATAATTCCTTCTCTATCACGGGTTTGTTAATTTCATGTTTATTAAGAGACCTGCTTGCGTATGAGACTGGTAAATCGCTATTTATTTCACCTTGTGAAAGTACTGCTCCTAGAGCGTAATCTGATGCGTCAGTCGTAAGTATAAACTCTTTCTCAAAATTTGGGTATTGCAAAATCGGTGGGCTTGTTACGATAGTTTTCAATTTTTCAAATGATTTTTGGCAATTTTCTGACCAAACAAATTTTTGGTTTTTCCTTAGTAATTCGTTAAGTGGCTTGGCAATCTCAGCAAAACTTTTAACAAAACGTCTATAATAATTGCAGAACGCTACGAATCTTCTTACCTCTTCTGCATTTTTTGGGACTGGATAAGTTTCAAGTGCTTTGCTCTTGCTTGGATCTGTCATAACTCCTTTATTTGTAATGAGATTTCCTAAATAAACTACCTCAGGCTTCAGGAAATTGCATTTACTTGGGTTTAACTTAAGATTATAGTGTCTCAACCTTTGAAAAACCTTTGTCAAATTATCATTATGGTGCCGTAAAGAACATCCAAAGACAATTATATCGTCTACGTATATAAAAGCATTGGAGTCTAAACCTGTTAATGCGATTGTGAGCATTCTTTGAAAACTGTTAGATGATATTTTGAGACCGAATGGCAATCTTTTGAACTGATAATGACCATTATTTGTTGAAAATGCCGTACAAGGTCTGGATGCTGGTTCTAACTCTATCTGATGGAATGAGCTCGTCATGTCTAATGTCGAAAAGTACTTCGCTCTTCCTACCCTGTCCAATACGTCATCCAATTGAGTTAAAGGGAATTTGTCGTTAACTAAATTCTTGCTCAATTGACGATAATCGACAACTAACCTCCATTTCTTCTCGTCGTTGTCACTTTTCTTTGGGACTAGGAGTAGTGCGGAATTATAAGGACTAACAGACGGTTCAACCAAATCTTCCTCTATTAATTTTTGAACCTGTTTCCTGATTTCTTCTTGCTGTGACTGTGGTAATCTATAGTTTCTAGTATAAACAGGTGTATTGTCCACAGTTTGTAATTTTTGTTGGTAAAAATTATTCGTTGTTAGGTGCTCTTCATCTAAATGAAAAATGTCCTAAAATTCCTGACATATTTCTTCTATAGCCCTCCTTGCTTTAATGTCGATTGTATCTATACTTAACAAGCCTTTTAATTTTTCCCATCTCTCGTGCTCCCTTGAGTAATAACTCCTCTGGCAAAGAATGTTGTAATGTGACAATGGTTTGATCTGTAGGTCAAGCTTCGATATTATAACCTCGTCATTTGAAGCATTTAAAATTTTGATGTGTTTCATTCCGTTCCTGGGAACTATTGTGTTGCCAACAAAAACATTCTCACTAATCTGCTTCGCACATACAACACTATCTTCTCTCAAATCCAAATTAATTGCCTGGATTACCTCACTTCTAGCTGGTATTTTAAAATTGTTGAGGCTCGCCCTCATTGGAAAAACATATTCAATCTCATTCACCGTAATAGCCACAGTATAAGTTTCGTAATCTATCTTTGCCAAATATTTTGCGAAAAAATCCCTACCTATAATACCATCTGTTGTTATTGGAAATTCCTCTTTCACTATTTGGTACTCATGGTCTATTATATCCTCTGGAAATACTATTCTCAAAATGGATGTGCCCATAGTTTGCATTTCCCTGTTCTCAATACCCGTTAATCTGCAAGCGTTGTGTTCTCTTATCTCTTTATTTCCTATAAATCCCTTCTTACATATAGAAATATCTGCACCCGTATCCACTAAAAATCTTATAAAACGTCCTTCATCAGTCCTAAATGTCACGAAATGCGGTGCGTTCTTATATGAGTTGTAAGTCTTTAAAGCGTATTCTTTTTTAAAAATGCGTTCCCCTACGTCTTCCGTTAATTTTGCTCCTGAGGACTGCAGGGGTCTACTCCGTTTCGCTGTTCCTGGGTAATGTATATTCTCCCTTGATGTCTAGGTCTATTGTTCCCAAAGCTACTATTTCCCCGGTTGTTACCTCCATAGTGAGTAGTTCTTTGATTATATCGATTATTTCCCCGGTAGTTATTTGTGTTCCCATGACCATTTCTGTTATTATTGCTGATTCTATTATTCCTATTATTGTCACCTCTGTTATACGTATTGACCCTAGTGCCATTGTGCTGCCTACCATAAAAAAACTTCTTATTCTTATCAAA
This sequence comes from Melanophora roralis, assembly GCA_963583895.1. NCBI lineage: Eukaryota > Metazoa > Arthropoda > Insecta > Diptera > Rhinophoridae > Melanophora > Melanophora roralis. Next base: position 72,881,128 of record OY757187.1, on the reverse strand, counting down.
GTACATTACAGATTTCTGTTGCGGGACCGTTTCTGAAGCTATCTGAATTGCTTCATTCAAACTCTTGGGTCTAGCCGTCAACACTGTGGTTTTATGTGGTTCATTTAAACCGTTCTTAAAAGTGCTAAGTGCTACCTGGTCGTTCATTTTGACGACAGTTGCCCTGTTCTGAGAACATAACTCTCCAATTTGTAGTTCATTCAGACTAGCTATTAACGATTCTATTTTATTGGCGAACTGCGTTACTGAATTACTACCCTGTATTTGTCTTGCTAATTCCGTATGTATGGAAGACAGTGTCTTCCTAGGTGTGTATACCCTTTTTAGGGTATTTACAAAAGTTTCTACAAAAATTTTCACTCCATCTGCCAATTTAGTGGCCAAAATAAACTTCACCAACTTATTAGTCTCTGTACTATCTTTTAGGGACTCATATCACCCTTGAACCCTGGTATTATTTTAGAAGCGTCTAGTATGCCAAACGAAGCCATGTCTTTATCTTGATTTGTCTTTAAATAGCTCAGAATTTTATTCTCAATTTCCGTTATTTCTTTTAACGAGTAATTCTCACATTTTACTGTAAAAAGTTTTAAATCTTCAACTTCTTGTAAAGTTGTATTTATATAATTCTGTGTATAGGTTCTGTTTGGATTCTTTTTTAATTTTTTATAAATGTTTATTAGCTTATCCATATATTATACATTCTGTATTCTATTACCTATTTTAATTGCCTTTTTTTTATGTAGTCTTTATAATATTCATGTACCTTACCAACTACCAATATGACTAAGAGTAATAAAATAATTTGCTGCATATGGTCTTGTGTGACCGTTAGTACTCCCCTATTATTTTCGTTTACGATAATGGCTTCCTTGGAGAACCAACCACCCATTTTTATCAATTAGATTTTCGATTTATCAAAAAAAGTATATTATCTAGTATATTATTAAAACAAAATTTTTACATTTCCTCTCTTCTTATTTATTTACGTTCCTTTGATACCTAGTACTTCTGATGGCATCAATTTCCTTTAAGATTTTGGATTTTTCGGCCCTATTGCCGGTTAGATGAAGTCTGCGATAAGCTTCAGCGATGAGTCTTCGTCTTTTTAACGCCTTACCACCACTCTTCTTTTTCTGTATAGCAGGGGCCTGCGTCTCTGTTTTCTCTTTCTTTTCTTTTTGAAGTCGTTTCAGGTACTCCTTCGCAGATATTCTCTTCTTTGGGGTAGCGGTGTACTTTGGGAAATCGTGTGATTATATCTGGTAATGAAAATGCATACTCGAATTTAGATTCAGTCTTGCAGAAGTTGACCAAGATCTTACGCGACAACCAGATATATACTGTAGCGCTAGCAAAAGATGATATGATATTTAAGTACGTACGTGAGGAAAAATTAATAAAGATTTATAATAGCATGCAAAGTAAGAGAAGACATAGTCAGAAACCTATAGAAATTATATTGTTTAAGCAACCAGAAAGAATACTGGGGAAAGATAGACAAATGGAGATTATAAGAGAGTATCATGAGAGTCCATACGGAGGACATACAGGAGTACGTAGAACTGTCGTTAGAATAAAACAGAAATTTATATGGAAGAATATGTATAAAATGATAAAGGAATTTGTAAGTCATTGCGAAAGTTGTAAAAGGAATAAAATTGTTAGGCATACCAAGGCTCCAATCCAGATCACCAACACGCCGACCAGACCGTTTCAATGTATACAATTAGACACAGTCGGTCCATTGAGAATATCAAACGGACATAGATATATACTAACCGCACAATGCGAACTGACAAAATATATAGACGTATTTCCGATGGAAACCAAAGAAGCATCAGAGATAGGTAGAATATTAGTGGAAAAGTTTATACTAAAGTATGGAAGTTTTAGTACAGTTAAAACAGATAGAGGAACTGAGTTTGTAAATGAATTATTTAGAAGAATATGTACACTTATGAAAATTAAACATATAACATCTACCGCGTACCATCACGAGACGTTAGGTAGTATCGAAAGAAATCTTAGGGTACTGAATGATCCTGGCAGGATCGCCATGTAATAAAGTTCTCCTTTATGGTGGTTGTGTGTGTGTAATAAAGTTCCCTATCGGATTCTTGATTTATTTAAGAGCCTTAGAATCTTAGTTGGCTCTATCCAATGGCAAATTCAATTGCCGAAGTTTTGAGAAATAAAAGAAAAGTGTTATTTCAGTTCTAGATTATCTCTGATTTTATTTACAAAAATCTCAAGTCTTATATACTGTTTTAAGTCTACGTTTTCTTAATCTTCTTATTCTATGTTATTCTACTTTACTGATCTACTTAAATTATTACTTAATAAACTTAAACTTAATTTATTACTTAATAAACAAAAATACTTAAGTGACACATTTCATTGACACTTATTTCATATGCATTTCATTTGTTAAGTGTGGTTATGCATTGTACAAAATATAATTATTTATTAATGACCCATATCAACTAACACTAGTCACCTTGAAATGCAAGTCATACTTTTCTTTTGTTTATGACTGTTTTTGTTTAGGTTTGTATTCTTGTATTTAATTTTTTTGTTTGTGTGTGCATGTTTGTAACACATGCACCACAAAGTGCATAATTTTTTTTTTAATATTATCGTATCTATACTCTAACGTTAAAGTAAAAAAACATTTAGTGCTATAAATTTTTTTAAGAATAAACTAAGAAACAGCATGGCTTCGAATACGGTTAATAGCTTAATTCATATAATATATGGTTTACAAAGGTTTAAACTACTAGTTACCAGCAAATCAAAATATTATTTCAAAACAAATCTATGGCCGGAAAAAGAAAATGTTACTCTTTTTAAAAATGATTGTTCTTTTTTAACTTAAGTTATTTATATGTAAATGTGTATGATCATATTGTTAATGTTGATAAACATTTGTATCAATTGCTGCTGTAAAATAAATTTATTTAATATTATTATTTTTAATTTTTTCTATTATTTTTATTTTGTAAAAAAACCTTAAAGTGCAAACTGAATAATAAATACACTCATAGATTTAAAACGTAAATATCTTCAATTTTTAAATTTAGCTCCTTTTAACTCTTTTTGACTACTTGATTGGCTCTTTTTACCTCTGAATTGTTGGCATCACTGCGTTAAAAAAACAACCACCACCAAATAGGATAATTTGAGCTATTTTGCAATTGTGGTACCTGTGGATTTCAAAGATTTTTAAACGGTTTTGTCTTGTGAAATGCGCAAAAGAAACGGTAATTATTTTTATGAAGATTTATTCCGACGTGCATGCATGTATGTAATTATGAATGATTAGTACGACATGCGATGGGGTCCATATGCGATTATGGAAAAAATTGACTGACTTACTGTGACAATTTGGGATCTTGCAGATAGTCCTCTCTGGGATTTTTATTTTTTTTTTGTTGTCCTGATGGATCCGGCTCGAAGGGGGTCTTGGTAGGGTGTCGGGAGCACTTTAAATTTGAGTAGCACAAGTTTTTATTTTGACTTACGTTTTAGGTTATTTGGTTTGTCCATAAATTTCTGTTGCCTTTTAAAAAAAAACAGTTGGTTGGTTTGTAATTGGGATAATGTATTTATTTTGCGTTTCAGTTTGCACTTCAGTTAGTTTTCTGTACATATATTTTAGGTTGTTTTTTGGATATGAAAAATTACACAGATCACTAAGTTATTTACATACTCGAGTTCATTTACGTGTATGTTATGCACGTACGTGTGGCTGTGGTATTAAGTTTAATTAAAAAAAAGAAAGTAAAACCGCTCGCGTTCACGACCCAATTGCAACTAACTCACCAAAAGTAAAGGCAAAAGAAAGAAGTAAAAAAAGGGTTTGCATTTGGTATGCAGCACACTCTGCGATATTTGCAAAGGGTGGGTGTCATGTACAAAACACATTGGATGATATTAACGGATTTAAACCAAAATTCAAATTTTTTCAAAAATTATATACAGTTCAGTTTCGGTTGACTGTTGAACAAACTTAAAACAAACAATTAAGTTTAAATTTTAATTGTTCTCGTTTATTAAATATTCCCAATATTTCGATCAACTTCGTTGATCATCTTCGGGGGATCTAAATAAATACAAAGTAAAAATAACACAATAATAACAAATACATTTTTTTGAAAAACACAAATATCAATATTTACAATTTTTAAAAAAGAAAATAATAAAATTTTTGTTCTTTAACTTTAAGCTTTGAATTGTTTGGTGTTTTAAAAAAGACTAAAAAGCTTTTTGTTGTGATCTGTGTTTATTTATTATATGTCTGTATATGTGTGCGCAGCTTTCCGTGTCACTCCTTTAGTTAAGTCTCTTATCATTCGGTACATCAATGATATGTAACATTTCAAGTAAATATCTCTTCTTGTAATTATTATCTCTTGTTAATACTTTAACATTCTCAAAGTTTGGCTTGTGTCCAGTTATAGCACAGTGGGCCGCAAGTGCTGTTTTTTGGGTCAAATGTTTTTCTTTTGATTTTACATCACATTTATGTGATGCCATTCTTGCTTTAATTTTGGTCTTTGTAGTACCAACATATACCTTTTGGCATATATTGGACCCGTCTCCATCGCAATTTATTCTATAAACAACATTGTGATTTTCGTCATTCCTTAGCTTGGATTTTGTCTTGCTAAACAAAATGTTGTTTGTATTGTCAGTTTTAAAAGCTAATTCGTTTTTCGTCTTGTCATATATATTAGCCCGCTTAAGCCTTTTAGAGAAGTCGGGGATATAAGTTGTAGATTTATATACTTTAAAAGTTTTTTTTGCTGGTTCACTTCTTGTCAAAGATTTCTGTTTAGCTCGTACTAAAAAATTATCGATAACTTTGATAGGAAAGTCATTTTTTCTTAAAATGTCCTTGATTCTCTCAATGTTTTTGGAGTGAAAAACTTCGTCGCTAATCGATAAGACCCTATTTATAAAATTAATTGCTGTGTTATCGATAACTTGTCTGGGATGTTTGGAGTAAAAATTTATCAATCTCCCTGAGCACATAGATTTTTGATACCAATCTAATTCTAGTTTTTTCCCATTTCTAATTATGACTGAGTCCAAATATGGTAACTTGTTGTTGTTTTCTTGTTCCATGGTAAATTAAGTCTGTTTGTTAAACGAGTTTAGTGTTTTTAAAGTTTCTTCCACGTTGTCAATTTTAACTACAGCGAATATGTCATCTACGTATTTGGTCAATATACGTGGTTTAGTTGTCATGCTACCTAGTGATACGTCAAGTAATTCTTCCATTACGATATCCGCAATTATCGGGGAAGCTGGTGAACCCATTGGCATGCCATTTTTTTTGTTCATAATAGTTGTCCTGATACATAAAATATCTACTTTCTTTTACACAGAATGACACGAGTTCCATAAATGTATCTTTTGGTATGGATGTAAATTCTTGTAATATGTCCCATTTTCTTTCAATGGTTCTTAGTGCCAGGTTTATTAGTATGCTTGGGAAAAGAGACACTACGTCAAAGGAGACAAGCACTTCTTCTTCGCTTATTTGCACGTCTGTTATTTTTTCTTTAAATTCTTTTGCGTCTTTAACGTTATACAAAGAGTTTTTTGTCGAATTCTTCAGTATTTCAACCAGATACTTGCTCAGTCCGTAGGATGGTGAGTTTACAGATGAGCTGATGGGCCAGTATCGCTTTTGTGTACCTTGGGTAGTCCATAAATCCTCGGTGATGTGGCAGTTCTAATAGTCAGTTTGTTTTTGCTGCTCAAGTCGATTATGTGCATGTTAAAAAGTTTTCAAACCAAGCTATTGTTTTTATTTTGAAGGATCGATGTAGGATCTTTCCTCAGTCGTCTAAACATGCATAAGTTTCCAACAATATTATCCATTTTTGTGTCGAATTCGCTTCTCGACATTGCCACTGTAATATTACCTTTATCCGAATTTAAAATAAATAAGTCCCCATTTTGTTTCAAAAATTTTTGTGTTTGTCCCACTGTGTCAAGTATAAATTTGTCTCTCTTGTTGTGTTTGTTTTTGTGTAAGTGGTCGTCAATTAGTGCAAGGCATATCGATACAAGGTAGCCGCAATAAAAAAATTAAGAGAGTCGTTCTCCTACTCTTAATTTTTTTTACATGGAGTTTGACACTAAACTCGAAAAATTTTTCAATTTTGGTGTCAAAATTCATATAAAAAAAATAAAGAGTAAGCGAACGACTCTCTTAATTTTTTTAATAAGACCACCTTATATAAATATGCCTTGAATTAGTGATACAAGTTTTGTTCGCGCTATTTCTTGCTGTTCCTTCTCTTCAATAGTTTGTATGCAATCTTCACTATCTGCAATACATTTGAATAGTGGAAAAGTTTCATTTGTGTAGGGTAATGCGAATTTTGGTCCAAGTGAAAGTAACCACTGTATACTTGTTGGAATTTCTTTTTTTGTTTTGTTTACAAGCCACTCAGGGTTTTGTTCTATGTTTAACTCTTTGCTGTTATTTTCTCTTAATTTGTTAAACTTTTTTATCTTTACCTCTTTACCTTTTTTCATAAAACTTTTATAAAGGTTTTTTTCACTCTCAATTAGTAAGTTAATATCTTGTTCGTCCAGAAGATTTTCCATTTTCCTTTTGGATGTATCAAGTTCATTTTTGTTGTAAATAATTTGTTTATGTTTTTGTTGTATCATTAATTTTAATATTTTTGTGTGAAAATTGTATATGTGTCTGTCCAACATTTTGCTTAAATTTCGCGGTATTTTATTGTTTATTTTAAAAAGATTATATATGTGTTTCGTCGAATTTTGTATGCAGTTTGGAATGATACCCGCTTGTCTGCATTTTATGAGAAACGATGTTGAAGTCTTTATATTAGCTAAGCACTTATTTTGTTTGGAATACTCTTTTGTGATTTTAATTGTGTTTTTGTCATACTTGTGTTTAATATTTCTGTATAAAGTCATATTGACTGTTTGTTGTGGCGTGCCTTCCATATAATGTGATGAAATAAATTTTTGTTAGTTGACCTTTTTTTTGTTTATAGTTTTATGGACACAAGCCAAACTTTGAGAATGTTAAAGTATTAACAAGAGAAAATAATTACAAGAAGAGATATTTACTTGAAATGTTACATATCATTGATGTACCGAATGATAAGAGACTTAACTATAAGAGTGACACGGAAAACTGCGCACACATATACAGACATATAATAAATAAACACAGATCACAACAAAAAGCTTTTTAGTCTTTTTTAAAACACCAAACAATTCAAAGCTTAAAGTTAAAGAACAAAAATTTTATTGTTTTCTTTTTTAAAAATTGTAAATATTGATATTTGTGTTTTTCAAAAAAATGTATTTGTTATTATTGTGTTATTTTTACTTTGTATTTTTTTAGATCCCCCGAAGATGATCAACGAAGTTGATCGAAATATTGGGAACATTTAATAAACGAGAACAATTAAAATTTAAACTTAATTGTTTTACTTTATTATTTGAAGAAATATATGACCTTAAGCCGAAAATTTAAAAACATAACTATAAACAAAAAAAAAGGTCAACTAACAAAAATTTATTTCAAACTTAAAACACTTAAAATGTCTACACGACTTTTTTGTATTATGTATTTAATAGACGTCTGCATGACTATATTCATTTGATTGCCTATACACAACAAAAACAATATTCATTCAAACATTTTTCATTCTATGGGAGATAAATAAAGTTAAACCAGTAACAACACAAGAAAGAATATATTGTGTGTTACACTCACTGATACAAGAAGAACACATTCATTTTACAGTTTTTGTTTTGAATGTGCATAAAACTCACTTGAAAATACAAAAACATAGCAAAGTCTCATTACAGTTAGAGTTTTTATAAAAACATTTAGGTGTTTTTTCGAGTTAATGAATGTTTAACAACAACAAAAACGACAAATTTGCAAACACAAATGAATGCGCTGAATAATAATTTTTTACACCAATCATACAGCAATATTCACACATTCTATTCAGTATTTATTTATATGAATGTATGGGTAATATTTTGTTTTCGGTTGAAGTGGTTTTTAATTTGCTTTCGCTTGTGGGTTCATTCATTTAATTTGTTTAACATTGAATGAAAAACACTATGTTGTTGAAAAACAAACGAATGTATTTAAACGGCATTTATGTGTAGTCACGCAGACCTCTAGTATTTAATTGTGGATTAGAGTAGAGCAGAGAAAAGATATTTTGATACTATTGCCGTTAAAAAAGTACCCTCGAAACATTTTTTTGATATCCAAATGAAATTCTCTTTTTTCATCGCTGCTACATTATTAAAGTTTGGTGTGTGATTGTTCTCTGCACAGTGGGCTGATAAAGCTGTTTTATGTGTCAAATTTTTCTTTCTATTTTTTATGTCCGATTTATGTCCAGCAATCCTTGTTTTTAGTTGTGCCAACGAATACCTCATTACATATATTTTTGTTGTTCCCTAAGCAACTAATCTTGTAGACTACATTCGGAGTGTTCATTTTATTCATTTTGCTTTTTGGGAAAAGTGTTTTTAGATGACGACGTCAATTTAAATTTCTCCCTATTGTAAGTCTTGAGTTTTTTTTCTTTCTGAAATTTCTGGTATGTAGGTCATCGATTTGTATATGGTAGCTGTCCGCATTCTTTTTCCTGTTTTCATTTAAAAAACTTTTTATGATGTTTTCAGGAAATGAGTTTTTTTTAATATTTTTACAATTTTGACCCTATTTTTGTTGTGAAATTGTTCATCACTAATTTTTAAAGCTCTTCTTATTAAACTGCTGGCTGTATTCGTAATGACTCCCTTAGGCTGGCAAAAAAAGTTGTAACGTGGTTTTGTCGTCGGCTGAGGTAACTTAGTCGTGTCCAGGGTCTACTCACGGGCCCACAAACCTTAAGTAATAAGACGATTATTTACACTTTTTCGGGGGTTAAAAAATTATTTTGCTTTATTGAATTTACTTTTATCTTGAAAACAACTTCGATATATGACGATACGAATAGCAATAAATTAACGATAACTTAGCCGGCTACCAACGATGCTCTACAAGTACTCGGATGTTGATTTCGGCTTTTTTCGCTCTGGTATGTCGGGATATGCAGGATCGGCGATTTCGGTGTCGGTTGTTCAGGTTCGGCTCGAGGATCGGGAATGCGGGTGTGGTCGTTGGTAACTTAGGATCGTGCATCGATGCGTCGGTGGTGCTCGAAGACTAAATAGCGCTTGATACTATCGGCTAAATACATACGTACAATGGTGCTTAATGCTGTCGTCTAAATACGTACAATGGTACTTAAAACTATTGAACAGTCAACCGAAGCCGCTGTGAGAACAGTCAGTTGAAGTCGCTGCGAGAACAGTCAGCCGAAGCCGCTGTGAGAACAGTCAGTCGAAGACGCTGTGAGAACAGTCAGTCGAAGCCGCTGTGAGAACAGTCAGCCGAAGCCGCTGTGAGAACAGTCAGCCGAAGCCGCTGTGAGAACAGTCAGTCGAAACCGCTGTGAGAACAGTCATCCGAAGCCGCTGTGAGAACAGTCAGCCGAATCCGCTGTGATAACAGTCAGTCGAAACCGCTGTGAGAACAGTCAGCCGAAGCCGCTGTGAGAACAGTCAGCCGAAACCGCCGTGAGAACAGTCAGCCGAAGCCGCTGTGAGCGAACGGGCATGTTTTCCGAAAAGTGTCCAATATCTATTCAGATATTGATTGTTCCCACTCGCAGGTCTCGAGTGTTCTTGAATCGGTGGAAGTGCAAACCGATTGTCTCTTTGAGCGGGGTCTTTGAGACTTGATTGGCGTATTTTAGTCGGGTCTGAATCGCCCAGATCTTTAATTCAATTACGTATCTTATACTAAATCCCACATAGACTAAATGAGAATTATATCCAACTAGCTAACTTAAAGTAAAACCTTTTTTTATTAGAAGAAATTATTATTTTCCGTTAATGTTGAAAGAAACTTTCAATTTGAAAAAAGCAGATTTTTCTACCGCTACTAGCCGAGTAGAATGCATTTTCGAAAGCAGCTACGCAATTTCATCATCAGTACTCTTTGAACGGTAGTAGTGTATATGGTTGTAAACATCACCTATTTAACTTACATGTAACAGAGAAAAGTATACGGTATCAGTGTTTTCCTTCTGTTTTTATTTTGTAAGTTAGGACGAAGTTTATTTTTCATATAAACTATGCTTTTTTCATTAAAAGTCTCTTTGGCAACACTTGACTAACGGACAAGCATTTGTCCATCTCTCAGATGGAACGAAACGCTTTTTATTATTGTATATCATACAATAGGGGTAATCACTTTTTAATTTCTTTTATTGTCAACGACAAATTGATAGAAAATTATTAAAGATCATTTTGCACCGTGCCATGTGTGAGTTATATGTTAATTTTTATTTATTGTTGAACTAATTGTTTTTTAATACAAATTTTTGATTTTTAGTTTGGCTTTAGTTCATATAATTTCTTTTTTTATTAGAAGAAATTATTATTTTCCGTTAATGTTGAAAGAAACTTTCAATTTGAAAAAAGCAGATTTTTCTACCGCTACTAGCCGAGTAGAATGCATTTTCGAAAGCAGCTACGCAATTTCATCATCAGTACTCTTTGAACGGTAGTAGTGTATATGGTTGTAAACATCACCTATTTAACTTACATGTAACAGAGAAAAGTATACGGTATCAGTGTTTTCCTTCTGTTTTTATTTTGTAAGTTAGGACGAAGTTTATTTTTCATATAAACTATGCTTTTTTCCATTAAAAGTCTCTTTGGCAACACTTGACTAACGGACAAGCATTTGTCCATCTCTCAGATGGAACGAAACGCTTTTTATTATTGTATATCATACAATAGGGGTAATCACTTTTTAATTTCTTTTATTGTCAACGACAAATTGATAGAAAATTATTAAAGATCATTTTGCACCCTGCCATGTGTGAGTTATATGTTAATTTTTATTTATTGTTGAACTAATTGTTTTTTAATACAAATTTTTGATTTTTAGTTTGGCTTTAGTTCATATAATTTCTTTTTTTATTAGAAGAAATTATTATTTTCCGTTAATGTTGAAAGAAACTTTCAACTTGAAAAAAGCAGATTTTTCTACCGCTACTAGCCGAGTAGAATGCATTTTCGAAAGCAGCTACGCAATTTCATCATCAGTACTCTTTGAACGGTAGTAGTGTATATGGTTGTAAACATCACCTATTTAACTTACATGTAACAGAGAAAAGTATACGGTATCAGTGTTTTCCTTCTGTTTTTATTTTGTAAGTTAGGACGAAGTTTATTTTTCATATAAACTATGCTTTTTTCCATTAAAAGTCTCTTTGGCAACACTTGACTAACGGACAAGCATTTGTCCATCTCTCAGATGGAACGAAACGCTTTTTATTATTGTATATCATACAATAGGGGTAATCACTTTTTAATTTCTTTTATTGTCAACGACAAATTGATAGAAAATTATTAAAGATCATTTTGCACCGTGCCATGTGTGAGTTATATGTTAATTTTTATTTATTGTTGAACTAATTGTTTTTTAATACAAATTTTTGATTTTTAGTTTGGCTTTAGTTCATATAATTTCTTTTTTTATTAGAAGAAATTATTATTTTCCGTTAATGTTGAAAGAAACTTTCAATTTGAAAAAAGCAGATTTTTCTACCGCTACTAGCCGAGTAGAATGCATTTTCGAAAGCAGCTACGCAATTTCATCATCAGTACTCTTTGAACGGTAGTAGTGTATATGGTTGTAAACATCACCTATTTAACTTACATGTAACAGAGAAAAGTATACGGTATCAGTGTTTTCCTTCTGTTTTTATTTTGTAAGTTAGGACGAAGTTTATTTTTCATATAAACTATGCTTTTTTCCATTAAAAGTCTCTTTGGCAACACTTGACTAACGGACAAGCATTTGTCCATCTCTCAGATGGAACGAAACGCTTTTTATTATTGTATATCATACAATAGGGGTAATCACTTTTTAATTTCTTTTATTGTCAACGACAAATTGATAGAAAATTATTAAAGATCATTTTGCACCGTGCCATGTGTGAGTTATATGTTAATTTTTATTTATTGTTGAACTAATTGTTTTTTAATACAAATTTTTGATTTTTAGTTTGGCTTTAGTTCATATAATTTCTTTTTTTATTAGAAGAAATTATTATTTTCCGTTAATGTTGAAAGAAACTTTCAATTTGAAAAAAGCAGATTTTTCTACCGCTACTAGCCGAGTAGAATGCATTTTCGAAAGCAGCTACGCAATTTCATCATCAGTACTCTTTGAACGGTAGTAGTGTATATGGTTGTAAACATCACCTATTTAACTTACATGTAACAGAGAAAAGTATACGGTATCAGTGTTTTCCTTCTGTTTTTATTTTGTAAGTTAGGACGAAGTTTATTTTTCATATAAACTATGCTTTTTTCCATTAAAAGTCTCTTTGGCAACACTTGACTAACGGACAAGCATTTGTCCATCTCTCAGATGGAACGAAACGCTTTTTATTATTGTATATCATACAATAGGGGTAATCACTTTTTAATTTCTTTTATTGTCAACGACAAATTGATAGAAAATTATTAAAGATCATTTTGCACCGTGCCATGTGTGAGTTATATGTTAATTTTTATTTATTGTTGAACTAATTGTTTTTTAATACAAATTTTTGATTTTTAGTTTGGCTTTAGTTCATATAATTTCTTTTTTTATTAGAAGAAATTATTATTTTCCGTTAATGTTGAAAGAAACTTTCAATTTGAAAAAAGCAGATTAACATATAACTCACACATGGCACGGTGCAAAATGATCTTTAATAATTTTCTATCAATTTGTCGTTGACAATAAAAGAAATTAAAAAGTGATTACCCCTATTGTATGATATACAATAATAAAAAGCGTTTCGTTCCATCTGAGAGATGGACAAATGCTTGTCCGTTAGTCAAGTGTTGCCAAAGAGACTTTTAATGGAAAAAAGCATAGTTTATATGAAAACTAAACTTCGTCCTAACTTACAAAATAAAAACAGAAGGAAAACACTGATACCGTATACTTTTCTCTGTTACATGTAAGTTAAATAGGTGATGTTTACAACCATATACACTACTACCGTTCAAAGAGTACTGATGATGAAATTGCGTAGCTGCTTTCGAAAATGCATTCTACTCGGCTAGTAGCGGTAGAAAAATCTGCTTTTTTCAAATTGAAAGTTTCTTTCAACATTAACGGAAAATAATAATTTCTTCTAATAAAAAAAGAAATTATATGAACTAAAGCCAAACTAAAAATCAAAAATTTGTATTAAAAAACAATTAGTTCAACAATAAATAAAAATTAACATATAACTCACACATGGCACGGTGCAAAATGATCTTTAATAATTTTCTATCAATTTGTCGTTGACAATAAAAGAAATTAAAAAGTGATTACCCCTATTGTATGATATACAATAATAAAAAGCGTTTCGTTCCATCTGAGAGATGGACAAATGCTTGTCCGTTAGTCAAGTGTTGCCAAATAGACTTTTAATGGAAAAAAGCATAGTTTATATGAAAAATAAACTTCGTCCTAACTTACAAAATAAAAACAGAAGGAAAACACTGATACCGTATACTTTTCTCTGTTACATGTAAGTTAAATAGGTGATGTTTACAACCATATACACTACTACCGTTCAAAGAGTACTGATGATGAAATTGCGTAGCTGCTTTCGAAAATGCATTCTACTCGGCTAGTAGCGGTAGAAAAATCTGCTTTTTTCAAATTGAAAGTTTCTTTCAACATTAACGAAAAATAATAATTTCTTCTAATAAAAAAAGAAATTATATGAACTAAAGCCAAACTAAAAATCAAAAATTTGTATTAAAAAACAATTAGTTCAACAATAAATAAAAATTAACATAAAGTAAAACCTTAACGAAATATCATACTAAGACTATACTTACACTATAGGGAAAAACGGTGAGGCTGGTATTACACTATCTAATAAGAAATAATATGTAACTGGAATATTTCCACGTTACAAAGTAATTAATAATTCTTCCCGATGAAGATTTTTGATACCAATCTACTAAAACCTTATTACCTATTCTAATAACTCTTGTGTCTAGACGTGGCAAACATCCATTTTCTTCCTTCTCAACGGTAAACTTTATTTGGTTGTTGAAGCTGTTTAAAACGGCCAACGCACAGTGGGGCCAAACGCAAAAAAAATGGTAATAAATCTGTATCTTCGAAAGTATTTGTCCAATTATAAAATAATGTATGAAGCAGTCGTAGAGAAGGACCCAAGGTTTTAGAAAATGAAATTTTGGACTACCCTGTATATACATACGTTGAGCTACAGGGTGCCAAAGTTGACCTCCTTGGGCTTACAAAACATTTCTATGCTTATAACTTTTGCAAATATACCTGTTACAGTTTAAAAGATATTTGGGTTTGAAATTTAAAATTGTTGTTTTTTGCAAATGTCTGCAATTGTAGTTATGCTAAAAATATTTTTTAAAATATTTTTGTATTTTTAAAAAGTTTGTTAAGTCTACACAAAAAACTTTAGTTAATTATCTTTATTCGTCTAGCCGTGAAAAATATTCAAAGTCAAAATGTTCAAGGTGATTCCAAAAAAGGCATAATTTTGACAAAAATTGAGCACAATTGATTAATTTTTTTTTGCAAATATTTGTAAAAATAATTATTTCTTTCTTAACGTTTTTGGAAAAAGCAGGCTTCAAAATATAGGTCTGTCTGCGTACACATATTTTGCATCATTTTGTACAAAATGTTACAAAATCTTGCAAAATGTTGTCTGCGTACTCCAAATCTCTTGCAGCGAGAGAGCCAAAAAGAAAATTTTTTGACAGTTGGAAGTAAGAGAACTTGCAAAATGTTACTGGAGAAATTTCTTCTTGTAAGATTTTGCAACTAGTTTGAACAGCTGTTTTTATTTACTAATTGAATGAAATAATTTTTGTGAAACGAAAATAAACATTGAAATTAAACAATAGTTAGAATTGTGTTGATTTTTAACGTTTATAACAAATTATAATAAACATAGCATTTTACTAATGCCAGAAATGTCCAAATATACAAATAATTTACCGCGTACACATATGCTAAAATTCTTTTGCTATGTTATTTGAATTGTTTACACACCGTTCAGCTGTTTTCTTGCAAGATTTTACTGGATACTGTCTGCGTACTTTTTGATATATTTTTAGCCGACAGAGTAAAATTGGTCTTACTCTCCCAAAATATATTACTGAGTATTTGCTACTGGAAAAGTACGCAGACAGACCTTATATTAGCAGTATATTTTTGAAAGGATTTAGACGTGCACCCTACGCCAGGCATTGGTCGAAAATACGGATTTTTTCAACGAAATTTCAAATTTATTGGCCGAGAAAAAAAAAACGCAAGCCAGTTTTTGAAAAGTTAGTTCAAAATTAAAATAACTTATCTTTTGAGATTTCAGTTTTAATTAAGTTATTCACCGCCCGCTCAAAAATGGGGTCACGAGGGTAAATGTTATTAATATAGGCAAATTTTAAGATGCGTGTAATATAATAGCTCAGAAAATAACTTAAAGTTTACTTAATTCTTTTTGTTTTTTGTTTAAATAACTAATATAATAATATTATTATAAAGTTTTAAAATACATTACGTTATCATAAATCAACAATATTTTATAAAGTTTCAAATATGAAAAATTTTCACAAAAAAAAACTGTAAATATAATATTTTGGAATTTTTTTAATCTGACCCCTTATTTTTTTCTATAGGTAAAAAATATGATATGTATGCAAATCTCCATCTGTTTACCTTTTCAATGATATATAATATTTGTATATTATTAGTTATTTAATACTATATTAACTGCCCTTAAAACAACTATCTTGCGCCAAATTTGTTGAAAGTCCATTATATTGTAGGGTGTGTATATACATTAGCTATGGCATAGTGATATATGAAAATTTTTGCAACGAGATTTTGAAGTGCTCCCGGCTATTATATTGCTAGACTTGGAAAAAAAATACATATTACGAAAAATGGGGGAGTTTATTATTTTATTATAGTTATATTGTAGGGTGTGTATATACTAGAGCTGAGCACAAGCACAACAAAAACGTTTTATAAGCAATCGTCTCTCATTTCAACTACTGTCTCTTACATTCTATTTCATTTCAAAACAAGCACTTACTTCAAAAAAAATGGTTTAGAACCATCAAGCAATAACAAAATAGAACATATCTGAAATAGAAGAAAGCTGAAGTAGAACCAAATGATACAAAACAAAACTGAAGTAGAACCTCAAAACTGAAGTAGAACAACTATGAATGTTTTGTATGTTTTGATTATTGTGTTTTTTTGCTTCTTGCTGCTTACTAGTGTTGTCAACTTATAAGACCTTTTTTATTAAGTTCTTTGCTACAATCTTTGTTTGCCTTTTATGTTAAATAAAACAGAAATTTAAATATGATTTTTTACATAAATGTACGTATTTATTTGTATTAATATTAAATAAAAAAACAGTTTATTTTTATAAAAAAAAAACAAAACAAAAATATAAAATACATAGTGAATAAATTAATGTTAAACAAAAAACAGTTCATATTTAAAAAAAAATGCCATGTTAATATACATATACCTATAAGTATTTTTAAAGTTTGTTAAATAAGAAAATAGAGTTAAACAGTTAAAAGGAACCATTTTGGTTTAAAAACATAATTTGAGTTACAATCTCAGAATTACCGCCCAACGAACATCTTTTTTCTGTCAATAAACTTCGAGCAGCAGAAAACACTCTTTCTGATGCTGCACTTGATGCAGGAATAGCAAGTACCCTTCGGCTTGCTCTATATAGCAATGGAAACTGGTTTTTATTTGCGTCCCACCATTTCAAAGCATCAAAGTCATCATAAAAATGTATAACTGTATTTTCATACATTGATAACTCTTGAGAGACCATGTCTAATCCATTTTCCAGGCTTTGCTGAAAGACAAATCTACCAAATAATTCGCAATTGCTTTCCGAAACTTCTGCACCATCTGTAATATTTAATTGATTATTTTCATGATATTCGGCCATAATTTCTTTTGTAGCCTTTCTTATGGCCTCCTTTTCATCATCGTTAAATTGCAGAAGTTTGTTGGCGGGAGGAAACAAAAAAAGAGCTATTTTATGGGAAATGTTTAAGTTTTCTAAAACTAAAGTATTTAAATATACTAAGATTTTTTCTTTTAATAGCTTAATTATTGATATGTCTTGATCCTTGATTTCACACGATCGCAATAGCTTGTCGATATAAATAATTACAATATGTAATGTCGGGTACTTTTCTCCTTCAAGTTTTTTGAGAGCCTCTTCAAACAGCTTTAACACTTCAATTATGTGGCTTAAATGGGCAATGTTTAGGTCACCTAATCGGTGAACCTCGTTTTTATCCTGCAATATTTGATTAATTTCATTCCAATTATTTTGAATGGAAACAAATACATAGTAGAATGTATTCCAACGTGTGGGTGAGTAACTTTTTAGACTTTTTGTGAAATTAGAGTTGTTTCCAGACTTCTTAAAATATCTCACTAATTTGGAGCTAATGCTACACATTGCAGATATCGCGTCTACTTCATCCATAGACTTTTTTAATGTATTCTGTAGCAAATGGTTGATGCAAAACAAGTGATTATACGGCCGAAAAGCGCTTACCATATTCGAACCCCTATCAGTTACTATTATTGACTTTTTGTTTAAATCGCACCCAAACTCCGACAATATTTTTAATACTTTTGAATGAACATTTTGACCTAAAATATATAAAAATAATTACTGACTGCTTTTAAAAGTTACTGCATACAAACTAACCTGTATTCCGCTCACTATACATTGACTCCATTCCCAATAGTCTGCAGTTAATTTTGCCATCCTTTACAAAATGTATAGTAAGAGCTAAATATGATTTTCTTAAAAAGTTATCGGTCCACAGGTCCGAGGTTAAGCCGTAGCCAATGTCAGCTATTGCAGAGAGTTCACTTTTTACTTCATCGAACTTTGTTTTATAAATTGACTCGACGTTCCGTGATATTGTTGTTCGATCTGGTATGACAGACATGACGTCAATATTTGGACCAAACCTAGCTCCAATAGAAATAAAAAATTCTGCAACTTCTTTTAAACCATCGTCACTGACGATTTTAAAAGGTCTACAGTTCATCACTACCCATTTCGTGAACATATCTACTGCGTTTTTTTTTGTAGCATTATCTGCAACACTTTTTGGATCTGCTGACTTGCTTTGCAATACATTATTTATGTAGCACTTATGCTTCACTAAATTTGAGGTAGTTTTTGTGTTATGCTTATATATGTTTTTACACTGTCGACAAATTAAAAAGCCGGGTACTTCTTCGCCTCGATCAGTTTCAATACTAGCGAAAATGTCCCACACTTTGCTGCGTCCTCGCTTTGCGCTTATTTTGTACTCACCGGACGATATTTTGGATTTTATTTCACCAGCATCGCGTGTATGGGATTGGCTTGTGGACTCCTGCGTATAGTAATATCATTTACCATTTATAACACAAAATTATCAAAAACTTATACATATTTTTTATTTACTTACATTTGAAATATCCATTTTATTTTAAACTTAACAATTATTGCGAATTATTATTGCGAACGTTGTGTTTGTGGCAGAAACTTTTCATTTATGAATGAGTTTCTAAAAACATTTTTACCTTTTCTTACTCTTGTGAGAAAAAACAATTATCGGACCTGGAGGTACCTAGGTACTAATAAGGTGGAAATATTTATCAATTAAGAATTCCAGGAATTATGATTTTATATTTAAATTTTTTTTGCACTCATTTTGCTATGTTGTGTTTTTCCAACTATACGGCGCCAACACTTCTAAGCTACGCACACGCATTACAAAAACAACAAATATAAAGAGCATTGAAAACGTAATAAACCGTGTCAAAAAATGTGTTTATATTCAGGTAAGGCAACAATAAGAGGATCAGTTTTCCGCGAATTTTTTGTAATAATCTTTTTTTGGAAGTTTTTGCATGTAAAAAGGTTGCATGCCATTTGCATACATACTAATTAAGGAAAGAATTTTCTTAGGTGCAAAAATTGACCAAATATTTTAACAGCAATAGCAGCGAAGCAAAATCGCAAAACGAAAAATTAACAATTGAATAAAAGAGTTGGACTTAATTTTTTTTATGATATTAAAACAAAAATATATTTTCATAGCATGCTTTAAAAAACATTATCTTTTCAATTAAACATCATCGATAACGTTATTACCAAACTAAAAACTTATATAATACAGCTTAAAACTTTTGTGAAGTTTAGAAAAAAGTAGACGAAATAAATAAAAATATCGCTCAATTGATAACATCGTTGTTTAAGTTTTTTTGTTTCTGCCTATGTTCTACTGCACTCGCTATGTTCTGCTGTAATTTGCCGTTTCTTTACTTCACTATCTTTCTTTGTTTTGATGTTCTGCTTCCCAGCATAAAACAAAACCAAGCATTGCTGTATTCAAAATATTTTCAAAACATGCAGTTTTTGTTCTATTTTAAACCTTTACACTGCTTGTGTTGTTCTAAAGTGTAAAGCTGCAATGAAATACAATGCTTGGAAGTACTGTACAGTAGTGAAGAGTGAAGTTTAGAACATTTTGTGCCCAGCTCTAGTATATACATTAGCTATGGCATAGTGATATATGAAAATTTTTGCAACGAGATTTTGAAGTGCTCCCGGCTTTTATATTGTTAGACTTGGGAAAAAAAATACATATGACGAAAAATGGGGGAGTTTGGTTGTGGCTAAATGGCGCCTCATCGAGGTCAAAGTTCATCGTAAAAGCAAAAAAAATCATAAAATGTCCAATAACTGCCGCGGAGTCGCTCCTTAGGGGGTTTGCCCTACAAAGGGTTAGTTTTTCATAAATTTTACCCCAACCGTCCTAACAAGTTTTCGAGCGCCTCTTGAGGATTCAAAGGTACGACAAACCTCCATTGGTTTTTCCTCTTTGACATTATTGTAGAACATACTAACCTCCTATCTCTGCTCCTTAGGGTACTTCCCCTTCAAAAAAAGATATAGAAATTTGCCTTCTCCTTCTTACTACTTTCAGGGCTACTATGGAGGACCAAATGTATAATCGACCATTGATTTTTCTCACCTACCTACCCTATCTGCTCCTTTGTTCGTTAGGATACTTCCCTTCAAATAAGTATGTTTTAAAATTTGACTTCTTGCCTAACTACTTTTGGAGGAGTCAAAAGTATATACCAAACCTCTTTATCTGCTTTTTAGGGTCCTATACAAACGAAATTTTACATCTTAAATTTTTTATTAAATTTAATTCAGTAACAAGTTTTGAGGGTTTTATATTTATTACTTTAATTGATTAATTAATTTTTGCAATGAAGTGGATACTTTTTTCTATTTTCGGCAACTGTAAGCTGTAAGAAATATTTATACGTTCGTAGTTGGCTAAGGCAATATGTTTGAATGTCCATTGGGATGGAAAAATGTTGTCAGACTATCAAGGCGGTGAAAAAAAGGTTGAACGACTTCCAGTTTTCCTAATATATGATGGTAATGAGCAGTTCTTGTATGTACCAAAGATAAAGTCAGGTAAAGGAAAAGGCAAACGTATTTCGGAGGCCATTAACGGGCTTCTACTTGAATGATAAATCGCTCACCGCATTCAAGCTATTTGCTTCGACACCACTTCAACGAACACTGGCAAATTCCAAGGTGCATCTTTATTGCTTGAACAATTACTGGAAAGAGGTCTGCTCTATCTTCCAGCAGACATCACATTTATGAGTTACAACTGAAGGAAGTGTTTGAAGCCAAATTTGGAAAAATGTCTGGACCTGGGGTGCCAATATTTTCGCGTTTTAAAGATCAGTGGGAAAATATTAAAGATAAAACATATAGTCCTGGTATAAAAGATGATGAAGTTGCAGCAAAAGTTCAAATTGATACCGAATCATTTTGTTTGGCTCAATTAAATGAACAACAACCCAGAGGCGACTACAAGGAATTTTAACAAATCGTTTTGCTGTTCAGTGGTGTAAATATTCCCAACAATAGGTTAAGCCAACCAGGACCTACCAGTCATGCTCGATGGATGCGATGGATGGCTAAAGGCATATACCGTGTAAAAATGTTTTTATTTAGAAAATTTCTAGATTCAAGCGGAAATGAACTAACGGAACTCGCGATTTTACTATTTTCATTGTAACACTTAATTTAAAAAACTTGATTCAGTGCTGCTTCTACCCTAACAATGACTTCAACTTTTTAAAAGAGATTATACATTATGCTTCAATTGACGAGACAGTTTCACGTCAGCTGGTGAAGAGATTCTGTGGACATCTCTGGTATCTTAGTGGTGAAGCTGTTGCTTTTGCATTATTCGATCAAAATGTACCCTTTGATACCGAGCGAAAAATGGCGGATTCAATTCGTGCATTTGAGACAGATATAGAGAAATACGCCGAAGAACTGCCGGACAGTCGCATGGAGGAATCTTACAATGGTGATAGCGTGGCAGAAGAGGGTAGAGTGAATGTTTCTCCAGTAAATTTTTGCGACTTAAAAAGTGTTAAAAGAATTTTATTGACGCCAAAGGAAGTAAACTATGAGTTCCTGCAGAAAAGTTTGGATCATTATGTTACACCGGACACAGGAAAAATTTTCACTTTCCTCGGACTGTCAAAAGAGTTTCTTGGTAGTGATCCAGAAACTTGGGAAAAATATGAAGGTTACCAACAAGCACTAGAAACACTGCGAAAATTGCGTGTTGTGAACGATTCTGCCGAAAGAGGTGTAAAACTCATTGAAAACTACAAAAACATTTTGTGTCGCAACGAGGAAGAAAAAATATTTCTACTGCAAGTCGTTGCCGAAAATAGAAAAAAGTATCCACTTCATTGCAAAAATAAATTAATCAATTAAAGTAATAAATATAAAACCCTCAAAACTTGTTACTGAATTAAACTTAATAAAAAATGAAAGATATAAAATTTTGTTTGTATAGGACCCTAAAAAGCAGATAAAGAGGTTTGGTATATACTTTTGACTCCTCCAAAAGTAGTTAGGCAAGAAGTCAAATTTTAAAAAATACTTATTTGAAGGGAAGTATCCTAACGAACAAAGGAGCAGATAGGGTAGGTAGGTGAGAAAAATCAATGGTCGATTATACATTTGGTCCTCCATAGTAGCCCTGAAAGTAGTAAGAAGGAGAAGGCAAATTTCTATATCTTTTTTTGAAGGGGAAGTACCCTAAGGAGCAGAGATAGGAGGTTAGTATGTTCTACAATAATGTCGAAGGGGAAAAATCAATGGGGGTTTTTTGTACCTTTGAATCCTCAAGAGGCGCTCGAAAACTTGTTAGGACGGTTGGGGTAAAATTTATGAAAAACTAACCCTTTGTAGGGCAAACCCCCTAAGGAAAGAAGATAGGGTGTAAGCATGTTCTACAAAACTGTTGGGGAGGAAATTTTAATGGGGGTCAATCTTACATTCTACTACTCTAGGAGCGACTCCGCGGCAGTTATTGGACATTTAATGATTTTTTTTTTGCTTTTACGATGAACTTTGACCTCGATGAGGCGCCATTTACCCACAACCAAACTCCCCCATTTTTTTCCATATGTATTTTTTTTCCAAGTCTAACAAAATAAAAGCCGGGAGCACTTCAAAATCTCGTTGCAAAAATTTTCATATATCACTATGCCATAGCTAATGTATATACACACCCTACAAAATAATGGACTTTCAACAAATTTGACGCAAGATAGCTGTTTTAAGGGCAGTTAATATAGTATTAAATAACTAATAATATACAAATATTATATATCATTTAAAAGTTAAACAGATAGAGATTTGCATACAAATCATATTTTTTAACTATAGAAAAAAATAAGGGGTCAGATTAAAAAAATTCCAAAATATTATATTTACAGTTTTTTTTGTGAAAATTTTTTATATTCGAAAGTTTATAAAATATTGTTGATTTATGATAACGTAATGTATTTTAAAACTTTATAATAATATTATGTTATTAATTATTTAAACAAAAAACAAAAAGAATTAAGCAAACTTTAAGTTATTTTCTGAGCTATTATATTACACGCATCTTAAAATTTGCCTATATTAATAACATTTACCCTCGTGGCCCCATTTTTGAGCGGGCGGTGAATAACTTAATTAAAACTGAGACCTCAAAAGATAAGTTATTTTAATTTTGAACTCATTTTTCAAAAACTGGCTTGCGTTTTTTTTTCTCGGCCAATAAATTTGAAATTTCGTTGAAAAAATCCGTATTCTCGACCAATGCCTGGCGTAGGGTGCACGTCTATATCCTTTCAAAAATATACTGCTGATATATTTTGAAGCCTGCTTTTTCCAAAAACGTTAAGAAAAAAATAATAATTTTTACAAATATTTGCAAAAAAAGTTAATCAATTGTGCTCAGTTTTTGTCAAAATTATGCCATTTTTGGAATCACCTTGAAAATTTTGTGTAGGCTTAACAAACTTTTTAAAAATACAAAAATATTTTTAGCATAAATACAATTGCAGACATTTGCAAAAAACCAAATAAAGTCAAGGTCAAAAACAACAATTTTAAATTTCAAACCCAAATATCTTTTAAACGGTAACAGGTAACAAGAAAGAGTGAGTATGTTTTCTTTTTAGATTTTAATTTTCATCAAATCAATCCAAAAATCATTAAAATCGGTTGATATTTGCAAAAGTTATAAGCATAGAAATGTTTTGTAAGGCCGAGGAGGTCAAATTTGGCACCCTGTAGCTCAACGTATGTATATACAGGGTAGTCCAAAATTTTATTTTCTAAAACCTTGGGTCCTCCTCTACGACTGCTTCATACATTATTTTATAATTGGACAAATACTTTCGAAGGTCGTCTACGTATTTTGTAAAAACTTTTGGTTTTGTTTAAAGTTTTTCTACGATACTTTTTAAAAGCTCTTCCATTACAATGTCCGTCACTATTGGCGAGGCTGAAGAACCCATTGGGAGCCGTTTACATTGTGCAAAATTTTAGTATTGTAAAAAACAACTCTTTGGGCATTCCTGTATGTTTTTCAATTTCCAGCCATTTTTTCTTTATCACTTCTATTGCCAAATCCACTGGTATACTCGGGGAAAGCGATACCACGTCAAACGAAACTAACCTATCGTCCTTATCTATATCACAGTTATTTATCCTATCCCTAAATTGCGCAGAATCCCTTATGTTGAATTTTGAATTTTCCGTTAGCTTCTTTAAGATGTTGACTAAGAATTTACATAATTCACTGGAAGGTGATTGGACTGATGCACAGATTGGTCTGAGTGGGAACCCTTGTTTGTGGATTTTTGGTAGTCCATAAATTCTGGGTGCGAAACCCGCGTCATTTTTCAGGTACTTTTTTACAATCACGAGATATATACTTTATGGGGTCGCAAATTGATAATAACTGAGAAGTGAAATCGCTGAGCATTAAAAAAATCCTCGCCTGTCACCAGTTCTTTTTTTGCCGTCCGATATTTTTTTCAATATGCAAAAAAATCTTCAGAAATAATCAAATCTACAGTGAGCGATATAAGAAAGCGAATTTCGAAACTAAAGCCTTTTGTTGTTTAAATAAAGAATGGAAAAAGTGCTTTGATTGATTAGGAATTTTTTGTAACAATGATTGATGGCAAAGTCTTAAATATAATAACAGATGCATCGTCAACTTTAAAGTGTGTAATTTGAAAAAAAGCCACAGAAAGATCTTAAAAATTTTTAAGATTCAAGTGATGAGCGTAATTATAAATATGGAATTTTTCCGTTACATGCCAGAATTAGGTACATAGAGTTTGTTTTAAAACTAGCGTAAACGATTTCGAGAGAAGAAAACTATTCCTAAGAAAAAATTATGCAAAATGGATTTCTTAACCTTGGGCTGAAAGTAGACTGCTCAAAGCAGGGGTATAGAAATACTAACGTAGGTAATATATCCAGAGCATTTTTTGAAAATGATGAGTTACTGGGGTAGACAATAACATTATAAAAAAGTTGGCAGTTATGCTAAATGTTGTGAGCTCTAGAGAAATGGTAAATGGCCCAAAGTTTGATGATTATACATCAAAAGCTGCCCAACTTTTAGCTCAAATGTACCCTGAGAAGGAACTTACCTTATCAATATGCTGGTTGGCTCTTCAGACCCACTTTTTTCATCACAAAGGCATGTAAGATCTCGAAAGGGTTTGGAAGAACATAATAATAACTCTGATATGTTAAGCCTTTTGAATAACGTTCTCAATGTTAATGACTATTTCAAAAAGAACTAACTAATTAAAACCAATTATTCTATTTTAAAAAAATATACTAAATAACATAATATCTATAACATTATTTAATATTAAAAATAATTTAAAAATGTGTTTCTGTAATGGAAATAAAAAATATAATATTGGTTAAACATGTTATATTAGAGGGTTTCTTTTTCTAAGCTTTCGGATTTAAACATAGTGTATTGCAAAGCACACCGGGTTAAACTAGTTACTTCATATAAATTTACTTAGAATTAAATTTTAAAAGTATATAAAAATGTGTATTAGCGATACAAATAAAAAACTTATATTAGATAAACATGTTAACATTTAACTGGAAAAATTATCCTATTTTTACCTAAATTTTTAGAGCACCCTGTACCTCTAGCAGTATTTTGTAAGCAATATTTTAAAACCTAAAGTGTCATCTGTCAATATCTTGTTAAATCTTTAAAATATCTTAATTATGATTTTTGCAACGAAAAAAGTCAAAAGGCGCCACTGTGCGTCTGTCATTTGAAAATTTTTCGTTGTGTTTAATTGCTTTGCTAGCCTTTTACGTATTTAATGTAGACGGTTGTCAAAGTAATTTGGCAGCATTGCACTCACAAAAAACAGTTTGACAACTTGTTGTCATTTCGGAGAATAAATTTGAACATCTTTTAAATGAAAAATATTACAAGTATGAAGAATTTATATTTATTTACATTTTAAATATTTATTTTTAAATATTTAAAGAAAATGGAAATCAGCAGCTAAAATTGCCAAGCTCAGAACCGTGTCCCAAAAATTCAAGCTTCTTGAATGCATGAAATGACATTACAGCTAATTGAGCTTTAGAATCACGCGAGGCAATGTGGGATTTTTTTAGAGTTGTGTCGGTCATGAACGAACTAGTTCAATTGAACGATTCTTTCCACTGAGCGGTTGAAACAGTTCAGTTTTTATCGCTCTTTTGTTTCATTTGCTTCTTTTGTTTCACATGAATCTTTTTTTCACTTGATTCGTTTGCTTCTTTTGTTTCACTTGATTTCTTTGCTTCTTTTGTTTTCCTTCTTTATTTTCTTTCGGCTACACGACCGTTAGACCAGACAAAAATGTGGTAGCGGGAATCAAAGAATTGGATATATATCTGAACGAAGAATATTTGGCATGAAAAAAAGACCCATTATTATGGTTTATGCATAGTAGCCACATCCGTGCCATGCAAGCGGATTTTTTCAGCTACTGGACAAATTGTGTCAGAAAGGCGCACTCTTTTAAAGCCAAAAAAAAGTGGGTAGCATAGTTTTCTTACACAACAATATGTGAATAAAGACTTATATTTTTTTTCATACTTTTGTATAAATTGATGTTAAAATGTTGAAATTGAATTTGCTTTGTATTCATAAATAATTGCAATAAAACTGATTTTTTTATGTATGTATGTATATAACAAATAGGTTCTTAAGATTATTTTAAAAAATATGCAAATTTTATGTACTAATATCTTGTTAAAACAACTTTTTCCCTGTCTGTATAATTTTTGCAAAATCGAACAAACTGCAATTAAAATAATTTTTTTACTAAAAACACCTAAAAGAAGCTATGTTTATGTTCAAATGTGTTTAAATTTTTCATTTCGTAAAATAATATTCAATATTTCCAAAAAAACCTTAGGTTCAACATAAAAGATACCGGCTGAAATAAAAGGCTAATTAAAAAAAGGACCGACTAACCTAAAAGAGCTATTGAACTAAAAGACCGACCTAGTTCACTAAACTAAATTGAAACAAAAAGACCGGTCAGTCAATTGAACTATTAAGCATACTCTAGATTTTTTATTAGCCCTTAACAGGGCAGAAATGCAAAGGAAGCAGCATGGGCGAAAACTTCGGAAGAATTGGGACTTTCCCGATATGAAGTTACGACCAAGTGGAACAGTATTTGGTGGCTCTTTTCGGATACGTATTTTCATATATTAAACTTAAATGTTACATTCGTAATGTACTAAATAATTTAGGGTACATACAACAAATTTACCCATACAAAAAGTAGACAAGCAGCATTATCGTCTGCGGCAGTAATTGCAAAGAATTCATACTATAAAGTACTGCAATTTTTGGAACCGACACTGAAGACTGCTTGTAATACTGAATCAAACTTTGCAGTAACATAAACTGAACTTGAAAAATATACTTAATGCTAGTCAGGGTTGGGCAGTATTTCAAATACTTGTATTTGAAATACAAACAGAAATTTTAATGATTTTTTGGAAGCAACAGAATGGCATAGTCGAGCGGGCATATCGCACGTTGGTGGAAATGGCTCGTTCGATGATGGTTCACAGCAATGTTCAGCAAAATTTATGGGCTAAAGCGATAAACACAGCGGCTTATCTTCGTAATAGATGTCCTACTAAGATATTGGATAATGAAACACCATATGAAATTTGGTTTCGTCGTAAGCCAAATGTACAGCATTTAAGAACATTTGGTTCACAATCAGTAGCCTTAAACAAGGCTGGTACGCTTAAATTTGAGGCTAAGGGCGAAAGTTTTATAATGGTGGGTTATTCCCAGGTGGCAGAGGCCTATCGTTTGTACAACAAGGATAAACAAAGCTTAGTCGAACGGCGTGATGTTCTATTTGAAGAAGATGCATATGATATTAACAATGGATAACCTGCAACAAAATGTGTCGAAGATTATCTTTCAATTTAGTTCAAACTGATGATCGAAAATTGAACAGTGAAATAAAGTCCGGACCTATAGCTTTTGATAAAGTGCAACACGAGACCGACAGTGAAAATTTTGGTGATATGAGTGCTGATAACATGAGTGACCTTGCTGGTTTTGAAACCGCTGACGATGCTGAATTAGATGTGGAACGTTGTATTGAAGATAAGCCTAATATTGTTAAGCGAGGCAAACCAAAAGATAAAAAAAACAAGTAGACCAGGCAGACCGCGAAAGCTGCAGTCAGAATTGCATAATATGATCGAGGAAAATGTGCCTACAACAGTACAAGAAGCAATGAATGGCGTAAATCGTGCTAATTGGTACGAAGCAATGTGTTCAGAAATGTCATCTTTGAGGAAAAATGGTACGTGGTCTTTACTAGACTTACCCAAAGGCGCAAAGGCAATCAATTCCAAGTGGGCTTACGCTCTTAAGAAAAATGAACTTGGTCAGGTGGAACGCTTTAAGGCTAGGCTTGTGGCAAAAAGCTGCAATCAAAAATTTGGCGTGGATTATGATGAGACCTTCTCATCTGTGGGCAGATATGCTACCATACGTTTGATGTTAGCATTGGCTGTGCAATGGAAAATGAATTTAGACCAAGTTGATGTCAACTCAGCCTATTTGAATAGTGATATACACCACGACATTTATATAGTTCAACCGGAAATGTTTGTGAATCGTGAATATCCGAACATGGTCCTTAAGCTTCATAAGGCAATATACGGGTTAAAACAATCGGGCAAGGAATGGTATAAAAATCTGTTTTCTGTTCTTAAGCAAGTTGGATTTGTGCAGAGTGATAATGAACCCATCAGTGAATGGATAATTAGTATTGGTCGCAGTATATGTAGATGACATCCTTATTGGTTGTGAGGATGAAGTAATTGTTTTGCATATTAAACAATTATTGGCGGAAAATTTTCTAATCACTGACCTTGACAGCTATATCATTATCTGGGCATCGAAATACAACGTGAAGGTAACACAGGCACAATAACTATGTGTCAAACACAATAAATTAACGAGTTGCTCGAAGAGTATGGCATGGAGAACTGTACATCAGTAACGACCCCACTTGAAGCGAATCATCAGGTAATTTGTAAAAAAGATGACTGCAAAATGGTTGACCAGCATGATTACTAGTCTGTAATAGGTGTGCTAATGTATCTGGCTATTACAACTACACCAGACATCCTCCATTCGGTGTCGAAACTGGCACAACGGAATTCGAATCCGCATATCAAACATATGCAGGCAGTGAAACGAATTTTACGTTACCTACGTGGCACAATCGATATGAAGATTGTATACGAAGCTGGAGACAAATCCATAGAGGGATTCATAGACGCTGATTGGGGTGGTAACACCCTCGACGGAAATCTTATACCGGTTTCATATTTTATGTTGGTGGATGTCCCGTATCCTGGGAATCCAGAAAACAATCTTGTGTGGCTCTTAATAGCACAGAGGGCGAATATATGGCAATGTCAGATGCTGCCAAAGAGACTATATTTTTAAGACGATTGTTGATGTAAATTGGATATTCATCTGGTGAGGCTATTCAACTAAACATCGACAACCAAGGTGCAAAAAAACTTGCGATAAGCCCCTTGTATCTTAAGAGGACCAAGCACATAGACATTCGGTTTCATCATGTACGTGAAGCCATGAAAAAGAAGGAGATGCTCTTGAAATATTGTCCAACACATGACATGGTTGCTGATATTTAAACCAAAAATTTGGCGAAGATGAAACATCAGTACTTTGTGAAATTAATGAAATTTTTATAATTGCTTTGTAAAACGCCTTTCACATTGAGAAGGAGTGCTGGGATTACTTATATAATTTATCAACCCTACTAACAATGTGAATGTCGTTACTAATTTTTCTTTACTTTCTATTTTTATATTCTGAAAAACTAGGAGGCTATAATTTTTTATTTAGATATAATTCATTCATTCAATTAAACTTTTTCAATAAAACTTAAACACCTACAATCACAATATGAGAATACCTCACTAGTAAATCAGACATTTTATTCTCAAAGAAAGCTAAATCCCCATGAGACAGATAAACAACTTCCACTTGAACTTTGACATCACCAATACAAATCCCAGCAAAAAACACTTAACATTACCATAATTATTACCACTAAATACTACTCTATGCTTAATATCTTTCAAAATGTAAAAAGCTTCTCATCCCTCCCCTCATATTTGGGCGATCATTCCTAAGAAAAACATAGCCAGGAATACTAACAACGTCGTCTAAAACTGTTTCTTTTAACCACGTTTTACTGACAAAAAAAAACGCCCAAAAAAGCACCCTCTACCAAGCGCTTAATTTAAAAAAATTTCGAAGAACTGGGTTTTAAGGTGAAATATGGGGTAGTTAAAATGACCTATTTTAAAGGTTCTGTTTCAAATAACTTAACTGAGATCTTAGAAAGTAATTATCTCTATGTAAAGGCCCAAGATTCTGGCGAACATCCATATTTAAAATAAAATGGTTATCAAATTTAAAAATAACGACGCAAATGATAATTTAAAATATAAAAAAAGCAGAAGTGTAATCACCTATCCATATGCAATTAAGCTCCACTATCATTAACAATCATCGGGGGGACTGCAACACCATCATTATTGATCATCCTACCATCATCAACTAGCATACCATGTTCCAGATTACTTTCATTCAGCATGTCAATACATTGCTCCATGTCCAAAAGCCTTTCAGAATTGTTAGGTAATGTTACTCGAGCTTTTGGCACATCACCATTAATATTTGTACTTATAATAAATAATTGTATTATTAGACCGAAGACTTCTGAACACTGATAAAAGTCTCGCAGCAATAGATGATCAGCAAGCATTACCTTTGATGAAATATTTTCTCCAATAATATCACTCAGCATGATCCAGCGCTTTTTACTAAAATAATCATAATTTGATCACGTTGCTGCAGCGAATTGAACTTTACAAAAACAGCCTTGGCGTTGTTTATATACGCACAGTGTTGCACATTACTATGCGACATTGAAAGACCAGAAAGTGAGGCAATCTTAAAAACCGAATCATTTAAATTTTTAATATGGTTTGACTGCCCTCTTACTACTTACTATGTCAGCTCTATTAAATCTTCTTTGCAAAATGTTGTTATGCATTTCTAGACGCTTAACTGTTGAATTATCATGATTTACATTTACAGCTGCAATTCTATCATTCAGCATTCTAATTTTTTCAGCTTGTTCAGCCCGATATTTATTAAACAACACAATAATTTTACATTCGAGAGCTGATATGCTGGTATAAAGTTGTTTTTCCAAAACACGGTTGTGTTCCTCAAACTTTAAACCAATATCCGAGGAGATGTTGTGCAATTCCTTCTGTATATTACCAGGTATTGACGACTTTGCAGAAAGTTTGTCTATTTGTAAAGAGCTACAAAATTCACAAAAGAAGTGGAATAATTTTTTATTTTTACAGAACAATTTTTGGTGCTCAACTGACACATTTATACAGTTTATTTCGGTTGTAGGACTTTTTTTGTTTCCTTTTTTTTCTTTTCCTCTTCTTTTATATTTTATTAGAAAAGATTGCACTGCCAAAGAATGTAAACCAAAAAAGAGCGGTTTAAATTACCCACAGTGGCCGCAGACAACAACAAAAGAAAAGCTCAAATTGGTTTTATTCAGGAAGAGCGCTCGAATAAAACTCGCTCGCGAGCGATATTAATTTGAGAGATTTCAATGTTTAATTATGTTCAAAGATTTTAATCTTGTGAGCGAGATTTATATTTGAGCTCGCGAGATTTAAAAATAGAAATTGTTTTCGGAGCGATATTAATTCGAGAGATTTAAATGTTTGATTCTGCTCGCGAGATTTATAATTGAACTCGCGAGTTTAATAAATTGAACTCGCGAGTTGAATAAATTAAACTCGCAACAGAAACAAAAATTAAAATCTTTTTGCGATCACAACAAGAACGATTCGAATGCTTTACTTATGTTCTTGTGCATGTATGTACATGTGTATTGGTACGTTGATGCTTGTTTTTGGTTATTAAGATTTTTTTTCTGTAATGCTTATATGATTGCGTGTACGTTTATATCTGTCACATTAGAAAAAATATTATAAGGGATTTTAATAAGCAGTTTTATGAAATTTATTTAACCGTAGTTAACAAATTTGGATAAAATAACTTGAGCCAAAAGTACTAAGAAAATTGTATTAAAATGTAGGTTTGGCTAACAATTTAAAACATACGTTTATATGATTGTGTACTTTAATTATTATTTACGTATTTATTAAAGAAATATTAAAGAAATTTAGTAGCACATATTTTAAAAATAATGACTTATTTTAAAATTATTTAATTTAAAATTAAATAAAATTTTATTCATCACTGACTTTATTATCAATTATTAATTGCTCAAACAATCAAACGAATAATATCTAAGTGTTTTTATATTTTTTATTATACTTGTTACATTTACATACATATCAACAATAACAAAAACCCAAAAAAACCCCTAATAAACTACATATAACACATACATACCTGCTTACAATTCTTTTGTACAGTCTAAATCAGAGTACAAATTTTCTCAAGAGTGAGCGATAAAAAACACCATTCATGAAAAATCTCGAGAGCGAAAAATCCTAAAAAAAATTTTTTCTTCTCACGTTCATAAAAGAGCGTGAAAAAATTTTTGCCAACCCTCACTCACTTATGAGAAGTTTGTCATTTTTTTTTCACGCTCACAAATGAAAAATAAAAACCAAATTTTATTTCTCACTCACAAATGAATGAGAAATTTTTTCTTTTCACTTTCGATTCATTCTTTTATGAGTGCGAGTGTTGCTTTAATATTTTTCACGCTTTGTAACAGAGTTGCCGGAAAATAATTTTTTAAGCGTGTGAAATTTGTACTTCCAATGGGGGTTTTCAGACAAGACTAATTTTTAATCCGCACAAAATTTTGTTCTTTAGTTTTCACACAAGACTAATTATGCTGGCATAAAACTGTGCACGTATACAAAGCTTTGTGTGTGTTAGTATTTTCTTTGCTTATTTCACGTTCATTAGTGTGTATGTGTTAGTTTTGTTCTGCTTGTGCGGGGTTGAAGCTGGTTGAAAAAATTATGCCAACCAAAACCACTCTCTTCACCGAAAAAGCCTACAAACTGCGATTTTATGCCAGCACAATTAGTCTTGTCTGAAAACCACCAATAAGAGTAAAAAAATTCTTGCATTTACATAATTTTTTTTTATTTTGCTGCTTGTATATACTTATATGTTGTTAAATTTAAAAAATACTACACATCTATATTTTGATCAGTCTTTTGAGTATATTTTTAATTAAATGACTTTTAATGCTATTTGAAAAAAAGAAATATATTTTTAAATAAAATAACAACCACAAATTTATAATAAAAATTACGTTTGTTTCCCAGAGTAAGGCAAAAATTTTTTAAAAGAATTGCGTTACTTAATTTTTATACTGAGGAATCGATATGAAGGTTTATAAACAATAATAAATAAATATTAACATAAGGGATTACTTATAGCAGTATTTATTGTGAAAAAGTCATATTTATAAAAAAATTGTTTTTGTTAAGAAACTTAAATAATACATTATATTTTATGTTGTGATTTTTTAGAAATATTATAGTCTTCACTGACACAAATTTTCATAGCAATCTTTAAAAATATTTTTGAACTGTTTTTCTAAATTTTTAATTGACGTTTTCTAATAAAAAAAAGTATTTCTTGTGTATTGTGTTCAAGGTCGTAACTGCTCTTTTTTTTAATTTACCTTACTTTTGCTAATGGAACTCCTTCAAACTCTTAGGTTCTATTTAATGACCTGAAAGGTAAAGTTTTAAATTGTTGTACATAAAAAGATTTGCGTGTGAATTGTATAATAACCACCACAATTTTTTGTAACAATATACCCAATACCTAAAAGGATGACAGACAGGCAGGTACTAAATACTTTCCAAATTAGTGGAAAATCCCAAACAAAATTAAATGATGAACAATTATCTCTAATGGTGGTAAAGCCGAATGCAATTTTTTCCAATCCTTTTAAAATTTGCATGAGTGTGTGTAACAGCTCTATGTTTTTTGCAATATAAACATTAAACGTTTGTAAAAGCTTCTTATTTGGATTTTAAATAGCGTGAAGTGAATAACAAACATTGCCTAAAAGACAATTTAATTTTGCAAAATATGTGTTGTACGATGCATCTTCAAAAAAAGTATTTGCGTAATAGAATCGTGCAAAAAGGAACTTAGTTAGAAAGTGAAGGGAAATATCAAAAGACATTACAAACTACTTCACAAACAAGATATACAAAGTAATGGTGACGATGCTTTTGTTTGTCACTGGAGTAATGCTCCCCTTTTTGTGAAACCTTAACCGCATATTTTTATTACTAAAATCATTAAATCGGATTCATTGAAAAATTTAAATGAAATGAAGTTAAATAAATGCAAATAAGCCACAACGTATAACAGTGCCTGGTTTTTCAATTTATTAAAAACATGGTTTTAAAAAAAAAATTATTCCTACTTTTTTTAAGCATTTCAAAAACTATGCAACAAATTTTTACATATGGCAGCACCAGTAACATGACCAAAAAATTTTGTGTGTATGTACACATTTATGAATGCTTCGCGAAAAAATTCATTTATGATTTCTCACTTATGAAAAGTACTCGAATTTGATGCTTTTCATTTATGTTCGTGAAAAGAAAAAATAATTTTTTCTTTTCACTTCTCATTTATGACTGGTAAAAAAAAAATTTTTTTTTTTCTCGCTTGAGAGTGAGAAGGTACAAAATGTTTTTTAAAAACTCATTCATTAATGAAAAATTGCTGCAGTAAACACCACTGTTGCCAACTTTTTTCGCAAAAATAAAGCTAAATTACAGTAAAAAAACATTAAAAAATAGCTAAAATTAAAAATTGTTAAAAATTTTAGCTATTGATAGCCAAAAGGTCGTTTTTTAAACGTTCTGGCCACACTATTGCAAAAACGGTGTATCTTGTTATTTTGCAATAGTTTAAACAACGGAAACAGTTTCAATCTCTTCTTTATACATATTAAAAAAAAAACCAAAGTAGTGTGGCATCTGAAAGAAATAAAACACTTAAAAAAATAATGTATGTACATATGTATATAAATTATCCCCCATATTCAAAATTATTATTGAAGGTTTATTGAGGGCTAATTTGACATATTTCTATGAAATAATTGTCAAATAAGCCATAAATAAATATATCACAATTATTATGAATACAGGCGTCAGTGTTTTACACATTTGAAAAAAAGTAAATTAAAAGACTCTCTAGTCTTTGGCATGAAAAATTTAGTAAAATTTGTTAACTATCTATTAATATAATTCATATTAAAAAGGAAAAACAATGTTAAATATTATACAAATCCCGATAATTCGTACCCAGATAAAACGTAATTCCAGATAATTCGTAATAAACCTTCGGTCCCTTGAAAAAATCTCGTTAATTCGTAAAATTTCCATACATTTTGGTCCCCTCGGTAATTCGTAATTTTTTTTTTCAAACAAAATCTTCTTTACCTCTTATAAATCGTAATTGTTTGCTAACTACCACTTATAATTCGTAATAAAAACAACAAAAACATGGAAAGAATGATTTTTTGTTTACCGCTATTTTTTTACGTGGCTTTTGCTTGTGTGTGTGTGTTTATTTTCTTAAGTTAAGTTTGTTACAAAAATGCTTGTATTTTACGCTAAGTAAATGAATTTGCTACTTTATTTTATGTATTTACTCTATTATTTATTTTGTATTAATTATTTTTATCAATTGTTTTTTATGTTTATTTTTATCGTTTTAGTAAATAAATTGAAAAACCCCGTTAATTCGTATTTATTTTACTTTAACCCCGTTAAATCGAAACGCCACTAAATCGAAAACCCCTTTAATTCGTAAGAAATGACCGGTCCCTTGCGATTACGAATTATCGGGATTTGACTGTAGTTTGTTTGATTAAAAATCTGAAGCCAATCTTCTACATCTGAATTTTCATAGGTCAAATTGGTACCCACTTTAAGTAGTATTGATATCGGTATTTCGTAGTTCCATCAGTTATTAATATTTACTTGTAAAATACACTTACACCACTTAAATTAAAACTGATATGCATAAACATGCAAACCTAGATACATAATTGGTTTTAAGAATACGTAAATATGTAAGTGTATGTTTAAAAATACCGTTATTCGAGTTTTACCTAGCAACATTTATTTAAAAGATGTACTTGTAATACCGCTTATTTGCTATGAAAACTTTTAGTATTCCTAGTGCCAAACTCAGTATATCAAAAAAGGAAGACACAAAAACACCTTGTCTGTGAATTAACCTTCCTTTGGATAAAGCTATAACAATGTTGACAAGTAAAAACGTTTAAGTAAAATTGAAACTGGACGTTAAAAAATCGCTAGATTTTCCACTAATAGCTAAATCAGATATTTTATAGCAACGTGTATAAAAAAATCGCTAGATTTGACGAGAAAATAGCTAAATTGGCAACAGTGGTAAACACAGCGCTCACACTCGTTCTCACGAATGAGAAGTGAGTGAGCAATTTTTAACTCTGGTCTAAATTAACAAAACCAATAACAACGCATACACACATATGCATCTGTACATTTTTTTTTGCGTTTTATTTTTAGCTTCACGAGAACAATTTTTACAAAAATGACGTTCGCATCGCGATTTGAATTTTCAACTTCACGATCTTAAAATAGAATTCTATTCACAACTTTAATTTTAAACTCGCGAGAACAATTTTTAAAACGAGATTTATAAATAGATTTCGACTCGCGAGACGAGAAAATAACAAAGATCTTAAAATAAAAATTCCACTCGCAGCTTTAATTTAAATCTCGCGATAACAATTCCAAAAACGAGAATAATTATTAAAATTACGCTCGCGAGCGGAATTTTTTCCTACCCTGACTTTATTAGACTCAAACTCCAAAGCAAGCAAACTTCAATAAACAAAAGTCTTTTTTTTATATATTTATGTACTTCTTTAGCTAATAGAGCTTAATTTAAACCAAAAAAAAAAAAAAATAAATATTTTAACTTAAAGACTTCGTCTAGAATTAAATGACAGCTTATCTTTCAATATACAACTTAAAGTTAATTTAATTATTTTTAATTTTGCTCAGCTGACAAAAATTCCATCTCGGTATCCGTAACGTTGCCAGTTTCACTTTAGGATATTGTCATATAACAGTGTATGTTATTAAAATTACAAAAAAATAATTGTATAAATCAAATAGTCTTTCGGCTATTTTCACAACCTGTGATTATTTTAATTTAACAGGAACATTAACAAACCGCCAATATCGTTAACCGGAATTATTTAACATACGGTTAGTGTTTTGCGTTTCACCATCTTTCGGTTAGTTAACACCAGTGATGTTATAAGTAGGGAAAAATCCCTATTCGTAAAGATTTTCGTCTAAAAAATTGAGCGTGGGGAAAAAAAGACGGATTTTTTAAAATCGTCGAAATGTAGGGATTTCGCAGAAATATATTAATCTGGCACTCTTTTTCAATTTCTGCAAGCAACGCGTAAAATTGTTGTAACGGACACATTGGATATTGTCATTTATTTTGAGTATTTCCCGCCATTTGATCAGTGATATGGAATTAATATACATTATGTTTCTGTAAAATAATTTATTATCTTCTTCAGACTCTTCGGCTTGCTTTAAGGAAACAAAACTTTAACTTCAATATGCATTATCCGATCTTTTTACAAGATGAATCTAAAAACTGTTACACTTTCCAGAGTAACGAACTGCATTTAAAATAAATGGCTTTTCAACTGTACAGTTATGAGAAAACAATCGTTCAAAACAACCGTTATTTTTTTTTTTATAAGAAAACACAACCCAAAAGTACAAAATACAAATTTCTGTTGAGTTTAATTAACGATTTGTGACTCGTATGAGTTTATATCCTTTGCTTTTATGTTTATTATTACTTTTCGTTATTTAATTTTAATTATATGAAAAGACTGATTTATGTACAAGGAAAATTCATACAAGGTAAAAGAAAAAATGCCTAGTTACATTGTCAAAACCCAAAGCAAATTCGCACAATATAAAACACACACTTGCAAAACAACTATTTTATTGCTATGAAAATGTGTATAGATGTATTAACTACACTTCGGTATAAATTTAATTTTAAAATTTAAACAGTTTAAAACAATTTTTACAAAATTTAACATAATTAAAAACAAACCAAAATTATAAGACACGAAAATAAACCATTTTGACAAATTAACTTGATCAAAATCAAGAAGCCTTGTTTATGTGTTTATTTATATGCGTATTTAGAATGTAGGTACAAAAACTTTAAATACATTTTACTTGTATAAAACCTAAATACATACGTATGTTTCCTTTTATTTGTGTTGATTTATGTTTGCATTAAAAAGTAGGGATTTTTGTAGTGACAAATTTTTGAGCGCGTAGGGAAAAAAGGGATTTTTTTCCGACTGTGCAAAGACTTTTTAAAAAAGTTAATAACATCACTGGTTAACACTAACATTATAGAAAAAGTTGGTAATACTGATTTTTACTACATACGAAAAAATTAATACAAAAATTATTAGCAATTTTTTGATGCAAGAGAAATATATATTTAAAATAAATTTTTTACTTAAAATAGTTTACATACAGTTCCTTGGTAAGTATTAATTGTTAAATGTGCATGCATTTAAGTGTATTCATTGTAGAAAATATAAAAAAATATTTAATATAGATTTTAAATGTAGGAAGAAAAATGCTCCCGTCGTGTAGAAACCTTTTTCTTTTTGGCTTTAAAGCTTGTAATATTGAAAACATTACAAAAAAGTAAAAGCATTTAACCGGAAGATTTTATTCTGTTAAATTTAACAGGGACTTTTTTTTATTAATTTTTACCGGTTAAATGCTAACCGTACCTTGTGAAATGCATTTTTCCCTAACTTGCGGTTAAACTTCCTGTTCAATTAAAATCGCACTTTGTGAAAAGGGCCGTTAATGTTATTAGTTAATATAAAATAAATTTATCCAAAAAAGGTAGAAGCAAAATATTTTTGTGAGCTACTGTATGTACATATCTATACATATATACCTACATATAGGTATGGTACATAATTTTTAAACAAAAAGTAATTTAAAATTAACTAAAATATGAAATAAATAAAACCACACACGTATTGACAACAAACTTTAGTGATTTAATAAAAAATTGATCTATTATATTGCCAGGAAATCTCCATTGCCGGCGTCATGAAATATTCTGTTAACAGTTCTCGCACGCGCAAAGCGTTGTCGGTCGCTCTACCGATACAAGCAGATGGTTGCACAGAAGAAAGAATTTCTGTCTAAGTCAGAAGCGATGACCTATACGGATTTAGGGGCAATTACAAAATTATGCAAGGCGCAAATAGCTAATGAAATCTCCTTTATAAAGTTTACTTTTACATTCATCAGCCTTCGTAATATGCGAAAGCGTGATGCACAAATATCAAACACATTTTCAACCACGTTTCTTTCACTTTAAAGTCAATAATTAAAAACTTTATGTGCAATTACTTAATCTCGATAAGAATATGGCTTTTGAAAATATGTGTCCAAAGGGAATGCATCGTCCGCAACTATTACGAATGGAAAAGGTTCATTTCCTTCAGGCAATGGTGTTGGTGTTAAAAAATTTAAAGTGCTTTCTACAAACGCAGTTGAGAGCGAATACTTTTTCAATGTACACATTCTAACAAATGTACGTTGAAAAGACACTGCCGTCCGATTCGCGGCCAAACGCTGCTATGTCAACATACATACATACATATATACTTAAGTTTATATTCTGCATTAATCAACGCCAACCACACTATGCTACTATGCTGCTTTTAGCAAAAATATTTAGAGCCAGAATTTGGTGGAGCTTGAATCCTTGTATGCTTACCATCAGGGTTGGGCAGTATTTCAAATACTTGTATTTGTAATACGTATTTAAAATACAAATACGTATTTTATATTTGTATTTGAAATACCACCTTCTAATACAGAATGGAAACTTTGCCTTGGTATTAATTCATGTCTTCGCCTTAGCAAGGCACGTTCTTTTCCAGGGCTTACTCATTTAGGTAATATTAAGAGCTCAGCGGATATTTGGAAATGTCAATGTCAAAAAAATTAAATTTTGTATAAAAACTAATTTTTTTTGACATTCACACTTTTAAACACAACAAGTAAGATCGTTATATTTGGTTGTGTCGAATCTTATATACCCTTCACATTGGTCTTTTAATATGCCCAGCCGAGTTATTTTGTACTGCGAGTAATATAATAAAAATACCTTCTGCCAGTTTTAAAGTCCATAGAAAATTTTACAAAATTTTAACGTCAGTATAAATAATAGAAATAGATGAAGAAGATTTGAGGTCGAGAGTTATAAAAGTTTTCGAGTAATAGTTTTGATATTACTACGACACAGCTAGTGGTCCGACAATCCATTTCCAGAGATTTACC
This sequence comes from Melanophora roralis, assembly GCA_963583895.1. Lineage (NCBI taxonomy): Eukaryota > Metazoa > Arthropoda > Insecta > Diptera > Rhinophoridae > Melanophora > Melanophora roralis. The sequence goes on along the minus strand of OY757187.1, from coordinate 72,840,434 downwards.
AGCATCTAATGGTGATCCTAAAGAGTGGTCAATGTCATAGCGCCTTTGAGGGGAGCTTCCATGTCGCTGGTTACAGTAATGATGATAATATCATTAGATTGCAGAAATGTTTTCGCGGTAAGGCCCGTGAAGCTGTCAGAAACTGTTTAACGTTACCTGGCATGGTTCCTGATATCATTAGAAAATTAAAAATGTATTTTGGCAGGCCAGAGGGTGTGCTAAAAAACTTAATTGGTAAGGTACTGAAAATTACGATCCAAAGAGTTAAACTTAAAGCTTTAGTAGAATATGTCTTTGCTATAAAAAATATATGCGCCACCATACGTGCAACAAAATTAGACGACTACTTAATTAATCCAACTCTTCTGCAAGAATTTGTAGACAAACTACCAACAAACACGTTATTAGAGTGGGCTATTTTTTTAAATATTTGAAATTTGAAAAAAGCGATGAATCGTCTAAACAAGGTTGTTTAAATGCGCATGCCAGCTTTGAAGAAAGAAAAGGCCAAATTCAGGGTTTGGTATGTAACGAAGATCACAAAGTTGTCCACTGCTCAAATTTTTCAGAAATGACAATAACAGAAAGATGAAACTTCGTAAAATCTAAAAATTTATGTCGAAAATGTGGAGACAGGTGTACAATGTATCACAATCCCCTACTGCATAGCCACGAAACACTATCTGGTGGTACTGAAAACACACTTAATTGTCACAACTCCTCTACCGAACCGTTTTTTCGGAAACTTTTTACAATGGTAACAAATCTGTTAACATTTACGCTCTAATAGATGATCGCTCATCTCTAACTCTTTTAAATAAAGAAGTGGCTGACCTTTTAGAAGTGTGGGTTATTAGAGATCCACTTTGTATTCGTTTGGCTGGGGACATATCCCGGTACGAAGATAATGCCCAGAGATTAATTTAAAAATTTCATCAACGAAACCAATTTCAAAAATATATTCGGTTAACAATATACTACATACATACAAATGTATATACTATGAAAAACTTAAATTTATCTGCCGAGAGTATGGTCGTAAAAAAATTAAAGACAAATACCCATACCTTAAAAATATTCCCCTCGAAGAGTACACAATGTTGTCCCCTCAATGATCATTGGTGTAAACAACCCAGCAGCAGCCACTTGCCTCCAAAACAAGATTGGGATGAACACTTTTTGGCGGTGATTTAAAGGTAAGAAGTAAACTTAATTAACATAAGTGTATTTGCGGACAAGATGACGAAATTCAAAACATAATCAAACCCTTTTTTTTTTGGATGAGAGTGTGGGTATTTCACCACTAGATGAATTGCCCTTAGCCCAAGAGGACCAACGCGCTATTGATATTTTGAGTAATACCTGCAAATTCGAAAAACACCGGTACGAAGTCGGCCTTTTGTGGAATTATGATTAACCAGATTTGCCTAGTAGCTTACAAACAGCCATGAATCGCATATAAGGGTATTTTGCCAATCTAGCCGGACATTAAGCAAAAATGAAAATTCTAGAAATGTAAAAATTTAAGTGCGCAGATTGACAGATAACAAAATTCTGTATCAGATAGTGAATTTTTCAAATCTTTTGCTTGCAATTTGTCGCTTTGAGGCACTGTCAAAATCAGGGAAGTTAAGTAAATTTGCCTGCAATTTATTAACTTTTTATGGTTTTGAGAGGTTTACAATATATTTTTTTGTAGCTAAACAAATAAAGATTTTACATTGATTTTTTTTCTGCGAAAGACTATATAAGCAGCTGCCTTATTTTGTTTTTTTTTTTTTTTAATTTTTTGTTTTAAGTTTTATCATAAAAAAAATCCTTCGAAATTGAAAACAGAGTTTTTTTTGTTCACCTTTTGATTAAAAAAAATAAAATCAAAAGGTTTTTGAAAGTGATGGCAGTAATTATCCTGAAAAACGTTTTTGCGCCATTTTTTTTGGCGATTTTTCGAAAATTTCACTTATTTTCTGTTTTTACTCATCTTGTGTGTTTACATATGAGTAAGAAACTTTTTTGTGGGTCATTTTACGTTTTGATAATTATTTTTTGTTTAATGTTTTCTTTATTTAAATTATTACAGGTTAATTGACATTAATTTTTAACAGGTTAAATTGGGTTTAACACTGGCATTGCATGTATAAAAAGGAATGTGCGAGGCAGTAGTTTTTACCCACCCCTAAACTGGTAATGTATACCTGTGCGACAGCTTTCTTAATGACGCTATTTTATGCAACAAAATAAATGTACCGGACTTAAAACCCTTTGAAAAATGTTAAAACAAAATTAACAAATCTGTGCTTTTAGCGTATATACGTATGTTGTGGTTATTGCAAGAAATTGTTTTCAGAACTCTTTTGAAACTACGAGAGTAAAATGGAAAAAGTTTATAAAAGATAAGAGGTTTTACAAATAGTACGGGAATGTAAAGGTAAATATGTTGAAGAGAAATTGCGACTTTTAGATAAAAAATTGTGTGAACTTTAAAAATGTCAAGGAGATGGCGACATGTCAGCGGTGAAACACTGTTTATACAGTTTCAGAAAATTTTTTAATATACAATGCACAAGATTTTAATACATAGATGAATTGCCTATTGGGCTGTTATCAGAAAACATTTTGGGATTTACAGACAGAATTTTGCAAGATATTATCAATAGATTTTTGCTCAGTTCTGACCCAATGATGACTAGCATAAGACCAACTCCAAAAAAGAAAACATTTCCCTTTACGAAATAAGCAGTTTCTTTAATGCTTCCCCCTGTACTTGATTTTGTAGAGGATTCAGATTCAGAAGAGATCTTTGAAGAAACAGACGAAGAAAAATAGTAGCACTCCTGTTCTTAGTGCAAAAGGATATTTTTTATATATGTAAATTAGTTTTTGTTTTCATAATTTAAATTAATTGTTACTTTTGTAAATAAGTTATTGTTATATGTAAATTACTTATTTTCAGATAAATTTAATACATTAAATTACAAAAAAAGCGACAAACAAGCTTAAAATAATTTTTTTGTGAAAATTAGCAAAATATATAAAAAAAATTTTTTTTGTACAGGGCCGTTTTGGGGGTGGGGTTTGGGAGCATTTCTTCCCCTACACATAAAAGCTTAAAAATTTTACTTTTATGGCATTTGAAGGTAAGTTATCCACTACTTTTATTATATATATTATTTTTGCAAATTTTACTTTATGCTGCCGCCCACAAAGGGGGAGAGGACGATACTGTCCAAGTGTAGATTTTTTTAGCTTTCACTTACGTTTAAAGTTGCATTTGCCTAACAATAAACTTAAAAAAAATTTAATTTTTCAGAGGTTGTAATAGTTCTTTACGAGCACTCAGTAATTCTTAAGAAGCTTTTTTGTAAAAAATAAAAAGTAATGTCCGGCTAGAATGGCAAAATACCCCTATGTGAGTCGGTTACAGTGCATTAAAGGAAAAGCTTAAGAAGGTCAAATTCTAACAAAAACGTTAAGGAGCAAATTTTTAACCCAGAAGAGAAAAATTACGCTAGGAGACTTTCAAATAGCGATCTTAATGAAAGTGGAGGTAAAATCTGGTACTTGCCAACCTTTATTGTTAAAAATCCCCAAAAACCTAATAAAATAAGACTTGTGTTGGATACTGCAGCCAAGTCATGGAATTATTCTCTAAATGATTTTTTGCTAAAAGGGCCTGACAAACTCAGCCCACTTATCAATATTTTATTCAAATTCCGAATGGGCACTGAAGCTACATATATGCGGAGACATAGCCGAAATGTTTCATAAAATAAAGGTTCGGCCAAAAGGATGTTTCTTCGTCACGTTTTTTATGGTGGGATGAAATTGGATCTATTGTTGTTTAACAATTTAATGCTCTAACTGTTAGTGTCTCTTGCTCCCCGTTTATTTCGCATTATGTCCGGAATAAAAATGCCAAAAAATGTGGTGAAAATGAGGTTATCGGTGCAATAACAAGGCAACATTATATACATAGACTAGCTAAGCCCCGGTGTGATTCGCTACATCAATCATATTAAAATTACCAAAGTAGGTAAATAAAATCATTTATGTATATATTTTTCAAATTGCTGGTTGCCCCACTTAAGTTGCAACAAATTATAAGTCAGCTCTACTCTTTAATCTATTATATAAAGAAGGGATGTATGTATGTATGTTTGTATTTTATAGCTGGTCAACCCAGTGGATGCATCTTTTGAAATTTTTACAGGAAGTAGCGTCAAGTCTGAAAGGAACAATAGGCTACTTTTTTTGGAAATTATTGCTGCCACGCCCACAATACGCCTATTAGTGTGGGAAGGTTAGGTTATGGATTGCCTAACAAAATTACCCAAAGCCATGCTGACAAACGCGTAAATCTAAATACATGAAATTTATAACACGTGTTAAGCTTTACATGTTTGTTTAAATACACATAAATTTTTCAAAAGGGATAAAAATGGGACAAAAAGGAAAAATCTGTAACCTACTATCTTTTGATGTATATAACATAGAAACAAAATTTTAAAAGTTTTGCGTTTTCCTTAAGAAATAACAGACAGGTACCTGAAATTTTTTTTAAATTTTGGTCCGAAAGGGCGAGAAAATGGGTTAAATTTTATTTTGGCACTTTTTGGTACTTTTTGTTACTTTTAAACCAATAAAGATAGAAACATTTTCCAAATTGCGTTCGATAGGTCTTACAAAAATGTGATTACGTTTTTCGTACTTCGTAAGAGGCCTTCTGTATGTGCGCCAAGTTTAAAAAAATCGGTGCAATTAAAGTACCAGCATAAAAAGTTTAACTTTTGTGGGCGTGGCACCACCCACTTTTTTACTCTCAAAATATTGACTTTAAAAGACGTTTATGTGCAAACTAATTTCCAAAAATCGGTCTGGAAGAGGAATTTAAATTATGTTTCTATCTTAATTGATCTTAAAGTTACAACAAGTACTGAAACATAATTTTAACCCTTTTTTCCCTTAGGGTCTAATAATTAAAAAATAACCCAAAAACTAACTCATATTTTTTAGGCCTGTCGCACCCAATTTGAATTATGTTCCTATCTTTATTGGTTTAAAAGTTACAAAAAACGCATAAAAAATTAAATTATGTATATTTTTAACCCTATATTTTTAACTCTTTAACCCTTAGGGCCCAAAATTTAAAAAAAAGTACGAAAAGCGTAATCATATTTTTATAAGACCTATCGAACGCAATTTGAAAAATGTTTCTATCTTTATTGGTTTAAAAGTAACAAAAAGTACCAAAATATAATTTTAACCCCTTTTTTCGCCCTTTCGGACCAAAACTAAAAAAACTCCAGATACCTGTCTGTTTATTTCTTAAGGAAAACGCAAAATTTTTTAAATTTTGTTTCTATCTTATATACATCAAGAGATAGAAGGTTACAGATTTTTCCCTTTTTGTCCCCTTTTTATCCCTTTACGGGCCCACTTTTGAAAAATTCATGTGCATTTAAGCAAACATGTAAAGATTAACACGTGTTATAAATTTGATGTACTTAGCTCTACGCGTTTGATCAACATGGCTTTGGGTAATTTTGTTAGGCAATTCATAACCTAACCTTCCCACACTAATAGGCGTATTGTCGGCGTAGCAGCAATAATTTAAAAAAAAAGTAGCCTATTGTTCTTTTCAGACTTGAAGTAACTTTTCGTAAAAATTTCAAAAAAATCGATACACTGGTGTGACCAGCTATAAAATACAAAACATACTTACATACATGCATACAAACATACATACAACCCTTCTTTATATAATAGATGATTTCATTGATTCGGCAAACACAGTTAAAGAAGCGACTGAGTTGGCTCTAAATGCTCGTCAAGTTCACCCTAAAGGGGAATTCGCTATGCGAAACGGGTCCTCAAATTTGGTAGAAGTATTAAATGCGTTGGGTGAATTTAAGACTCACACAAATAAAACATTTGAATGCAACGAAAATTCCTCTGAGTGGCAAAAATTCTTGGTCTGCACTGGTACCCAAAAAATTACGAGTTCAAAATAAATTTAAAATTTGTCAGACTTAAACGACCGCTACTCAATTCTGAACTAATAACTCCTAAAAGAGAAGTTCTTTAAGTACTAATGTCAGTGTTTGATCCCCTTGGCTTTGTAGCGTGTTTTATGACATATTTCAGAGTTATAATTCAAGATATTTTTTTTTTTTTTTTTTTCATATATTTTATTATTGAATCTTCGCTTAAGCGAACTAACAATAAGTATTCAAATCTTAAGACTAAGTAATTAATATTAGCCCAGCCAGTGCCAGACTAAAATTTAAGTTCTCATAATAAAATAGTTATCTTCATCTAAGCGCAATAGTATCCCTCTTTTTCAGTCGGGAGTGCCTACTATGTTGCAAGATACTTCGAGCGAGCGGATTTGGATGCGTTTCCAGCTTATTTAAATACTTGTCCACATATTTCAGGATTTCACTTTTAACTAGTGGAACTTCTAGATCCTTATGGATGTTGCTGTTTTTCACATACCACGGAGCACCAGTTATCATTCTTAGGATTTTATTTTGACGGCGTTGTATTTTTTCGATGTTAGAGGCGGAAGCAGTGCCCCATAATTGTATACCGTAGCACCAAATTGGTTTTAAAATCGAGTTGTAGATTAGAAGCTTACAATCAAGACGTAGCACAGAGTTTCTACCAATTAGCCAGTGGATTTGAGCAGCTTTAAGTTTCATTTGCGTCAGCTTAGCATCTATATGAGGCTTCCATGTAAGGCGGCGATCTAGGTGAATACCAAGATATTTTGTCTCAGATCGTTGAGGCACATTATGGTTGTTGATAGTGATTGGAGGGCACGTTTCTTTGCGTAAAGTAAAAGTTACGTGGGTACATTTTTGTTCATTTATCTTTATTCCCCATAACTTTGCCCATTTCTCGACTTGGGTTACGTGTTGTTGCAGCTGGTTCGAAGCCTCTTTAGGGTCTTTGTGAATACTAAGAAAAGCAGTGTCGTCAGCAAATGTCGACGTGTGTGTGAAACTATTGGTTGGCATATCTGCCGTGTAAAGCAAGTATAAAATTGGACCTAGTATACTTCCTTGAGGGACACCAGCCTCTATTGGTTGGGAACAACTTATTTGGTTTCCCTCTTTGATCATAAATTGTCGGCCTGTTATGTATTTTTCTAAAAGGTTGAAAATATTAGCTGGAAGGTTGAGCTTTAGTTTGTTTAGAAGGCCTTCATGCCATACTTTGTCGAAAGCTTGTGAGACATCGATAAAAAGCCCGGAGCAGTACTTCTTTTCCTCAAAGGCTTTTCTTATAACCTGTACCAACCTGTGAGTTTGTTCGATGGTACTATGTTGACTTCTAAAGCCGAATTGGTGATTTGGAATGCAGTTGTTTTCATTCAGGATCGGATTTAGCTTGTTTTTTAACAGTTTTTCGAACAATTTTGACATTGTGGGTAACAAACTTATGGGCCTATAAGATTCTACTTTCGAGGGATCTTTGCCAGGCTTAGGAATCATCTTTACTAAGGCAACTTTCCATATAGGCGGAAAATGTTCAAGCCGAATTATCGCGTTAAAAATAAAAAGAATGATTCTTTTAGCAGTAAGAGGCAGTTCTATGAGCATTTTGTTGCTTATTTTGTCAACGCCAGGAGCTTTTTTACCGTTAAGGTTAGCGATAGCCTCTACAACATCTGCAAATCGGAAACGTATTTCTAGAGGACGTCTTGCAACAACAGGCGGTAATTCCCTCACGTCAGTGCATGAATTGGGAGTGAATACGTTTTTGAAGTGATTTGCGAACAGATCGCATTTTTCTTCATCATTTCTAGCCCAGGATCCTCTCAGATTGCGCAGTGGTGGTTTTGCGATAACAGGTCTTTTAAGACGTCTGGCTGATCGCCATAAGGAATAATTTGTCTGAGGAGTCGCGTCTAGACCTTCCAGGTACTCTTTCAGTGATGCCATTCTGTGAGCCTCCAACAAGCTTTTTAGTTGGGTTGTCCATTCTTTCAGCTTAGTTTTAAGTTGGGGCGATCTATGTTTTTGCCATTCCCTGCGGGCTTTTCTTTTTTCAGATACGAGCTTTTCCACATCTTCAGAGAAAATTTTGTTGTACCTAGCCTGGCGGTAGGTAGAAGACGCATGTTCAACGGCTTTTTTAATGTTTTCATTTAGGACGCTCAGACAATCATCTATGTCTCCGGGAGTTTTTAGCGATTGGTTCTCCGCGCAGTGCGTACTAATATATTTTTTATATTTCAACCAATTAATTCTTTTAGATAAGAAAAACTCACTAGCTGCTATTTGGTGAGGACTGCAAATAGTGATTATTGTGGGTGAGTGGTCAGAAGATAAATCCAAGGAGGCTTGAGCCTCAATGAGCTCCAAGGATATACCTTTTGCTACGCCAAAATCAATTACGTCTGGAATTTTATTGTGGTCTGTTGGCCAGTAGGTTGGTTGTCCAGTTGAAATAACGAAAAGTCCCATTTCCGACACGGAGTCATACAAGACACGACCTCTGGGACTAATTAGGCGGGAGCCCCAGTATGTGTGCTTAGCGTTACAGTCTCCAGCAGCTATGAAGCGGGGACCTAATGATTTGTAGAAACTGTTGTACTGATCCTTCCTTATGGAGAATCTGGGAGGACAGTAAACTGATGAAATAACAAGGTTATGGAAAAATTCATCAATGCAGACGTTTGTTGCTTGCATATAACATTCAGATAGGCCACCCAACCATTGGTGCTTAATTCTTGATTTGATTAAAATAGCAGAGCCACCACAGGATCTATCCCTGGGATCTTTTGAATCATAAAAATTTTATCCACTAATTTTAAAAGTGCTTCTAGATGTCATATGAGTTTCGGAAATCAACATGACATCGATTTTTTGGTGTGTTAAAAAGTAGTCGAGCTCGTTTTTGTGTTGGCGGATGCCGTTTGCGTTCCAGAAACAAACCCTGAGGCAGTTCATGGTCTTTTAAGCATGGCCTGCAGAAGAGCAGACTGCATTTTCTGCATCTCCTGCATCATGCTAGCCATTTGCGCCATTATATGCGTAAATTGTTTGACCATATTGTCAATTACGGCTTCCAGACGGCTAAAATTGGGACCAGTTGGTTCACTTGTTGGCACTTGTTGTTGTGTGGTTGGTTGGTTTGGCCTTTGTTCATTGGACTGGTTTGACTTTAGAGCGTTGGCGTAAGAAATTTGACTTGTAGTTGGCTGTGATAACTGGGGAATGTTTGTTGTTAGTATATTTAACGGCTGGGGAGGGGCAGGAACTACCTTCGGCTTAGATGAGCGCATAACTAAATCATAGACAGGACAACCTCTGTAGTTGGCAGTGTGGTTTCCACCACAATTGCTGCACTTCTTCACCCTAGGGTCATCTTTTGGTTTGTCGCACTTGGTTGTAACATGCAGATCCCCACATACAACACAAACAGAAGGCAACTTACAGTAAGTTTTTGTGTGGCCATATTCTTGACAATTTAAGCACTGTACAGGTCCAGATCGCTTATGCGGGACTTCCACTGTAACTCTACGGTGCATAATATATCTTAAACCATAAATGGGGTGAGTTTCGTTTTTCTTTTATTTGGCATCACCAGGCTCAAGTTCAACTCGAAACATTGGTTGAGGGTATTTTTCCCTGTTTCTAATATTTGTCACAGTCTAAATCCTTCGCTGCACAAACTGGTCTTTATCTCCTCCGGGTCAACATTTGAGTCAATTCCTTTTATGACTACCTGGAGGCCTTTTGCGTTTTTTAGCTGGTAAGTGTAAAAGTTCTTTTTTAATTTCTCAAATTCCGGCACCGTGGCGCGGTAAGCGTTCTCGTGACTTACTTGAATTTTGGTCTCATATATATTACCACGTTTTATGTTCGACACATAAAAGTTCTTTTCGCCTAATAATGCAACTAAAAATTTAATGAGGTCGTTCGAGTTTTTTTCTCAAGATATGGCGATCAGGTATATCTTGGGACCAAACTCTTAATAACGAACTAAATTTGAAGTGGAAAAGTTGGCTAACATATTTACCGACAATTACTGTTGTATCTATACCTCGTTGTTACTCCCTTGCATTTTAGCGAGACTTTAGTGCGGAGTTGCATGCTTTCGTGGATGCGAGTGAAGACGCCTATGCAGCCATATGATATTTTCGGATTGAATATGGTGGTGGAGCTAAAATAAAGTTTGTTGCCCCAAAATCAAAAGTTGCTCCACTTCGACCACTTTCTATACCAAGGCTTGAATTACAGGCTGCCGTCATTAGAACAAGACTTATGAAAACAGTTAGCTGTCACAACATAAAGTTGAAAAGAAAAGTAATATAGACTGACTCAGGAACTGTTTTACACTGGTTGGAAGATGATTCCCGAAAATATAAGCAGTTTGTTAGGTTTTGTACTGCGGTGATTTTAAAATTTACAAATGCTAACGATTGGCGATGGGTTCCCAGTGCCATGAATGTTGTAGATTTTGCAGCTAAATTTAGATTATCTATACAATGAGTGGTTTAATGGTCCTTCCTGGTTAAGCAAATCTAGTTGATTCAGGCTTAACAGAGCTGTTAGTAATTGGTTGCTGTACTAAGAACGCTGCTTTCAGAAAGTTAAAAAACAACCATTGACAAAGTCATTGGGCGTTCATCATGGTGCAAATGTCGACGTAAATTAGACAAAGAGATCCCAAAAGACAGCTTTTGCGATAAACTTAGCCTTTGTATAGATAAAAATTATATTATTAGAGTTAAAAACCGCCCTCAATATGCAGCAAGTGTTTGTGGTCCTCAACGAGATTTGATACTGCCAGGTAATCATCATATTACAAAGTTAATAATTATAAATTATCATCTTGCTTTACATCACACAAACCACGAAACTGTCATAAATAAAATTTGCCAAATTTATTTTATCGTTAAAAAGGTGTTTGAAGAAATTGCCAACAATGCAAAAATGATTTCGCGAAATCAGTTCAACCCCAAATGGCACCAGTACCACCAGCACGTCTTGGTGCCTTTTAAAGGCCCTAAACATATGTTGGAGTAGATTATTTCGGTCCTATTTCAGGTACATTTGGAAGGAAATCTTTAAAGCGATGGGGTGTTATATTCACCTGCCTCACCATTAGAGCAATACATATCGAGGTGGCGATAATGGAATTAATTTTCGAGGTGCTAATCGGTTTTTAAAAGATGAGTTAAAAAAAATTAACTTTAATGAAGTTCAAAGCGACTTGGCTTACAAAAGAATATCTTGGAAGTTCAATCCCCCAGTAGCTGCTCATATGAGGGGAGCGTGGGACAGGCTTATAAGGTCAATAAAACTGTTTTGTATAAAATCTGTCCGTTTAAAAAATCTAGTGATGAGAGTTAAAGAAGAGGCGCACTCAAGACCCCTTACTCACGTTTCCATTTAAAATGCTGACCAAGAAGCTATTACGCCAAACCATTTTATTCTATGAAAATCAAACGGAGCTGAGCCGTTCTGCTAAATAGAAAATATAGACTACAGAAAGTGTCTTCGTCAAAGCGAAATATTCGCAAACAGCTTTTGGCGGCGTTGGGTTAAGGAAATGCTGCCAACATTTACCAGACGTAATAAATAGTCACAACGTGCTAAGCCAGTTAAGTTGTATGATATCGTGCTCATTGTGGACGAAAGTTCTAAAAGAAATTCCTGGATGAAGTCACAACAGCAAGAAATGGCAAAGTACGAAGCGCAAAAATAAAGACTATAAATGGAATCGTTGAAGGGCCTGCAGTAAAACAAGCCGTATTAGACGTCGGCTATGGATTAGAGTAAATCGCACACGAACCATTTACTGGGCGGAGAATTGTTACCGACATAATTTGCATACACATAAAATGGTACTTAAAAAAGCACCCTAATTACAACTATGAAAATAAATTGTGCTTACTAACACTTGAGAATTTAAAGTAAGTATACACAAATGAATCCTAAATGTACTAAACATTTTAAACAAGGATTTGTAGCTTAGTATTGCAGAAAGGCCTACATAAAATAATATTTTAAAAAAAATCTTGAAACTAAGAAATAGAAACTAAGATAAATTTAAATTAAATAAAACAATGGACTGAAGTAATAAATATTCGCTTTTAGAATTTTAAAGCGACGTAAAAATTTGCTATTAAAACTAGATTTCAATTAAACAGGGGTTTTTACAACTCCGGGTAAGTTTTAGAGGTTTTTAAGCACAAAATTTAGAGAAATAAATATGGATAGTTTATTTATTTTTTTATTGCATGTCTATGGATTGTGATCCTTACAGACGGATAAAAAAATTTAATTTTTAACAAAATTAATAAACAAAAAATAGAATAATTGTTTTTTTTTAACTCTATGTGACATTTAAGTGATTACAGCACAGAATTAAATTATATTATACGCTGCTTAAATACAGAATTAAATTACGCTTATTGACATTCATATTTAGAGACAAATCAATAACATTACGCAGTTCGTTAAAATAACTGCATATTCTACGAAAAAGATCAGGAGCATTCCATGAAAAAACGGAAATCTGAACAATATTACAAACATTGATTTTTTTTTATATTTTTGCATCTACATAGAGAGATTAAGTTCTCATCTCAAAAAATTGACCTTCATCGTGACGAGTGGATCACCTTTTTCATAAATACCGTTATTTTTTTGAGAGTATAAAGAATCTAGCTTTTCTTTTTCATTGTACACCATTTTTTGAGAGGTCGCTGCTAATATTGTTTTTCACATAAGAACTAATATTCTTTTCTGCGTTCAAGGGCGTGGTGAGCGGTATTAAACCGTATAATATTTATTGCTGTAAAGTGCTTTGTTCCCGAGAAAATAATTACAATGCAAAGGTAAATTTCTATGTCCCACACGTGACGCCGTTTTCCTTTTTTTATTAATAACTGTAAGGCAAGTCAACTAAACAAATTGATTTTTGTTGTTTACAGCTAACTTTTGGTGGTCTAAAAGCTGACAAAAAAATTTGCACTTAAACACTTAGCAAATAGTTTTTCTTTCGTGATAAAAAGTGTCCCACACGTGACGCCAAGAATTAACATATCTGAAATCTTTCAATCTTTCTGCCATCTACAAACTATATTTGTAATTTACTGCACTACATTTGTGGCTTATCCAAATATGACTAAAATGCAACCTTCCACCAGTACTGAACATATCCGGAAACTTCGCGGAAAGCGTAAGAAAGATGATCCAACCTTTAGCCCTAGCTGATAGAGAAGAATACGTGAGCTTTATAAGCGAAAAAGAGAAAGTATTTCAGAAATCGATTTAAAAACTTTGCAAGTTAAGGAAAAATATAAAAAAAGCCTGCAAAGGGCCTAATAAAGAAATCGATGTCAAAATATTGACAGACCTTCTGTAAGTACCAAAACCTTCTTAAAAGTCCAAACAAACTTTATCGAAAGCTATTCAAAAGGCTTTAAAAGCCCTTCCTCAATCGCCAAGCAAAAAAAGAGCGATAACAACCAAATAAGCGCCTAAATTGAATATTGCTCCAGCCGAAAGTTCAAGCTTGGACATGTCAAATGTCAACTCGTAATACGAGGATGTGAAAGTCTTTTATTACCGTCCAGATATAGTATAAACCTGTCCAGGCGTAAATGCTTTGGTTGTGGTTTGGGGAAATGGAATTAAAGAAAGGCGTTGGAAGAATTATTTAACTATGTATCTACGGGAAGCTTTCTGCATTTTTACGGAATTTAATCCTAATATAGAAATAAAATTTTAAAAACTTTGTAGTCTTAGACCTTAAGATGTGCTTCCCACAAAAAACACTCCTTCAGATCAGTGCAAATTTATAACACATGAAGACAAACAAAACTACTGTAACGACTGGTTGCTGAAAAATTTATGTGATCTTTATTTAGATTTTAAGTGCTGGAAAAATGAATGTGACTTTTTTCTGATAATAAAAAACTATTACTGTCCATAGACTTAAGCATAAGTCTGCATATGGAAAGAAGGGGAAAAAATTCAGATAATAAATCACGTTTGACAACCCATTAAACAAGTTAAGTTGAACTGAAAGACAAACTGAATTCAGTTCATATTATGATGAAACATGTTAATTTAAAAAAAATCCAAATAGATGAATTTCAAAAAGACCAATTTAATGAAGGTGTACGTATCCTTCAAATTGATTTTGCAATGCCTTTCGCTTGTGAATACCAGAATGAAGTTCAAAGCGCACTATGGTCGCGAACGAGTGTCCTGTTGTTTAAGCTGCAACTTTTTACAAAGTAAATTTTCAAGCATAGAGTAAGTTCGGGTAATGTGGTATACCTATATGTTTTTTAGATTGCCACACTTTTAATTTCGTGACGATTTTACTCATATATCGACTTTTGCTGATGATACCGCTTTTCTCAGTATTCATAAAGACCCTAAAGAGGCCTCGAAACAACTGCAGCATCACGTTTCCCAAGTAGAAAAATGGGCAAAATTATGGGGTATTAAAATAAACGAACAAAAATGCACCCACGTTACATTTACGTTACGCAAGGAAACGTGTCCCCCAATTTTATTAACAACCATACGGTGCATCAACGTATTGAAACAAAATATCTTGGCATTCACTTAGATCGCCGCCTCACATGGAAGCTCCACATAGATAAAAAATTGTCACAATTAAAACTTAAAACGGCCCAAATCCATTGGCTAATTGGTAGAAACTCTGTGTTACGTCTTGATTGTAAACTTCTGCTCTGCAACTCAATTTTGAAACCAATTTGGTGCTACGGGATACAACTATGGGGCACTGCTTCCGCCTTTAACATAGAAAAGATTCAACGCCGTCAAAACAAAATTCTAGGAATGATAACTGGTGCTCCTTGGTATGTTAAGAGCAGCAACATCCAAGGAACTAGAAGTTCCACAAGTAAAATGCGAAATCCTTAACTATGTGGACAAGAACTTTAATAAGCTGGAAAATCATCCCAATCCGCTAGCTCGAAACATCTTGCAACATAGCGGACACGCCGTTTAAGGAAAAAACTTGTGTTTTTCCACCAGCAAAAAAAAGCGATCACACAACAAAATGATTTCTTGCAACTGACTCCCAAAATTACTTGCAAATATTAATTAAAGTATTGCTTTATTAATTTTCTCTGAGCAGCAATATATTTAGCCTGTTTTTGTTATTTTTATATTATTAGCTTAAGAAAAAACTTACAATACCACAATACCAGTCTATACAACGTTACCCGCACTAACTCCACCTTATGTGCTCGGATGCGAATTTTAAAGACAAAAATGATTTTTTTTATTTTTTAAATAAGCTTTTCGATTTAGTAAATACGAAAAATGAAGATTTACCTTTAGTGGAAATAGTTTGGAGCAATGGCTCGACATCAGAATTGAAAAACCGCTATATGGTAAAATTAATATCAATGCTGAGCGCAAAGTACGCAAAGCCATTTTTTGCAAATATTTTGCTACAACTAATGGAAAGGGTATAATAGATGGAATCGGCGAAAATATAAGGAGATTGGTATGACAGAAAATGATAAGCCAAAGCAAACATTTTGTCATTTAGTCAGCTAAATTTTTTGCTTATTTGGCTTCTTAATTAGTTTCAAAAACCCAGGTAATTTATGTGCTATCCTCAAAAATCTGAGAAAAAATTTAATCTGAATCACCATGCCATTAGAGGAATTTCAAACTTTTATTTCATCAAGGCCAATCAAAATATTGTGGACTGCAAAGTTATAGCTTATCTGTAGACAAAACTGCAATTAACTTTTGATTTTTGTGTATTTTATAAAAATAGTTTCAACTGTGTCCCTTACGTGACGCCATTTGTCCCTTACGTGACGAAATAAAAAAGTTAATTTTTACCTATAAATATTTTTTTTATTAAAAATTTATTACCATCATAAGAAAGCGTGGTTGTTAGTTGTAATTTCTTTCTTAGACATCTTTTCTCTATGTGCAACTGATTCGCTGAAATTTGGATTTAAACACTACAATTTTAAATGTTGGTTGACTCAGGCTGTCCCACACGTGACGAAGTTTGTTTAATTTTTTCTTTAATATTTTCTGAATTATTAAAAACAAGTTCGATGTAAGATTGAAGACTACCACGCAGTTTAATTAATAAAAGAAAAAAATTGAATTCTGAATTACCAATTAGAAGTTGTATGTAAAATAAGTGCTAAAAAATAGTTGAATTTGTCCAACACGTGACGGTGGAATGCCCCATCAGCATTTGCATAGTTTTGACGAAAATACTGTAACGACTAATGCTAAAAATTACGAAGGAGACGTTGAGGTACATTAAAAGTAAGTTGACTGATCAAAAACTCCGAACAGATATTGTCGTTTATTAGATTGATGACGAAAGTTACATTAAGCATGGTTCTACGACTTTTAAGTGTGGGTAATTTTGTCTGTTTCAGTCTGGATTCATAGGGTGGTAAGTTATAAATAGAATTGGGATATAAGCTGCGTAAAATAAATAGTAGAAACTCTTTTTGAATCGGCTCGATACTGTCAGAGTGGGCTTTATAATAAGGATCCCAAACTATTGAACAATATTCCAGAGTCGGTCAAACCAAGGACGTATGGAGCTGCTTTGTTTTATTTTGATCATTAAATTCTTTGTCCCAACATTTAATGAAAGCAAATACTCCGCGTGCTTTAATTGTAGACACGTTTATATGTTTGTTAAATAAAAGTTTTGATTCAAATAATACTCCAAGGCCGGAAAATTCATTGACGGACTCCAACATGTGGCCACCTAAAGTGAAGCATCTACGGGAACTACTTATCTTTGAAAGGTGCATGTGCTTACATTTAGTAAATTTTTTTTCACACAATAAGAAAAAGATATCCAAATCTTGCTGTAACTTTGTCTTAGTTCATTATTCCCGCTTAAAAACAGCTTAACATCGTCAGCATAAATAAGAATTTTGGAAAACTTTATTAAATATGGTAGATCATTAATATATAGTAAGAAAAAAATAGGCCCCAGATGACTGCCTTGTGGTACACCACACTTTACGCCCATCTTTCTGGAAAAAACGTTATTAAAACATACACGCTGTCGTCGACCAACCAGGTATGATTTTATCAAGCTTAAGGTTTTATTTAAGAAACCCATCACATTTAATTTTGTAAAAAAAGGTCTTGATTTACCCTATCGAAAGCCTTACTAAAATCAGTATATATAGCATACGTATCTTGTCCCTTCGTAAAGCCTTGGTTGATAACAGTGGTTAAGTGCAGCAAATTAGTTGCAGTAGAGCGACCTTTGCGAAATCCATGTTGCGACAGCGTTAGTTTTGTTGAAATTTGGTTAAAAACAGGCTCAGTAAGGAACTGTTCGAAAAGTTTTGGGTTAGCGCTTAATTTAACAGTCCTCTATAATTTTTGATACTGGACCTACAGCCTGATTCAAAAAGGGGTGTAACAAATGACTACTTCCATAATGGCGGAAAGTAACCACACTAAGTTAAAATATATAACAAGATCGTTAGTGGGTAAGCTAGATTTTGAGCACAATTTTTTAAGAGACTATTGGGAAAACCAACAGGTCCACATAAAGTTGATGGTTAAAGTTTATTCATAAAAAAAGTAACACAGGAAGTGTCGACAGGAGGGAATGTGACAGATGGCATCTATTGTTGCTGGCCTATATTTGTCTGTTATCGAAAATTGAATTTTTTTCTTTTGAAATGCATTTAAATAATAAAAAAAATTAAAAAGGGCAAAAAAATTTCAAAAAAATTTGTCCCGGCCAGGTGTTGAACGAACCGTCGCTGCCTAATGTCTATCACCCTTGCTTCCTCTCGCTTAGACATTGTCAATCCATGAGAGCTGTTGTTTAAAACGCATCATTAACAATTGCTCAAAAATTTATGTTATATGAATACTGTTGCATACAATCTCATAGTATAACTGATATCAAGGTGAATTAATGTATCAGGTGCTGTAACACGACCTGTGGTGAATAAAATTTTCGTTTTGGGTGTGGCTCAACAATAACATCATGACTGATTCGGTTTTTTTCGTTTTTGTTGACGGAATGACAAACTTATTACTTATGTGAAGGGTAAAAAGAGTAACTGGACTTATAATGAGATAAAAACATGGTATCAACAACGTTTGTCAACATACATATGTACGTCGTTAGCTCTGAACACATTTTTAAAAAGTGTAGAAGTTACGTTGTTTTTTGGGTAAAAATATCGGAACTGGGTCATTTTTTTTCCGAAATTTTTAAAGCTATCAAAAGTGCGTTTTAAATTAAGCAAGATGGCATTAATAGCCAAAAATCGACCAAATGACTTTTATTAAAGGTAGTGTTAATAATGGGCCAACCTTTACCAAGCATACATGGGTTATTTCATGGTGATCCCAATACCCAGGATAAGCTTCAGCGGTTTTGTTATATGTAGGTACATATGTTTGTTTACAATTTTATATGGATAAAACAATTTAATTAAAACATATACCGGGTGATTATTTGCATCTATCGATAATGACTATATTTTTCCCTAGAGGGTTACAATTAAGAAAGAAGTAATATGTTTGTATGTATGTATGTACTATGTATGTATGTATGTATGTATGTTTGTATGTATGTGTGTATGTATGTATGCATGGTATGTATGTACATATGCATGTTTGCTTGGGTTTACGGGATTAAAAATCAAATAATTCTTTTTTAGATCCAATTGTTGTCAGTAAAATTGAGGTTGATGCTATTAACTCTATACCTCCAAGTGAATTGCAAGATTTTACTAAACGAGGCGTCGAATCGAACAACCATGAGAAAAGGTTTTTTTTTTAATTTTAATTTGCAAATCATAGATATTTTGTTTTTAATAATTTTGTTTTTAGTTTGGAAATTAATCTTGTTGCATCAAATATTGTCGTTAAAAATGGCACAATATCTTTTGCTCAGCTTTTAGACTCTCTACCAAGTCCTGAGGCTCAAGCTATTAGTGAGGTGGCTGACGAGATTTTAAAAGCAAGCCTTTATATTTACAACTCAAAATGTTCTCCGCAAAGTATATCTGGAGAACATTGTCAAGCAATATTAAGTAATATCGATTTGCCAAGAGAAAATGAGCTGAGAGGAAAGTGTCGAAATATCCTATATAACCGAAATAATAATTATCCATTTAGTCGTTTGCTTCCACGCCATTATAAGGATGGTTTTTATAAGGTACACAAACAAACATTTTATACCTTATGTACGTATGCATATGTACATACATACATACTTACATATGAATGTAAATAAATCTGTATGTTTTTAAAGATGTTTTCTGACAGTTTACCACAGCCGCTTCATATAAGTCAGAACCTTGGAGAACTATCAGATCAAAATATTGAGGAATTTTTGTACGATTTTCAAAGGAATCTAGCTGTAGTCCAATGGTCACAATTTGTGGCCAATGACTTATATAAACCAGTCGTTACAACAATGAGTAAGTTCAAAGTTTCATTAAAAGGCCAAAGTAATTTGCTTTTATAGAGAAATTTTCTTAATTATTGACTTGCTTATTTACTTTCCAAGATTTTTTTTTACTTTCACAGGCAATGGATCTCCTATTGAATGCTGTAATTTACAAAACTATAAACTTTTACCCCGTCATCACCACCCTGCCTGTGAACCATTAATAAGTAGAAATACATTAAATCGTTATGGTCCCGATACATGTTTAAACTATGTACGTAGTGCTTTGACTGTGGGAAATAGATGTACTTTTGCAGCCCCAGAACAGGTCAGCTAAAACTTAATCATTTTAATTTAGCAGCATTGTTCAAAATATTAACAATTTAGTTAAATCAAGGAACAACACAATTGGATTTATCTCAATTGTATGGTTTTAATGAAAACTCGCATAATCGCATGCGCTTACGCAAACAAGGGCTACTCAAATTCACTAAATTGGGAAATCCACAGGATGCTTTGTTACCACTAGCAGCTAAATATAAAAATTTATTTTGTTCTATGAGTTCAAAAGATGACGCTAATTCCACTTGTTTTATGTCTGGCGATTCTCGTGTTAATAGCGATCCATTCTCTATTATTATCCACACGATTATGATGCGTAATCACAATCGGATTGCCAAAGCGTTAAATGCTCGTCATCCAGATTGGCAAGATGATCAACTGTTTCAGAAGACTAAATCGATTAATATTAAAACATATCAGAAAATTGTTTTTAATGAATGGCTACCTATTATTTTAGGCACATCCATTGCAAACAAAATAGAAAGAATTAGAAAAAATGAAACTGTTAATACAAATATAGAACAGCATCAAAAAATATTCAACGAATATGCCGTGGCCGCATCAAGATTCTACCTTTCAATGATGCCTAATGAATTACGTAATTACGCTTCAAGCAATGGACCTGAAAATATCAAGAGTGAGAGGTAAGTATGTATATTGACTTTATATACATATTTTATATTGTATGATAAAAAGAATTCAGATACATATGTATGTATGTATGTATTTATTTGTTAAATGTTTAATTTGAAAAAGTTATAAATTTTTCATTTAATAATATTTTTAAAAACGATTGATTTTATTATATAAAACGATTTTTATGTGTAACGCCCTCTCTCAATCGTTGGCTGCTAGTTTATCTCGGGAGTTATTCGATCCAATCTATACTAATCCTTTTTCACGAATGAAATGCTGTTCCACATCTATGTTCTTGACACATTTGCTCTCGGAATTAGTTGCCATACCTTAGTAAACTTTATTGTTTAAATGCACATATTGTAACTCTGTTATTTTGGATTTAATGTAAGTATTGAATCAAACCACGTAATAATAAAGTCCTAGAAACTGCGGAGTTTAAATAAAAAACCACTAGCAGATTTCATCATTGGCCCAATCAGCATCTGCAAACCCAATGATTGGAATATAACTTTTTGAAGAAAATACAAATTACAAACTCTTTGATCCCTTTAGATAACGTACGATCGTTTTTAGATGTTTCCAGTGAGTTTTATCTAAGCTTTGTTGAAACCGACCCATATATGCCACATAGTAAAAAATATTAGGCCCACAACTGACCATTATGTGCATTAGGCTGCCAAGAAGCTCACGATATGGTTGTTTTAAATTTTATTTAATATTATTTCCACGTAGCAGCTGAAGCCTTTTTCCATTGGCGTCTTAACAGGGTTGCAATCAGCCATAACAAACTTTATCAGAACCTTTTCAATACTTGATTTTTGTGATTATTTTATTTCTTTTCCTTCACATTAAAATTTTAATCCGATAAAATATTTTTATATTAAATTCATCCGACAGGCCAATCTTAAATTTTTCAATAGATTTCATTTGGTTTCCAGGAATTAACAAATCTTTAACATATATAACAACTATTTGACTTAATACTTTTGTAAGAAACCTTTCGCTACTACACCATTTCCAATTGTATTTCAGAACTTTCTAATTGTATTTCAGAAATTTCTAATTGTATTTCAGAAATTTCGAATTCAATTTCAGAAATTTCTAATTTAATTTCAGAAATTTCTAATTCAATTTCAGAAATTTCTAATTCAATTTCAGAAATTTCTATTTCAATTTCAGAAATTTCTATTTTAATTTCAGAAAATTCTAATTCAATTTCAGAAATTTCTATTTGTATTTCAGAATTTTCTACTTGTATTTCAAAATTTTCTATTTGTATTTCAGAATTTTCTAATTGTATTTCAGAATTTTCCAGTTGTATTTCAGAAATTTCTATTTGTATTTCAGAATTTTCTATTTGAAACTCAAATTTCTGAAATTGAAATAGAAATTTCTGAAATTGAATTAGAAATTTCTGAAATTGAATTAGAAATTTCTGAAATTCAATTAGAAATTTCTGAAATTAAATTAGAAATTTCTGAAATCGAAATAGAATTTTCTGAAATTGAATTAGAAATTTCTGAAATTGAATTAGAAATTTCTGAAATTGAATTAGAAATTTCTGAAATTAAATTAGAAATTTCTGAAATCGAATTAGAAATTTCTGAAATACAATTATAAAGTTCTGAAATACAATTGGAAATGGTGTAGACAAGATACTTGTTGGTTTTCTATCAGCACCCTCTTTTATACGAAAAACCCATTTGGGCTTTAACATTTTTTTCTTAGAATATCGTCATTACTGTCCAACCATTATTTTTATTCAATGATTTTATCTCTTCTGATAAAGCAGTTTTCCTTTCTTGAGTATCGGGTCCTCAAAGTATTTTGGTATAGCTTTCTGGGATAGCTCAGTGAAATAAATCAAATACCTTGCTTGAAAATGTGCGCCCCCGTCTGCTTAATACTGGTTTCTTGCTGTAACAGGAGTACTGCGGCCCCTTTTTTGAAACCAGAACCTTGGATATTTTCCTCAACTTCATCCGTTAAAATATTTGATGTACAATTGTTCTTATGACAATCCTGCTCACCACAAACACATCTTCTTCAGCTGAGATTTCTTTGCGACACTAATTAACCACAGCGCCATTCTTATCGTAACGACTCCCCTTCTGCTGATGGCTTACCACAATAGACGTCTGTTTCTGTTGCTTCAATTTATCTTTATAAGAAAAAATTGCTTCATTAAAGTTAATTAGTAAGATTTAAACTTTCCGCTTATTCATATCTCAAAGTCGGTATCCATTTGTTTATTAGTTTTAACTAAATACGCGTTTCTTAAATTTTTCTTTGTGTAAGTCAAACATTGCAATGTCCAAAATTTTTTTGGGTTTTTTGGTTTACTTTAACATTTAAATAAAAGCAAAATATTATTTCTGTATTTTATTACTTAGTTGACCATATATGTACATATGTTTTCGTAGGGAAAATGGCATCAAACAATTGTATTGGCAAATACATAGGACCAATTTACTTACATGACGATAATTTTCTTTGTACACAAAAAGGGTAATAAATACCCCTCATCCTTTTTTTATTTACTTACAGCTTAAACTTTATTTTTGTTTTAAAAGACGAAATTTATTCCCCAAGTATTGAATACACATCAAATAAACTGGACCAAATTCTCTTCTCGTTATTGATGCAGCAAGCTATGAAAATGGACGCCAGTTATGTGAAAAGTGTAAGTATTTTATTTCAAATCTTTTGGCTGGCCATTTTCTTGGCAATTTAAATAATATCAAACCCACGCCTGAGCTCAGGCCAATTATTAACTGACAATCAAATCAGCTAAAGTAGGAAATCTTACTTTTTAAACTTTAGATTTACCATAACTTAGCCATATAGTATGTATATATCCCAGCAACTATAAGTGGAAGTTGTTCTAAGATCACAGCATTTTCATTAAATACCAAGTATCTCTAAGTCCTAAATTTTATATTCCGAAACAGTTATTTTTAGACATATCTAGGTATGTTTTAAGAATGCCTTTATTTGTGTAATTTAATTAGACACAATTGGATTTAATTTTTTATTAGTAACTAAAAAAAGCTGTTAAATAGTATTACCTTATTTCACTTATAAAAAAGCTATGCAAAATTTCTCATTTTCATTAAATACCAAGGGGCTCATCGAAAGTGCATACTTTTCAGTTCTTTGGGCCACTTACCACTATGACAAGCACGTGTTAAATTCATTGATATTTCCCAAAAGGTAGAAATACTTCGGGTTGACTTTCATCAATAATTTTACTTATGATTCGTATGCTCTTTTTTTGCTGGGATGTATTTATAATTTTTGATTTTCAAAGAAGCAAAAATTTTGTATCACACAAAGTTGTTCGGATTTTGCCCTAATAACTTATTAATAAAAAATGTTAAACTTTAACAACTGTATTCATAAAAAAATCTTAATTTAGGTTTTAAATACATTTCAGATAAAAAACATTTTAAGCCTAAAAATGCTTTTTTTTAATTTTGTATTCATAAACCGCATTTTAACTAAAATATCTTTAAAGATTTTTTAAGTCTGACGTTGGCAACTCTATTAATTTTATTTGTCACTTAAGTCGTAGTCAGATTTGGGCAAAATACATGCTTTGCTGTATTTGAAATACAAAATACTTCTTCCGCTTGTATTTCAAATACAAAATACCAAATACTTTCAAGTCGAGTATTTCAAATACAAAACACAGTATTTTAGTATCTTCTATTTGAAATACAAAATTCAAAATACATTTATAACCATTAATCATGAACACAAGCAGCCTCTTGTTGGAGAATATATAAATCCTGCTAAAAAAACAATTTTTCTACAGGTCCTGATGAAAACAGACTGGTGTTAAATTTTATGAAAACAGTTCTCTACAAGGCACATTCAACAAGGTAAACCCAAGGCGAATTCAAAAAATTCGCCCTCTGCATTTCCTTTTTTGTGTTTAAAAGGTAGAATGTCAGAAAAATTAAAAATTTAATAGAAAATTAAATTTTTATAACGTGAACATATCAAATTGATTTTAATCAGCTGGGCCCTTAATATTACCTTGTTAAATGTGTCTTGGTTCTCTGTATGTGCCTTGTACGTGAAAAACTAATTAAATTAAAAGTAAAGTAATATCAAGGCGAATTCAAAAAATTCGCCCTCTGCATTTCTTTTGTATACCCTTCACATAGTGATAAGGGTATTTATCAGTTTGTCATTCCGTTTGAAATTTCTTTATTTTCCATTTGCGACCCCATAAAGTATTAATATTCTGGATCCTTATAGATAGGGAAGTTGATACAGCCATGTCCGTCTGTCAGTCTTTTGAAATCAAGTTTCCGGAGTCAAATAAAGTGATACGGACCAGTTATTGCCCAGCAAAAACTGCTGCTTCGCCGTGAGTAGGTTTGTAAAGGAATATCAAGACAACAAAGCTTACAAACCTACTTACGTATGGCATGATATTTGTTCGCGATGTCCCACTTAGTTGCATTTCATGTTAAGTGCTTTTTTCGGCGCTATGAATATCCAGTTAATTCATGTAATTTTGGTGCTTCTTTAGTTGTTTAAATTTATTGCGTCATCGAAATAAATATTTTGCTGTGTTATTATGTTCGTTACTTGACGAAAAACTAATATTTTTATTACTCACTGTCTTACAGTAGTGCTTCTTAGTATGCACTTGAGTAAGCGAGTGTGTAAAACAGTAAAAGTTTTACATTTACTGCCACACACTATTGCATTTATTAAGGGAATAGATAAGTGTTTGCTGCGAAGCGCGTTAGTATACTAGAAAAAGTATTTACTGCTTACAAAATCTCGATTATTTTTTGCTGGGTGGTGTCAAACTTTTGTAAAAATCTTGGAGATAATCGCTATTTAAAATTAGCAAAACTGGTTGACTATTGACCGAGATATAAACAAAAAATCAAAATAACCCATACGAAGACAAAGTTTCCTTTTTTTTTAATTTAAAAAAATAAATTTTTTATATTGTAAAATTTTTCAATTTTTCTAATGACAACTTTTTGTATAACAAAAAAGTGTATTTTGCAAAAATGTATTTTGCCATCATAAGTATTTGAAATACAAAATACAAAATACTTCAGTGTTGGGTATTTCAAATACAAAATACAAAATACATTAGAAGGTGGTATTTCAAATACAAATACAAAATACGTATTTGTATTTCAAATACGTATTTCAAACACAAGTATTTGAAATACTGCCCAACCCTGGTCGGAGTGATGTAAAACAATGGTTATAAGCTCATACATTAATCGCATATATGCACATTCTTTTTTTCTTATTTTGGAAAAATATTGTTTTTATAAAATAAAAAGTGTATGACAACATGTATATTTAATAAAAAAGAAAATTGTAAAAACAAAATGTTAGGTAAGAGTCAAATTTCAAAGTTTACTTCAATAAAGGTAAAAAAGTTTTTGAATAACGAGTTTTACTCTGTTTGTTTTGATTTTTTATATGTACATCACTAAAAATAAAAATATTAACATTACTGAAAAAAATTAAGTTGAATTTTAAAAAATGGTAAATATGAATGAAAAATGAGTACAAGGTTTAATATTTATTTATAAAACATCCATATTCTTTCCATATAATGCCAATGTATTGATTCCTACAGATGCAAGTTCAAACATAGGGCCGTAAGGCCAATAGTTTGTAATAGTTGTCAAAATAAAAATTAAAACATAGAAAAAACAAAAAAAAGGTTAGGAAATTTGCTTGAAATGGGTTTGAAATTGGGTAAAACGCAATAAAATTACCAAAAAAGGGTTTGGAAATTTGCTTAAAATGGGCTTAAAATAGGGTCGAAACAATTTTAAAATTTGTGTATTTACACAAGGTTTAAAATAAGTTTTTTAGGCTTAAATTCGTTTATGAATACAACTTTATTGAAATTTGCTTAATAAAGGTTTAAAATGCTGTTTAAATTTTTATGAATACAGCCGTAAATTAAAAGCTTTATTGTGCTTATTACATACATACTTGAATGTCTACAGGACTTAAATGCAAACAATTATTTTATATATTTATTCCCTTTCACTTCTACAAGGAGCATACGGTCATAAAAAGAATATTTCAATATAATCGATCTGAAGCGCGATGTTTTATTTCATTCCAACGTAAATGAAGATGGAATGTTTTTAATGTGACCTGAAGCTTCCAGGTATGTGATTTTCTATTTAGTTGTCGACTGCCTTGCGATTCAATGTCATGCTTGCCTTGCAATATCTGCCGGTGGTTTTAGCAATGTGTGTCCGTTTCAGCACCATTTACGCTTTCGAAATTCCAAATTGATCGATAATTGTCTGGTTTCGGATTATAACTCGTTGTTCGAAATTTTTCTAGGCCAATATTTATGTAGGATCTTCCTTAAGCATTTGTTTACAAAAACTTGTACAGGTTGTATATCACGCGAAGCTGCGTTCCATGTTTCGCATCCGTTTAACGGTGTGGATTTTACGTTTGAATGAAACAGATTTTACTTTGTGCATCTTAAAATAAACGATGAATTCCATACTCGCTTAAGTTGCCCAAATGTTTGTCTTGCTTTTTTTATGGTATGAGATGTCAGCCTTAGAACGACCATTTTTATCCAGAATGCCTCTCAGGTAAAAGAACGATTCCACCTTATCACGCCGTTGATTCTGTGTGGGCAATCTATGTTCATCATTAGAGTTTATTCTGAGTGTTTTATTTTGCTGATGTTAATTTTCAGGCCAGCATATGATGCAATTTTTTGAACTCCTGTCTGCTTAGACTGCATGCCCACGTAAGTAGGCATATATCATCGGCGTAATCGAGTCCTACAATCTGCTTTTAAGCCCCCAAGTTATTCCCCTTCTGTGTCTGGTTGCGTTTGCCATCACAACGTCCAGAACGCAGTTAAATAAAAGAAAAGATAAAACACAGCCTTGTCGCACACCGGAGTTAATGATGAATTTGTTGTAACCTAGTTTCCTTTCATGCAAAATTCGGCAGGTTGCGTTAACATAAATACCTTTTATGAGTTCTTTGGGCTTCGTAGGTACACCTTTACATTCTAGTGAGTTCCATACCGCTGAATGGTTTGCTTTGCCTAATGCTTTTCTGAAGTCTATGAACGCAAGTTACAGAGGTGCTCTCTATTCCACAGATTGCTCTAGGATCACTCTTAGGCTATTTACATGGTCGACACAGGATTTATAGGTAAGGAAACCGGTTTGTTCCTTTCTGAGTTGCGGAAGAAGAGCAGCTAATAGTATATTATTAAGTATGTGCGCGATAACCTTGTTAGTTATACTTTTTGGGAAGTTTATGTTTACGTCTTCAGAAATTTCCTCTGGAAGACATTTCGTCCACAAGAAGTTCCTAGCGATAGACAGGAGTAGCCAAGCACTAGCTAATGGGTCAATCATAAGCATCTGTGGAGAAGTTTTTTCTATACCAGGCAATTCGTTCTTCCTATGGGATTTGATTGCTTTGCCTATCTAATAGATAACTGGGCAGTTGGTGACAGTGCGATCGCTGAAAATTTTAAAAATAAATAGTCGCTTTAGAAAAAAAAATACCGCATAAAAAAGTTGTTTTTAAAAAAAAGTTGTTTTTAAAAAAAGGTGCTCTCTTTTTTAAAGCGTTTACTCAACTTTTTATTACTGATAATAATAAAAATAAAAAGAAATCAACAATTGAGCAACACAAAAAAACTTGATAACAACATATTAAAAATAAGAAATGTATCAAAAAGAAAACATTCAATAAAAAAGAATTTTTGTTCGTAGACACATAAAAAGTAATAAATTTGAAATTGCAAATAAATAAATTTAATTTTTATATAGTTTTAATATTATGAAAAAACAAGTACACTATTTTATAATTTACTTTAGACAAGTTATCTGTCTGTTCTTTTTCAAATTTTAAAATATCGTTTTTTAAATTTGGTTGAAACAAGGACAGACAGACAACTAGCCTTATGGTGTTTTCCTTTCTGGCAAAAATGTTACATTAATGTTACCATTCGAGCGGGTTAACGTTCCATTCTAAAAAAACATGCAAGAGTGAAAACAGTTATCGTGTTCCTTTCTGAACATGTTGCACAAATAACTGGCAAAAGTGTAACATATCTTACCCCCAATTATATTGCAGTGTAATAAAGTACCACTTTTTACAGCTGTGTTATGTATGTAAATACTTTTTTATGCAGGCGAGTTTTTAACGCAGAGTGTAGTTTTTATTAAAATCAAGCAATTTTCTGTTCCATTGAAACAAAAAAAATGGACAACTTTTTAAGTGTGTGTGTAAACTGATAAAAATTTTACACATACATATTGTAACATTTTTTTTTAGAATGGAAAACACCATTAGTAAAAGCAAATAGTACATTTTAACTATCAACTGGTTTTTTATCTCTAGGGATGTAATGTAATAATACACAAGTACATATTTTTAATTTTTTCATATTGTTTTTTTGAAATTTCGTTTCTGTACTTGTGTTTTAGGTTTACCTGAAATCCAGTCTTCTAGTTCAGTATTTAATAAATTTAAAGCTGACAGCATTGAATTACAGGTCGTTACTTTTAATTTGTTTGCCAATTTATTTTTCATCAGCCCTAACATATAAAAAAAAATCTTTCAGCACATGCGCTGCTGTGGGGTAACGTAAAAATGTACGCAAATGATTTATACAAATTTGGAAACACAATGGCTCATTTAAATAATTTTTTAAACAACCCACTTTATGCCAAAAGCCTTCAGCATTTTTAATTTAAAAAAAAACTATGGCATGCGATGCTTGGGAATAAAACAAATGTCCAGATATGCCAGGTATGTGTATATGCATGCGCATATGCAAATAAAAGGATATGTTTAACTTTCGTAGCAAAAAAGGGACAACAGTGGCAAAAATTTTAAAAAGTAGCAAAATAGTGTCAGCATAAAGAAGCCGCACAAAAAGTCACAGGCCCTTGAAAAGGTTGCATAATGCAACTTAAGGCAACGAACGGTCACCCCGGTTGGTGGAGATGTTTGTGTTTATCGGATGTGATTTACAGCAGCATATCGATTTATGGGTAGGAGACGATGAGGATAGCATTTCACTGTAGAAATCTCCTCAAATTTCTAGTTGCTGTTGTCTTGATGCTTCGCGCCCGGTGTGTTTCAGCAGCAGCTTAAGCTTCCTTTGCCAAATTTCGCTTATCGCGCCGAGCACTACGTTTTACGGTAGAGGTGATTGTGTAGCTGCATTCGTAATGTTTCGGTCAAGCGCGTCCTTCTACAGTTAATAGCAGCCTTAGCTTCCTTTCTCTTCAATATCAGTCTCCAAGTTTCATCTCTGATCCATTCGTTAATAGAATTTACTCTATGTCCTAAGTGCTGTTCTGCAGCTTGGGTAAAGCTTTTTTTTGTCTCTTCCCAGCTTAGGTCTGATTTTAAGGAACCAGTGAAGGAAGTCGCAACTGTGGCTCTTTAAACTTTTGGACATCATACCGAAATTTGCTTATTGCTCACGACAGCAGATATTTTCAGGCGGATTGTTACAAGCACTAGACGATGATTACTTGCTGTAACGGCTACTTTTTTGTTACGCACATATAAAAGCGAACCTCACCATTTTATGCTTATAGTTATGTGATCGATTTGGTTCTCAGTTTTGCGGTCAGTTGATGTACTCTTGAATAGGGAAACAGCATGCCACCAATAACGAGATTTTTTGTTGTGCATGTCTCCAATACCAACTCACCAATCTCTGTCAGCTACCCTAACTCATGTTTCCACATTGTACTCTCCACTCCAGTATTGTACGCTCTAACTTGTGCGTTATAGTCGCCCATCACTAGCACAATATTGCCTTAATGTAATGTCGTTAATATTCTGTCAAGAAGGTTATAAAATGATGTATGCATGTGTGGTTGCGTGCCCTAGTTCGCATTTTTACAGTTATATTTTCAGAATATGGTGTAGTGTTTTGGGGTCGTCTTAATTTTTGTGTACCCTATAGCCCAATATAATTTTATACAGCTGTAGGGGATCAGCTTGATGGTTAGGCGTTCTCTCGAACTGCCAAATTAGGGATTAGACATAAAACAAGGCAACGATGTGCCACTTTATTGTTTCAAATATAAAATCCTTCTTTATTTGTGGGCTACTACCCTTTTTATACTAATTTCTACATTATTGCTTACTTATTCTAACTTACAGTGTTAGTTTCTTAAATATATTCTGCTTTGTCAGTGCCATGCAATCATCAATGCATATTACTCTAGCCAATCAGAATGTGAGAGTGAGGAATGCACTCATTAACATTTGACACTCTTAAGTTTGGTCATTCACATTCTGATTGACCTACATACTTTACTATAGTAGACTCATATTTAAACATATTGAGTCACTGGATAAGTGTCGTTATTTGATCTTTTATTAGTGGCATTTACCCTACCATTATTGGGGTGGTATGTATAAGTTTTAGAGTGGTTATTTGGTATGCAGTGGACACTAGTAAGGTACACTACACCCTCACCGTTAAGAGAAAAATTAGGGGAGTAATTTTTCTTGATGCATCCATAGCACTGTAAAAATTATGATTGTCTTAAAGATTTTTACAATTCATTTACATCTATTATTATTATTATACTTCTATATCTTTGCCTTTACATATTTTGTTTTATTTATTGGTTCTTAATCCTAGGTATGGTTTTAATTGGTTATTGTGAATTTCTTTTTCTATCCCGTTATAATCTATAGTGGTATTTACACCATTACTCTTAATTATTCTATATGGGCCTTTGTACGGGCTTTGGTATTTCTTTCTATTTTCTATTTTTATTAAGACTAAATCTCCTATATTTAAATTTAATCTATTATTATATCTATTGTCCAGTATTCTCTTTTCTTTCGTTTTATTTGTTAGTTCTTTTGCCCTTTCCAAAGAAAACTTTAATTTCTGTTTTAACTCTTTTGTATAGTCATCGTAATTATAGATTTTTATTTCCTTATTGTCACAGATTTCTGATGGTAAGCATGGTAATTTACCATAAACTAGTTCGAATGGCGTGTAGCCAGTATCTATGTGTGGTGCCGTGTTATAGGCGAAAGTAAAATAATTTATCCACTTATCCCATTCGTAATCATTTGCCGTTGTTAGCAAGAATTCATTGAGAACTCTATGATTTCTCTCCACCGAACCTATTGTCTCATGGTGGTAAGGGGTTGAAAATGTCTGCTTGATATCAAGTAACGAGCATATGTTACGCATCAGTTCGTTTTTAAATTCAGTTCCGTTGTCTGACTTGAGAACTTTAAATTTACCATGTTTTAAAATTAATTGTTCTACTAGTGTTTTAGCAATTGTAGGTGCATCTTTTGTTGACATTGGGTGAGCAATAACGAATTTTGTTAGTTCACATTGCATTGTCAATATATATCGGTATCCGTTTGAAATACGAAGCGGACCTACAGTATCCACTGACATTGTCTCAAAACTGTTGTTTGGGGTGTTTGTTAGCGTAAGTGGTTCTTTAATGTTCTTCGTTTGTTTGTTTGTGTTACACTTGTCACAATATTTTACAAATTGTTTAACCATCTTATTCATATTTTTCCAAATGTATCGCTGTTTCAATTTAATTATTGTTTTTCTAATTCCTAAGTGGCCTGCGTGTGTGGCATTGTGGAATTCTTCGATGAGTTTATATTTCAATATGTCATCTGTTATTCTTTTTGGGTCATTATATATTAGAATTTTAAGTTGAGGACTTTTATTGTTTATTTTTATCTTTGTATATGCTTCTTTCAATTTTTCCATTGTATATACTTTAAATATTCTATCACTTTTTGCTAGCGCTAATTCTCTTATCTTTTCCTCATTCATTTTAGATACCAGTTTCCTCAGAATCGAATCTAGATTCGCTGAGTTATCGCTGAATCTTGCATGCATATTATCGTTTTGTACGTTCCTGGTATGTAACTTCTTCATAGTCGAATCTTGTTTCGATGAATTATCGTTACATCCTTTGTTCATATAATTATTATTTTGAGTACGTGATTTCTTCATGATCGAATCTTGTTTCGATGAATTGTCCTCACGTCCCACGTGCACAATATTATCTTTAATTCTTATTTCGACGTCTTCTATATTCTCAAACTTATTAAATTGCAATTTCTTTATGTTCTTGATATCATTTATGGATGTGCATTCCCATATTAGAAGTTGATCAGACTCCTGAGAGATGCTTTTATCCGATACTTTTGTATTTACATTATCATTCCTCTTTGTATTACCTGCCTCATTATCTTTATTTATTTTATGGTTTGTCTCATTATTTATATTATTTCTGTTAAGTTTTTCTTGCATGGCCCTTGTAGTTATTAGTATCTTATTTTCCGTTTCATCATTTTCTAATGGTATCATTTGTTTAAGTATTTCCGAGTTTATTTCAATTCTTGATAATGCGTCCGCATTAGTGTTAATTTTCCCTTTCTTATACATTATTGTAAAATCATAGTCGCTTAAATCTAGCCTGATTCTTGTCATTTTTGATGACGGATTCCTGTGTGAAAATAGGGAGATTAGTGGTCTGTGGTCTGTTACTACTATGAATTTTCGACCGTATAAATATGGTCTGAAAAAATTTATTCCCCAATGGATTGCGAGCAATTCCTTTTCAATTATCGGTTTGTTCAAGTCGTGTTTCTGTAGAGATTTACTTCCATAGGAAATTGGTAGATCCTGGCCAATTTCGCCTTGAGATAAGACAGCTCCCAGTGCGTAGTTTGAGGCGTCGGTTGTCAAAATGAATGGTTTTTCGAAATTTGGGTATTGTAGAATTGGGGGTTTCATTAGTTTTTCTTTTAAGGTGTCAAAAGCATTTTGACATTCATTTGTCCATAGGAATTTCGCTGATTTTCTCAGTAACATATTCAAGTGTTTCGCAATGTCTGCAAAATTTGGTATAAATTTCCTATAATAATTGCAAAATGCAACAAATCGTCGTACTTCGTCCGTGTTTCTTGGTATTGGGTAGTTCCTTATCACCTTATATTTTGATGGGTCTGTTTTCACACCGTCTTTTGTTATTAAATGTCCCAAGTAAACAACTTCAGATCTTAGGAAACAACATTTCCTTGGATTCAGTTTTAAATGGTATTTTTGCAGTCTGTCGAGAACCTTTATCAGGTTTTGATTGTGATGATTTAAGCTGCAACCGTATACGATTATATCATCCACGTAGAGAAATGCTTCGGATTCTAGTCCGGATAATGCTATTGTAAGCATTCTTTGAAAGCTGTTAGATGAAATTTTTAGTCCGAATGGAAGTCTTTTAAACTGAAAATGCCCTTGTGGTGTTGAAAATGCAGTTAGTGGTCTGGAGTTTTTATTCAACTCAATTTGATAAAAAGAATTAGTCATATCGAGTGTAGAAAACCATTTTGCTCTACCTAATTTGTCCAAAATATCCTCCAGTCTAGTTAGAGGAAATTTGTCATTAACAATTCTATCATTAAGTTTTCTAAAGTCTACAACAAGTCTCCATTTCTTTTTATCTTCCATATTTTTCTTTGGTACTAAGAGGAGTGGAGCATTGTATGGACTAACGGATGGTTCTATTGTTTCGTCATCAAGCATTTTCTTTACCTGTTCATTTATTATGTCTGTATGTGAATGTGGTAATCTATAGTTCTTTATGTACACAGAAGTGTTGTCTGAGGTTATGATTTCTTGTTTGTAAAAGTTGTTGACACTCAACTTTTCGTTTTCTAAATGAAAAACGTTTTGATATGTTTTAAGTATTTCTGTTAATTTTGTTTTTGCGTACCCATCGTCATGGTCTAATTGCAATTCATTTAAAATTTTGTCAAAACGTTCGTCGCTGTTTATATTGTTGTAACTTAATATGTCGTAGTTTTTTAATGGGTCAGTGTGTAGTTTAATGCCCTGTAAAGTTGTTGTTTCGTTTGTTGTGTTTAAAATTTTGACGTGTGTCATACCGTTTTTAGGTGCTATTGAATTACTTAAAAAAATTCCGTCTTCCAGTTCGGTATCAAATATGACGCAATCTTCTGTAAGGTTCAATCTCAATGGTTGTATAATTTCTGTTCGTGGGGGTACGGTTATTTTTAGGGTATCGAATGATTTTGTTTGCATTGGCAGAGTTATTGTTTCATTGTTGATGAACAAAGAAATTGTAAATGTCCCGTAATCTATTTTGCATAGGTACTCTCTTAAGAAATCTCTTCCCATTATTCCGTCTGTTCCTATTGGAAAATTGTCGTCTACTAGATGAAAGTTGTGTTTACATGTTTGGTTTGCCATTGTTAGTTCAAGTTCACTTGTCCCTAATGAATGTATTTCCTCCTTAGTGATGCCTGTTAATTTGCATCTATTCTCCACATTTAATGGTTCATCATCAAAAATTTCCTTGGTGCGACATAATGATACATCGGCTCCTGTGTCGACAAGAAATGTTAAATTTTTGTTTTCGTATTTAGCAGTTATGAAATTTGTATTATTATTTGAAACTTTGTATATCTTTAATTTTGGCTGTCCGGAATATCCCTGTATTCCGAGCCTTCTTCGTTTCCCTCGTTTTGAACTGTACGTATATACCTTCTGTTGTGGCTGCTTCTGTTGTCATTGTCTCTGTTAGAATTATTGTTATTACCTCTACTGTCATTGTTGTTACCTCTGTTGTTTTGGTAGTTGTTATTTACTCCATTAGAATTGTTATTTCTAGAGAAGTTTGTATTTCTTCGTGAATTGTCATTATCATAGTTATTGTTTCTAGTGTTGTTATTGTTGTTGAAGCTGTGATTACTGTTGTAACCATTGCCTCTGTTGAAATTTGCATTGTTGCCATTATTCCTGTTATTAATATTGTTTTTGTGAAGGTTTCGGTTATCATGATGCCTGTTCTTGGTGTAGTTAGAAAATCTGTTGTTATTTCCGTTGTGGTTTTGTGGTTGATACTGTGGTTCTTCTTTTCTGATATGTAGGATATCGTGCTGCGTTGCCTTTTTCTCATTTTCAATTTCGACTGCAAGGTCGGATGCTTCCTGTAGTGTAGTTGGTCGGGCAGCGTATATGGTTGGTTTAAAGTACTCATTTAGACCTTTCTTGAATGTATCTAAGGCAAGCTTATTATTTAATCGGACTATAACGTTTTTCTCAGCCTCTGTTACTTGATCTCCTAACTCTTCTATGCCTAGTTTGTTTAGGTTGTCAATTATACTCATTATCTTCTCCCTATATGAATTAATAGACATCTTCCCTTGGGATAATGTAGTGAGTTTGGATTGTAATTCTGGGATTGTTTTATTGTTCTTGTATCTTTTCTCTAAGAGTCTCTTAAGCGTTTCGAAATTTTCAGGTTTCGAATAGCTTCCAATTGATGTTCTGACATTCGAGGATAATTTAGCATGATAAACATACTGAAGAAAATCTATTTTTGCTGCTTCCGATAGGGTCTTATTTAATAACTCCGCTGTTATTATAAAACTGTCCAATTCAATATAATTACCTGTAAACAAAGGTAATGCCTTTGCAACCGTTTCTAAATTAAACGATGTCATGTCTAAGTCTTTTGTCCTTAATGGTTTCTTTATATTACTACCTAAGTATTCTTCTACTAGTCTGTAAAGATTATTAAATTCTAGTTTTAACGCTAACTGTTCCTTATCGTCTCCTTTTACTTCTATTAGTTGAAATTCAAATTTTAAATTTCTGATATATTCCAATTTATTCAATACCGTTGATTCGGTGTAGGTTCTCCCTGGACTCTTCTTTAAGTTCTTCCAGAGTTCTTTCAAATTATTTAATTTCTCTTCCATATATTTTTCTTAGGCTTATCTATAAGCAAAATTTAGTTTCGTTTTTATTATTTAGTTTTTCCTTACAACTTATACATTAGTTATAATATTTGTATTCCTATTGGTATTTATAAGTTTATGTATTATATATAATATAGACAAGATTATGACAATTATTAATAATGTTGACATATTTTTCGAGAACATTGTGTTAAGTTATCTATTGTCTTCTACTTATAATCGTACATACTAGTCTAATAATGTAGGCAATTGCTAATATTGCTAGGATCACTATCATAATTACTTCAGAGATGTTTAAGTTTTCCGTGTCATTTTTATTCTGTATATTCCCTGTGTGGACTCTCATGTGTTCTATTAATTGATTGTGTTCGTTTTCAGAATCTTCATGTTTCCCTACTTCATATCCCGCAAATAATAAAGGGATAGCTTTTAATATATTTTTCCACCAAGTCATTCTAATTTTAATATTATAATTTTGATACGAAAACATATAAAATACAACAACATATTTTGGTAAAATTTTGATTCAAATGTTCATACATCAAATCTTATTTTGTCTGTAGTTTTAGTTGTTTTATGGTCCTTTTGATGTTGGCACATTCTTCTTTGGTGGTTGTTAGGGTGAGCCTTTGATACAGTATGGCTAGTTGTTTTCTCGCCTGGAATCTCTTTCCCGCACGTTTCTTCTTCTTCTGGATGTCCTTGG
The DNA here is from genome assembly GCA_963583895.1 of Melanophora roralis. Taxonomy (NCBI): domain Eukaryota; kingdom Metazoa; phylum Arthropoda; class Insecta; order Diptera; family Rhinophoridae; genus Melanophora; species Melanophora roralis. The sequence continues at coordinate 72,803,515 of OY757187.1, read as the reverse complement.
ATGGTTGGGGTTGCTTTTTGGTCACCGCAGTCCTCTTACGGTATTCTTCAATGCTTATAGCCTTCGGGCCTGCATTCAGTGGAGATGGAGTATAAGTTGGTGCTGTTGTTGCTGGTGGTCCTGGGTTATACTGTTCTGTCAAGTATTTTTCCCATCGCTCGAAAATTTCACTTATTTCTTCCTCCATAAATATGTTATTTTTCTTCAGTTAGCTATTGGTCCGAGCTGGCAGGATCGCCATGTAGTGTTTTGGGGTCGTCTTAATTTTTGTGTACCCTATAGCCCAATATAATTTTATACAGCTGTAGGGGATCAGCTTGATGGTTAGGCGTTCTCTCGAACTGCCAAATTAGGGATTAGACATAAAACAAGGCAACGATGTGCCACTTTATTGTTTCAAATATAAAATCCTTCTTTATTTGTGGGCTACTACCCTTTTTATACTAATTTCTACATTATTGCTTACTTATTCTAACTTACAGTGTTAGTTTCTTAAATATATTCTGCTTTGTCAGTGCCATGCAATCATCAATGCATATTACTCTAGCCAATCAGAATGTGAGAGTGAGGAATGCACTCATTAACATTTGACACTCTTAAGTTTGGTCATTCACATTCTGATTGACCTACATACTTTACTATAGTAGACTCATATTTAAACATATTGAGTCACTGGATAAGTGTCGTTATTTGATCTTTTATTAGTGGCATTTACCCTACCATTATTGGGGTGGTATGTATAAGTTTTAGAGTGGTTATTTGGTATGCAGTGGACACTAGTAAGGTACACTACAATGGCTTCCAGTCGACAATAGCCTTCTTTGCGGGTTTTGACAATAAGATGGATCGATGTTCGTTGCTTGATTTTCCTGAATAGATTAGGGTAAGACCATCAGCAGTTGTAAATTCTCTAGAATAGTACCAGCGTGTTTCGCAAAGGCCGAGCATGGCGAGTTTGTAGTTGTTACATTCTTTTCAGATCTGTGCCAGTCTCGCATTACTATGGAGCGTGTCACTATCCGCAACCTGTGACGCGTCCGGTAGAACTTAGCTGGGCTTCCCATAAGTAGTTAATATATCATATGTATATCGTCATCAATATAGTATATTAGCTTTCGTGGGATCCATAATTGTTTGCTTGTTCATTAAATAATATTGACTTTGTGTAGAGTTTTCGTTGTTCACCTACTCTTTACGCTAAATTTTGTAAGAATGCATTTTGTGTTGTGTATTAGAAAAAAAGTGAACGCTAGCAAAACGAAAAATTAAGCCCTGAAAAATTTAATGCTTTGCTGGTCTTTTCGTAGGGTGGTCGTCTGGCATTTGAAAGGATCATATATAATTCCACTTATAATCCAACAACGGCTGACCGGTTTTTAAGATAAATGGGCGTGGCACCTCCCGTACAACGAAAATAGTTTTTTTTATGTATTTCAATAACAGTCACAACTGAAGCTTCCAAGCTTTGCATGGATGTTTTTATTGTTAATATAAGTACATAACTTAGCTGTTAACGGGCGAGAAAAGACACATGAGTGTGGCACCTCCCTTGCAACGAGAAAAAGTGTTTTGTATATACCCACTTGACCAGATATTTGCCAAAAGCGAAGATTCGGTTTAGCGAAGAATTCTCGAAATTAAAACATTAGATAAACTATCGTTATTTTAATAAATTAACGAATGTTCGCAATAGCGAGCTATTTGCGATAAATTCTCGAAACTTATTTGTAACGGCACAGTAAAAAAATTGTTCTTCGCTAATTTCTTGCCAAATATGTATAAACAATATTGTGTTCTGATTTTTGTCGAACACAAATGCTAAAAAGAGCACAGGAAAAATCAAACAATATCTCTGGTTTTTGCAATTAACGGCTTTTTTACAATAAAATAATATTAAACAACAGATTATTTACTAGTCAGAGTTGAACCAAGCAGGAAATTAAGAGTGAATCAATTAAATTGTGCACATACATACGTATATATATCAACAATTTATTTTAAATTCATTCATTGTAAAAAATTTAACAAGGTAAGTAAGAAAAAAGAAGGAACAAAAAAAATTTTGTTTCTTTCGTATAGTGTAGAAAATATAAAAACTTTGATTTTTCACTATTCGGTCCTTTTTTTCCTTAGATCTAAATTTCTCGTAATACCGTCTCAGTGGTCTTAACTTCAAGCCTTCAGCTTTACGCGGTTTGGTTGTATGATTATAAGTCGGTCAGTCTTAAACGTTATTCCTTTCTACATAAATAAAGATTTTATAATATGTTTAAAAATACTCTATATGTACTTTTATGTTAGCAGTTTATCTGGAGAGGGACCGTCAACAAACAAGTGTGTGAGAGGCTCTCTAATAACTTTGGCCATGCGACGTAAAAAAAGAAGTTACAAACTTACGGTTGTATTATTAAAAAATCTTAATACATTTCAGTTAAAAAACATTTCAAGCTTAAAAATGTTTTTTTTTTAATTTTGTATTCATAAACCGTATTTTAACTAAAATACTTTTTAAGGATTTTTTTAAGTCTGACGTTGGCAACTCTATTAATTTTATTTGTCAGTTGAGTCATAGTGATGTAAAGCAATGGTTATAAGCTCATACATTAATCGCATATACATATGCACATTCTTTTTTTCGTATTTTTGAAAAATATTGTTTTTATAAAATAAAAACTGTATGACGACATGTATATTTTATAAAAAAAGATAACTGTAAAACAAAATGTTAGGTAAGAGTTAAATTTAAAAAATTGCTTTATTGAAGGTAAAATAGTATTTAAATAACGAGTTTTTCTTTGTTTGCTTTGATTTTTTATACGTCACTAAATAAATATAAAAATATTAACATTACTGAAAACAATAAAGTTTTATTTTGAAAAATGGTAAATTGTTGCGGGCTGATGTAGCAGTAGGCTGGTAGTATGGATGGTTCTGCTGATACGTAGGGTTTGACCAATATAATACCGAAAAGTTGATTGTAGACCTGAAGTAAAGTTACCTTGGTTTAGTTGGTAGAAATGTGTGTGGGCATATACTTTTGCCGCACTATATAAACATCAGGCATCTGTATGTTTGTATGCCTCTTTCCTTTTCTTTATTATCCTTTTTATATTTTATATCCCTCGTTAATTTCGTCGTTTTTCATTGTGATTGCCAAATTGTGTAGTTGTTTTTATTTATTTGGGAGATGTTTTTATATTTTTTAATTTTAAAATTATGGCGTCCAACTTTGTTTGTGATTTTCTTATATGTATGTGTGCAGACTGGAAGATGTCAATGCAAAGCTTTCATATGGATGGTTGGATAAAATGGTAGTATGGGTATTACCAGGTATGAAGATACGTGAGCCAGGAATGCGTAAAGAGAAAATATGTATTCTCTGTACCTGAATTAAAGTTAAGTTCAGCTTGAACTTAAATAAAGAGAAATAATTTTTTCAATATGGGTTGCTGTTTTTGTTTTGGACAAACTGTTTAACAACTAAAGTTATTGACCGGTGGTTGTTTTTTCTACCTATAGTTTTTGTTGTTAACGTTAGTTTGAAAAAATATGAAGTCTTATTTTAAGTTTTATAGAAATTTCTGGATTTTGAAAATAGCGGGCTGTGAAATAAGTCTGAAAAGTGTTTGTCTTTAATTTTAAAAATAATATTAAGGCAGTGAAAAAGTTAAGTTTAAAAAAAAAGGAATATAAATTTTTTTGAAAGAAAAAAAAACTAAAAAGGTTTCCTTTAATTTTGGAAAAAAGCCAAGAGTAAAAACAGAAAATCATTAATTTGTTAAAACAAGAAAAGCTAAAAAGCCGTTTGTTACACTTGTGGAGGATCTCTAATAAATTGGGAGAAAAAAAATTAAAGAATTTTCCGGAAGATAAAAGAGAACGAATCCCATTGTGTAGTATTTTGGTACATCCTGGTTGTGAGAACAAGAACGGAAGCGGAAAAGTTCCTCGGGATAAGGGCCAGCCAAGTATATGGTAAAAATCGAGCTGGCAACAGTGAGGGAGCGAGCTTCTGGTCACACCAGGAAAGCTTTTTTGTTTTAGTACCTACCTAATTTCCTAACCATCAGTCCGAAAACTTTTGATAAAATGAGCAAAAACACCCTGTAGGAAATTTGAGAGGAGGCCCTAATGAAAAAATACGTGAAAAAATTAATATAAATCATTGTCTGTTTTAATTGTGTGTGATCGTTTTTTTTTAAATTAAGTTAAGATTCGATTTGTGTGAGTTTATGTTTTTTTTGTAAAAGGTCAGACTAGGAGTTGTGTTTGGTTTTAATTTCGGGAAAAAATTTACTATTTTAAACAATTATTGTTACCTTAGCGAGCTCATTAAGGGAGAGTTTTTATGTCGTTTTTATTGAATTTTAAGGACTGAAAATTGAAGTCTGTCAGGTAATTCTAGTCCTTCCTTGTTAGGTTTAAGTCGTATGTATGTTATATGTTTTGCCGTTTTTATTTTATTGTAATTCAAAAAATAGTATATGTATGTTTTTTAATGTAATTTTATTATTTTAAATTGTTTTTATTATGTATAAATAAATATTTTAGTGCTTTATAAAGTTTAATATGGAAAAAGTTGAGTAGATTTTTTTGAAAGGGGATTGTTGGCGCAGATAGGGTGATGAAGGACGGGATACGGGGCCCGTAAGGAACATTGAGGAGGAGTCATTACGGCCATGGAAGGGTTAAGGGCGATTGGAGCCAAACATCTGCCTCCCTATAAAGCAAGTATCCAGTGGTTGGTGATGAAAAGTAAGTTTTTATGTTGTTGTTGATCTTTGTTTTTTTGTTATATGCCGAACCTCGGTCAAGGGTTGAGAATCACTCCCCGAGAGGAACCGCGAGGGTTAGCTGGGTGGAACAAAATAGACCGACACAGGACAGCAGGTTCGCGCCGTGTTCGCGCGTTAATTGATGATTATAACATAAATGGCGCCCAAACTAAAATGAAGGAAAGGATTATTAGTGTATGTTACCTAGGCACTATGGCAATAGACTAATAGTTGTTTTTAAAATAGCCCAACGCATAATTTTCATCGAGTTTTGCAAAAGGTGAAATGATGTCGCAGCCGTTTTGGAAGTGTCTCCAAAAGTCAGTTGTGCGAATAAGTTTTAGTTTTGGCAAACATTGGTGATAATTATTCGCTCAGTTCAGTGGATGTTAGGGTATAGTCTTAGCATGAAAATGATTCGTACTAATTGCGTACCCTACATTCCAATTTTGATTTGTAGAGTTTGAAGTTTCTGTTTGAAGACATGTTGGTGGAGCAGTTCCAACTAAGATTGATAGCCGCTCAAGCGTAGCTTTGAGGTCTGATGTGTCAATCGATGTTGTGTACTGGCCTCCAGTATTTACCGAGTCAAGGGTAATAAAGGAGCACGAACATGCCTATTTTAAATTTTTTGTTCATTTTTTTTGCGTAAATAGTTTTGCTGGATTACTGCTTATAGCTCTCATAGTAGAGAATCACATTTTTTATAAAGTTTAAACCGTCAAACCGCCGCTGGTCAACAATCCCTTTTTGGTAGTGAACTGTTGATAGAAAGAAAAGAAAACTAAATCAATAACATAATTTTTTTTATTCAAGTTTTTTTATATTTATTTAAATATTAAAGTAGTTAGTATATTGTAGAAAAATTGATTTAAGACTTAATAATTTTTTTTTGTATTTGTGTAATTTATTATTTATTTTTTTTTAATTTTATTATATTCATTTATTTATTCACTTATTCATTTGTTTATTTATTTAATTATTTTCTTATTTATCTATTGTTTTAGTTATTAAATAATTTTTTTTATTTATTGATATATTTATTCACAATTATATTTTTTATTTTATTTATTTTTGCATTCTACTTACATATATTTAACTAATTCTGTTTTATAATATTATTGTTTTTTCCAATTGAGTTTTTGTATTTAATTAACTTATTTTTGTATTTGTTTGGTAGTAACGTCTAGTAGTTGTAAAGTTTTTTTTTATTAAATGTTTTAGCTTGCGTTTTATGTAGTTGTTTGTTTGTTAGTGATTTATACGTTAAATATATATTTTTCTGTAATTTATTTTTTTTTTAATTTTAACCATTTAAATTCAGCATTATTTTTGGTATTGTTTTTATACATTGTTTCTTTTTTATTTATATATTTTTATTACTTATTTTTTTAAATAATTTTTACAATTGCTACGGTTTCGATTATTAATTTTTGTTTAAGGAGTTATTAAATTTATTTTGTGTAACGAGAGAACTGATTTTGTTTGTTTAATGAAGCATACAGATAGGATTCAAACTAGAAATAGAAAAAGATCTTTGAACCAGTCCGCTTTAAATCACTCAGTTGAAGTTCGACCAAAGCAAATAAAATATTCAAGCGCACAATCAAATATGGCTTCAAACAACAAAAACATTAGGGATTTATCAAGCACCATCAATACAAGAAATTTAGAACAGGGTCCATCGACAAGCACCCATAATGTTGTTCTTAATCCAGAGGTCAGAGAGGTGGTTGTAGAGGAGACTGTTGTTGAACAAACTGCTCTGCAAGAAAATGTAAGGAAACTAGTGCAAGATGGAATGCAGGATGTTAGAAAAGCTATGGGGGAGTTAACTAAAGTTGTTAACGAAATGTCCGTCCGATCAAGATCCCAAGACTCTTTTAGTTCAAATCCAGTAGCGAATGTTGCAAATGAATTAGGCAATTTTAGTTCCAATATTATGTTACCCCGAGTTACCAATAACGCAGCTTTTCATATGCCATTGGGAATCAATGCAAACGTAGCGCCGGTAGTGAATGTTCCAGATAATGACAATGCGGCCAATGTAGATGCCCTGGTAAATGGAGGAGCTGCATCAAGTCATAACGTTTTGACTGAAAATGGTAATAGATTTTTACATAAAATTAACATACGTGTAGACAAGTGGGGTATAGTATTCGATGGAAACAACAGTCATATGAGCGTTGAAGATTTCATATTTCGTATAGAGCATTTACAAGCCCACTATGACATCACATGGGATGAAATCCTGAGAGACTTTCAGTTGCTAGTCATAGGGCCAGCAAAAGATTGGTATTGGCTATTAATACGTTCACATGGTATCATGAAATGGCCAACACTAAAATGCGAGTTGTATAATCAGTATCGGACAAACACATCCAATTTTGAGATCATGAGAGATCTGGTGGAACGCAAACAACAGCCAAACGAATCATTAGAAGCATTCTTTCATATCATGTGCAAATTACGGTCCAGACTTGTGCAACCGATTCCCGAATTTGACATGATAAAGATTTTAAAGAGAAACGTCAAAGATAGTGTAGCGAGGATTGTGTATCCAATTGCCGTATCATCCGTGGAGCAATTGAGAATGGAATGCCTTGAAGCTGAGCGCAATTTTCCAAAAAGAGATCTGCGAAACATACCACTACATCGACAAATGAGAAGTGTGAATGAGATTTACTGTGACAACCAAGAGGAAAATGATATGTGTTTCGAAGAGGTAGCCGCCGTAAAGATGACGCAACAAAAACAACCGCTGGTATGTTGGAACTGTAAAGTTCAAGGGCATGGTTTCCGGGACTGCGAATCCAATGAGAGGTCATTGTTTTGTTACAAATGTGGAAGACCAAACGTTATTGCACCGAAATGTCCAGACTGCAAACAGGGAAACATCCTGAGGGACGAGGGACTGAGTGGGGGCCAACGTCCGTCCAGAAACCCCACTCTAGACAAACAATAGATAGGAACACTCTCCGGGAAAAAGCGAAATCGTCCGAGAATTTTAAAGACATAGCAAAGTATATGCCTGCAATAAGACATTTTTTACCTGTAGATACAAGAAGAGAATTTTATAACCAAATAAGATCAAGAATTTTTAATGAAGACAATTTGAAGAAACCCTGGTCGAATAGAATAAAACGAATAAGAGAATTGTACAAAGCTAAACGTAATAAAAGGAAGTGGTTAATAGAATCATTGAGCAGAGCAGGAAACGGTATTATGGACAATAGAGTATATGTAGGTGTAGAAATAGAAGGTAAAGTTGTTCAAGGATTATTAGACAGTGGAGCTTCTGTAAGTTTATTGGGAAGAGATTGTAGAGAAATTGTTGAAGAGTTAGATTTAAAAGTTCTACCTATATTCTCAAGTGTAACGACCGCAACTGGTCAGCATCACCGAATATTAGGCAAAGTAAATGCAACTATAAGTTACAAAGATAAGAGAGAAAATATACTCCTTTATCTTTGTCCTGATTTGCAACAACCCTTATACTTAGGAATAGATTTCTGGCGTTCCTTTGGTTTAGCTCCAGAATTAATCGGTATAGCAGAATTAGAAATAAGTAAAGATACGGAAGATTTGGTATATGACAAGAGTGAATACAAAATGAAGCCACATGAGTTAGATGAGAGTCAAAAGCGTAGGTTGAATGAGGCAATAAGTAAATTTCATACTTTTGAGGAAAAAGGTTTGGGAAAAACTAGTTTAGAAAAGCATATTATAAAATTAATAGATGGCGCAGAACCCGTAAAAGACAGGTATTATCCAATTTCGCCAGCCGTTCAGGAAATCACCTACAGGGAAATCGACAAAATGCTTGAATTAAAAGTTATTGAGATAAGCGATAGCCCATGGAGTAATCGGACCACAATAGTAAGGAAGCCAGGGAAAAACAGATTTTGTCTCGATGCCCGAAAGCTAAACAAGTTAAGTGTAAAAGATGCATACCCACTCCAGAACATTGATGGTATCCTGAGCCGAATAGACGAGACCTACTTTATTAGCAGCGTCGATCTTAAATATGCTTTTTGGCAGATCGAACTGGATGAAGAGAGTAGACCTTATACAGCATTCACAGTAGCGGGTAGGCCATTATACCAATTTAGAGTCATGCCATTCGGCCTGTGTAATGCGGCACAGCGTCTATGCAGGTTGATGGACAAAGTCATTCCAAAGCAACTAAAGGATAATGTATTTACATACCTAGATGACTTATTAATTATTTCAAATGACTTTGAGAAACATATGGTCCTACTGGAAGAAGTCGCCGAATGCCTGAAGAAAGCTAATCTGACAATAGGTCTAAAGAAATCCCAGTTTTGCTTTCAGCAGCTCAAATATCTTGGATTTATAGTTGGAGCCGGAATGCTAAAGACTGATCCAGACAAAGTAAAGGCAATTAAAGAAATACAAATACCTAAAACAGCCAAAGAAGTGCGTAGTTTCTTGGGAACCGCTGGGTGGTATCGCCGGTTCATTAAGAACTTCGCGGTAATATCAGCACCATTAACCGATACCTTAAAAAAGTCATCGAAATTTGAAATGACCCGCGAAGCGATTGAATCTTTTGAGAATTTAAAAAAGGCATTGACATCCGCACCAGTTCTTCGTCATGCTGATTTCAGTAAACGTTTTTACATACAATGCGATGCTTGTGACTATGGCGTCGGAGCGGTTTTGTACCAAATAAGTGGGGAGAACGAGGAACACCCGATAGCGTTTTACTCCCAAAAACTAAACACAGCTCAGAAAAAGTACAGTGTAACGGAAAAAGAGTGCTTAGCTGCGGTCATGGCTGTTAAAAAGTTTAGACAGTACATTGAAATGATGCCATTTACCATAGTGACCGATCACGCCAGCCTAAAGTGGCTAATGTCTTTGAAAGATCTCTCAGGAAGATTAGCGAGGTGGTCTCTGCAACTACAGGCTTTTGATTTTGAGATACAACACAGAAAAGGGTCGGAAAACATCGTACCTGACATGTTATCAAGAGCAACAAACGAAATCACAGTAGATGAAATAGACGTATCAGAATATATTGGATTTGAGACAACAGAGTTTGAAAGTCCAGAGTACTTAGAGATGATTAATCAGATTCAAAATAACGCTGAAAGGTTGCCAGATTTACAAGTTAAAGATGGTTTAATTTACAAAAAGACAAGTTGTGATCAAATGGACGAAAACCCTTGGAAGTTGTGGATACCTGCATTAATAACTCAACCTATTATAGAGAAAGCCCATTCGACACCTGAAACTGCTCATGGAGGTATAGGAAAAACTCTAGAGAGAATAAAACGTTTTTATTATTGGCCAAAAATGGCAATTCAAGTAAAAAACTTTATAGCTAATTGTGAAATATGTAAGGAAACAAAACCGTGCAATGCAAATCTTAGGCCTGAAATCGGTGAGAGAGTTGTAACTGAGAGACCATTTCAGAAATTGTATATCGATTTCATGGGCAAATATCCCCGGTCTAAAAAGGGCAATTGCTATATTTTCATTGTTGTAGATCATTTTACGAAATTTACATTTCTGAAGGCTATGAAAGAGGCCACTACAAGTAACGTGATTGATTTCCTTGTGAGGGAGATATTTCATAAATTTGGTGTACCTGAGGTAGTACACAGTGACAATGGTAGTCAATTTGTTGCCAAAAGCTTTGAGAATCTAATGCAGGCATATAAGATAAAGCATTTGAAAACAGCAGTGTACTCACCTCAGAGTAACGCAAGTGAAAGAGTAAATCAATCGGTATTATCGGCCATACGTGCATATCTCGATAGTGACCATCGTGAATGGGATATGTACCTTTCAGAAATTGAATGCGCATTGAGAACATCCATACATTCTGCAACAGGGGTTACACCTTTTTTCGCACTTTTTGGGTATCATATGTACACCAGTGGAAGCGATTATAAATTAGGGCGAAAGCTAGGTTCACTAACCGACCATGAGGTAGTAAATTTAGACAAAAATGACAGAATGCAAATTGGGCGAGAAAAGATTATGATGAATATGGAGAAAGCATATGAGGTAAGCTCTAGAAGATACAATAGAGGCGCAAGAGTAGTAAAATTTACTCCAGGACAGGAAGTATACCGTAGGAACATGATACTAAGTAACTTTAGTAAGAATATAAATTCAAAGTTCTGCAGGAAGTTCCTAAAGTGTAGAGTAGTGAAACCTATTGGAAACAATATGTATGAGTTGGAGACACTGCAGGGTAGGCCATTAGGCGTATATCACTCAAAGGATATTAGAATATAGGCTGAACAAGTCTTAAAACAGTGCAATATGTAATTTTGTCTTTATATAATTTTTTTTGAGTGTATTAAACAAACAGTTTTTGTGATATTTAGTTTTAAGATTAATGCATTCTGTGATATACATACTTACCTTTATGCAGTGAGTTATAACTACGATAATACTGTGATATACGTTGTTTATTTTTGTGATATTAGGCGTAAAAGAACTCCGGTAGGTTAATTTAGTTGTAAGATAGACTATTTAAGTATCAGCAAACCAATGGGGACCTGGAAAGAGAAAGAAGAAAAAGGTTTAACAAAGTAAGGTACTTAATTTTTGTAGAATATGGGGTTACTTCCCGTAATATATCTCTAAATATCATCTCAAAACTCTTTTATAATGAAAGAGTGGAGAGATGAAGGCGTTGATGAAGGAGAATACATTAGAGGAAAGCTAGGGGCGTTTCCATGTTAATTGCTACGACTCCAATGTGTTTTTTCATGCAAGATGTAAAAATAGCTTTGACCTTCAAAGCATTCGTTTTAATTTGCGTATAGACGCTACAATTGGTTAAGAACCAATTACAAGATTTCAAAAGGGAGTCGGAAGCAAGTATGGGGAGCCACTATGCCATTTCTTCGAGCAAATAGCTATAGTAGGCGGTTATCTCTTTCACCAATGGCAGAGAAATGTTACGAACAAAGGGAGTATCTGAAAAGAAAACAGAGGCAATTTAGTGATAAAAGATGTAAAAATGCAATAAAGTATACATGCATATGCAATATGTACGTAACAAAAAATTTTTTTTTTAAATTGCAATATAAATGTATTTTATCTGTGATATAGTATAACTGAGTGCAATATTAGGTTAAGAGAATTTATTTATTGACATTATTTGTATTTACGTGTTGTTGTCCTAATATTGTTGTTGTTTTACTGTATCACAGATGTGTTAGTAAATATTTCAACTTTTAATGTGATACAAATACCAGTACCTGAACTTGAATAAAGTTTTTTTTCTGTCACGAAACAGTTTTGAATAACTTATGGTGGTAGGGAATTGTATACATACGACAGTTATGTACAAAAATTTCTGAAATTGAAAAAGAGATTAGATACAGGACAAAAAAATCAGAAACATAAATTTTGACTTAGTACTTACCATAGTTATTGGTATAAATCTGAATACCACCACTTAATGGATCTTAATACCCGGCTTTTGAGACGTCAGGGTGTGGGAGTTCCCCACGTTGGGTAATTTTGACAAAACGTCACCCCGCACACCGTTCCCTCTTACGGTCGTCGCGAAAACGGAGTTTTGTTGCGGGCTGATGTAGCAGTAGGCTGGTAGTATGGATGGTTCTGCTGATACGTAGGGTTTGACCAATATAATACCGAAAAGTTGATTGTAGACCTGAAGTAAAGTTACCTTGGTTTAGTTGGTAGAAATGTGTGTGGGCATATACTTTTGCCGCACTATATAAACATCAGGCATCTGTATGTTTGTATGCCTCTTTCCTTTTCTTTATTATCCTTTTTATATTTTATATCCCTCGTTAATTTCGTCGTTTTTCATTGTGATTGCCAAATTGTGTAGTTGTTTTTATTTATTTGGGAGATGTTTTTATATTTTTTAATTTTAAAATTATGGCGTCCAACTTTGTTTGTGATTTTCTTATATGTATGTGTGCAGACTGGAAGATGTCAATGCAAAGCTTTCATATGGATGGTTGGATAAAATGGTAGTATGGGTATTACCAGGTATGAAGATACGTGAGCCAGGGATGCGTAAAGAGAAAATATGTATTCTCTGTACCTGAATTAAAGTTAAGTTCAGCTTGAACTTAAATAAAGAGAAATAATTTTTTCAATATGGGTTGCTGTTTTTGTTTTGGACAAACTGTTTAACAACTAAAGTTATTGACCGGTGGTTGTTTTTTCTACCTATAGTTTTTGTTGTTAACGTTAGTTTGAAAAAATATGAAGTCTTATTTTAAGTTTTATAGAAATTTCTGGATTTTGAAAATAGCGGGCTGTGAAATAAGTCTGAAAAGTGTTTGTCTTTAATTTTAAAAATAATATTAAGGCAGTGAAAAAAGTTAAGTTTAAAAAAAAAGGAATATAAATTTTTTTGAAAGAAAAAAAAACTAAAAAGGTTTCCTTTAATTTTGGAAAAAAGCCAAGAGTAAAAACAGAAAATCATTAATTTGTTAAAACAAGAAAAGCTAAAAAGCCGTTTGTTACACTTGTGGAGGATCTCTAATAAATTGGGAGAAAAAAAAATTAAAGAATTTTCCGGAAGATAAAAGAGAACGAATCCCATTGTGTAGTATTTTGGTACATCCTGGTTGTGAGAACAAGAACGGAAGCGGAAAAGTTCCTCGGGATAAGGGCCAGCCAAGTATATGGTAAAAATCGAGCTGGCAACAGTGAGGGAGCGAGCTTCTGGTCACACCAGGAAAGCTTTTTTGTTTTAGTACCTACCTAATTTCCTAACCATCAGTCCGAAAACTTTTGATAAAATGAGCAAAAACACCCTGTAGGAAATTTGAGAGGAGGCCCTAATGAAAAAATACGTGAAAAAATTAATATAAATCATTGTCTGTTTTAATTGTGTGTGATCGTTTTTTTTTAAATTAAGTTAAGATTCGATTTGTGTGAGTTTATGTTTTTTTTGTAAAAGGTCAGACTAGGAGTTGTGTTTGGTTTTAATTTCGGGAAAAAATTTACTATTTTAAACAATTATTGTTACCTTAGCGAGCTCATTAAGGGAGAGTTTTTATGTCGTTTTTATTGAATTTTAAGGACTGAAAATTGAAGTCTGTCAGGTAATTCTAGTCCTTCCTTGTTAGGTTTAAGTCGTATGTATGTTATATGTTTTGCCGTTTTTATTTTATTGTAATTCAAAAAATAGTATATGTATGTTTTTTAATGTAATTTTATTATTTTAAATTGTTTTTATTATGTATAAATAAATATTTTAGTGCTTTATAAAGTTTAATATGGAAAAAGTTGAGTAGATTTTTTTGAAAGGGGATTGTTGGCGCAGATAGGGTGATGAAGGACGGGATACGGGGCCCGTAAGGAACATTGAGGAGGAGTCATTACGGCCATGGAAGGGTTAAGGGCGATTGGAGCCAAACATCTGCCTCCCTATAAAGCAAGTATCCAGTGGTTGGTGATGAAAAGTAAGTTTTTATGTTGTTGTTGATCTTTGTTTTTTTGTTATATGCCGAACCTCGGTCAAGGGTTGAGAATCACTCCCCGAGAGGAACCGCGAGGGTTAGCTGGGTGGAACAAAATAGACCGACACAGGACAGCAGGTTCGCGCCGTGTTCGCGCGTTAATTGGTGATATAACAAAATATGAATGAAAAATGAGCACAAGGCTTAATATTTATTTATAAAACATCCATATTCTTTCCATGTAATGCCAATGTATTGATTCCTACAGTTTCAATGTCAAACAAAGGGTCGTAAGGCCAATAGTTTGTAATAGTTGTCAAAATAAAAATTAAAACAGAACAAAAAACAAAAAAAAGTTAGGGAATTTGCTAAAATGGGTTTAAAATTTGGTAAAACGCAATAAAAATCCAAAAAATGGTTTAAAAGTTAGCTTAAAAGGGGCTTAAAATAGGGTCGAATCAATTTTAAAATTTGTGTATTTACACAAGGTTTAAAATACGTTTTTTAGGCTAAAATTCGTTTATGAATACAATTTTATTGAAATTTGCTTAGTAAAGGTTTAAAATGTTGTTTAAATTTTTATGAGTACAAACGTTAATGTTTTTGTAAAAATTTTATTAAAAACACCCACAACACAAATACCCTCTGTATTTCGTATAATAATTTATATATTAACAGCATAGAGAGCTCATTGAAACGAGCAAAATTTCGAGTTGAATCGAACGCCTATAAAATTATTCCCGTGCAACGCCGTGTAGGGTAAGCTTGTCCTAATCCCTATATATACTATAAAATCAAGGTATAAGTTTGTTTGTTTGGCACACAATCACCCCTAAGCAGCTGTACCGATTTTCATGAAATTTTGAATATAAGTATATCTAAGCCTTAAATGTGCGATAGGCTATACGTTTTTGAATAAAAGGGGGTGCCACGCCCACAGATTTTGTACACATATATAAGGCCCCTAACGGAAAAATTTTTAAGGAAAAAATCATATTATAGGTACTTCTGCCAGACAAAAAACCTTTCATGCTGTTATTTTTTCTATCACGATTTTTTTAACTTTGCACACATAAAGAAAGCCTCTAATTCTGAAATTCTAAAAGCCAAAAATCGGGAGTTGCCACGCCCACAAAAATTTAAGTCTTTATACTGGTTCTTTTATAGTTGCGATTTTTAGGAAGCTCAAAAATACACCGATAATGTTTATTTTCGATATAATAATGGGTGACATAAAGATGGATAAACGTGCAAAATTATGTGTCGATAGGGCAATATATGAGCCAGTTATAGCCTAATACGCTTAATCCGGAAAGACATTTGTATTGGGGCTAGGTCGAAAAACACACTGATCATAACCACAAGCAGCATGCTTGTTTCCTATGCAAAAAACTTACACACAAAAAATTATCTAAGTGAACTTTACTTAAATCAAGCCATAGCGGTGTCAAAAGTACGGTGAGTACGGTTTTTCTTAAATCAAGTACGAAATTTCTTACTCCAAGTAAAATTTTTCAGGTACGAATTTCTTACTTTTAGCCACAATTAAGCCAAAAAAAGATTGATTTAAGTTCGGAACAGTACTTGATGTAAGCGTGAAAAAGATTGATTTAAGCCGTAAACTGGATTAATTCAAAACTGGAATGTTATTTTTTTGACTTATGGAGCTTTATTAAAGAAGAAGAATTTTATATTTTATTTTTATTTTATAATCAATTTATAATTTAAAAATTTCATTTTTTGTACTTACCGAAGCTGAGATTCGAACCAGGGATTTCTGCACTGCAGTACAAGCGCGTTACCTCTAGGCCACCGAGACACTTTGTTTTCAAATGTAAAATAATATATTAAAACAACAAGCTTTTTTCTGCTTGATTTGTTGAAGCAATCCGAATAGGCTTGATTTAAGAAAATGTAAGTAGCCACAATTAAGTCAAAAAAGGATTGATTTAAGTTCGGAACCCTACTTGATGTAAGCCAAAAAAAAATTGATTTAAGCCATAAACGGGATTAATTCGAAAATGAACTGTCATTTTTTTGACTTATGGAGCTTTATTAAAGAAAAATAATTTTGTAGTTTATTTTTATTTTATAGATACTTAAAATTTATAATTTAATTTGAAAATTTAATTTTTTGTATTTACCGAAGCTGAGATTCGAACCAGGGATTTCTGTATTGCAGCACAAGCGCGTTACCTCTAGGCCACCGAGACACTTTGTTTTCAAATGTAAAATAATATATTAAAACAACAAGCTTTTTTTTGCTTGATTTGTTGAAGCAATCCGAATAGGCTTGATTTAAGAAAATGTAAGTGAGGATCGTACTTAAAAAGATTTTGGATAAATTCAAGAATAAAATTCTTGATTTTAGAAAGCGAGTTTTCTTTCTGTGTATCTGTTTCAAATTTCATCGAAATAGCTGCAAAAATGCGGTCTCTACTTTGGTCACAAAAATACGTTAACTCCTAGCCGGACAGACGGACGGAAATGTTTTAATCTACTCAGAAAGGGATTCTATGTCGATCGGTATAATTGGAAGTGGGTCTCAGACCTTTACTTTTGGGAGTTACAAATATATGCACAAAAGCATAATAAAAATTTTTTAAATGTAATTATACTATATATTAATAACGATTGATTTACACACGGTGTCTGCCGGCAAGGTATACTATTTTTTTTACTGCAATTTCGGTAAACATTAGTCTTGACAGTTCATATTTTGCAGTCGTGAAGTAGAGACATGGCAAATTTATTATCGAAAAATATTCAGTAATCCACCGTGTTTTCATCGTTAAAACATGACAACCCTTAGCAACCCCAAATTTCATGAAAAATCTTAATGAGTGACGAGGCACATTTTTATTTCAATAACAGAAAAGTCGGTTCTGGGCAATGGAAACCCCTCAAATTATTCATCATTCACCTTTGCATTAATTAAAAGTGACAGTCGGGTGTGCAATTTGGTCAGGAGGAATCATTGGACCTTGCTTTTTTGAAACTGAAAACGGCGTAACGTTAACTCAATGGGGAGCGATATCGTGATATGATTGAAAACTTTTAAATGCCATGACTGCATTACGGATCCACATCGCATACAGCCAGGATTACAATGAAATTACTGCAAGAACTCTGCCACAACAAGTTTTTCAAGATATGGTGATGATTATTGGCCTCATTTGACTTGTCCAGACATCTTTTTTGTAGGGATATCTGAAAAGCTAGGTTTATGCATATAAACCAGAAACGCTGGATCAACTAAAACAAAATATTCGTGATGAAATTTATGAAATCCAGCGTGAAATTTGTGAGAATGTAATGAAAAATGTGTTCAAAAGGGCTCGCATTTGTGAGACTCACCGAGGTGGACATTGATCTATTATTGTATTTCATACATAATTGCCGACATTAAATAAAAAATTTATCAAAATAAGATCAACTCTCTTTTATTTAATCAAAAAGTAGAAACAAACAATGTAGTATACCTTGCCGATGGACATCCTGTATATGGCAATATTATTGGAGCAACAATACTGGGTAATTCGCAGGGAAATATATTTTTGAGCTCTTATGCCAAACCTTTTGACTTAAGGTTTGCCTTCTAATTTTTAACGCTTGTAGTTTCCAATTAAACTAGCCTTTGCTTAATTAATTAAATAATCCCAGGGTCAAACTCTCAAGGTTGCTGGTTTTCACTTGAAAACCCCCTTCTTTTCTCATGAACAGTTGTATGTCGCCTGTTCTATGGTACCAAGTGGATAAAACTTACACATTTTTGCACCAAATAGAAAAACTCCCAACAGAGTAGCTAACCACCCGTTATTTTTTTATAATAAGTTACAAATTTAGCTATAAAAATTTGTATAGTAATTTAAAATTTCATAATCTAGGTTTATTTTGTTAGGTTTCGTTTGCATATTTTTACACATTATTGTACATACATATATGTATGTTTATGTTTATGTGAAAGTTTTATTAACTTCACTAGACGGTATTTCGTATAAAAATTCATATATTAAAAGCATAGACAGCTCAAAAAACGATCAAAATTTCGAGTTGAATTAAATGCCGTAAAATTCCCCCAGTTTTATATGCATTTTTTTAAGTTAGACAATTGCTTCCAAACTTTACCTCTTAAGATTATTTCGTGCAACGAGGGTAGGGTAAACTAGTTAACAATAAAAGTTTAGCTACGAAATATTTGTTCAACTTGTTTTATCGCTTTCATTTCTATTTTTTTCGGGGTTTGTTTTACTTTGTGAAAAAATAAAGAATATGACTAAAAAAATTTAAGTATTTCTTTACACATTTGTTATACGTCACTCAAGATGTCTTTAACGTGTTTGCGTTTCTTTAATATTGGCGTTTAAAAGCAAGAAAAATTTTATAAAAAAATATAAATATAATTTTTATATAACCCTAGATTTCTGCTTAGATAATGTACATATCGCTCATTTGCTCAAAGAGCGTCATAACTCAAGGAATGTATTTGTGGAGTTAACGGTGCAATTCGCTGGTTAAAGTATGCTTTATACTAAATATAAATTTCATCTTTAAATTGTTTTAACTTTTTACGTTTGAAGAGAAAATGTCGATGGCCTTTACTAGTAAATGTAATTAAAAAATTGATTTGTTTTTAAATTATGACGTGTTTGAGCAAATAAGTCATATGTAAATATAGAAATGATGTACTCGAGTAGCATTTAAAAGTCATTTATATTTACATATGAAGCTAAAATCTGAATTGGCGAACAATAAGCGACCCACAAATTCTGATTTCCTGGCATTTGATATACAGCGTGGTCGAGATCATGGACTTCAGCCATATTATAAATATTTAGAAATATGTAACGATGTTAAGATTACTGATTGGAGCGACTTAATTAATTATATGACACCTGTGGTAAGCGAAAAACTCGAAAAAGGAACTTACATTATTAATATATATGTAAACGTTATGCACTTTGGTCTTTTTTTAGAATCTTAATAAATTAAAAAATATTTACTCGAAATGGCATGATATAGATTTAATAGTCGGAGGCATTTCAGAAACTTCAGCATCAAATGCAACAGTTGGACCGACTTTTCAATGCATTATTGGTAGGTTTTCGTTTAAAAGTAACTAAAACATTGCAATGAACAGTTTTATACTTAATTCGTATGTGCAAGTAATATTATTTTATTACCCGCACTCACGATCTTGACAATTAGAAATACTTTGTAGCAAATGTATGCAATATTAAAAATTCACTATCAATTGCTATCGTTTGGTTTTCCTTTTCAGGTGAGCAATTTTCCTATTTACAACAGTGGCATCAATGTGAAATTGATCACGTTGATTTAGATTTATGGAATACTACATCAGCTGCTAATTTGCTTTGTATTAACTCAAATCTACAACAAGTTCCTCTCAATATTTTTGAAATTGCCTCAAAAACGTAAGTTTCTTAAATAAATATTAAAAATTTTAATTTGAGGTTTATTTACTGTTTGGTCTACTTATGGCAAGTTTTTAATTAATTAGTTTTTAATTTAATTTAATCTTTTTATTGTCGTACTTAAAAACTAACCAAATACAGTCAAATCCCGATAACTCGTACCCCGATTAATTGCAATTCCCGATAATTCGCAATAAACTGTCGGTCCTCTTATAAATCGTAATTGTTTGCTAACTACTACTTATAATTCATAATAAAAACAACAGAAACATGAAAATAATGATTTTTTGTTTACCGCTGTTTTTTTTTTGTGGGTTTTTGCTTTTGCTTGTGTATGTGCTTATTTTTTCTTGTTTTCATTTATTTTTTGTTGTTTTTAAGTTTCTTTTTACCGTTTTAGTAAATAAATTAAAAAACCCCGTTAATTCGTATTTATTTAATTTTAACCCTGTTAAATCGAAACCTACATACATATAATTCGTAAGAAATTGCCGGTTCTTTACTATTACGAATTATCAGGATTTGACTGTTATTTTTTTAGTCGCATGTTAAAAGTTAAAAGAAAATTAAACTGAAAAATCTGCCTTGTTTAAATTTAATAATAACTTGTAATGTGGAACATAAATAGTGGCCATTTCTTAAGTACAATAATTATATTTGGCTCTGCCGAATCCTATATACCCTTCACACTGATCTTTTTATATTCCCAGCCATCTGATCCAGCCGAGATGTTTTTGTACCGAAAATATTATAATAAAAATACTTTGCGCCGGATTTTGAATTCGATAACTATCCTAGTTTTGAAATAGAAAACTTCACAAAATTGTAACGTTTAAATATATAACTAAAATACCATGTAGACGGTTTGAGGTCGAGAGTTTTAACAGTTATAGTTTCTCTGATTAAGCAAATGAAGTATTTCACAAAATGTGCACAGTTGTTGGGAGGATACCACTTCCCCTCCTCGTTCCGTAAAATTTTCCCCCATAATTAAGGTCAGAGTATCCGTGCCAAATTTGGTGGCAAGATATTGTATGTATGCACGGATTTTGTCTTAACAAAATGGGTTATTTTGGGTTTTCGCTTATATCTCCGTCAATAAAGAACCGATTTTGCTGATTTTAAGTAGCGATTATCTCAATTGATTAATTGTTTAATTAATTAATTTAATTGTTTGATATTAAAACGTTTTTTGTGCCACTTTATTTGAGTCAGGAAACTTGATTTCAACGGACACACAGACGGACATGGCTATATCGACTTCCCAATCTATGACGATCCAGAATATATATACTTGATGGGGTCGCAAGTGAATATTGTCGATATTACAAACGGAATAGCAAACTGTAATATACCCCTATCAGTATGTGAAGGGTATAACAAGCCTTATAGATAAATATTATGTATACTTAAAAATGTCCACAAGTCTTTCTTCAATTAGTATTTTCTACGTTTTTATGTCGACAATAAGTTTTAAGTTGGTTTGCATATATGTGGCTTATTTATATATATTGTTTATTTTATTTTTAGAAATCCAATGGTAAATTGTTCCGAAAGCAGAAAAAAAACAAACTTTTATTAAAATAGAAAACAACTTTGAGAAATAAATATTATATATGTATGGTATGTTTGTTCGTAGTACGGTTATTTTGAGTATGTACTGTAACGGCACGTTCTCGCTGATTGCCTGGGAAGACTCAGCGGATGACCGGGTCGTGTCCAGAAAAAAAATAAAGAAAAACAAAAGACTTGATGATTCAGTTTCAGAAGTTTATTAGTTCCTTGAACAAGGACACAAAAAGAAATATAGCGATATAAAATGCTAACCAAAACACACAGCCGGCGGGGCTCACTGCTCTGACCATCGAACGGTAGCACGCGGCGTTTAGGGTGCAGCCTGTCGTTTGGAAAAGTATCCCAGCCTCCAAGGGCAGTACTGTAACCCACGAGGTCTTCAATTGGTGAGGTAACCCGACCGCCAAAAGGAGTCCTCGAGCGCCTGTGCCATAGATCACGTCTTGGAGAGGTATCCCAGCCTCCAATCGCAACCTTTCCACTCCTAAAACCTACTATTGAAGAGGTAACCCAGCCTTCAATAGTAGACTTCGTTGCATTCGCCGCAATTCTTCAGCCACGTTAATAAAATTATATCAGAGAGGTAACCTAGCCTCTAATATAATGTTCTTACCGTTGCAACTGCCGCCAGCCAACTGCCTCAATTTGTGATCTGTCGCCATTTTATACTAACTGGCTGGTACTGGAAAAGATACACAGCCACATACACGACCGAGTTAGGCAGACACTCACACAAACCGTGCACAGTGATGCTATGTTGTTGTATATAAGCAAAAAAAAGAAAAAAATGAAAATAACTTTAAAGGCGGTGGCACAATGAATCCGTCATCCGTCATACGTCGCCTTTTTTAACTGACAGCTAAGTTAAATAACATGGTTTCTTATGAACAATGTCACATACAGTACGTCTCCTTCAACGCAACGTACTAAAGTTGGGCAACTTTTAACTTTCAACGTACGTCAAGTACTTTGACAAGTTGCATGGTGAAATTATGTGTACCAGGTGGTGTTACGAACACAACTGATCGACTTTTTTCATGCATAAATCGAGGCTGCGTAGTCAAAATTATTTACTTTTACATATCTTTTTTCGACAACTGACCCAACGAAAACTACAACAAAAACAATAATTATATTCACCAAATTTTGTTGTAGAACCACCACCACCTGCTAATTTAACATCCGTTTATAAAGGATTCTATGTGACAACCTCTTGCGTTGTTACGTTAACGTCAGTTAAAAAAGGCGAAGTATGACGTATGACGGATTCATTGTGCCACCGCCTTAAGTGTAATTCAATTATTCCAGTTACAGTAGAGCAGAGGCATGTATGTTTATATATATACAATTCAGGTACATACTTAATATTAACGGCAAGGGTACAAAAATAAATATGCAATAATTCAATAAAAAAATAAAATAAATAAATGTAAGTATAAAATTCACGTACATCTGTACCTACATTAACGGAATATAAGCCGAAAAGAAATACTTCAATTTATAAATAAGCAATGGTATGTATATTAGGGTGTCCCTTATAAGACAAAAAAATTTTTTTTTTTCGAATTTCGAAACGCATACCCTATAATTTTTTTATATATAGAAAATTATACCTAAATATGAAATTTTACTCTTCTATCATGATTGTAACCCGTGGCGACTAAGGCAAGAAGTTTTACATAATACAGTAAATGAGAACAATGAAAAAATGAAAAGATGCATTAAGAATATTTTATTAAGAATATTTTAATATTCCAAATTATATGGGATAACTTCTTTTTAAAGTGTTTTTTCTGCAGTCTGGATACAGGTTTCTGTGTTCCTCAACACAGCGCAACAAAAACTGTTTTTGCTCTTCATCAGCAGTAATAAGTCCGTGAAAATCTTCCACAAGTTTGACTGCTCTTTCAGCAGCATCGTTTACCACTCGTAAAAGACTTACTTTTCGTTTGGCTTCCAGAAATGCAGCGTTGTTTATCCAAGACGCCACATTTGTGCGAAGAAAACTATCATCGATCTGTAATCTTGCAAGAAATACTTTGCTTTTACCTGATACAAAGCAATCAAGTGTTTTAGCTGAAATAAAGAAAGGTTGTAATAAAAGTTGTTATAAAAGCATTCAGTACTAATTTTTCAAAAAATATGATTTAACACAAAGATAACATTAAAAAAAAATAAATTTGACTCACCAAACAACGATCCTGACATTTCATCGCTGTTTGGAATATATCGTTTTTTAAAATCCGATATTTCCTCCCTGTTTAAGTTAACAACCATATTTGTTTTTGTTTTGTCATCCACTTCGTCATCAAAAACTGATAAAATGACTGCCTCTTCACTTAAATACCATGAGTGCTTACAAAACTTACTTAGAGCAGCATTCGAAATTGTTTCGTCTATTGCATTATAGCCTTTGACAGCTTTCAAAAAACCCAAATCCTGATTAGGTGCTTTTACAGCTTCTGTACACTCGAGCCATGGCTTTACGTAAATTATCGCAACAAATAAGCAAATGTCCTGCAGAGCACTTTTATCATTTGCATCTATGTTGATCTGGGACTGGAGCAAACATATTTTTAATGAATAAATGGCTCTGGCCATCCATCGTGCTTGGTGTAAGGCTCCGGGGGGCTTGATTTTTATTTTCTTTTCTGGATCGCCATTCAAAAACACAACGCAGAGTTCTACTAATTCACGATAATCTTCTCTTATAAAAGTTTTTTCCAATGCCGCTTTGTAATACCTTAAGATGGATAAAATTTGTTCATCAGGAATGTGCTTTCTAACGAAATCGATGCATGGTTCAATCTTATTCGAATCTATATTTTTCCAATTGTCTGTAGTTTTTTTAAAAAGTGGTATTTCTGGAGATCGAACATTTTGCTTAATTTTGGCTTCAAATACACTTTTAAGCACTAACTCATAAATATGATGACGACAAGCGAAAAGCACCAGGTCTCTGCCCAAACTTTTCTCCAAAAGAGCACAAGCGCCATTAAAACGGCCAGTATTCGTTGATGTTGTATCACAACAGATTATTTGCACCTTGTCAATGAGATTCCAGTCATATAGAGCTGTTCTAATAGCTGTTTCTTGGTGTTTACCAGACGAACTCTCCAATTTTGGTAATGCAAGAAGTTGTTCCTTGTCGCTATAAGAAATTATAATTGGCAACCTCTCCTCTTTGGAGCTTCTCACGTCTAAGCCGGGTAAAAGTTTGCCATCCCAATGGACGGTTATGATATCAGGTACGTTGTTCTTAAAGTCACTTTTTATAGTTTCTGCACGTGATTTTCTCATTTGTGTACGAATTCGCTGAATGGAAGATTTATTTATTGCAAAATCGTCGCATTTCAGATCCAGTGCCTCTAAGATAGCCTGAATAATATAGACAGAATCTCTTATACTTAGCTGGCACCTGTCTAAAACTGCGACTACCTTTGGTGTTATCAGATTTTTTCTTCCTCTTTTTGAACTGTCGCTCTGCAAACTTGTGCTTGCCTCTGGCTGGATTTCGTCGTCGTGGGAATATTGTGAATCTTCGGTATCAGAATTTAATATTTCTTCCACGTCTAAAACTTGTCTGCATTCAGCATATGATGTAGAAGTCGATGCAACTTCCGAAAAATCTTGTTGCCTTAATTTTCTTGTTTCTTCGAGTAATAACCTTTTTCTAGATCTTTCCTCTTTGTCTGCCAAGTTTTTATCTATGCCAGCAAAGCAACCCGGTCTACCCGGCTCTCTCTGTAGCTTCAAAAATGCTTTATCCTCTTCTATTTTGATAATTTGAAGGGCATCAGCATGAGCAATATCAAATAGGTAATCAAGATCACTTTCAAAATTACTATAAATATATATATCGAGACTTTTCTTAAAATTTTTTTGCAACTTTTTCCAAAGTGTATATTTATCTAAAAGCTTGTTGACACAGTTCGGAATTGCCTTTGTAGGAATTCTGGCCTTCTCCCAAAAAATTACACATTCTCTAATTACTAGATTTGCACTTTCTCTAAGATCGAGCTTGACTTCGCGCATATTGTAAAAAAGCACAGCGAGAACTTGTCTATTAGATGGTAGTTTAGCACCATTAATTTGATGACAAGGCATTCCGATGAGAAAAATTTTTTGTTTTTCCACTTCGTAATTCGACGGACATTTTTTTAGTTAAGGCACCGAACTTTATAAAACACACTATTAAAATTGAAAATTGCCACCGCAAACAATACATTAATTTGACAGTTGAGCAAAAAGGGGAATCACCTTTTTAGATAAACTAATATATATGAAAGCTTATTTTTTTGAAAGCAATGTAAACGAAAGCTGTAAGAGTTCGTAATTCTGTAAAGGTACAAAGAGGCCTTTTACACTTGACAACAAAACTGCATATACTTATGACACTAAATTAAATCGCAAGTCGCCACGGTTTACCATTCTTGTATCAATGTAAAAATTTTTCTGGTGGCTTCTTAGATTATTTAGAAACTTTTTAGCGGGTATGCGCAAAAAAAAATGACGTCCAAAAATAAGGGACACCCTAATGTATATACACATACAAGAACAAGCAAAAAAAATATGTTGTGTGGGGCACGTGTGTGCACAAAACGAACCATTGACTTTGGGCCATCACAGTACATACGAAGGTTTGTAACGCCTAAAATTTATAGTTTTTAACTAAAGATAACAGAAATTTATGTTTCTGTGCTTTTTAAGCTGTGAAAATCACTGGTAATAACAGTGACAAAAAATTGGAAGTTACCTGCGTTATTGTTACATTACGTTATTAACCTATCTAAAGTAATATATATGTTTGTAAAAATTAACAAGCTGTGATCACAGTCACTGTCTAAAAGAACAGTGAACGCATATAACATTTACTGTTTACAGTGTCGATGGGTTTGGAATCACTTTCTGCGTAATATAATAATGAAAATTATGTATGTTCGCTGTGGATACATTGTTCTTGCGCTGGTATATCTGATGGTGATTCGGAAAAGATTAAGGAATTGGGGTTTATGTCCTATATTTGTACTTCTTGTAAGGGTAACATGTTCAGGTGGCTTGCGTGGAGAAATTTCGGCCTTGAATACTATGTTTGATGAATTTGGATTCCAGGATTAATGGTTTTATCACCAAAGTAAATGATGACCGTGACTTTATCAAACAATTTTTTATTGATGATGTGTCGGATATTAAAAAAGAGTTGTCTTCTTGTGTGAAAGGTTTGAAGAGTGATATTGATGACTGTTACAGCTTAATTAGAAAGGTTTTATGCTTTGCATAAGAGATTAAATCGTTGTGATGTCATAATAAGTTCAGAATATTTTAAACACTGTAATTGATTTAGCGTCCTTTTATGGGGCTCAGGTTGCTGTTTTATATAAACAATAAAAAATCGGTGCTTGCGAAATTTAATATGGCGTTTATGCGTGATAAAATTATGGATGAGCACTTAAAGTCTATTAAAACTAAGCTGACCAGAGAATTCGAAGTGATTTTCTAAGTCGTCGCGTATTTCTGAATGGGCATTTCGCTCCTGCAGCTGGTAAGCTTAATGCAATAAGTTTGAAATTACGCCAAAGGATAATCATTCGTAGATACAAAATATATACGTAATGTTGTTAATCCTGTTGCTGTGTTGATGATGCCGAATAAAACTACAATGGAGCGTGTGTGGAGATGCTGGAGAAGTTCCCAACTAAATGATATGTATACTATTTTTTCTATGTATATTGCGTCACGCAACATTTTTTTTTTTGAATTTTTCCTCTTTTTTAACCGTTTTTCTCTTGGTTTAACCAGCTATTGTTATAAAATTGGACTAATTGCTATTCATTTTTCTCTTGCTTTAACCAGCTGATAAAATTAGATGGATTGTTATAAAATTTGACTAACGGCTATTCATAATATTTATTTACAGAGTTTTTTTCATTAATTTTAATGTCTTTTGCTGGTAATATGCGTTCTATAGTTAGTAGTAATTCTTACATAAAAACGAGGTTTGTAAATGATTGTAGTAATTTCACAATTGAACACGTTAACTGTAGAAGTTTAAGACCATTGCCTGGTTCGGTTAAGCTTGATTGATTGAGGCGTTTTTGAGAGATGGTGTATTTGATTTGTTTGCTGTCTCTGCCTATACCTAAGTTAGAGTCATCAATGATGCTAGTGACTTTAAGCCAATTTCCATACTTTCTGCTCTTTCAAAAATTGTGGAACAATTGGTAAAGTGACAAATACTTGAAGCTGTAAGGGGAAAGATATATGAGTCTCAGTATGCTTTTCGTAGGAGGTATGTGCGCTTGTTTCACTGGATTTTCCAAGGCGTTTAACTCCATATGCCATACAACGATGATAGAAAAATTTGGTTCCCAGGATAACTTTTCTGTATCGGCTTGAAGGCTAACCTGGGCACACCTTAATGGTAGACCGCAATTTGCCGAGTTGAATGGAGCCAGGTCTAGTACACTCTCACTTCATTCTGGTGTTCCCCAGCGATCTGTGCTGGGACCACTCTTGTTTATTTTATATGTGAATTTATATTTTCATACTAACTCAGAAGCATGTGAGGCTTTTTAGTTTGCGGATAATGATTGAGGCTCAGGTGCTGCTTCTACGCAGACGGTGAGTAGTTGCCTGAGTCGTGTGGCCTTCTGTGAATCTGCTAAGTATGAATTCTTCTAAAACTAAGGCATTTATGTTAAGCCTTGCTCATGATCCATCTCCTGATGATGGGTTTCACCTGGGCCGGCGCGGATTCAGGAGAAGGAAAAAAGGAAATTCCCCCCCCATTATTCAAACGTTGTATATATATTTTATTAAACAAATGTATTGCATATTCAAAGATGCTGTTGCTTTTGTAAAAATGTTTTTTAAGAGCCAAAAAAAAAATTTCGTCTTCAGGTGTTAATGCAATTATGTATCTGTACTTCAACAAGAAATTGAAAATCGACAACGTTTGTTATCTTCTATTATATAAAGAAGGGTTGTATGTACATATGTATGTATGTATGTATTTTATAGCTGGCCACACCAGTGGATCGATTTTTTTAAAATCCACTGGTTTGATCGATTTTTTTGAAATTTTTACAGGAAGTTACTTCAAGTCTGAAAGGAACAATAGGCTACTTTTTTTTGGAAGTTATTGCTGCCACGCCCACAATACGCCTATTAGTGTGGGAAGGTTAGGTTTTGAATTGTCTAATAAAATTACCCAAAGCCATGTTGATCAAACGCGTAGAGCTAAATACATGAAATTTATAACACGTGTTAAGCTTTACATGTTTGTTTAAATACACATGAATTTTTCAAAAGTAAAGTGATAAAAAGGGGACAAAAAGGGAAAAATCTGTAACCTACTATATTTTGATGTATATAAGATAGAAACAAAATTTAAAAAGGTTTGCGTTTTCCTTAAGAAATAAACAGACAGATATCTAAAGTTTTTTTAAAATTTTGGTCCAAAAGGGCGAAAAAAGGGGTTAAAATTATATTTTGGTACTTTTTGTTACTTTAAAACCAATAAAGATAGCAACATTTTTCAAATTGCGTTCGATAGGTCTTACAAAAATATGATTATGCTTTTCGTACTTTTTTTAAATTTTGGGCCCTTAAGGGGGAAAAAAGGGTTAAAAATATAATTTGATTTTTTTATGCGTTTTTTGTAACTTTTAAACCAATCAAGATAGGAACATAATTCAAATTGGGTGCGACAGACCTAAAAAATTTGAGTTCGTTTTTGGGCTATTTTTTAACTATTAGACCCTAAGGGGAAAAAGGGTTAAAATTATGTTTTAGTACTTTTTGTAACTTTAAGATCAATTAAGATAGAAACATATTTTAAATTCCTCTTCCAGACCGATTTTTGGCTAGGAGTTAATGTATTCTTGTGAACAAAGTGGAGACCGCATTTTTGCAGATATTTCGATGAAATTTAAAACAGATAAGTTTTTGGGCACACTAATAGTTTTTCCAAAAAAAAGTAGCTTATTGTTCCTTTCAGACTTGAATTAACTTTCTGCAAAAATTTCAAAAAAATCGATCCACTGGTGTGGCCAGCTATAAAATACATACATACATACATACAACCTTTTTTTATATAATAGACTTGCTAAGCCCCGGTGTGCTACGCTACACCAATCATTTTAAAATTACCAAAATATGTAAATAAAGGCATTAATATTTTTTTTAATTTACTGGTTGTCCCACATAAGTTGCAGCAAATTATAAGTCAGCCCTACTCTTTAATTAACAAATAAAAATTGGGAATTTATTAGGTTTATAGTTTTGGAGATAGCCAGAAAGCTTTAGTTACTAAAAATTCTTTTATAAACTTCTATATATAATTCTAGCCCTTTATTAACATATTTTGGTAACCTGGCAAATTTAATTTAAAAATTGTTTCTGTGTTTATTGGTTTTAAAGTTACAAAAAGTACTAAAACATAATTTTAACCCTTTTCCCCCCTATAAGGCCAATAATTGAAAAATTACCCAAAACCGTACTCATAAATATATTTTAACCATTTTTCCCCTTTCGGTCCAAAATTATAAAAAACGCCAGATACCTGTCTGTTTATTTCTTAAGAAAAAAATTTTTTAAATTTTGTTTCTATCTTATATACATCAAACGATAGTAGGTTACAGATTTTTCCCTTTTTGTCCCCTTCTTACCCCTTTTACGGGCCGAATTTCAAAAAATTCATATGTACTTAAACAAACGTGAAAAGCTTAACACGTGTTATAAATTTCATGCATTTAGCTCTACGCGTTTGATCAGTATGGCTATGGTTAATTTTGTTAGGCAATTCATAACCTGACCTTCCAACACAAATGGGCGTAGTGTGGGCGTGGCAGCAATAATTTTCAAAAAAAGTAGCCTATTATTCCTTCCAGACTTGAAGTAACTCCCTGTAAAAATTTTAAAAAAATCAATCCACTGGTGTGGCCAGCTATAAAACACAAACATACATACATACAACCCTTCTTTATATAATAGAAGATTAAAGAGTAAAGCTGACTTATAATTTGTTGCAACCAGCAAATTAAAAAATATATAAATGCTTTTATTTACATATTTTGGTAATTTTAATGTGATTGATGTAGCGAAGCACACGGGGGCTTAGCTAGTCTATTATAAAAAACTATAATTTCCCTCGGAAGGCATAATGTACCTCTCCGTGGACATCGAGATAATAGTCCTTTGCTATCTTCTGAAAATGCAAGCTCGGAAAGTATTCTTCGTTCACTTTTGCGAGTTCGTATAGATGGTAAAATTTAAGGCCACCGTTTTCAAGTTTTCCCTTTAAATGATTTACATATGTATGTATATCGAAAACAATTCAAACTGAATTAAAAAAAAAACATTTCCATAATCTTCTTATTGAAATTATACTAAAAAATATTTATGACATTAAAAATATTCGACCATTTTTACCGAAACCACTGATTTATCGAGAAAAAGCCAAATATCTTTAGCGTAAAGGTATTTTAACGTAAAGAAAAAGTTATTAAAAGAAGAACTTGTCAGCTTTATCGACACATCTGAAGAAGCTTAAAATGATATTGACGACGACGTCAAAGTGTCAATTAATGCGAACACACTGTTATCAGTAATTTTAGGAGCTTTGAACAACGTGGGTCTTGATTTGGAAAATTGTGAAGGGGCTGCTACTGACGGGTGTGCTTTGATGTTGGCAGAAAACAGGGTTGTCAGTTTTTTTTCAGGGTCCGTCGCCAGAACCGTTATCAAAAATCGCCAAAATTCGCCAAAAAATATTTTTTCAAATTTAAAAACAAAAACAGTCGCCAAAAAATTCGCCATAATAAATATCTATTGTTTTTGACGAAAAAAAACTCAAAAATTATTTTACGAAATATTAACGTTTTTATTAAATAAATTAAATAAAAAGAAATAACTATTTAATTAAAGTTAAAATTAAATTTTTTGTACACCAAGAAATTCAAAGGAAGAATTGAAAATATGTTTAACCAAGAGCATATGTAAAGTGGCAGTTACTTTAAGTAACATGTTGTTAAATATTAAAAACTTTGATTAGGATAAAACACGAACCTAATGCAGCATTGGTATTTTAGTAATTTAGTATGTAACATCGCACATAGGGGTATTTTGCCATTCTAGCCGGACATTACTTTTTACTTTTTACAATAAAGCTTCTTAAAAATTACTGAGTGCTCTAAGATTGATGAAACTTGGCAAAAACATGTATTGTAGTTATAGGCATTTAAGGATTTTAAAATAATAATCAAACCAAGGGGGAAAAAGTTCTCCTTAGAAGAACATATACTACCTCTAAAAAATTAAAATTAAAAATAAAAATAATGGAAACCTTACGCCCAAATACTATAAAAGTAAAATGTTTAAGCTTTCATGGGTAGGGGCAGAAATGCCCCCCAAACCCCACCTCCTGGAACGGCCCTGTACAAAATTTTTTTTTTTTACAAATTTTGCTAATTTTCACAAAAAATTTATTTTTAAGCTTGTTTGTCGCTTTTTTTTGTAATTTAATGTATTAAATTTATCTGAAAATAAGTAATTTATATATATCAATAACTTATTTACAGAAGTAACAAGTAATTTAAAGTTCACACATATTTTTTCTAAAAATCGCAATTTCTTCTTAACAGATTTATCTTTACATTCATGTACTATTTGTAATAACTCTTTTATAAACTTTTTCCATTTTACTCTCGTAAGTTAAAAAGTGTCCTGAAAACAATTTCGTGCAATAATCACAATATACATATATACACTAACAAAATAAGTACTTGAATCACAGATTTGTTTCTCTTGAAAAAATAATTTTTTTAAACAATTTTTGAAGGTTTTGAAGACAGGTACATTTATTTTTTTGCATAAAATAGCGTTATTAGTAAAGTTGTCGCACAGGTATTACCAGTTTAGGGTCGGGTAAAAACTACTGCCTCGCACATTCCTTTTTATACATGCAATGTCAGTGTAAAACCCAATTTAACCTGTTAAAAATTAATTTCAATTTATGCATTAAACACATTCAAGCTACAAGAACACAGGAACACACGAACACAAAAGTTACTTGCTAAATTTGTGTCCGACTGGCTGCTACTGAAATATTTACTAGACTACCACTACAAAATAAACATATAAGCAATATGACTTTCTGTGGTGCCACCTAAAGTCTTTTTGTATTGTTTAAGCTATATTTTTTGCATCTTACCGTATTGGCAGCACTAATCTGTTAACTGTCGCGAAAAAAAATAAAAATTAGTTTAATTTCGACCACGCCACAAAATTAGCATTGACAGCAACCCGTAGTCGTGTTGCATTGTAGCCATTAAAAAAATTATTCTCATAAGCACACGTGTATTCTATTTTTGACTGGCTGTGTTCGGTAGCCTGTAGCGAGGAATGTATTTAATGCTTTACCTGTAATAATTTAAATAAAAAACATTAAAAAAACAATTAATTATCAAAACGTTTTATGACCCACAAAAAAGTTTCTTACTCATATGTAAACACAAAAGATGAGGAAAAACAGTAAAAAGTGAAATTTTAAAAAATTCGCCAAAAAAATGGCGCAAAAACGCGCAACGTTTTCTTTTTTCGTCTAAAAGGAGAGATTTCAGGTTTTATTGTGATGAAAAAGATTTTTAGGACAATGAGTGCCATCACTTTCAAGAACCTTATGATTTTATTTTTTTGAATCAAAAAGTGAACAAGAAAACCTCTTTTTTTTAATTTCGAAGGAATATTTTTAAAATAAAACTTAAAAAAAAAAATAAAAAAAAAACTAAATAAGGTAGTTGCTTATATAATCTTTCGCAGAAAAAAAATCAATGTAAAATCTTTTTTTGTTTAGCTACAAAAAAATATATTGTAAGCCTCTCAAAACCATCAAAAGTTAATAAATTGCGAGCAAATTTACTTAACTTTCCTGACTTTGACAGTGCCTCAAAACGACAAATTGCAAGCAAAAGATATGAAAATTCACTATCCGATACAGAATTTTGTTATCTGTCGAGCTGCGCACTTTAATTTTTACATTTCTTAAATTTCCATTTTGGCTTAATGTCCGGCTAGATTAGCAAAATGTCCCTATGTGCATTGTTTAAAGCAAATCTATGGCAAACAAGGTTATTTTTATACAAAAAGAAGTAATTTAAAAGTTAATTATGTAAATATAACCTTAAGTTTAGTTTTTGAATGTGTGTATGTGTATATAGAAAGTTAAAACACGTTTTTTGGTTTATAAAGCACTTAATTTTAGAAATAAAAAGGATGCATTTAGTAAGCTATAAACTTCTGCTTCATCTGTGCCATTTTGGGTAACATACATAGTATTTGTATTCATTTCTTTAGTTAGTTCAGAAACTTTGCCGTTTGTTAAAATAATGGCCAACAATATCGCCACGGCGTCAAGCCTAAATTTTAATAGCCAAGAGCACTAAAAAATCGCCACATTTGGCGTAAAATCGCCATAACTGACAGCCCTGGCAGAAAATGGCGCAGTTAAAAAATGCAAGAAACCGCAAAAAATGCAAAACAAACGCTGTGCTATTCCCATATACATACTTAACAACTCGATATCGAAAGGCAACAAGGTACCAATAATAGAAAAAGTTGTATCGTTTGTTTTAGAAACCAGAAAATTTATTTTTGATAAAACATCCTAATGAAGGTTTTTTGAAATATCCAGGTACAAAGTTGTCTCCATTATGCGAAACACGATAGATGGATCACTGATTTAATTTTAAAATTTGCAGTAAAAATAAAGCACATAATAGAGGCATTGGAAAAGATACCTAAGTGGGAAGATAGGGATAGGTCTTCAAAAGCCTTATTATTAAGAACTTCTATAAGCAGTTTTGAATTTATTTTCGGATTACATATTCTAAATGATATACTTACTGTCACACAGCCGCTTAGTGTAATTCTACAAAAACAGTATATAGATTTACAAAAAGGATCATCTTATATATAAAAGAACAATTTTTTTTTTGTTAGTGACACCGCTTATAACTCAAGAACGGCTGGACCGATTTTAATGAAACTTTAAAAAAGGTCATACCCGATATCTGGGAATGCGTTTTAGGCTTATTTGTTTTTGGAAATTCCGACTGGGCGTGGCACCTCCCATACAAATTGAACAGTTTTTTTCATATATCTCAATACCTATTATAGCTGAAGTCTCCAAATTTGGTACAACTAAATTATTTATTGATGTTCATAATTGAGTTGTGTATGGGCGGAAACAAATAAATGGGCGTGGCACCTCCCATACAACGAAAATAGTTTTTTGTATATATTTCAGCAACTGTAACAGCTGAAGTATTTAAACTTCGTACGGGTGCTTTTAGTGCTAATATGCATAATTAAGCTTTTTATGGGCGGGAAAAAACAAATAGGCGTGGCACCTCCCATACAACCAAAATAGTTTTTTGTATATATTTCAACAACTGTAACAGCTGAAGTCTCCGAACTTCGTACGTATGTTTATAGTGCTAATATGCATAATTAAGCTTTTTATGGGCGGAAAAAAATAAATAGGCGTGGCACCTCCCATACAACGAAAATAGTTTTTTGTATATATTTCAACAACTGTAACAGCTGAAGTCTCCAAACTTCGTACGGATGTTTATAGTGCTAATATGCATAATTGAGCTTTTTATGGGCGGGAAAAAATAAATAGGCGTGGCACCTCCCATACAACGAAAATAGTTTTTTGTATATATTTCAACAACTGTAACAGCTGAAGTCTCCGAACTTCGTACGTATGTTAATTGTGCTAATATGCATAGTTACGTTTTTAATGGGAGGGAAAAAATAAATAGGCGTGGCACCTCCCATACAACGAAAATAGTTTTTTGTATATATTTCAACAAATGTAACAGCTGAAGTCTCCGAACTTCGTACGTATGTTTATAGTGCTAATATGCATAATTAAGTTTTTTATGGGCGGGAAAAAATAAATAGGCGTGGCACCTCCCATATAACGAAAATAGTTTTTTGTATATATTTCAACAACTGTACTAGCTGAAGTCTCCGAAATTGGTACGTATGTTAATAGTGCTAATATGCATAATTAAGTTTCTTATGGGCGGGAAAAAATAAATAGGCGTGGCACCTGCCATACAACGAAAATAGTTTTTTGTATATATCTCAACAACTGTAACAGCTAAAATCTCCGAACTTAGTACGTATGTTTATAGTGGTAGTATGCATAATGGAGCTTTTTATGGGCGGGAAAAAATAAATAGGCGTGGCACCTCCCACACAACGAAAATAGTTTTTTGTATATATTTCAACAACTGTAACAGCTGAAGTCTCCAAACTTCGTACGGATGCTTTTAGTGCTAATATGCATAATTGAACTTTTTATGGGCGGGAAAAAATAAATAGGCGTGGCACCTCCCATACAGAGAAAATAGTTCTTTGTATATATTTCAACAACTGTAACAGCTTAAGTCTTCAAACTTTGTACGGATGTTAATAGTGCTAATATGCATAATTGAGCTTTGTATGGGCGGGAAAAAATAAATAGGAGTGGTACCTCCTATACAACGAAAATAGTTTTTTGTATATATTTCTACAACAGTAACAAATGAAATCTCAAAACTTTGTAGAGATGTTTATAATGGTAATATGCATAATTCAGCTTTGTAAGGTTAAAGTCTCAAAATTTTATGCAGGTGCTTACAATGTTGATGCTTACAATTAAGCTGAGTTTGGGCGTAAAGATAACAATAGGAGTGGCACCCACCCCTTAACTAGAAAGAATCTCTTGCATATATATGTCAATAAATGTAACAGCTGAAATCTCCAAATTTAATATGGGTATTTATTATGCTTATATGCATAACTAAGATTAGTATAGGCAGTAAGTGAACTATGGGTGTGGAACCTCTAATAGCATGGAAATATTTATATGTGTATCTCATTAACTGTGACAGCTAAGGTCTTCAAACTTTTTGGTGTGGCACCTCCCGTACAATTTGATGTTTTTTAAATGTTCTTCAATAATTCTCAAAGCTAGAGTCTCAAAATTGTCTATGGATGTTTATGTTTGCTAATATACATAATTGTGGTGAGTATACTTAAGAGAAAAGGGAATAATGGTCATGGCATCTCCCGTACAACAAAAATACTTTCTTATATAAGTCTCAATAACTGTAAAAAACTTCAAAAAACGTGTTCATATTTTTCTTAAACCAGTTGAACGCAATTTAAATTATTAGTTTAAAAGTAACAAAAATAACTTAAAAATTACCAATAAAATGTTTATCCCTTTTTACCCTTTAGGATCAAAACCTGTCGAACGCAATATCAAAATATAATTTGAGCCCCTTTTTATCTTTTTCAGTTCCGAAGGTACAAAATGGATATAAGCAGTTTTTAAATATGGTTTTTACTCTGTGTTGCCCCTAATGGTCAAATATTTCAAAAAAAAGTACGAAAAATGCATTCATAACTTTGAAACCTCTCGAGCGTAAGTAAAATTACAGTTCTATCTTTTTTTAGCTCAGAAGCTACAAGATTAACCAATACATATTTGAAGTCCTGCCCTTTGCATTTAGTTTATGCAATGATGAATCTGTCTGTCAGTTAGCGAATCATTAACGCAATTTTTTTCTATACATTGTTTTGTAAGCACAACAAACATTTAATAAAATAAAAAAAAATATTTACAAGTGGCGGATAAGGCCACAAAAAAATGAAGCCATTATAAACTGAACTGTTTGTGAAGTTTTTCTTGGTAATAGCTTCCCATCATGAAAGATGCGATAGGCTCAGCTATTCTATTCACGCTTTATCAGCAATTTTCAGTAATTATCAAAGAAACAAACAAAACATGTTTATAACGTTATTGACGCGCTACTAAGGATAATATTTTGTGAATTGTGTGTGTTTAGGCAAAAAATTCGTTTGCTGATTATATATATTGTTAGGCAATACGTGTTCGGAGATACTCAATGCTGGATATATATGCACACATTCTTATTTAGTTAGTTGAAAAATTTCGACCAGACCAGAAAGATGATATTAAAAGTGCTGAGATCCCTGATCCCGAAACAGATCAAGAACTACATGATGTGATGATGATGGGACCGTGTGGCCCCATCAACCCCCCATCTCCGTGCATGTTCGACGGCAAGTGTTCCAAACAATATCCACGAAAGTTGACGGCGGAAAATATCACTGGCAATGACGGTTATCCACTGTATCGGCGTTGATGGCCCAATGACAACGGTAAAACTATTACAAAGAAAGTAAAAGGAAACGATTTTGTGATTGACCCCAGTTGGGCTCTGCCACTTCTTTTCAAATCATATAAGACACATTGCAAATATGTCACGAAAGGCAGCGATATGGCTCTTTTTAGCATCCAATTGCAACGACGAAATTAGGCGTTATCAAGTTGGGCGATATGTGAATTGCAATGAGGCGGTTTGGCGTATTTCTCATGTCCTATTCATCCCACTGTTGCACATTTAGCAGTGCATCTGGAGAATGGCCAACGAGTATATTTCAGTGCGGCAAATATTGTTCAACGTGCTGAAATACCTCCAGCGACAACATTGAGAAGTTTCTTTGCTGTTTGTCAAAGCGATCCGTTTGTACGAACTTTACTTTACTCGGAGATGCCACGGTATTACACTTGGAACGCGTCTTCAAAAAATTTTAACGTCAAAAGAAAGGCACTATGGTTCCTGGGCATCCGGATTTGCGTTCCAGTGATGCTCTTGGTTGCATTTATACAGTTCATCCGAAGAATGATGAATGTTTTTATTTGCGGTTGTTGCTGGTGAATGTTCGTGGTCCAACATCATTTGCAGCATTTCGTAATGTTTATGGTATAGTCTGCCCAACATTTTGTGATGCATGTCAAGAACTCAATTTGTTTGAAAATGATACTCATTGGGATACGACAATCGCTGAGGCAATTATTTCTGCATATCCAAGCCAGATACGAACATTATTTGATTTCATCATTTCGACATGCTTCCCGTCAAATCCAAGTGACCTGCGAAACAAATACAAGGACAATATGTCAAAAGACATTTTACATCAATATCGTGTCTGCTCGAGAAATCCAAATCTTGAAGTCAATGAAGACATGTGTTACCTTTTTTGCGGCAGTTTATTAGTCAGGTTAGGACTGCTAGCACCAGAGCATGAAATGAATGAGCTACTAAATTGACAATTGAAGTGTGAACTTGAATACGATCGACATGAGTTGAGCCAATTAGTTCAAACCAATGTTTCCATTTTAAACCTCCAATAGAAGGAAGTCCATGATATAATTTCGAAGGCAATTAATGATGGAAATTATGTTTCTTTTTTTGGATGCCCCCGTTGGAACTGGGAAGACATTCGTCATGTCATTGATTTTAGCCACTGTTCGTGCGAGATCCAACATTGTTGCAGTGGAAGCTTCATCTGGAATAGCGGCCACATTGTAAGAAAGATGATGCACAGCTTACTCAGCGTTAAAGTTGCCATTAAACCTTGAAAATAT
This sequence comes from Melanophora roralis, assembly GCA_963583895.1. Lineage (NCBI taxonomy): Eukaryota > Metazoa > Arthropoda > Insecta > Diptera > Rhinophoridae > Melanophora > Melanophora roralis. The sequence goes on along the minus strand of OY757187.1, from coordinate 72,764,781 downwards.
GGAGCAACCGACATGTAACATTGCGAAAAACTCCGCTATGTCCAAAGTTTTAGTAGCATGTAAAATCATCATCTGGGACGAATGCACAATGGCACACAAACTCGCCAAAGAAGCTCTTAAAAGAACACACACTGCGCAGTGACTCAAGATGTTTTGGAGGTGCAATGATTTTACTGTCTGGTGATTTCCGCCAAACGCTGCCAGTCGTTCCAAGATCGACGGCAGCTAATCAAAAAAATGTTTGCGTTTAATCCTCAAGTCTGTGGCGTTTTCCAAAGATACTGCAGATGACAGAAAACGTGAGAGTTATATTGCTCAACGATTTATCAGCTCAAAATTTCTCCAACCAATTGTTGACTATCGGTAATGGATGATTTAAACTATATAGTTCAGAATAAAATCGTTGGTACTCTGCATTCTTTTAAATCTATTGATTGTGTAACAAATGAAGACGAAGCCACCAACTATCCAACTAAAGTTTTAAACTCCTTGGATGTGCCTGGCTTACCACCGCACAACTTACAACTGAAGGTTGGCTCCGTAGTTATCGTGCTTCGAAATTCAAACCAACCAAAACTTTGCAATGGAACGCGTTTGGTAATAACAAAACTTATATGCCATGTTATTCACGCAATTATACTTAGAGGAAAATTTAAAGGGAAAGAAGTTCTCATACCGATAATTCCGATGATACCAACCGATATGCCTTTTGAGTTTAAGCAAAGTTAGTTTCCTATTCGTCTTACATTCGCAATGACGATTAACAAATCACAAGGACAATCCTTGAGTATTTGTGATCTTAGAAAACACATGTTTTTCTCATGGCCAAATATACGTTGCATTTTCACTTGTGGGCAAACCATCTGCTTTATTTGTACTTGCGCCTAATAACACAACCAAAAGTTTGGTGTATCACAAGGTACTGCACTGAAGGAAATTAACCTAAAAATATCCCATGCACGAAAATACATAGCTTTCTTAACAGCTTTTACCTGAAACGCCTTATTTTTGTTTGTTTTCTATATGAATATATTCCAATGAACTTTTTGACTAAATAAACTTTATACGCTTTTAAAAAAATCCATATATTCAATAATTGTTAGGTGGTACGAAGTTCACCGGGTCAGCTAGTCTCTTATAAAAACCCTGATAATGTGTCTTAAGACTTAAAGCAATGGAATATTTGTGTTGGTATGGGAGTTTTAATTTAAAAGATTTAAAAGAAAAACTCATTTTGAAGATATCGAAGTATACTATATAACCTTAATTGAACCTGTTTTACAGCACTTAAAAACACGTCTCTTAAAGGACGTTATTTATTTGTTTAACATCTATCAACTTCTGCCTCAGAATGTTACTTTATGTACAAATTTAGAAATTATAATTCCACAATTTGCAGATGATATATTAAAATTTGAAAAAAAGTTATAAAAAATATTCTTATATTGAAACTAAAAGCTGAAACTTTGCATTGGAAACAAAAATGGAAAGCTCATAAAGACCGCCCAGAAAATATAGTAGATTTTCAGCAAGGTGTGACCCAGATATTTATCGAAACTTGCGAAAAATATTCATCATTTTTGTTTCAATCATAGCTGCCAGATAATTTTGGTTCAATATCGTTAAATCTTTGGAAAAAAAATCGTCAAAATCGTCAAAACTAGTTTTTGAAATCGTTAGAGAATCGTTAACACTAAAATTTATGTTTTGATTACTTTTTTACTTAATAAAAATAAAAAAAGGAGAAAACAAACTGCTTACAGATAGTTTCGTCAAAAGACGAAAACTGAGAATGAAAAAATGTAAATAGTTAAGACATTTTTTATAGATTTCCAAGTTTAGTCCTAAAAAATTATTTTTATGGTAAAAACAATTTTATTCGAAACAACAAATTTTTTTACAGAAATTATTTTACAGGGATCCTATTTCGAATCCTTGCTATAATATACAGTATTCTAACTAAAAACATTTTTTAATATTTTTAAATAAAAATGCAATGACTAATATGAAAAGGCTAAAAATGGTTTTTAAAAGCGGAAGAACCGTATTTTTGTTTTTTTTTCTTCTAAGTCGAACACACTAGATATACATACATGCACATACTAATAGTATATTTAAGGTAGAGTATTAAGACTGAGTGGCCTTTAAAACCTTTCATTTGATACCAATGTTTCGAGATTTATATAGAAACTTGTGATTAAATTAGCGAAAGAATGACAGAAAATTCACAAGCATTTTCTCTGAAAACGCTTACACAGGTTTACAAATTCCGGTCAACTTTTGGAGCTGAGCCGATGAGAACAATTCTGAACATTACTTGAGGCGCTGAACTCGAATCCGGTTTTTGTTTTTTAAGATTGGTTCTAGTTTTCGGGCTCTTGCATCTTGGCTGCACTGCACTGTAATAACGGCAATCAGCTGTTGGCATCGGTGGAAACGCCATTTCATTTGTAAACTTAAAGTTAAGTTTTGTTCTAAAACGTGTTAAAATGGAAAGAAAAAAGGGCAAAGTTGATTCTAAGAGTTTTTGCTATGTTTGGGGATGTTATATTATCGGAAAAAGTGGAAGAAATATATCAAAAGCGCTGAGAGATGCATATTCTTATTATTTTGGTATCTAAGTGGAAAACACTCACAAGCCGTGAGTACCGAAATTATTTTGTAAAGCGTGTAGCACAAAACAGTACAACTGGTCACTTGGTCAAGAAGCATACATTTTATTTTTAATCTCAATATTATGGAGACAGCCGAAAAATCATGTAGATAATTGTTGTTTTTGCTTGATGAGTGTGATCGGTCTTAATGCAAAAAAACTATCAAAGTATAAATATGCTGACGTGTCATCAGTGTCCAAGCTAGTTCCCCGTACGAACAATGACCATTTGCCAATTTGCCCAGGTGTGAGTGCAAATTCTAGGTGAACTTTCAGTTTGTCACGGACGAACTGTTCGTCACCGACCAAAGATTTTAACATGGAAGAAACACACATAATATCGCAAAGTATGCTAAATGACTTGATTCGTGATTTAGATTTATCGAAACAAAAAGCTGAATTGCTCGCATCGCGGTTGCAGGAGTGGAACTGTCTTCACACTGAAACAAAAGTCACATAACAAAAGATATATAACCGCCAATCATTTGGAAGCAAAAAGTGGGTTTATTTACTAAATCATCTGTAGCTTCGTCATTTTTGCACCAATCTGGGTCTTGTTCAGCGCAAAATGTGCGTATTGAAATAAACTAATGTCCTATGTAATAAAATAGCAAAATTTTTAATTGTATGGTGTAAAAAAAATTAGTTGAAAAGAGCAACATTTCAAAATCTATTATATAAAGAAGGGGTGTGTGTGTATGTATGTATGTATGTTTGTATTTTATAGCTGGCCACACCAGTGGATCGATTTTTGTGAAATTTTTACAGAGTGTTACTTCAAGTCTAAAAGGAACAATAGGCTACTTTTTTTGGAAATTATTGCTGCCACGCCCACACTACGCCCATTTGCGTGGGAAGGTCAAGTAACAAAATTACCCAGAGCCATACTGCTCAAACGCGTAGAGCTTAATACCTGAAATTTACAACACGTGTTAAGCTTTACATGTTTGTTTAAATGCACATGAGTTTTTAAACATTGGGCCCGTACAGGGATAAAAAGGGGACAAAAAGGGAAAAATCGGTAACCTACTATCTCTTGATGTCTATAAGATAGAAACAAAATTTAAAAAGTTTAGCGTTTTTCTTAAGAAATAAACAGACAGGTTTTTGGAGTTTTTTTTTAAATTTTGGTCCGAAAGACCGAAAAAAGGGGTCTAAATTATATTTTGGTACTTTTTGGTACTTTTTGTTACTTTTAAACCAATAAAGATAGAAAAATTTTTCAAATTGCGTTCGATAGGTCTTACAAAAATATGATTACGTTTTTCGTACTTTTTTTTAATTTGGGCCCAAAGGGGGGAAAAGGGCTAAAAATATATTTTGATTATTTTATTCGTTTTTTGTAACTTTTAAACCCATAACGATAGGAACATTATTCAAATTAATTGTAACAGGCCTAAAAAATATGAGTACGTTCTTAGATACTTTTTTAATTTTATAGACCCTAAGGGAAAGAAAGGGTTAAAGTTATGTTTTAGTACTTTTTGTAACTTTAAAATAAATTATGATAGAAACATAATTTCAATTCCTCTTCGAGACCGATTTTTGGAAATAAGTTCGCACGTAAACGGCTTTTAAAGTTAAAATTTTGAAGGTAAAAAAGTGGGCGGGGCCACGCCCATAAAAGTTTAACTTTTTATGTTGGTACTTTTATTGCACTGATTTTTTAAAATTGGCACACATATAGAAGGCCTCTAATTCCGAAGTTCTAAAGGACAAAAATGGAGGATTGCAGCACCCACAAAAATGTAAGTTTTCAAACTGGTTCTTCTATTGTTGCGATTTTTATGAAGCTCAAAAATAGACCGATAATATTTATTTTCGGTACAAAAATGGGTGGCATAAGGATTGACAAACGTGCAAAATTATGTGAAGATAAGGTCATATTCTAGCCAGTTATAGCCCAAAACGCTTAATCCGGGAGGACATTTGTATGGGAGCTCTGTCGAAAAATAACCTGATCATCACCACAAACAACATACAGCCATACTGATCAAACGCGTAGAGCTAAATACATGTTTGTTTAAATACATACGAATTTTTAGAAATTGGGCCCGTAAAGGGATAAAAAGGGGACAAAAAAGGAAAAAACTGTAGCCTACTATCTTTTGATGTATATAAGATAGAAACAAAATTTAAAAAGTTTTGCGTTTTTCTTAAGAAACAAACAGACAGGTATCTGGAGTTTTTTTTCATTTTGGTCCGAAATGGGGGAAAAAGGGGTTAAAATTATCTTTTGGTATTTTTTGGTATTTTTTGTTACTTTTAAACCAATAAAGATATAAACATTATTCAAATTGCGTTCGATAGGTCTTAAAAAAATATTATTACGTTTTTCGTACATTTTTAATTTTGGACCCAAAAGGGGAAAACAGGGTTAAAAATATATTTTGATTTTTTTATGCGTTGTTTGTTACTTTTCAACCAACAAAGATAGAAACATAATTCAAATTGGATGCGACAGGCCTAAAAAATATGAGTACGTTTTTGGGTCTTTTTGGAATAATTGCACTCTTAGGGGGAAAAAAGGTTAAAATTATGTTTTAGTACTTTTCGTAACTTTAAAACCAATGAAGGTAGAAACATAGTTTAAATTGCATTCGTCAGGTTACCAAAAAATGTTAATATGTTAATAAGGGGCTAAGATTATATATAGAAATTTATAAATAATTTTTGCTTTCTGAATATCTCCAAAACTGTAAGCCTGGTAAATTTCCAATTTTTATGTGCTAAGTAAATAGTAGGGCTGACTTATTATTTATTGCAACTTATGTGGGGCAACCAATAAATTAAAAAATATATAAATTCTTTTGTTTACATATTTTAATAATTTTACTATGATTGGGGTAGCTTAGCTAGTATCATATAATGTTTTATGAATTTTGAAATTGTGTTCACTGTAACACAATCATTTCTTGACTAATCTTCACAAACGACCCATGGTTGTTTTAGCAATTTTATTATCTTTCAATAAAAAATAATAATTCCATAAACCGACGAACACTTTTGAAATATTTGCATATAAGTAACATCATCTTTTTAAAAAACGCAAATAACGGTAATTATGCAATATCTCGAAAACTAAAATCAATCTGGAAAAACGGAACCCGGATTCGAATTTAGCGCTCCAAATAGCTTTAGGAATACCTTGTAGTTGCTCAGCTCCAAAACCGTGTATACTTGTGTTATTTGTGATATTATATGAAATTTTAAAGTCATACTTATGTACTTATAAAAATCGTCAAATTTATGGCAAACATCGTCCAATCGTCAAAACCCATTTTTTGTGGCCAAAATTCGTCAAAATTACGACAAATCGTCAAATCTGGATTCTATGGTTTCAATGACGGTCAGTAATGCTACGGCTAAAATATCATTTTTCACCCTTCGCCATAGTAAAACATGCATGAGATCACCCATTGTAGAGGACAGGCTTAACGGCTTAAGGGCTAACTATATTGTGCTTTAGCTTACTTAAGCAAAAGTGCGAATACACATGTTTAAATGTGTATAACTATAATGTTCTTAAGCAACTTTTCGTTAAGTTTCGTCAAGTTACATTTGTTTAAGCAAATAGCGAACCTGATCGTACTTTGCTTAATGTATCAGCCAAGGCGAATTCATACAAGGTGGACGCAGGCGAAAAATTCGTACCTAAAATGTCAAACACAAATATGGCATCATTGAAAAAAAGAACACAAATTATTGGTATACGGCATCTTTAAAAAAAACACAAATTATTTGCAGAAGAAAAACGTTAATAAAATTAATTTTACAGTGTTTTTTTGCACAAAGCACAAGAACGCATCATTTGGCTTTACTATTTGTTTAAATTTTTAGTTTAATAATTAACCAACGCGTAATTTTTTTTAAATCAAGAGGAAGCACATAGACAAACTTTTGACACATTGTGAGGAAAATTGCACGAGCAAAAAATAGTCAGCTGATCTGTCGAGACCACCTTCTCTATGAATTCGCCTTGGTATCAGCTGTGTATACTTGAGTTGCGCGAACTGTTGCACTTTTAAGTACATTTTTATTTATGAAAAAAAATGTTTATTTATTAACTTTTATAATATAATTTTATTATATATTTGCTAATGGTTTAATATTTTTAAATTGTAGATGTTACTTAACATTTTGCGAAAAGAATCCATATATTTGGAATATAGAAGTAAAACAGTTTTTCCAAAAATACAAATATTTATTTCAGAGTTCAGAAAAGTACACACATTGTTTAAAAATCTCGTACATAAATGTGAAAGAACACAGCTCAGTACAACCAACATATGTTTTTATTATCATAACATTTATGTGTGTCTCCAAATTTTTGTTGGTGTTAAACACAGTCAGTCATGTACTTTGTTGTTTTGATAAACAACATTAAGAAGTTCACGTACTGTTCGATTGAAACACACTTCAAACGCACAGCTTCGAGTGTACCAATATTCTAAGTTCGTGTATGTATGCCACAACAGAGTACATGTGCGATAGACAGATTCCAGTGTACCTATACATAATGTTCATGTACGTGTACCATAAGAAAAGTACATGTACGATATTGTTATTCTCGTGTGTTTGAATTTTAAGTAAATGTTTGTGTATGCAAAAAGTACATGTACGCTAATAATATGAACATTTATGTACGAACATTTTTGCAGTTTACAGTTGAGAACTAGTACTGGTGCTTTTTTTACTATTAAAATATAGGTATATAAGTTAGGTACTACTTAGATCTCCTACAGGTTATACTTTATAACCACAAAAAAGAAGTAAATATTCGAGTTATCTTCTTTTAGAGAAACTAATATATACCCTTATTACTTTTGTTAAGGGTATAATAACACAAAAACAAACAAAATAACATACCCAGAAAAAAAACATACGTTTAATAAACCGAACAAACGTTCAATTTTGTTTCAATTTTTATTTGCGTATAGTAAATGTTTCCAAATGTTCGTACATAAATGTTCGTATTATTAGCGTACATGTACTTTTTGCAAACACAAACATTTACTTAAAATTCAAACACACGAGAATAACAATATCGTTCATGTACTTTTCTTATGGTACACGTACATGAACATAATGTATAGGTACACTGAAATCTGTCTATCGTACATGTACTCTGTTGTCGCATACATACACGAACTTAAAAAATTGGTACACTCGAACCTGTGTGTTTGAAGTGTGTTTCAATCGAACAGTACGCAAACTTCTTATGATCGTTTACAAAATTAAATATTAAAACGAAACACACATAAATGTTATGAAAATAAAAAATGTGTTAGTTGCTTTTGAACAGTACGCTGAATGTTTGATGTGTGTATTTTCTGAACATTGATTTATTTGCAACTGAGCTCTGTTAAGGTACCTTTACACGGTAATACATATATTACAATATGTCAAAAAATGTTGTGGGATAATAAAAAATATCATCATGTAAAAGCATAATGTATTGGGTAGGAGAGAATACGGATGCAAAATTTGACAAGTGTTCGGTAAATGTTTATTTTCTAAACCATTTTAGAAACTTGTGTATTCTCATCACATCAGAGGTGCGAAAGATTGGCAGCACTTACAGCATCTAATGAAGGTGGCTACACTTAATGAAACAATACACAAACAATCAAAATAAAAGCAGATTTTTTTCATGTTGTTTTTGTTAATATTGTTGAACCTTAACCATATGGCGTTACCCTAAAAGGAAAGTGGCAAGAAACAAGCGATTTTGATTTTACCAACCTCATCCGTGTAAACATGAAAAATAGTTAGAACAGATTTTTATTCTCTTTTTTTAAACACGGAGAGAATTTCATAATATTTTGATTCTACAAAATCTAATTACTTTGTATTACCTTGTAAAGGAACCTTAAGTATTTATGTTCAAAAAGTACAATATAGCCATTCAAAAGTCTTCAATAAGTTGATTAAGCATTTGACAGGCTTTTCGTTAATATTTGACATTAGCTCCAGTTTGTTTAAGCACATTATAGTTAGGCCTTTAGAAATGTCGCAATTAAATTTAAATTGACACAAATCTCGTGCTTAACAAAATTGGTTCAACAGGAAACCATATTTTATCAAATTAATAAATAGTTTTTTTTGCCTTTCATTTAGTTATAATTATTTTAAATGAATTAAACTTTTTTGTAAAGTTTTTGTTTTAATAAACCGCTAAAAGCTAGTTTTTAAATTATGTGCTTTATTTAAGATTCACCTACCCCACCCCCCCCCCCCCCCCCCCCCCCCAAAAAAAGCTTGAGCTGGATCCGCGCCTGATCTATGTACATATGTATGTACATATTTAGGCACATTTGTCGCGTCAATTGATAAGTTTGTTTTCATTGTTAAGATAACAGTTTTTGCTTTTTTTTATTGCAAACTCATTAAATATTATTAGCGACAGTTTGATTTTTGACATCGACCGAATTAGATAAATTCATATACATATACTTATGTATGCACATAAGTATGGACGCCTTTTTGTAATTTTGGCAAAAAGTTTAAGAAACTACAAATAATTTGCCTATGTTAAGTTTTTAAACAGGTAAAAACGGTTTAAATATGAATACAATTTTTTAAATTTATTAACTTTTAATTTTGTACATATGAATCAATGGTGAAACTGTTACGCAATTTTAACATGTTTTCATAAAAGGTATTAATAACTTTTTTATAAAGTAAATTTAAAATACAGTGGAAAAAATTAATTTACATATGAATGTGCATACATACATAAACATGTACATACATATGTACATACAAATCTGTTTGGTTATTATATCTTTATTTTTAAGAACTAAAATATGGGTGTGGTCAGAACTGTTCATGGTGAAATTATTTATCAGGTGAGCGCAATTCAGAGAGAATTTTTGACTTTCTTATTGTTTTCTTTTTTTTAATGATGATGAAATGGTGAAATAATAATAAGTATGTAGGTATGTATTTACAAACTCCATTTAAAAAAAGGTAGAGGCAAATTTTTTCTCTGAATCGCGTTTACCTGATATAAAAATTTACAATGGATCTGTTAAATATTTTCCTTTATTTCTTAGAAAATATATACATAGTAGGGCGCAAAACAAAAGGTGTAACTCACAACGAAAATTTTGACAACACGTATGCATTGTTTGTTTATAAAAAAAAATAGAAGTAATTTTTACAAGTTACGTCCCTTTTCACAAAGTGCGATTATAATTTAACAGGAAGTTTAACCGTAAGTTAGGCAAAATTGCATTTCATTAAGTACGGTTAGCATTTAACCGGCAGAAATTAATCAAAAAGCCTCTGTTAAATTTAACTGAACAAAATCTTCCGGTTAAATGCTTTTACTTAAATAAAAATAAAAAAAAAAAAATGGAAAGAAGAAATCAAAATTTACATTTTTGTAATGTTTTAAATATTACAAGCTTTAAAGCCAAAAAGAAAAAAAGTTTTTACACGACGCACGTAGCCGTATTTTGCCAATCTAGCCGGACATTAAGCCAAAATGGAAATTTAAGAATGTAAAAATTTAAGTGCGCAGCTCGACCGATAACAAAAATTTGTATCTGATAGTGAATTTTCAAATCTTTTGCTTGCAATTTGTCGTTTTGAGGCACTGTCAAAGTCAGGAAAGATAAGTAAATTTGCCTGCAATTGATTAACTTTTGATGGTTTTGAGAGGTTAACAATATATTTTTTTGTAGCTAAATAAATAAAGATTTTACATTGATTTTTTTTCCTGCGAAAGATTATGTAAGCAACTACTTTATTCAATTTTTTTTAAAAGTTTTATTTAAAAAAAATTCCTTCGAAATTAAAAAAAGAGGTTTTTTTGTTCGCTTTTGATTAAAAAAAATAAAAGCAAAAGGTTTTTTAAAGTAATGGCAGTCATTATCCTAAAAATCTTTTTCATCACAATAAAACCTGAAACCTTTACTTTTAGACAAAAAAGAAAAGGTTGCGCGTTTTTGCGCCATTTTTGCTTTGGCGAATTTTTGAAAATTTCACTTTTTTTCTGTTTTTCTCATCTTGTGTGTTTACATATGAGTAAGAAACTTTTTTGTGGGTCATAAAACGTTTTGATAATTAATTGGTTTTTGATGTTTTTTATTTAAATTATTACAGATAAATCGAAATTATTTTTTAACAGGTTAAATTAGGTTTTACACTGACATTGCATGTATAAAAAGGAATGTACATATACCTGTGCAACACCTTTCTAAATGACGCTATTTTATGCATTAAACACATTCAAGATACAAGAACACAGGAACACACGAACACAAAAGTTGCTTGCTAAATTTGTGTCCGACTGGCTGCTACTGAAATATTTACTACACTACCACTACAAAATAAACATATGAGCAATATGACTTTCAGTGGTGCCACCTAAAGTCTTTTTGTATTGTTTAAGCTATATTATTTGCATCTTACCGTATTGGCAGCACTAATCTGTTAACCGTCGCGTATAAAAATAGAAATTAGTTTAATTTCGACCACGCCACAAAATTAGCATTGACAGCAACCCGTAGTCGTGTTGCATTGTAGCCATTAAAAAAATTATTCTCATAAGCACACGTGTATTCTATTTTTGACAGGTTGTGTTCAGTAGTCTGTAGCGAGGAATGTAATTAATGCTTTATGCAACAAAATAATTGTACCTGTCTTAAAAACCTGCGAAAAATTATAAAACAAAATTATTCTCTAAAGAGAAACGAATCTGTGCTTCAAGAAGTCATTTTTTTTTTTTGGTGTATCTATATTGTGGTTATTGCACGAAATTGTTTTTGGAACCCTTTAAAACTATGAGAGTAATGCATTAAACACATTCAAGCTACAGGAACACAGGAACACACGAACACAAAAGTTCCTTGCTAAATTTGTGTCCGACTGGCTGCTACTGAAATATTTACTATACTACCACTACAAAATAAACATATAAGCAATATGACTTTCTGTGGTGCCACCTAAAGTGTTTTTGTACTGTTTAAGCTATATATTTTGCATCTTACCGTATTGGCAGCACTAATCTGTTAACTGTCGCGTATAAAAATAGAAATTAGTTTAATTTCGAGCACGCCACAAAATTAGCATTGACAGCAACCCGTAGTCGTGTTGCATTGTAGCCATTAAAAAAATTATTCTCATAAGCACACGTGTATTCTATTTTTGACTGGTTGTGTTCGGTAGCCTGTAGCGAGGAATGTATTTAATGCTTAAAATGGAAAAAGTTTATGCAGGATTAGCGCTATTACAAATAGTAAGGGAATGTAACTTAGTGTCTTGATGAGCCATAACTTTGTTCTGCCATTGAACAAAACTTTGTAGGCACATCGTTTTGTCTCGGCTGGACCGCTCTTGTCGATGTTTATGAAAATGTTTGCTCAACCATGTCTGCCATCAAACGCCATTTTGGATGTCAGAGAAAACATTCAATATTAAGATGGCAATAGTTTTAGGGCGGCTAACTTATTTACATTTTCTCTATATGAATTTTGACATTTAAAACCGACAAGTAAAACTTTAGCCGCAAAGAAAATACTACTTGATTATTATTTAACAATATCATATGAATAAACTATGAATTGACAAAACATAAACATGAGTACGTTCTCTCCAAGCCAAAAAACGTAAACAAATTTTTTACAATTATTCTGCTGACGTCATGGTCTTGTCTCGACAAATTTTTGGCTGATCAAGACGTAGAGTAAAGATAAATTTGTTAAAGAGAAATTCCGATTTTTAGGTAGAAAATGGTGTGAACTTTTAAAATGTCAAGGAGATGGCGACATGTCTGCGGTGAAACAGTGTTTATACGGTTTCAGAAAATTTTTTGATATACAATGCACAAGATTTTAATACATGGATCAATTGCTTATTGGGCTGTTATCAGAAAACATTTTTTTGATTTACCGGCAGAATTTTGCAAAAAAATTTTCAAGAGTTCAGTATAACATAGATATTATGGCTGAATTCCAAAACGCAGTTTGCTTTGCATCACGAAATTTCAAGTTTTTCCTGAAAGCAAAGATGATGTTTTTGATAATATCTTCTACTTCCAATGAGTGCTTACAGCTATATTAATGTCCTGGAAGCAAAAAACGTTGTCCAAATTGTGAGAGGTGAATAAGGGAAGAAGTTGAAAATTTTTAATGCAAAGCAAACTGCGTTTTGGAATTTAGCCTATTAATAGACTTTTGCTCAGTTTTGACCCACTGCTGACTAGCATAAGACCAACTCCAAAAAAGGAGTCATTGCCCTTTACGAAAAAATTACTTTCTTTAATGTTTCCCCCTGTACTTGATTTTCAAGAGGATTCAGATTCAGAAGAGTTCTTTGAAAAAACGAACGAAGAAGAACAGTAGAACTGCTGTTCTTGGTGCAAAACGATATTTTTTCAATTAAATTCGTTTTTGTTTTCATACTTTAAATTACTTGTTACTTTTGTAAATAAGTTATTGTTATATATAAATTACTTATTTTCAGATAAATTTAATACATTTAATTACAAAAAAAGCGACAAAAAAGCTTAAAGATAATTTTTTTGTAAAAAAATAAGCAAACTATAAAAAAAAATTTTTTTGTACAGGACCGATTCGGGGTGTGGGGTTTCGGGGCATTTCTGCCCCCATCCATAAAAGCTTAAACATTTTACTTTTCTAGTATTTGGGCGTAAGTTATCCATTATTTTTATTATATACATTATTTTTGCAAATTTACTTTATGCCGCCTCCCACGAAAGGGGAGTGGACGACACTATCCAAGTGTAAATTTTCTTAGCTTTCGCTTACGTTTGAAGTTGCATTTGCCTAACAATAGTATTAAAAACTTAAAAAAAATTTTAATTTTTTATTTAATTTTAATAATTGTAAGCTGCCTACTGTTTGTGTTGTGTGTGGGGATCTGCACGATACGACCAAGTGCGACAAGCCAAAAAATGTTCCTAGGATGAAGAAATGCAGCAACTGCGGGGGAAACCACACTGCCAACTATAGGGGTTGCCCTGTTTTTAATTCGGTTATGCGCTCAACTAAGCCGAAAATAGTTCCTGCCCCTCCCCAGCCTTTAGATATACCAACTACAAATATGCCTCCGTTAGCACAACCAACTACAAGTCAAGTTTCTTACGCCGCCGCATTAAAGTCTAACCAGCCTAATGCACGTAAGTCTACCGAGCCTACAACACAACAACAAGTGCCAACAAGTGAACCAACTGGTCCCAATTTTAGCCGCCTGGAAGCCGTAATTGACAATATGGTCAAACAATTTACGCAGGTAATGGCGCAAATGGCTAGCATGATGCAGGAGATGCAGAAAATGCAGTCTGCTCTTCTGCAGGCCATGCTTAAAAGACCATGAACTGCCTCAGGGTTTGTTTCTGAAACGCAAACGGCATCCGCCAACACAAAAATGAGCTCGAATACTTTTTAACACACCAAAAAATCGATGTCATGTTGATTTCCGAAACTCATATGACATCTAGAAGCACTTTCAAAATAAGTGGCTATACTTTTTATGATTCAAAAGATCCCAGAGATAGGTCATGTGGTGGTTCAGCTATATTAATTAAATCAAGAATCAAACACCAATGGATGGGTGGTCTCTCCGAAAGTTATATACAAGCAACAAACGTCTGCATCGATGAATTTTACCATAATCTCGTTATTTCGTCAGTTTATTGTCCACCCAGATTCTCCATAACGAAGGATCAGTACAACAGTTTTTACAAATCTTTAGGTCCTCACTTTATAGCTGCTGGGGACTACAACGCTAAACGCACCTACTGGGGTTCCCGCTTAATTAGTCCCAGAGGTCGTATCTTGTATGATTCTGTATCGCAAATGAGACTTCACGTTATTTCAACTGGGCAACCAACATATTGGCCAACTGACCACAATAAAATACCAGACGTAATAGATTTTGGCGTAGCAAAAGGCATACCCCCTGAGCTTATTGAGGCTTAACCCTCCTTGGATTTATCTTCTGATCACTCACCCACAATTTTTTCTATTTGCAGTCCTCACCAAATTGCAACTAGTGATATTTTTCTGTCAAAAAGAATAAACTGGTTAAAATACAAAAAATTTATCAGCACGCACTGTTCGGAACACCAATCTTTAAGAACTTCCGAAGAAATCGATGAGTGCCTGAGTAGCCTCAATGAAAATATTAAAAAAGCCGTTGAAAATGCTTCTTCTACCTACCGTCAGGCCAGATACAACAAAATTTACTCAAGCGATGTTGAAAAGCTTTTATCTGAAAAAAGGAGAGCCCGAAGAGAATGGCAAAAGTATAGATCGCCCCTACTTAAGAATAAGCTGAAGGAATGTACAAACCGATTAAAAAACATGCTGGAAGTACATAGAATGTCATCAGGTATTCCTGGAAGGTCTAGACGCGACTCCTCAAACAAACTATTCTCTATGGCGAACAGCCAGACGTCTTAAAAGTCCCGTAATCGCAAAACCACCACTGCGTAACCTGAGAGGATCCTGGGCTAGAAATGACGAAGAAAAATGCGATCTGTTCGCAAGCCATTTAAGGAACGTCTTCACTCCTAATTCATGCACTGACGTGAGAGAATTACCGCCTGTTGTAGCAAGACGTCCTATAGAAATACGTTTCCGATTTTTAGATGTTATAGAGGCAATCGCTAATCTAAATGACAGAAAAGCTCCTGGCGTTGATAAAATAAGCAACAAAATGCTTTTAGAGCTACCCTTCACAGGTAAAAGAATTATTCTTTTTATTTTTAATGCCATAATTCGGCTTGAACACTTTCCGCCAGTATGGAAAGTTGCCTTAGTGAAGATGATTCCCAAGCCTGGTAAAGATCCTTCGAAGGTGGAGTCTTATAGGCCTATAAGTTTGTTACCAACTTTGGCGAAACTGTTCGAAAAGCTACTTAAAAACAAGCTTACTTCGATCCTGAATGACAACAACTGCATCCCAGATCACCAATTTGGTTTTAGAAGTCAACATAGTACAATCGAACAAACTCACAGACTGGTGCAGGTTATAAGAAAAGCCTTTGAGGAAAAGAAGTACTGCTCCGCGCTTTTTATCGACGTCTCTCAAGCATTCGATAAAGTATGGCACGAAGGCCTGTTAATCAAACTAAAACTCTATCTACCAGCTAATATTTCAAGCCTGCTAGAAAAATACTTAACCGGCAGACAATTTATGATCAAAGAGGGAAACCAAATAAGTTGTTCCCAACCAATAGAGGCTGGTGTACCTCAAGGGAGTATACTAGGTCCAATTTTGTACTTGCTTTACACAGCAGATATGCCAACCAACTGTTTTACGCACACGTCCACATTTGCTGATGATACTGCTTTTCTCAGTATTGATAAAGACCCTAAAGAGGCTTCGAGTCAACTGCAACAACACGTTAGCCAAGTTGAGAAATGGGCAAGGTTATGGGGAATAAAAATAAATGAACAAAAATGTACTCACATAACTTTTACCTTACGCAAAGAAACGTGCCCTCCAATCACTATTAACAACCATTTGGTGCCTCAACGATCCGAGACAAAATATCTTGGTATTCACCTGGATCGCCGCCTCACATGGAAGCCTCATATAGATGCAAAGCTGACGCAAATGAAACTTAAAGCTGCACAAATCCACTGGCTTATGGGTAGAAACTCTGTGCTTCATCTGGATTGAAAACTTCTACTATACAACTCAATTTTAAAATCAATTTGGTGCTACGGTATACAATTATGGGGCACTGCTTCCGCCTCTAACATAGAAAAAATACAACGCCGTCAAAATAAAATCCTAAGAATGATAACTGGTGCTCCATGGTATGTCAAAAACAGCAACATCCATAAGGATCTAGAAGTTCCACTTGTTAAATTCGAAATCCTGAAATATGTGGACAAGTATTTAAATAAGCTGGAAACACATCCAAACCCGCTCGCTCGAAGTATCTTGCAACATAGTGGACACTCCCGTCTAAAAAGGAGGGATACTATTGCGCTTAGATGAAGATAACTATTTAAATTATGAGAACGTAAATTTTAGTCTGGCACTGGCTGGACTAATATTATTTCCTTAGTCTTAAGATTTGAAAACTTATTGTTAGTTCGCGTAAAGCGAAGATTCAATAATAAAAAATATGCAAAAAAAAAAAAAAAAAAAAATTTTTCAGAGGTGGTATTAGTTCTTCTAAGGGGAACTTTTTCCCCCTTGGTTCATTTTTAATTAATCCTTAAATGCCTATGACTACAATACATTCTTTTGCCAAGTTTCATCAATCTAGGAGCACTCAGTAATTTTTAAGAAGCTTTATTGTAAAAAATAAAAGGTAATGTCCGGCTAGAATGGCAAAATACCCCTGTGTGCGACGGGGGGAGCATTTTTCTTTACCTGATGAAGAATTTAGACAAAGGGTTTTTTCTTACTACAATTAACACACTTATATGCATGCACATTTAACAATTAATACTTACCAAGGAACTGTATGTAAACTATTTTAAGTAAAAAATTTATTTTAAATATATATTTCTCTTGCATCAAAAAATTGCTAATAATCATGGTACAGTTATTTTTAAGGTAATTGTACCATGCTTATAATTTTTGTATAACTTTTTTTGATTCTTTTCTTTCAATGTACGATTTTTCGTAAATAATAAAAACCAGTTTTACCATACTTTTCCTATAATGTTTGTGTTAACTAACCGAAAGATGGTGAAACCAAAACACTAACCGTATGTTAAATAGTTTCGGTTAACGATATCGGCGGTTTGTTAATGTTCCTGTTAAACTAAAATAATCACAGATTGTATAAAGGGACGTTAATTGTCAAAGCGGGCAAAAAATAAGAGCTGATTAACTTTACGCTTCGCGCTGCGTTGCAAGAACTTTGTGTGACATGTTTCATATAAGTATAACCATTCAATTTTAAATGTCAAACGCAAAGCAAAAATTTTATTTGACATGGCCTAAGTGTTCAAATTTTATGTGTATTTAATTGGTGTTATTAGTACTGAAGTATACCCACGTGTTAACGCGAGTATTCAATCAATCAAATATATTAGTAAGAGGTGAAAAGCTTATTTAATAAAATACTTCATATACGTATGTACATATGTACATTTACCCATATTGCTTATAACGCCATAACTCAAATAATGAATTTTTTAAGTTAACAGTGCAAAACTGTTGGTTAGGTTATGCGTTATACTGTTTTAAATTTCATCTTTAAATTGTTTTTATTTTTAACGTTTAAAAAAATGCCGCTGGTCTTTTCTAGTAAATGTAGGCAAATCAAAAACTTCAACCACGTTTTTTAGAAATAGTGTTTTTTTTTTGAAATTATGGCTTTGTTTCAGCAAATGAGCGATTATCAGGTTAACACCCCCTCCTTACATTGACCGTAAAGTGTAAATAGCATCTATGCCGATTGAGCTATTGCCCCTATGTTTTTATCTAAAATATATTTACTTATATTCTCGAAAATAAAATGCCAATTAATGTTGTAACGTTAAGTCAATAGATAAATTTATTTTTAGAAAAACTATAAAAAAAAAAGAACGTTAAGTAAAATTGGTCCACAGGATAGCGCCAATTGCAATAATTTCAAACTAATTAGAAATCTGAAAATTTCAGTGTAAGCTAATTTGAAAAATCTGATTCAGAATTTTAAGTCAAATTTTAAGTGAGGGGTCTCCCCTGATCCAATTTATTGGACAATGTTACCCAATTAACATAATCCTTATAAATAAATTTAAAAGGAATAAGTGCAATTGAATTGAAAATATGTAGAAAAAAATTTATTTTGTGTGATAGCTTTCAGTTACTACCGTGTTTTACGCAAAGATATACATATGTTATTTTTTGCAAATTGTAAAAGTTTCTTTTGAACAGCCATCCATTTTACAGCGGCCTGGACTTGCGTTTTCTAAAAATTCTGGTAAGTGGTTGTGACTATCATGTCGAACTTCTTTAGCAGGAGCACTTTGATTAAGTTTTTTGCGTTTATATGGAGCTTGTGGCGACTCACTTTTAACTGAGAACAAGCTGCTTTCTGGTGCGATATCTGGAAGATATGTAGAAGTCCGAGCCTTTTTGTTGTATACCAATATTGTTATGTGTTGTCTGCAGTTTTATTAAAATATTTGATATATCAGCACGAAAATTCAGAGAATCCAAAGTATTTTTTTGTGCAACTTTATTCATTTCGCACGATCTTTTGTATTCCATCAACGACGCGGTGAGTGCTTAATTCACAAAATAAATTATTACTTGAACGGTCCATTTCCAAGTGCGAATGTTGATTCGATAGTACTGCAGCATTTGTTCTAGCAGGTCCACACCACCCATATTTTCATTGTAAAAACGCACAACTTCGGGACGATTTACTTCGATTTTGTCCCACCTCTTCGCCATGTCCGTAGAACCAACTTTCACAGAATTCGAAGCCAGGCTTACTACTTTGTTGTCCAACCACCTCGAAATTTAATAAAACAAACTTGTAAACTAGTAAGAAACACATGAAAATGGATCTTACAATCACCTTGTTAAATATCACTTTTCCATTTTTACTGTAACATTCTGAAGCAGAACCTCGTCCACGTTTACCTAAAATTTTTTCTTGCTGCGTAAATACCTCTATCCAAAAGAATTTTAAATAATTTAAAAGATGAAAAATAGTTATCAAAAATATAACTTATGACCCTGAGAAAGCATTGGAATACGCTTTGATAATTCCAGTACGACTGCTGATCCACTTCCTACAGTCTTGACCAATATTTGGCTTAGTGATGTTGTAGAGCCTTGGTAAGCAATAAAGCCATAAGGAATGACGGTTTTTCCGAATAAAAAAAACACTTTGATACCCCATGGGCATGGTTTTCCCTTAATATACTGCAGACTAGTAAATTTTCCTTTAAACGGAATTACCTGCTCGTTGATGCAAAGCTTTTCCTCCAGAGGCAATTAGTTTAGCCGACGACGCACCTGTTCAATTACGGGCCTTACTTTGTACAATCTTTTCCTGAAATTTTTTTGGCCGAGCTAAAATATCTGTAGCATGTAGGTTGCTCC
The DNA here is from genome assembly GCA_963583895.1 of Melanophora roralis. NCBI lineage: Eukaryota > Metazoa > Arthropoda > Insecta > Diptera > Rhinophoridae > Melanophora > Melanophora roralis. Next base: position 72,745,085 of record OY757187.1, on the reverse strand, counting down.
GTAATAAAAAAAAAGTGATTTACTTTATATTTTCATAAAACAATGGCATCCCAAGCGTTAATCAAAGTACATACGTACGCGAAGAAATTTTAAACAACTCATCATAGTATGCAACCCAAAAAATATACGCATTTCATCTGCCCTGGTTTCCTTGAAAGATGGCTTGCCTTTGTGAACGGCATATAAATTTGTATAATATTGTGTAAACTTTTAATGAATATCGTTTTGGGGGGTTTTTAAATGAATATCCAGGTATTTTACGTAGCATTTCCAGTTAATTTTACATAAATATTCTTTTGAGTGTGGAGAGGAAGTGTTTTAAAAACCACTTTTGTAGTTTTCCGCTATCATACGCGATGTTAAAACTGAAACTCGCAGGGACCATCTTAAGATTGTTGCTCCACACACCATCACACCCTATTTCTGCTGTATGTGTAAGAACCAGAGATCCGCAACGAATACTCATGAGTTAAAACACTTGTTGGAGGTGCACAGAATGACAGAATGACATCTGGCGGTCTACCAGACGTCTGAAAACACCCGTTATCGAAAAACCTCCACTGCGCAATCTGAGAGGATCCTGGGCTATTAATGACAAAGGAAAAATGCGATCCGTTTGCAAGTCACTTAAGGAACGTGTTCACTCCCAACACGTGCACTGATGTGAGGCAATTACCACCTGTTGTTGTTAGACTCCCCAT